>CM063711.1:17954764-19154764 GCA_032441835.1 Slavum lentiscoides | reverse complement strand
TTTAGCAGAAAGAGTCTGCCGTCTATCCGCAATTGGTACACTGTTGACGGAGGATTATTATTATAATTTTTTTTTAAAAAGTTGATTATAAAACTGTGTGATAATATACGTATCATTACGCATCTCGAAGAATAATCAATAGAAAATATTAATTTATTTTCTATCGTTTATAGAGTAACAATACTATTGTTATTAGCGGCAGTGACGTACTTTCAATTTTTTTCGGAGGTGTGGGGACGGGGTGTTTTAAAATAAAACACAGAAATTTCGTCTCCACTGTAAAAGATTTTAAATAATATTTATTATAATTTAGTGAACAGAAAATTATAATAAAATTTCCAAAACGTTTATGTTTATTAGAGAGTTCAGCGGGAACTTCTTCAGGTTTTATTGCGTTCATTTCGCCAACTGTGAGCATAGCTACAAATCGTTAAGTCTTTAAGAAGAGAATGAAGTAAGAAATGTGTTTGTCAGTACAGTACAGCGTTAAACGCGTTTACATAAATATTGACCGATGCGAAATAATATTTTGAATTGACTTTTTGGCTCTGTTTGGGGAGTTTGACCCGACACCTCTCCGAAAATACGTCATCGATTATAAGTTTAAAGAGGTAAAACGTTATTGCCTGTACGGATATATAAAGAGGACGAATGAACTATATATGAGTATATACTCAGCCTCGGTGCTCGGGCGTTGGCTAGAAAATAAAAACGTATTTCTATAATTAAGAAAAAAAAAAAAAGAATGTAGTCGCGGGTGTCGTGGATGTGTCGCATAAGTGAATTATCGTAGACAGAAATTTTAGCAAATTAATTATACGAATTTGAAAACGAAATGATAATTCGTTGGTATTCGAGAAAAACGATTCCGAGCGGAGAGCTTCAGCGTATTTCACAAAACTGTTGCTGTCAGTTTTTACAAGTGTTTGGAATTTTTTTTTTTAATACATTTTTTTATCATTGAAAATTTCAAAACTCTAGGACTATTATTTTCGAAATCGTTAAAAGATATAGGTGTGATTTTCGACGAAACCGCATATTTTTACCGTTTATGTTTCAATAGTATTTATCTGAATTACTACCAACTAGACAACATTTGTTACCGAATTTTCTGGAAATCAAACACTCCTTCTAGTCGAAAAGTCGTGTACAAAAAATGGAAAAAAAAAAACGTCATTGTAAAACCACAACCTGCAGTATAGCTCCTTCGCTGCGCTCACAGTCTAAAATCAACGCCATTTTCGAAACGTTTTAATGTTATCGAATTTTTAAACTCGTAAAATATTATTATGTATTGTACTTGATGGCGCTCGCGCGGAAATAACAACGTGTATTATATATCTGATGAAAATCTGGCTTTGCATTAAAACGTGATGCGAATTTAATTTGTGAACAAAAGAGCAGCGTCACAATAAAAACGCGCGTTATCGTGATTTTTTTTTTTTGTGATTCGCGCAAACTCTATAAAAAAAAAAAGACAGAAAAAAAATATGACCTTAAAAATCCACAAAACTTTGAACGATGCGAAAATTGTTGAAAAAAAATAATTTCCGTATATTCGATTCTCTTGTGTTTGAAAAATATTCGCAACGAGCGTTACCGTTATTACAAGAGAGATCGAAATGCCCGAACGCACGCGTTATAATTTCTATCAAAAAAAAACAACTAAAAACTACGTACGGAAATGAAGAGGAGATAAATAAATAAATACATTTTTCTCTGATTTGTTGTAGTAAGTACAACATAATCAAAAAAATAATAATTTTTTTTTAAATAAACGCCGCGTCTCGTATATTTATTATTATTTCAGAGAAAAGTACGGACTGGTAAATATTAAGAAATAAAAAAAAATTATAGTCTTATGTGTATAATGGGAAGGGAAAACGAGCGAATAAAATACGCGTTAAACGTTTCGGACGAACCGTTTCGAGAAGGAGTTTTTTTTGAAAAAAAAAAATGTTATTATCTCCCGTCGTACGTAATATAATAATCAGTGGCGTCGCGAACTTGAAAAAAAACTAAAGAAACAAACAATGTTCTACTAACGAACCCCTTCATCGATTTTTGTTTTAAAACGACGTTTTTTTTGCTGTTGACAATTCTTTTTTTAGACAGTGCTCTGATTTTTACGAGTATTTTCCGATAGCGAATGTTCAACTACTCCGAGGGGACCGTAACAAAAATTTCGTCAAGACTTCACGCACAGAGTATAGTAAATACCTCTACCGACTCAGTGCCGCAATTACCGGGTGTGTAAGGCGTGCATTGCACACATAGATAATACATAATGGATAGGCAATGTGTACGCAATATGTGTAGCGGGCAGAGTTTCTGAATAAAGGAGAGATATAGCAATATTAAAACCATATCTTCTATCCTACTCAGCAAGAAATTATTATTTGTTCCATGAAATAATAATTCGTTCCATGGAATAATAATTGAAAAATAGTGTATTCTGTTATCAGCGTATCGGTAATCTAAATATTTGCTCAGCGAGACAGACGATTCGGGAACGCCTGTTAACGAATAAGGCCTATCCATTATGTATTATCTATAACTGCACACCGGCCCCCCAACCCTCCAAAACTGATTTAGGCCCCCGAATCGACCATCCGAAGTTTTAATTTATGATAAGTATTTGATTCTATAATAAACGGTTAAAATTTGTATGTCTTTATGATTTGATAATAATTATTAATATGTACATTATTCGAGATTTATCATGAAATTTGTGGATTCAATATTCAGTGGTGTATGTGCAGGGGTGGATCTACGGGGGGTGGAGGAAATTCCCCCCTCCAAAAATTAAAGTAGAAAAAAATTAATAAGACAAAAACAAGGTCATCGAATTTTCTGTTTTTTCCGACTTTTGGAAATAATTCCCCCAAAAATCAACTCTTAGATCCGCCACTGTATGTGCGCGACCATTTGGTCTGTCTAAGGAGTTTGATTCCGAGCATAAAACGATTTTTAACAGCACAATTTAGTAAGGAATTTTAAACGAAATAAATTCAATAATTTCCCGACGCAATATTCAAACCCGGAAATCTATCACAAAAAAAAAAAAAAACTGCTAATGATTTAAAAATAAATATAACGGTACGGGGGGGAGGGGGCAACCGTTGCCCACTGTCAATAGCATTATTTTGTTCAACGACAAAGTCAGGCCCCGAAACGAAGCTTGCACACCAGCCCGGTCATAGGCGCAATTTGGGGGCTTGGGTGTGCTTAGCACCCCCAGTCTTGAAATTAGCACCCCCAATTTTTTTTCGTATTTATTTAAGTTTTAGTAGTTATTATGTACACAGTACATACACAACAACAGTTTTTTTCTACGATATTATTTAATTGAATAATCGTGTGATGACTGAAAATATGTTGTCTTACAGACTGGTCAAAAAAAAAATCAAAGAAAACAATTTAAATTCAGATGATTTTATAAATTTATAATATAATAATATGTTATTGATAAAATATATCGATTTGATTAGTGTGGCGACTGGCGATAAAATCGTTCAGAGTGTTCGACGTTCGGCGAAAACATCGCAGTGTAACAACATTCAAAGTATACTATTTTAGTTTTATCACAGACTATCATCGTTATTGAAAAAGACCTTACCAATCAAATTGATATGAACGAAGCAATAAATATTTTTGCTCAAAGTGAAAGGAGGATGTTGTTATTATGATAAGTAATAAAGCGTAAACTCAAATTTAAATTTAAATTTGAAGTCGATTATGGTTTGATAATTCATATGTTACGTTTATCACGTGTAATTAAATAATAATATACTTTACAAAGCATCATAGCCGTTATTTAAATATGTAATTGTTTAATGGTCGTCGAAGGGCCGCAGATATCGATAACTCTATAAAATAACATGACAAATCGCGGGGCTTCAGCACCCCCAGTTTTTTCAGTGAAATTGCGCCCCTGAGCCCGGTATAACGATGTCTGAACTAAAATCCAGAAGCGTCGGATTGCTTTTTAAAAACGTGACTAGCCACTGGGTGGTAATATTATTTATGTATATCGAAATATCGTTTCACCCGCGTCGAAAGCCGTCGTACTACGGGCAAATAATAATACCGGTCGACGCGTAATGAGGCGATAGGCGTTTTGAAATACGCGTTCGCGATTATCAAAAAAAAAAATGTCGAACAAATCGATTTCCTAGATAGTAGAAAAAAACGCTACTAATGCACAGAAGAAAACCGCTGGACGTGTAAATCGTTTCTGATTTTTTTTTCCTCGTTCGCATTTACAATTCACTGCGCGGATACACCGCGCGAATTTTCATGGCTCCGTTTCACGTTCGCCACCAGTCGTTTCGGTCCGCGCCGTAATAATAATAATAATAATATGCGCGTTACACCTGTATATTTTTTGGCCGCGAAAAAAAAAAAATGATAGGGAAAAAAAAAACGCTTGGTGCAGATGGAAAGAGTAATGACCGAAGGTCGCAGCAGACCATAACAGTTCGTGATAATCTACGAATAATAAAAAAAATTTATATTCTAATTCTGCATGATTTTGCGTGGTATACGCGAAATACGACCAGTTTGGCCAGTGCGAATTTCGTTCGAATTCCTCCACAGTCTTTGTCATCGTTTCGCGGACGGAGTTTTAAGTTTCCGCTTCCGGTAACCTACGCGAAGATCGCGCGCACTACGAATACATATTATAATATAATATATATAATATAAACGGGCGGTCGAAACGCAGAAAAAAAAAACAGTTAAAATTTAATAATACGTATCGATAAACTCGTATATATTAATAATAATACGTTATTATTTTCATTATTTTATTTTTTTTTTGTGCGCTCTAATCAGTGGCGTAGATACGGGGAGGGTACAAGTGGTTTCCACTCCCCATGAATTCCAAAAAAAAAATATATACATTATAAAAAAATTAAAAATCAATATAAAATGTTGAAATCGTGTTTCGTTGATTGCGAAAGTAATTTGGCGAATTTTACAGCGCATATTATAACGGTATCACCATAATTTTAGGAAGTTCAAAATATTGAGCATTTCAACGCTGCAGTAAGTATGTGAATGTATGAACAATATGTGAGTAATCGATAGGAAATTATTGGTTTTCTCGTTCTTACTTGCAGATTCGATAGTTTTTCTTAAACTGAGCCAAGTATTATATTTTTATATTTCTTGCAAAATCTATTCTTCGTGAAAACAGTTAATAATCAATAAGTAATATGCAAAAATATTTTTATTTCGAGAGTTTCTTTGCACTCCCCTGTCACCAGAAAAAAAATCGTATCTACGCCACCGGTTTTAATAATCGTTTGTTGTCACGCGATCGTAATGCGCCAGGACAATATTTATAGAGCGGAAGGGGTGCTTGTTTTTTACGCAAAATTAATGTTAATTCGCTGGATCTTTTGATTATTTCTGTAATCGCAGGGAAATATTATTGGATTAAAAAAACGTATTTTTAGTACAGGCGCATTCATATAATAGTTATAAAAAAAAATTATCGTAAACGGCTTGTGATCTATCTAAATGTTTGTATTTGGAATTTATCTGTATATATTTGCACCGTGTACAATGGTGGATTTGGAGGGAGGTGCTATACCATATATATATATGGAGTTATGCGAAATATTGGTTTTGTTCATTTTTTTCGTTTTATATATGGATATGGTTTACAGACATACTATAAAACCAGGAGTTTATTTTAAAAGTTGGATGCCGTTGATGTTTTAAGCGGACTCTATAGCAACACTTAATGCTAATTCGCTAGTTTTGATTTCGTAATTTACTTATTAAACTCGTAAATTAAAAACGTCACTACCGATAAATACATTAAAACGGACATAGCGGCTATTAATAGTATTAGATTTAGATTTCAATCAAATTATTATCGGTGGTCATAGAACAAAATATAAGGCTGTTAGTGTGAGATGTGCTTGACTGTGACGGTTTAAATATTGTAGCGAATGTAATGAGAACAAACGACATTCACAAACACCGCGGAATACGAGAAAATAAAAATATATATTTTTCCTGTGCTAAAAAAAAAAAGGCATTCATTCTTACTACTAATTATTTAATACTTGTAATTACTGGGGCTAATTTGGTCATTGCCAGACGGAAAACACATCTATGCATAATTCAATGAAAACTTTTAGCAGAACTCGTATTAAGTATTGAAATTACAGTAGACGTTTTCAAAAATTACACCGAAGAAGAAACAAAAACAAAATGTAGCCCGGTGCGCAGGAGAATTCTTGTTGTTCATTGAGAGTCTACAGATAATATACGGATGAATTCGTTACTCTAATAATACAATAATTTTCACGTTTATTTATGTCTACATTAAATTATCGTGTATTTAGGTTCTTTTAATTTTCACATAAAAAAAAAAAACGTGAAATGACATTTCATGTGAAAAACATTGAAAAACTATAATATTATAAACGCGCGGTACGTACACGAAAAACCTGGCAAAACATCGCGTCAAATTGTTTTTTACATTTAAACTCGTCGTACTTGCACGAAACGAAATTAAAACTCGATTCAGTAGAGGGAAAACGTTGCAAATGTAACAACGTACGAGCCCTGATATATCAGGTAATATTCATCGATTTTCGTGCAATTGCACGCAGTGATATTCGACATTTGGCATTACGAAAATTAATTAAACCGACAAATTATCAACGTGTTTTTTTTTTTAAAAAAATCCGTTCGAAATCGTTTGAAAAATCGTTTCACGCGCGCATGAAGTGTGTTGTTCATCCGCAACGTTTTTCCAAGTCAAGTTCCACTAGAATGGATGTGTCATCGTGTTCAATGTTAAATCGATTATTATCGCATTCAAAAAACGATTTTCAACGCAGCTGCAGTTAGCGAATCATTTTTTTTCTCTCTCTCTCTCTCTCTCTCTCTCGATATTTATATTTTACTTTTCTTCTTTGGTTTTTTTTATCTCGAAAAATGCATATATTTTTACTCTTTATTCGACTATAGTCGAAGAAATTAATTTTTCTCCGAATAAATCCGAAAAGATAAGTGAAAATAATTTTTTTTAAAATGTTTATACATAATAAGCGCTGTATATTGTAGTCGATAAGTAATTTCTAATAAATCATAAGAAATTTGCGAAATATTTAAACCGATTGAAAAGTGTTTTTTTTTGTGTGTGTATGTGTGTGTGTGTCATAGGAAGTCAAAGATAAATATCCAATAGGATCCGATTTGGAAGTCGTCGACAACGTGCGGCTCATAAAATCTATAGAGAGGAAAAAAGAACAACACCTGTGCACAGATCCAGACGTAGCTATGGCGATGAGAGCTAAGGGTTACGATATCGTGAAAAAACGCCCTTGGATGGTTATGGACAGAGAGGTAAAAAGACAAAAAAAAAACTATTTACATAAACCGGTATTGCGTTTAATTATTTAAATTTAGCGCGTTGTAAACGCATTCAATACCGTCGATTCGTACATTTTTCTAAATTTAGTGACTGGTCTACACACTCGTACCTATATAAAGTAAGCAGTGCGCGTATAAACGTATTATTATAATATAGTATTGTAATTCAATATTTTGTTTGTATGTTTTATATAATATTATATTTTACTGTATAACTATTCCAATCGGATCCGATTGTTGGACCAGATTGTGAAGTAGGTATATACATATTATAATACTTACACACACACACACAATTATATCTGAACGGTCTCGAATTTCGATTGCTATCGGACAACAAAAAGCAGTGTGTTCGCCATAAGGACCTCCTCAATCAATTCGGAATGCAAACGGTTCTCATTTATCACACAGCTACCTATACAGTACGAAATTCGATTTCTTCGGTCCAAACAGTAGGCGTCCTCCCGTTTCAATGGGATATCGTTTTACCTATGCAGGTATTGCTGCATGTTTCGGTCAGCTCGCAGTACATTCCGTTTTGAAAATACACGGTCGTCGTTTTGGACGGTGTAAATTCAAAAGAAACGATCTCGGGCAAAACGAGAAAATCGGATTTGCCAAAAAAAAAAAAATCGAAATAGCCTGTAGCCAATAGCCGTAAGAATTTAATGTATTTTCTTTTGCTATAGGCGCTCTGTTTCGATGCTTATTACAAGTCTACGTTGCTTGGAAGTTCCGGGAATATAAAATACGCCGTAAGAAAGTTAAAGATCATATATTTTTTAGTGGACGAAACCATTCAAGTAATCGAACCCGTTGAACCGAACAGCGGCTCTACACAAGGTTTTTATTTATTATAAAAAAAAAAAAAAAAGTATACACTATAGTATATGCGCGTGTTTTATACACAAATATAAGAGGGGTGGTTGATTTTAAAATGAAACAGGAATTATAATATTATTCGTCTCGAAAGAGCTGAAAAATTGAGAAAAAATAATTCTGTACTGCAGATTAGAATTCGAATTATTATTATTACATTCTTATTGAATTCGAGACGAACCGATATTGTTTGATATTTCGTTCCGTTTAAACATTTTTTTTTTTTTGCTTATATAATTATTAACGTTGGACCGTCGTAGGTTGTTTCGTGAAAAGACAAAAAATACCGTTACCCGGTTGCGATCAAGACACGGGACCTTATTACAAATTGACCGATCTGAACGTCGGCAAAGCGGTAATATTCTACGGGAAAAAGTTGATCATTACCGGAGTGAATAGTTACACGAGAGATTTCCTGCACAAAATGGGCGTACACGTATTGGACAACGAGCCCGTTCCCGACGATCCTTATTACGCGTACAGGAAAGAAGTGCGTGAAGTCCTGTTTTATTTTCTATTCGACGATCGAATCGGAATGTGTCTTACGCGCCTGTGAACGGTCGGAGACATTCCGGGGATGTTACCAGTTCGTCGTACACTGGATTTATTACGTTTGTGACAACACGGTGTGTTTTCGCAGACCGAGCTGGATGTCGTGCCGAAAAGTAAATCGAAATCGATTCGGAGTCATCCGCCGAAAGGATTTGACGGTTTGGTCTTGCGGTTTTGGGGCTACTGGGACGATCGGTACGAGGTGGAAGGCGAATTGCATTTCTACGAAGTCCTGTTTTATCTCGTGGACGGCACGATGGAGTTGGTGGAAGAATTGACCGACGACAACAGGCCGGAGACGAAAATACGTAAAACGTTTGTGAAAAGACAAAAATTACCGATGGTGCGATTACCGCTGTTTTATTCGTAATTCGTAATGACTTGTGATCGTGCCGGCATATTCGAATGTGCCGGATTTTACCATATGAAAAAAAAAACGTTTTGAAAATGTTTTTTTTAAAAAAAAACCTTCTAAAAGGTTTTTCTACGATTTCGTTAAACTCTGCCTCTCTTCGTTCACCGTGTGTGTGTGTGTTCGTTACGTTTATAGAACGGCCCGTGGAGTGTATCTCCCGGCGCCAACACTAGACAAGAAATACTGAACGTTATACCAGACGGACTAAATTCGTATCACTATAAAATGGACAGTCGCATTTTGGACAATCGAGAAGTGACGTACTATCAATGCACGGATCTGTTCATCGGAGCGACTTTAAACGTTTATAGCCGTAACATCGTTTTGGTGAAGTGCGACCGACTGACCGAAGATTTCTACAGGATCGTATACGGATTAAGTGAGTATATAATATTGTTATATAGAAATTATAATTATTCGCGAAATAATATAATAAGTCAACAATTTTATTTGCCCGCTTTGAGCCGAGTCCGCGTCACGTCTCATACAGTTTACAACGCGAATATTTCTATGTGTGTAAAATTCAGTTATTATAATACGATCCGAGTGAATAATAAAAAAATACGTGTATGCGGTCATTTTGGTTTCGCTACTGAACTCTAAAGTGATTTCGAAACGATTTAGCGAACTTCGAACCGATCGAGGCGCCTAAAACTCGGAGGCAAATCGAAGAAGACGAGTTGAATAAAAAACGAGTAGAAACTATCCTCAAGAATCACGACGAAATCATGAGGAAAAAATTAATTAAAGACGGAGCAACGGGAATGGTGTTTGCGTTTGTCGTTAAAATGGTAACGGACGATCCGATAAATAAAAATAGGGATTTCATGCTCAAGTACTATTTGGACGATACGGATTTCGCTGTATACGAATACAGGGAGACGAATTCCGGTGAGTTTGTTTATTTAAAAAGGTATTCAATCGTAAAACTCACTTAATTTTGATCAATCTTTATATTTAAACTACCCTTACTTACATAATATACGACGTGCGCTCGTCGTGTACAAAAATAAATATGTCCGTCACTCGCTGATACGCGCGTATTTTCGGCAAGGAATACGAGGCGGAATGTTCCGTTCCAAACGCGGTTTCGACAAAACGCAAACGGAAGACAAACGTTTTTCTTTCCATCAGTTAGCGGTCGGCGTCCAAATCACCGTCGACGATTTCGAATTCATTATCACTGACGTGGACGACAAAACCGTGAGATTCATGATCGACAACCCGACCGAGGTGCTTGTGTTACACCGAACGAATTCGAGTGGAAACGAAAAAATAAATAAATATCATAATCCTATTTGCAGTTCCCGCACAGCGATTTGGCGGTATTGAAAAGCAAAACGCTGGAAACGATCAACAGCCGATTCGAGAGCCTAGACGAGTTCCGAACGAAGTGCTTTCACGGTCGGGAATTGGTGGACAAGGACGAGTTCAGGAGCGTTTTGTCTTTCGGCGGTGCACTGGATCCTCACGTCGGAGTCGTGTTCACGCTGGCGTACAAACGTCCGGATCCGTTTGAACCGTACACCGACCTCGTGTTAAGGAGCGTGGTGCAAGACACGTTGAGGAAAGCTCAATTCATACACTTTGACGGTTTGAAGAGCAATTTTAAATCTAGAAAATTGATTTCCGACCGAGGCGGGGCGTACTTGGGACGCGAAGAATCGACAAAAGCGATGAAAAGCAACAAAGTCCCGTTGAGCTGGGAAATAATCGACGTCCTCTTTAACAAGTGAGATTTATATTTTTTTTATTGACATTCGTCACGGAATGAAAATCGAATATTTCGATATTTCGCGTTTGAATCATAAATGGGGGGGGGGTAACACGTAGCGCTGCACAAATTAAACCGCAATCGGTCAATTTACATTATTTTTAGTTTACCGTTTACGGAACTCGTTCAGCCGGTGCCCGTTGTATCTTCTTGAAAAAACAATTATATAATAAAATATTTTTATCCACATCCCGCCTATAATCGTACGAGTCGATTAATAGATTTTGTTTAAAGTACTTACGCGCAGAAAGTTCATTACCATCAACACGGTTAACGTTCAGCCGCAGCAAATGTCGCAAAATTAAAACATTATAAGTATGTGAATTTCACATTTAAATCGAAAACCGACGGACTCGTCGATACTTGTTTCAGGCCTTTTAGTTAGTTAACTGTCAGTGCCGTTGCTCGAGTGCAAACGATCGGACGATTTAGTAATATTTATTTTCGTTTATGTACAAAAAATAAATAGATTCGCGGACGCCGAACACGACGGCGGCATCAATTACGCGGCCATGGTGGACTTCATGGATTACGTCAAGGATCCGGTAGAACTTCCCGCCGGATTGGCCAGGGTCAGTGCTCATATCGTAAAAAATCCGAGATTTTCGGCTGATCCGAATTAAAATGTTTTTTTTTTTTTTTGCAAACCTAATGAGTACCCGATACGTCTTCTATAGAGAATAACAGAAAGGTTTTTTTTTCCGAATTAAAATTCACCTCATTCACGTGCCACAGATTAGCAGCAGGTGTGTGTGTGTGTGGGTGGGAATGATTTACATAAGGAAATTTCAATGAATTACACTCTCCGAGAGTTTCATTATTCACCGCGAGAGACATTTCAACACTTTTACACAAATAAAATCGGACACGAGCCAAACGGTGTTGTTTTTTTTTTTTACCGTTTTTAGAGCCGCATTAACCGTCGTTCGTATGTGTTACAGGAACTACTGTTCGTCAAACCCAAAAAGGTTTTGGTCAGAGTGAACGAGTTCGTGGACGCCCTGCGGTCGACGACGACGCAGGAGGCGTAACGGAATTTCGCTCGTCGTATACTGCCAGCACACATAATATAGTGAATAATAACGTAATGATATAGCGTCAAATTGGCCGATAGATGAAAAAAGAAAACATTTTTTTTAACCATTAAAATACGAGTGTATATAAACGTATTTTACCACTTGTTTTGTGTTATTTTTTTAATCTCGAAACGTCTCGAGTATTATTATTTATATAAGTGTATACACGTCGGACGTATAACGTTTAAAAGTGTGTTAAAACCGTGCGAGTCCCCCCCCTCCCTAGGTTAATGAAATATATGATAAAAACGTATATTCTATCTCAAATATTAACATAAAAATCTTATACTTGCACGCGCTGACAAGTTATTACAGTGGAAGTTACCGCGTTTGCTCGCGGTATACCGGCCGAGTGTTCTTAGGTTGAAAGTTATCAAGTGAGTGGACCACTAGAGTACTACGCTCGACGATCTTTAAAATGGGTTTGACTAATTATTATTACAACCACAAATCGAGATTTTCTAACTGCTTAAAAATATAAAACCGAACTATTTAAATTGTCGAATTTAAAAATTGCCTGCCTGCGACGTTTTTTTCCCTGGTCGCCACTGAATTTTGTGTATTTCGTCGAACGGACGAAGACTGATCTTTATAGGCGTGCACATTACGAGCGTCTAGAGACAACGCACGAGCAAATTTCTTAGCAATCATCATATAATGAATACATAATCGAATAATATTATATCAAATTTTCGGTTGGGTATATTTGAATTTTATCGACTTATTGATTCGTTCAAAATGAAAATGCTATATGAACAAGAACGTTACAGTTCCTGTTTCATTGAACAGAAATGAAATTCAAGAATCAGCTGAAAAAAATGTTGAAAAGCAGTTGCGATTTTCTTCAAAAAAAAAACTTCGTTTAAAAATACTCGAAGAACAACAGTTAAACGAACCGACGTTAAACGCGAGAAAGCGTACAATAGATGACTTACACGAAAAAGAAGGGTCTCCTTACGTCCATATTGTTTCACGATTTAATGTGCAAAATAAGACATTGGTTTTATATATTCTACATTTATGTATTTATTATTTATAATTTTTTTTAAAACAATATTTTAAATATTTTAATGTACAGTAATGTGCCGAATTGAATTTTTTACCGAATTGTTTAAAACGTAATAGATAAACCCCAAGACCCAAGTGAAAATTTTATATAAAATATATAAACTTTTCAGTGGCGTCGGAGAAGTGGGAGCAGAGGGGCCAGTTGCCCCTCGGATATAATTATTGGGGGGCAAAATTATACTTTTGCCCCCCTCGGATAAAATAAATGTTTTTACTTACTCTATACAACATTTTTCTCGTATAAATAATAATAATTTTTTACCCCGACTTTGTATGCCTAATAGTTTTTGAGTTTATTAGTTTCTGGTAATTATTTTTATTGAAATTGTCACACTATTTTTTATCAACGCTTTCGCATTGTTTTCTTAAAAAGTTTTTACGTATTTTTATTTTATACTTAATTAATTTTTTTGCCGTTAAAAAAAAATATATTGATAAACATGACAAATAAGACTTATTGTATTAAATAATAATTTATTCGTTTAAACGATTAAATAAATGTACACTTTATTAACAATATAATATTGTTACAAAGACGTAGGTACCATCGAGATTAGTTGTTACGTGTACATGTGTCAGTCATCGTGTACACGCATTTTCGCACAATAATGTGTCCTGTATAAGCTTATAATGAAAAAAATACATAAATAGTATTATATTTTTCACGTATATTTTTATGTTTAACTGGTTTCAAACTTTCTTAGACGTTTTATATAAATAATTATTATACTTTAATATTAAAAAATGTCGGTGAGAGTTTTTGTGCATTACATACTAAAAAAAAAAATATTTGCCCCCCCTCCCAAAAAAAAAGTGAAAAATCGTTCCTGCGCGCCACTGAATCTTTTACCTTGTTTATGTTCATGACTTGATAATTGATAAGAAATAATTACGATATAATAATCGATAAGAACGTCGCTCGCGCGCACATTGCTGCAGTGCTGGCGGGAGGGGCAATAAAATGTGGTGGATTCCAGACTTGGGTAGTATTCCGAATACAGTATTCGGAATACTGTATTCCGAATACTTTCTAAGTATTCTGAATACTTTTTTGAAAGTATTCTAAATTATTTTAAATACTTTTTAAAAGTATTCTGAGTACAGTATTCCGAATAATTTTTAGAGCTCAAACGTATTTAAAATAGTGCCTACACGATATTTCATGTTATTTTTGTTTTCAACTATATTTAATAAAATAATAATGGTTTTTTTCACTTTTGCCCCTGCAACGACGATAACATATTATGATGACGGTGTAATAAATATGTGCCCACATTCTGTTAATAATTATCAATAAAATATCGAGAAAACGTTCATCTCATTTTAGATACATATAGGTATATCAAATATATTCCAAATCATTAAACTGGATTTCCCGTGAAAGCAATAATAATTTAAATAAATAAATATGAGTAACGACTAGCAGCAGTAGGTGTTTAAAACAAAATTAATTATTATTTTATCAATAATCTTGTTATATTTGGTGTTTTAACTCGGTCTTATTCAAACATTCGAGTATATTAATTGATTTCACTGTTATATTTCATAATTAACTGGTATTATTAATTTACTTCTTAGTTATTGTGTTAATTTATAAACGCAGAATTAAAAAATAATTATTTAATACCCCCCAAATACGTACTAACATTGTTTATATTCCATTAAACGGTAATATAATTACCGTTTGATATTCGTATTAAGTACCGAAAACTAGTAAAAAAATTATTCCAAAAGTATTTAGAATAATTTTTCTGAAGTATTCAGAATACTTAGTGAATACTATTTTCACGAAGTATTCGAATACATGTTCTGAATACTTTTCACAAAGTATTCGGAACGTGTATTCCGAATACTTTAAAAAGTATTTTACCCAAGTCTGTGTCTGGATTCTCACAAGAAAATAGTTGTATAAAAAAATCAATGATACTCAATGACGTTTGTTTTGGCTTCGATCCTGTACACGTATGGTGAGCCGCCAACGTCGGAACCAACGCGTCGTTATTATTATTATTCATTATACGAATAATGTATTTTATTATATTTTTATAGGAATTCACGGCGGTTCGCTTCATTAGCCATTCAGGAAGCGACGAGGCGGAATTTTTTTTAATAATTCGACCGAATTTCTCGGTCATTTTACAGGGATGCTGTGCGGTTTGTCGGTCGATTTTTTTTTTAAATTTCTAAAACCGATTTATTTTCAAAAATCGTTTTTTTTTTTTAATAATAACGCGTTATTTTTACGCCGCGTTTTACCCGTCCGACCGGCCTTGGCTGCGACGGTGTGCGCGAAGAACGGTCCGCCGTCGCGCCCGTTCCCAAGCAAACCGCATATTTATTATTCACTAAAATAAAATACGTGCCTGTACGTGTATGGTTTGCCGACGACGACACATCAGCAAAGCGCGGGGACAAGGTCACGTCGACCGCCAACCAGTCGGAGAGTGTGTGTGTGTGTGTGTGTGATAAGTAAAAACTGGTTTCGCGTTCGAAATCCTACACTAACGTTTTCTTTTTTAAAAATATTATTTATTTATATTTTTTTAAGAATATATTCCGTTTCGACAAAAAAAAAAAAAAAAACCGATTCATATTTTTTCACGTTATAAACGCCGTGTGTTCGAAGACACGACGTCGTTCGGGTTACGACAGTGGCCGTACAGCCAGGATTTTTATTCCTCAAGAGCGGGGGTGCCGATAATTAATTGATTTCTACGTTAATAATTAACTAAAAAAAAAAAACCGATTATTTATTCGTTTCGGGCGGGCTGCAGCCCAGCCAGCCCTTCTGGTTACGCCACTGGGTTATGGACAGTCCGTGCGAGTTCAGGGAGATTTAAAAATTGTTGGTAAAAAAAAAAAAAAGATTTCGATTATTATCGAGTCGAAATTTGTGTTCAATAAATCGTTGTTTTACCGTTTCCAGTACGCATTCTCCTGCTGTTGAATTCGTGTCCTACACTAACGTTTGTAAATATATAAATATATATACGTTACGGTAAAAGTACGAATTTGATTTCGGTAAAACTTAGGACGGACAAAACAGTTTGGTCAAACGCCGAACGATTTTTGTAGTTCGCACTTTTGCAAATGAGATTTAGTAAATTCTAGAACGAACCGCGAAAAAAATTAATCGTTTTTATTTCTAACGTCATAAACGACTGCAGCCCGGGGGATCGGCGGAGAAATCTATCACACTAATGAAATTCAAGCGTTCCGAAATATCTCACTCGGACGATTATTATCTAACGCGCCATATCTCTAATCTAACCCAACACAATGATTTCCGTATAAAAACCGTAGAAGAAGAAACGCGCATCTTTTATCTGCGCTTCCGTAGTCGACTGGCAAATCATGCCCAACCCCCTTGTAAAAGATCTTTCCATCCTAACACTTCCAGGAAATCCTCCACGCAGGCTAAAGAGAAAGCGGTGCCGAGACCTTTTGCCAGACCTCATGACTTAATGCTTTTTCTATAAATAAATAAAAAAAAAATAGTAATAAATTGTAAATAAGTCGAGAACCATCAATGAGTGGCTGCTCAATCGAACCATATCGTGTCTAATTACTCTCATCACACAAACTTATTGTGCATTATGTATAGAAAAAAAAAACGTTATAAACGCCGTGTTCGTTCGGGTTATTCTTTGGCAAAAAAAAAAAAAGATTTCGATTACTATCAAATTAAAATTTCTCTGAAATTGTTGTAGAAATCGTTTTTTTACCGTTTCAAGTATGTATTCTCTTGCTGCTAAATTCACGTCCTACACTAACCTACTAACCTTTGTAAATATTTTTTTTTTATATATTCCGCTCGAAAAATAACGATTTTTATTTGATGCGTTATGAACGCCGTGTTCGAAGACGTAACGTCGTTCGGGTTACTCTTCGGCAAAAAAAAAAGATTTCGATTACTATCGAGACGAAATTTCTTTGAAATTGTTCTAGAAATCTCGTTATTCTAACCGCGGTGTCCTGCAAATAAATTCGTGCGCGACACCGTCAGAGTTCACGGGGTTCCAAAGAAAACATCGAGTTACTGAAAAAAAAAAACTCGAATTATAAAAAAATACGAATTTACATTAATATAGCTAAACGTTATTGATTTTTTTTTTTTTACGAATCGATGTATTTAATCCGTTTTTATCGATTATAATATATTCTCCGAACTTTAATCGAGCGGCTAAACGTTCCTCTGCGTCTATTCGTCGATTTCAATTGAATATTTACGTCGGTATGATTATCATATTATTATTAAATAAAAATTCATTACCAAAATTTCGATAGGAACATTTTAGAAAACTTGCTGGATGATTAATTTTCGACGAGTGTTTTAAACGAATCGAACCGGGTCTAAGTAGGCGGTTCAATAGGCGTTTGAAAATAGTTTTTGTAATTTTTGCTCTTCGTAGAGGATACACTCGGACCAAGAACGGGGTTTAACGATAAATCTCCGATTTATAAATAACACAATGCCTGACTAGGTTCAAAGCTGGTTTTAATGACAATAAATGTGCGTAATTATTTGTTTTTTTATAAACGTTTTTAATTTTAAAAAAATGGACATCATAAAAGGAATCTACGTTTTAGACGGCGAAAAATGTGTAAAATTCGTCGAAATCCTTATAACCAACTCTTATTGGTAATGAATTTCGAAAAAAATGTAGATTTAAGCTTTTACGAAAGGGCAATTTTATTCATTCGAAATGTCGAGTGTCATCGACTGTTGTAGTCTTTTATTTAGTCGCATTATTTTTTAAAACTGTGTTATTATTATTATTATAATTGTACGCGCGTGATTTGGTTGAGCACGAAGACTGGAGTCGTATGGGAAAACGGAAGCGAGCGAAAGAAAAAAAAAAAAAAAAATTACCGTCCGCACACTCACAGACGAGCAACAACGGGCATTTAATTAGTTATTGTTTCCATAAAAAAAATATACAAAAAAAAACACACACACACACGTTTCAGCGTCCTAAAAATTCGGTCTCGCGAACCGCCGTGGTAATGGAAACGAATGTAAAATTACAAATTAAAAAAACATGCGCGCACAGTTTCCAAACCGAACATGTTTTGTATAATATACCTATGTACAGGCCCCCCACGTGAATTTTTCAACTACGGCACAGTAAATAAATCCGGGCCCTCGTTGTACGTTAATATTTATAATCATTTTAATACAAATTCTAACGTATAATTTTTTATTTTTACAAAAGTCACCTAAAGTATGGATTACACACAGCTTCTTTTGCTGTTATACATCTCTAAAAAAATATCAGTCGTTTTAGTTACCCTAAAATAAGTTTAAAACAATAAGTACACTAATTTACTGCGGTTTAATATAAAAATCAACATTTTTATAAAATGTATTTATGTATAATGAAATACAATGTAAATTATTCAAAATTAAAAATTGCATTTGTACACACAAAAATACAATTGAATCGGTCATTTCAAAAACAACATAAGTCAATTAAGTTTTATATTATTTTAGTGAAATATAGTCAAAGATAGACAATTTAAAACCACAAATTATGAATGTAATAAACCTTAAAAATAAATGTGTCATATCTCAGAAAAAAGAGTATTCTGTATATAACTTTATTTTTACCAATATTTTTACCAAGCGCCAAAAACTATTAACGGGACAGGTCATAACGTTTTAAATAATATTATAATCTCTGTACAAATAAAATCGAGTCTCTTTTCGGTGTTTCGGGGGCGAAAAAACAATTGAAAATATCGAGACGTGGTTTGTTTTTTTTTGTTCGTAGAGAAATTCACTCAGATCGTTTTAGGCGCAGTCCGAAAACTATCCGTTCGGTGCTGTAAAAAGAGCGACTATAATATTCTTAAAAATATTTCGCACGAAAAACAAAAATACGTTATTGATTTCACGGTTACCACTACACCGGTTACAGACAAATTTTTTTTTCAAAATATTTTTATAATTTACCATAAAGTCTTATCTCAAGACAAATGTTAATAGCGGGTAATTAATATAATAATACGAGGAGAAAATCGTTGTCGCTCGCGGAAACGGACAATTTCCTGTTGCAGTTGATTTAGGTACTTGTCAAATTTTTGTTTCTCAAACAGACTATAACGATTTTCCGAAAGACACAAAACCCAACTGTTTAGGTTTTCTTCCGTCGGCATAATTACCAACGCGCAACAATATTGACGGTTATCGATCTCGGTTTTGTAACTTCTGTCTTTGTAGAATTATTTTCCTTCTTACGATTTTGTCGCGTAAAAAAGGCTATACGCTCCATACGTACAGGAACATTGTAAAAACGTTTTAAACGCGAAAACAACAGTAATTCAATACTTACTTAGGATTATTTTTTATCATAAACACGCTTAACGTACTTTAGGTATCGCAAATTTTTACGAGACTAGAAAATCAATAGATTCAACAGCCGAGTGGAACAAGAATAATATTCCTCAACACTCGTAAACTGTTTGTTTCCTTAATTTTTATTTGAATAAAACACTTATCCGTACAATAATATACAATATAAAATAAAATTTAACGGTCTATATTTCATTATTTTTATTTTATTTCATATTTATACTCTCAGCCCCCCAAAAAAAAAATTTTTATTTTTGCTGATTCCGGTCTTGTACAGTACACCAGTGCACCTGACCTTTGATTTCTTAAAATATGACATCATTATAAACAACGGTTTTTTTTTATATATTATAATATTTAATGAAGTGGATTTTTTTTTTCTACCCGGCAGTTCAATAATAATGATAATAATAATTGATGTACGAGCGAGAATCAGCAGATTTTATAGGTGTACAGCGTTTGGTGCGAAAACGAGCACTGAAAACCGCAAAACCAGTCGAACCCGGCTAACGGAAACGAAAAAAAACAATTCCCGGAGAAAACGACGGGTGCGGCTGAGTCAAACGGGGCAAATTTAGACTTCTGGGGGGGGGGAGCTCTGCAAAGCGGATTGTGCGTATCACAAGCGTAGTCCTTAACGCGGACGCCGTCGAACAGCGTTGTCTAACGATATTGAAACAAATTATACGCGTGTAATAATGTAAAAATACGAATACTGAACGGTTTAACGGGCGTAGTGTTCGCAGCTATATACAGTAGTCGATATAAAACATTTTTTTGTATCGTTTGGGAAGATTAAAAAAAAAAAACGATTCCAAACGCACGCCTATAATGATACCATGTACGTGAGATGTGATTCGGACGCTGTTGCTGCTGATGCTACAGCAGATTTGCAGAGAGAGAGAGAGAGAGAGAGAGAGAAAAGGAACATTCGATAGATATAATAATACGGCGTTGCGCTCGTGAAATTCGGGGGTGGATTTTTTTTTTTGTTGTTGTTGTTTTTGGTTTCCTCCTGTACGAGACAATATTTTTCGTTATATATTTTGACAGAAACGTCGTGGACCGGTTCTTTAACAGACACACAACACCGTACAATCTGTTCCGCGCTACTATAAAATACTCAACCGAATATCCGCGCCATTGGTCGTCCGCCCGCCCCAGGAGTCGCCTTCATTCCAAATATCTCATGGCATATGGCCATAAAAACGGTCGTGCGGCTGAAGGTTTACCATATTCGTATACGAGCATAGAAAACGAACAACGTTTTGATTTATGACGACGACGAGGTTGACTTAAACCGCGTGCGCGCGCGTGTATATGTGCAGTGACGATATAAATAATAATAATAATAATAATAATAATAATAATAATAATAATAATAATAATAATAATAATAATAATAATAATAATAATAATAATAATAATAATAATAATAATAATAATAATAATAATAATAATAATAATAATAATAATAATAATAATAATAATAATAATAATAATAATAATCCTTTTATAATATTGAATTGTAACAAGGAAGAAAACGGGTAAAATTCGCAAATTAAGTCGTTTGTAAAAAAAAAAAAAAAAATTCTATTAGATTTCGGAAAATGTGAAGAAAAAAAAAACGAAAAAAAACGTCAAATTAATACCGTGTAAACGCCTGTATGCAAATAATAGCGATACGTATAAAACTGCAAAAAAAAAAAAACAGTAAGTAGAAAAATTTGGCGTTAAAAATCCGCGGGGTAAAATATACGACATTTTCGAAATAAAAAAAAGTGCGTTCTGTTCTGTTGCTTTTTTTTTTTTATACGAAATATCCGAATTATTATTAAATATTTTAAACGATTCCGAACGGAATCAAACCGCCGTTGTGTCGGCAGAAAAATATACTTTTTAGAATATAATTTTTTTTTCCTGTATATATTTACATTCTCGTATGACCTTACAATAAAACGCAAATACATTATATACAGAGCTGTCTTATAAAATATAAATTAAATTCGAATTCAAATGTTACGGTGATCATTTGTCTTAGTCGTCGCGTATCGATGTCCAGGTTGTTCGGCCACAGGATTGCTTCCTGTCTGTCACTGCACGCGACTCTTGAAGAGTGCCACTGAATTTTCTCCTACTTACATTCGCTAACAATGCGATTCACTGTTTGTAGCTTCCGAGTCGTCTCTTAGTCGACACTTGTTCATTAAGTAATTAGTGCGGCCTCGGCCGGTTCGTATTCGGTTCAGTCTGGTCCATATAGTTTTCGTGTAAGTTCCGACCCAGGTTGGGCTGTATGTGCATTTCTCACTAGATACTCATTTTTTTTTTTTTTTTTGGGAGGTTATTTTCACATTCATCTTTCCACACATCTTGCCTGGAGAAGTCTTAATGAATTTATATAGTGTTTTTATTAAAAACGGGTGTCGTGATTCGAGTCGACGTTTCCCAATTCCATATTCATGGATTTTTTTTTCCTGTACACTGTATCGGAGCCACAGATATATATATATATATATATATATATATTAACTAGATGGCCGTCTTGTATTATAAACTAATGTATTGTATTGAAGCCTGAAATTCGTTATCAAAGAGGTGAATGTTTACAATATGTATATGATAGCAACACGATAGCAAAACGATTTTTTTAAATCGTGCTACGTGCTTAACGGTATACGGCAATTAATATAATATATTATAATATAAATTTGTGACATATACATACATAAACTATATATATTATATTATATACATAACTATTATATATTAGCCAATTATGGTTTACTTTTGTTGCGCTTTTAATTGCTCAAACAAACGGGTTAGTGGCAGTGGGATTCATTTTTTTTATCTCAGTATATCTCAGTATTAGATTGTAATTCTTGCATTAAGTCACTTGTTAGAGCTCAAAAAAATCATAATTATTGTCATGCTGATATTTACACTAAATTTATAGATTATAAAAATGATGGTGGCTTAATTTCTTCGTCTGATGATACATTTAAAATACTATGTGAAGCTAAAAATAATTTTTTGATTCTAACAGACAATTTAAAAAATCTTAATATAAATAATTTAGAAGTAAGAATAATGTCACTATCTAATCACAAATTTATTGTGTGTTTGTAATTTCCACTAATATAATAGAACATTATAAATTTATAATATTATATTTTTGATTTTAATAATATTTGTTTCTTATCATTAGTATGTATTTTATAAACACTCACCTCTTTGATAATGAATTTTATGCCTCAATGATAACATGAAGACGGCTATCTAGTTAATATATATATATATATCTGTGGTCGGAGCATATAAGCGAAGCTCTACAGGTCGTGACCATGGTTCGAAGTAAATTGTTTTTTTTTTTAAAAATTAAAACGAAATCATGACCGACGACATGACGACGTTGTAGCAATTTTTTTCCTTCCCACCCTCTCTAAGATGATCGACAATGATTTATGTGTATGACAATCGTAAAATATCCATAGGAGGAAAAAAAATCCTCGAGTATATAAAGAGAGCGCTGTACAAATGCCCGGTGTTATAGCCGTACCGCGAAAATACGGAAAATTGAAACGTTTAGGAAAAAAAAACAGTTTCACGGTGCAGGGAAAGAACTCCGAAGACCACAGTCTTCACATATATATATACGCACTTAAGACCTGACATTTTTATTATAAGCAAATAAATTACAATACAACAAGGGCAGGTTAGGAAAAAAATATCTTTAAGCGGCGCTTGAATCGGGTGACGGAATACCTCTTTTTTTTTTTTGAAAAAAAAAAAAATACTTTGGCGTATCGCTTCTAATTTTTCTTTTTGAACGTAAGATTCACGGACGACGTATTTAAATTGTTTCAATACGTACAATACGTAATATGATAATAATTTTATCACGTGATATTGTATTAAATCGATTCATCTATGTGATTAGCACGGATAACCTTTAATGAACGCAATTAAGAATTGACGAATCAGGGCCGGATCGGGACGTTTTAGCCAGTCGTGCTAAAATATTTTAGCGGCCTAAATAGAATAAATTATTTGGCCAGTCGTTTGTGCCACGAGTTTATGGATTATACCGATTCTTTTTTTCTGCGCAATTTAGTTTTCAATCGATTTTATTGTTTTCATTGACACCAGCAGAAAATTAATGATAAGACGGCGGCCCTATCGCCAGTGGTCGAAGTGGACCAAAATAAGTGTGAAGATGGAAGCAGTGTCGTCATTTTGAGTTTTAAAAGGGAGGGGCAAAGTTGTGAACGGTCATTACTGTTGTTAAATAAGTAAAAAAAAAGTCTTTTTTAAACAAATAAATCTAACACCGGCCCTATTAACGTTGACGGTGAACTATATTTTTATGATTGTGATCAAGTGACCTTTAGATCTACTGCATGTTAAAATTTTAGGAAACGAAATACGGTTCTTTCAAAGAATAAAAAAAAATGGTTCAAAAGATATTTTTCTAAAAAAAAAAAACAGGCAACATTACAAATTATAAAAAAAAAATTATTTTTTAAAATCCAGGGGAGACGAACAGTTTTAAACAAAATAAGTGGGGCGATGGAATATGCCACTAACTAAAAGAAGTGGAGGGATGGCGTCCCCCTTATCCCCTCTCCACTTCGACCACTGATTATCTCACACACCCCTCTCAATCCGGTCCTGATTATAATTAGTGAAAAAAAACTCTGACAACTTGTGTATTAAGGAGTGTATAAAATCATCTTTTTACGTTTATTTTTAAATTTTACTCTGATACGGCACGAGAATTACTGCACAGTATCACGATATCACGAGCGTTTGTATAATAATACGAGTGTTAATAATATTTTTAGAGTAGCGCATATACATTTTTTATGGAGCCAAAACAGCATCGCAAAAAAACGATTTTTTTCGTTGTAGGTACGTAGCAGACCGACCCACCGCCGGGAAAACTCCCGAATTCCCGGCGGCCCAATCCGCCGCTGGCCGTGCAGTGGGGCTATTCTGTAACTCGATAAGACCTGTTGACGACAACTTTCGGTTCGTTAAGCTATCGAAACGATTTATAAATTCCCAGAAAATTGTCGTTATCTATCGATTTCGTTTATCGATTTATAAATTTTGTCGTTAGCTATCGATTTCTTATCACATACACTTTGTAAGCGCAAGGTATCGATAGAGTCATTTACAGAATCACGATGACGATAGCAAAATTCGATACATTTTTAAAATTTCAATAAGAAGCTCTTATCGTTGTAATTCGTTAACACGTTATCGAGTTACAGAATAGCCCCACAGACGGGATACGCCGAATGCGTGTGTAATATTGTGGACGTCGCGCGGTGCGTGTCGAATCCGTTAGCGTATTACAATATTATTTTTAGGTGCCTCGGACGGGCGACGAGACCCGCGGAGACGCGCGGATATTATATAAAACGCGTTATGACGACAATATACACACACACGGGGGAGAGGAAAATAAATAATAATAACGTATTTTATTATTTAATATATTACGGGCTATTCTCAAATATATATATATATAATAATATATATTCTCAAACGTATACGAGTATAGCAGACAGGAACGTGAAATATCGTTTCGGGTCGGTCGAGTTTTTACATTCGTTCGGTTCACGGGACACAATAGACGGACGGACACACCACGCGCGCGTACTGCCAAGTTGTGTGTTGTCGCGTACCCGAACACTGGAATACGCAGTGCCCCTGTAGGCAGGGGCGTGCTGGGCGGCCGGCGACGGCGCGCAGGACGGCATTTCAAACCCGTACGAGTACCCAATATCCGCCGGAATTCCGAAACGTTTTGTCCTTTTTGATTATATGTAATTTAAAATAAAAAACAAGGTAGCGAGCCGCGGGGTGTTGTGGATACGGCTCAAGTGAATTACTCGGGGAAAGATTTTTAGAGTTTTGTTTTTATTATAAATCCGAAAGCAATTCGATGCATCGTTGCGTTCGATTAAACGATTCGGAGCGGTAATAAAAATAAACGACAATCGATTATGACGGAATTGTATTTTTATGTAGTTTTTCCTGACTTTTGAAAAAAGTATTGAGAAAATCGAAAAATCACGTCTTCGGAGTACAGACTAAATGCGATTTTCAATCAGAAAAGGCGCTACACGAAAAGATCGGAGCACTCTTTCCGGTAGAATTTTCGGGTACAGACATAAAAAAAAACACACATCTTTGTAAAACCAATACACTCCTCGCTCCGCTCAGAATCTAAAAATTCAAATTTCAACGTAATATAATGTGTCTACACAAAAAACACGTTCGCTATCAGAAATTATAATATATTCAGACTCGGGTAAAATACTTTTTAAAAAGTATTTGGAACACGCGTTTCGAACACTTCGAAAAAAGTATTCAGAATATGTATTCTGAATACTTCACAATAAACGTTCCAGATACTTTTAGAATATATATATATATTTTTTTTTTACTATTTTTCGGTAATACGAACATCAAATATAGTAATTATATTATTATTTAATCGAATACAAATAGCCTTCAATATGTGTTTTGAATAACTCTTATTTTTTAATTCTGCGTTTATAAATTAACGCAATAACTAATAAGAAAATTATAATAATACCAATTATTAGCTATAAAATGCAACACACTCATAATAACGCGGTGTAATCAAATGTATTTTATTGCTCGAATAAGGCTGTGTTCAAAGTCCGAACACCGAACGAAGCAAGGTTATTATATCGAATGAATTGATGTCGTTTTAAATATCAATAACTGCTGCTAGTCGCTACTCGTATACATATATAATTATGTATATAACACAGTACACTTATGAACGGTGTAAAATAAACAAGTGAAATAATACTATGGATTCCCGCGGTTGTTGTGCACCGTAACATATTGAAATGGCGAATGAACGAATAAGAAAATCGTCTACGATTTCGCGTGGAAGCACAAAGGTAATAATAATAAGAATGGACTTACGAATGGTATATACTGCACTGCATTGAACGTTAAGAACGTTATATAATCGTGCGGAGAGTGATTTCAACAACGTGCCTTCAAAGATCCGCGAAAATGGGCGACAAGAGGCTGCCGTACGGAGAAAAAAGACCGCACTCTTGTGACGTTTGTTTAAAACCGTTCAAGTATAGTGGAGAACTGACGGTTCACATGCGAACGCACACCGGAGAAAGACCGTATTCGTGTGAAGTTTGCACAAAGTCCTTTGCGCAGCATAACGTTTTAACGAACCATATGCGAACGCACACCGGAGAAAAACCGTATTCGTGTGAAGTTTGTAAGAAATCTTTCGCGCGTTCTGGCACTTTGACGTTTCACACGCGAACGCACACCGGAGAAAAACCGTATTCGTGTGAAGTCTGTAAGAAATCTTTCGCGCTTTCTAACAGTTTGACGGTTCACATGCGAACGCACACCGGAGAAAAACCGTATACGTGTGAAGTTTGCATAAAGTCCTTTGCGCTGCCTAACCATTTGACGAACCATATGCGAACGCACACCGGAGAAAAACCGTATTCGTGTGAAGTTTGCACAAAGTGCTTTACGCAGCTTAGCCAATTGACGAACCATATGCGAACGCACACCGGAGAAAAACCGTATTCGTGTGAAGTTTGCACAAAGTCCTTTACGCAGCTTAGCCATTTGACGGGCCATATGCGAACGCACACCGGAGAAAAACCGTATTCGTGTGAAGTCTGTAGGAAATCTTTCGCGCTTTCAAACAGTTTGACGGGCCATATGCGAACGCACACCGGAGAAAAACCGTATTCGTGTGAAGTCTGTAAGAAATCTTTCGCGCTTTCTAACAATTTGACGGTTCACACGCGAACGCACACCGGAGAAAAACCGTATACGTGTGAAGTTTGCACCAAGTCGTTTGCGTCGAATGTCACTTTGACGAAGCATCGTAGGACCGCGCACAGCGGAGTATTGGTGCGATGATCGGAATACCGTACTCGGAATATCGTTCGTTTTGTGATTCGCGTACAATCGTATTGCTTGATATAATATAATGTTGTAATGTTGTGTATTGTAACGTCACGTGTCCGAGTTCACGAACGCGCGTTATTTATTGTCGTGTACAATAAAGTAATAGAGCTCGACGCGGGACCTAGAAAAACGCTTCGAGACTTCTCACACAACGAACTACGAGCACGCACCGCTCGCAGCGACAAAACGCAAACGTCTAGAAATCACGCGTACTCGAAACGTATTGAGTGTTTAAAATTATTAATAAAATATTCATTATTACACTTCCCCGTAAATCGCTTTGATTGATACACGTTTATTATACGAATTTGAGGAATCAAACAGATTCCGAGCGAATAGGAGGGGATACCCGCACGGTTTTTGGTGATATTATAGTTGAAAACAAAAAAAATTGTTTTTTTGGTAGACATCGACCTTTATATACAATATATAGTTGATCGTGTGATACGCACCGAACGTTTTTGGATTTTGGCCACCGTATTTATACATGTATTTTTTTGTACAAAACGCAGTGCACGCCTCGAATAGACTTTCGCTTTTTACCCGTGTTTTTTTCACTGTGTGCAAACGCGCGCATTTGTAGTTTTTTTTTTTGTTAAACTCTACGTGCTATTATCGAAGAGACGTTAAAAGAAACGGATTAATAGAACACAATACCTTTGGAAAAAAAAAAAATGGCAGTGAACTGCGGACGACGTGCACGTCCGTTCAAACGGCCGTACGATATGGCGAAGAGTATTAAAAAAATATATACATAAAGGTATTCGTAAAAAAAAAACCTTCAGGAATTCGGACGACACTCGAATGAATATTGGTCCGGACTATCCTGTACTCGTACAGTACAGGCGTGTATTATGTTCGTGTGGTCGGGAGGCGTTTTTACCGAAATTCACTTTAGCGCCGCGTCGACTCGATTGTTAAGAAATTATATTTCGTATTATAATACAGCACACGGTACAGTGTACAACCGTCTCTATTGTTGTGATATTCGGAGTTGCTGCTGCCGGGCGGGTATGAATAAGTCTCTCTCTAATAAAATAGTGTGTATATAATGCGTGTAAATTCGATAACCGCGGTATAATACGCCCTCGTGAAAAAAATTACTACACCCGTTGTTCGTTATATAAATTACTCGGGTAAAAATATCGCGACGTTATTATAAGAACCTTTTTTTTTCTTCTTTTTTTTTTTTACGGTATTATAATACGAACAAATTAGTGGCCGATTATTTTTCTTTCTTTCTCATTTTTTGTGTATACGATTTACGACGATCGATAGAGAACAAACGCGCTATAATAAACGAAATGAAAAAAAAAAAAAATTGTTTTTCGTGCAGTGCACTGCTGTTACTACCGTACGTTCAACCACAATCTATTGCACGGGTTCCCAACGTTTGTACAACCGAGTAGGTACCACTGGACACTTTAATATACGCGCCACCTATTTATTCCACAACAGCTGAATAATTATAGGAGAGTGAATTTGTTTTTAATACGTCTTTTATCGTAAATCCGTTCAATAACGTTTGATACGGTACGATATCCGTAAAAGTAAAGAAAAAATTTTAATTTTTTTATGTAAATCTATTTAAATTACAATTTTTAAATTTAACGCGAAATTCGTTGTCGCTCGTTTTGTACGAGAACGTCGATAATGTCAGAACTCGTTTTCACGCGTAAATCGCTTTGAATTATCGAGCCCATTTCCGCGCTCGTTTTTCAAATAATATAATTCCACTCTCGCGCGAATAATAGCAGTGACAAATGGACTTGAACATTGTAACGCTCGCTAGAAAAGAGATGGGAACATTTGTCGACATCCGAAATGAAACCGACCTTTTGTCTTTGGTAAAAAAAAGCGTCGATTATTATAAAATCAGCTAATATCAAATTAAAGGGCGGTCCCCTTTTCGGCCAATACAGTTTTCTTTAAAATTTACAATTACAACAGCTGAACTTAACAATATTTTTATATTCAATTTAATTTTTTTTTAAACTAAATAGGTAAAATTAGTACATTATATTTATATTAGTATAAATAGTCAAAACTAACAATTGTCAAATGTTAATAAGTCAAAAGTAAAAAAAAGAAAAATGTAAAAAATTATATAAAATTAAATTAAATTAAAAGTTTTATTTTTTATAATTACATGATATTTGTTTGACAAATTTATAACGACATATTTTATTATTTTTATAGTCTTCAGTGTAAGATTCATTTCGTCGTTTTGACCGAAAAGTGACACTGGCCGAAAAGGGAAGGTTACATTTTGGCCGAAAACGGTGACGCCCAAATTAAAGACCTATCAGAGAGATCAGTGTGTGTTACAATATTTTCAAAAATCGTAAATGCGCATTTATTTAGGTTACTCCGTGAGACAAAACCGTTACGTTATTCACGCTTAATTGAGACGATTATTTTCGTCTTTTAATTAGACAAACGTGCACACACACACACACACACACCGATCTCAATCAACTCTATTCAGTTTTGTCCATTTCCTGAAATTTTCTTTTTTTTTTTACCATACCCCGATCTCTGCGAAAGGTCTTCAATCGACCAAATAATATTGTATGTTATTATAATAATAATAATAATTATAAAATGAAAATTACATCAAAAAATTTCTTAGCGTGTAACGCCTACGTTACGTTTTCGCATGCCACAGGTTGGGAACCGCTGCTTTATTGTATAAAATTGATATCTTCTTAAACCTCGAAAACATTCCTTCTAAAATCACCGAAATACATTGTTCGCATAATAAACTGTTTTCAGTGCGTATATACATATTATTATCAAACGGGTTGAAAATAAAATTCGATTTTTTTTTAATTATTCCCCGCGGAAACGCAATTATTGCGGCGTTTACGAAATCCGTTTTCTCCGCTATAATAAAAAATATTTTTAAAAAAAAAAAAAGAAACCGACTTTAAAAGCAAAAAAAATTCCACGAAAAAAAGTACGAAATAACCTTTTTGAAATCGGCGCCGAATTTCAAACAACATTACATTTGTAGAAAAGCGTTTTATCAATATAATATAGATATTGCAATAAATTGATATTCAAGTCGGTTTCTTTTTTTCTAAAAAAAAAATGTTTATTTCATCCTTTTTAGTCATAATGGTTACAGTAATCATATCGTCGTTCCTGTTCCTACATTTGACTGGGTGGTTAGGTAGGATACTAGACCGAAATCCTTATGAAATCGGAAAATATGAAAAAAAACAAAATTACCGGCCGAATACTAGGCCAATATTTTATAAAATTAATAAGGGCCAACAACAATATAATACAAGCCATTATACAGTATAAAATGCGTGTTACTACGCGTTATATATTATTACTTGTATAATTGACAGTAATAGATTATTAATCTTAATGTTGTCAAACACAATTTTTTTATATTTTATTGTGAAATACCGAATTACAACTCGGATCAAAGGCCCATCCAACACCCTTTAAAAACTCAGATTGCCTCTCGGATACCCACACCGCTGCGTGCGACCGCACAGACGACAGCGCGGAGAGTGAGCGTTTTTGATAGCAAAATCGACAAGACCGATTCATTTACATAATAGTATAATTAAAACGATAACGTAACACGTAAATGGCCGACCGGTGTCAACGGAGGTGGGCGCACAGTTATCGTTGTCTTTTCCCGTGTTTATGGCACGATGCACGAGGCTTCGGTTTTTTTATATTTAAATTTTATTTTGGAATTCGGACGTCGTAACCCGTTTTTTTCCGAGTACATAAATATAATAAAATTGTATAAAATAAAACATAAACGTCTGGAACGTTGCGGACGTGTGCCTATATTGACTGCAACAGTCCGAATACGTAAGAATTCGTAACGAATAATAATAATAATAATAACGCGTTCGATAAAAATGTTGCCTACGGTAAAACTGTAGGACGGGTAAATATACGCGTTTAAGAAAAGCAAAAAAAAAATGTATACTTATTTAAATTTTTTTTTTCTTTCGTGTGTATATTATAATATTATACTCGCGATAAGCGAATATCCGTTGACTTGGCTCGTCGCTTGTGTGTGTGTGTGTGTGTGTGTAGACCGATATTTAAAAAAAAAAAATAATAATAATTATTTATAATAACCTTCGGCGCGCACAAACCGGTTGTTGTGCGAACGACTGTCGATGCTGTTTCTCGGGGTCCGGATTTTCGTGTTTCCCGAGACGTTAACGTGCGTTATTTGGCTTTCGCCGTTTTCATTATTTTTCGTACGCCAACCGGCCAGCACTATAAGCATTCTGGGATCCGTTCGGGCACCTGTGTATGGCTGTATTCAATTACGCTCTCCGATTTTGAATTTCCCGCCCATTTATTACCTATTACCACAGAACAGGTTAATCAGAATGGACACTGATTACAATTTACACGGGCAGCATAGGCCGGGGATTGAAATCAGTCGGCCGTTTAATGTCAGGCGAATCAGTGTGACCGCTACGCCGTGTAAACAATTAAATAATAATAATAAATTAAAAATTAAACATAATGTAAAAAAACAATTTTTTTTTCACAATACACAAATAGACCGTTGTAATTAAATTAATGTCTCTGTACTAAAACTTATAAACGGATCTATTCCGTGATCATAATTATCTATTCTATGACTCGACCGGCAATAATTCTTATCACAACAATAAAAATGATAATATTTCACCTGAAATAAAATGGCGACTGATTCTTGATTATATGTATTAGAAGTGTCCAACCGCTGCTATTACATAAAGACGGAATATCGATATATTATATCGTGATAATGAATCTTTGGTGTGCGGAAAGTATAAAAATTCGGAATTATATTTTGTTCCATGACATTTGTGATGTCAGTGTGGTATAAGTGTATTATTATTATTATTATTATATTATACTCATCCTGACAAGTCTAAGCTCGCTTAGACACCTCCACTCGCTCGCTTCGCGAGCTCTTGTCTGAACTTCAACTGAAAATATCTATTGATTTGTCCTGAAAAACCACCTAAAGTTATTGAAGTGCGCGTGTTTGGTTTGTTTGATATTAATACACTGATAACACACTGACATAACGAATTTCAGGCGGGAAATTTAAAATCAACCAATCGGAGAGCGTAATTGAATACAGGTGCCCAAACGGACCCCAGAATGTTTATATGCAACCGGCCACGGAACCGCGGTCGCCTCGACTCCGCGAACACCGCGAAGCCCGAAGCGTCCGTCTCCTCCGTACGGCTTGATACGCGCGGTATTTATCTAGCAGGAAACTTCAGACCAGGTCTTGCGCTACTATACTGCAGAGTGTTGTTTCTAAAATTCTGTGAACATAGTGTTGTACACCTTTGGACATGGTTTCTTTTTCCGTCGCCTTATTTCCGTTACTTTTGATAACTGGACATAATGCACTATACCTTTGTATATAGAGCGTAAAATGTACAACGAGGAAACGAAGCTAACTAAATTCCGTCAAAAATGGACGTTGTTTTCTTTACCTCCGGGGTACAGATATTATTTCGTTCTGTACAGCTGGCCACGGCTATTGAGAGAAAAAAAAACCAATGTTTATACTCACTTATACACCGTACCGAAGCTATTTACAATATTAACAACGGACTTTAATACGATTTTATTTGTGATAAAAGTGGAGAACAGTGGCGGATCTAGAGGTCATGTTTAGGGGAAGGGGGGAAGTGAATTTAAACATTTTTTTCTACTGCTTTAAAAGAATAACAGTATTAATTTTTCATTTATCAAGACTATATATACTCATAGTTATCGTTTGAATTGTAATATACCTACACGTACGTGACGCCGAACGCTATGTTATCATCCGTTGAAATCGGGCAACATGGACTGCGGTCACGAAAGAAAAACGTTCCTTAATGTTCTAATTAATATTACCATCTTTAACAAAATTTGTTATTCGTGTATTTTTCCAAATTGTTTAAATACAGGAATACGAGAAGTGCACGACCCAAGAGGGGGGGGCGAACGCTCTATCGTAGCCTCCTTCCCTTAAATCCGACACTGGTGTAGAGTCTGGTTTGGGTTTTATACGCGTTTACGCGAGTAAAAATCATGAGTATAAAAAAGAAAAATTTACTCATAAGCGCGGGATATGTTTTTGAGTGAAATCATTTTTTATTTTCCTGTAACCGAAATTCTTATTGAAGATATAGTAAAATATGATTTATTCGGCTCGGGTCACATTTTGACCGGAAAAGAAGGCTTATTATTAGGGCTAGGGAATCGATGGGAGTTATGGGAATTAGACAAAACGTACCGCGCGTAAAATCGTATAAAATTTAGGTATGCCTTAAAGAAAAAAAAAATGTTAAATATGTATTAAAACACGCGAAATTATAAATATGAAAAAATATTCAACTAATAAACGGAATAAAATCGACAATTCGTTCGACGTAATGTCGTCATGGTTTATAAAGTGTATTACGTCTTAAATGCATAGTCGAAGAAAATAACATCGCTTTTAAACCGTATTAAATATGCGTAAAAATATTCAATGTTTTTTTTTCTTCTACAAAACGGACAAAATATGCAAAAATACGCGTTTGAAAATCGTATTGAAATTCGTTACGTACGGTTGTGATATTTTAATTTTTCGTGTAGAAAAACACGGAAATCCTATACAACTCCCGAGCAATATTAATCATGTATACGATTTAAAATTTCAAGCGTATTTTCATGCTTATCTGTAACCTGTATCACTAAAATGAAAAAAAAAGAAGTATACACTTACTACGTGTATAATCGAATGTCGTGCGCGTACAATTATTATAAAAACCGACTTGACCTTTTGTCTCTTATTAAGTACATTTTTGTATGCATGTCGAATGAAAATTTTCATTATAAATACGCGCTACACGCTGTACGAATATAGAACTCACGGTTTTCTTATATTTTTTTTTTCGCTTCAAAAATGTATAAGCAATTTTTATTTCGTTATTTTTTTGCTCTTATATTCGTGAAAAAAAAAAACATTTTTACCATAATCATTACAATATTGTTATAATTATATAATACGAATATTCGAACGGAATGTTTGATGTCTGCAGATTGTCTGTGAGTTTTTCGAACTCAAAACGCCTACAGAAACGTCAACGTCGGTCTTTAGAATTCAGCGAAGCTGTACAATGTAAACATTATAACGAAAATAACGATTTTGTAAATTATTTTAATTCGTAAATCAGTACCGAATTATTATTATAATATTGTTGGGTATGAGAAATGTAAAAAAAAAAATTATCGGCGTGTATTCGCTTTTATTTGTTGTAAAATTAAATATCCGCGAAGAACAATATAATATATGAGTTACAGAGAAGGGAAAAAACACTTTTTTTTTTTTTATAGAATTAAATTAATTATTCGTTATGAAAATATATGTGTATTTTAGCGGGAAATAACTGGAGACGAACGTAACGTGTTAACTCGTATACAGCCGTTATAAGTAATAATATTATTTATAGAAAAAAAAACTAAAACAAACAGAACGTTTTTAAAAACATTTCCTATTTAACAAAAAATAATCCATTTTTAAACACAAAACCGCGGGTGATTTATTTTGTATATTATTAGAATATAGTGCTGTAAAACAGGCGTATTATATATTATATACATATTTTTTTTTTTTGATAAACGTAAAATACTCGCGTGTTATATAATGTGTTTGTCGAACGAGAATCTCGTCGAATATTCGTCACGTACACGCGTCAGAAGCTGTATAACATTCCGTATATATTATAAATATATTTTATTATTATTTTTTTTTTATAGAGTTGTATTGGATTTTACGATACGTGTGTATAACGTTTTCGTCTGACGTATTACGAACGACGTTCAAACCGTATTATTGTGTTTTATGTAAATTTTTTTACTTTTTTATTATTAAACATCCCGACGGGTATCGACGACGTGTGTACGATTTTCGGATGAATATTTAATAACATTTTTTTTTTTTTCAGGAAGTAGGCCATTGGGTATATACACTGCACGCGATAATTCAACCTCACGTGTTCCCCCACCCATCACCTGTTAACACGATTATAATTTCGTGATATTAACATAATGGTTGTCTCCACGATTTTACGCATTAAAATATTATAATATAAATCGTGTTTTGTACTGTTCAATCTTCGGGGGAGGGTTTTTTTTTTACCAAATAAACGCTGTACAGTTAATTATATACGTTTGTAATAATAATTGATACGACGCGTACGTTTCTCGTTTTCGTTAGGTATTTTTTTTTCCGGTCTGATCGGCGTCTGGATTTGAACGAGACCATCAGACTCGGGTAAAATACTTTTAGAAATTATTTTGAACACATATTCCGAATATTTCGAAAAAAATTATTTCAAATGCTTTTAGAATACTTTTTTTTTTTTTTACTAGTTTTCAGTAATACGAATATCAAATATTATTATCTGATCGAATATAAACAGTCATCGTTATGTACATTTGTGAGGTGGTGGGGGGGGTTTAATAATACTTTTTTTTTAAATTCTGTATTTTTTACAAATTAACACAATAACTATAGAATGTAAATCAGTAATACCAATTAGTTATAAAACATAATACAATTATAGTAATTTACAGTGTAATCAAATACACTTGATTATTTGAATAAAGCCCTGCAATAATACCAATTAGTTATAAAATATAACACAATTATAATTGTTCACAGTATAATCAAATACGCATTTGTTTATTTGAATGAAGACGAGTTAAACACCAAACGCACCAAGATTGTCGGTAAAATAATTGGTGTTTCGTTTTAAATGCACCTAACTGCTGCCAGTTGTTTTTCATATTTTTTTTTTTGTGAAATAATTACTTTTTACATTTAAGTCATTATTTCTACGTGTGTACTATATGATTGCGAGCATTAAACGTATTCTCGGAATACTGTTTTAGCATTTAAAATATTTTTGAAAAAATTATTTAAAAGTGTTCTGAATACAGTACACCTATTTCGAATACTGTATTCGGGATACTAACCAAGTCTGGAAACCACGCGATAATACATTTCAATGATAATCATTTCAGCGCGTGTCATTTCCATAAACAAGAGACTTCAACGCGTACACTGTATACTCGTATATTTTTCAAGTATTTTTATACTATTTTCCTGCGGCCTGTTTTTTTTTTAAATTTCGTACGGCAACGACAACACGTTAACATTAATAAATATTGAAAATAATAACGCGAAAAATTTCTCATAATAATATTCGTAGAAAATAGTACGCGTAGCGTCAAATTTAAATTCGCGTGCCTAAAAATCCCTAAATCAGAGTAGAGCTTTCTATACTCGGACATTTATCTGAAGTTGTGTCTGTCTATCTGTCTGTGTCGTTTCCGCAATCGCATTCCGGGCGTTGTCCTTATTGGTTTTCCACTCGCGTACATCATAATATTATGACCATACGCCTTTCGTGTCCGGTTCTTACTGGATTTACTATCGTGTCCATTTCCGGACGCGGGGGAATTCAAATCCTTTAACTCTTCCCGATAGGCTTGTAACAGTACGGTGTAACATATTATTATAGTGTCGAGCTGGTTCAGTGTACGGAACTCGTCGTTGCATTACCCGTGTGGAAAACACATTTTCTATTTATTACACATTTTTTTATTATACGTCCTGTAAGCAGAACATTATTGTAATATTCCAATTCAATCCACGGAGACGGAGATCACCACTTCAAATCCACCTCGGGTAAATTACAAACAATATTCTGTCCAAACCTGACCGCAGATTTAACGGAATTGAAAGGGACACTTTCAAAAACGTTAGAAACAATTTTTTTTTTTCAATGCTGGAAACCACTGTGTTGTGAAACGGATCCTAAAACCCTATACAGTTTAGAGGATGAGCAAGAATTTGATGACGGCAGAAGCATACTCTACCTTCCCCCCCCCTTGTAATATCGCTTATGAAGACAAAATAATAATAATAATATTTCCTAGTTTTTATAATTTTGGTGATGTGTAGAGAACGCGAATTGAACGAAACCTATTAAAACTACGTCTACTGTCTAACAAAATATATTGTAAAAAATCAACAAATTCCCCTATTACAAACATTGTTCATTCTGGTTATTTGCTTATATAGGATTTCTCGACCCGAATCCTCATCGTCGTCGTTATTCACGTCGAATTCGATCGATATATAATATTCATCAAACAACTCTACACTGTGTCTGTTTTAACATTAATTTATGTACAAAAAAAAAACGCATTCACAAAAGATAATATTATATCGCTCGCTTTGAAAAGTTCATACGGTACATAAGAAATACTGCACGCACCGATCAATTAATCGTACAAAAAAAAATAAATAAATAACCGATTTACATAATGTTATTAAAAAAAAAAAAAAAAACACGCGAGATCAGAGAACGGAAACCCGTTGAATTAATGACGATAATACAAAATGATTATTCACGGCCGTTTATTCGATGGCCTATGATCCATCATAGAACATACGCGTGTTTTCATTCCAAACGCCGTTTATTGTTATCTAATAACAGACATTTAACATATTACAATATTTCCTATACGCAATTTATTGTAATTCGTATACTTTACACGCTCGAATCAAGTAAATCGATTTATTTGTTTGAAGAAGATAAGACGTTCGATAAGGCTGTTCGAACAATGGAATATAACCGTATTCGAATTTCGTAAAATCGCCGACGACAAAAAAATTCTAAGCGTACAAATTTTCTATATAATAATTATACTCTTAATAATATTTAAATGCGAAACGACTGATTGATTTTTTTTTTTTTATCGTAAACACACGTCGGCCGTTTACGGCGCTTGTTTGAAATATCCGCAAAATTTCCGTTTTGAATTTTGACGGATTGGGCTACATTTCATAGACTGAGCCCGACGTGATTTTCGTTGTTTTTTCTCCCGTGTCTCGCGGTCGAATGCAATAAGTGTCCGGTCAAAAGTGTTTTTTGAAACGTCGTGTATACAGTGCGAAAAAAGTTATTATTAATTTTGATTCAGAACGCGAGTCGCGAAATTCGCACGTAATATTCTTATATGCAGGAAGTCGATTTGCATTTTTGTTCGGACCGTCTTAGAGACGATGTTTTCTTTGTTGAAAATGCGTTTCAATAGCACGCGAATCTAAATAACTGATTATTTTATTTAGCATTTTTAATTTTTTTTTTTTTGCATTTTCCACTATGATTGTATACTTTTTATCGGACGGTATAAACCAGGGGCGTATTTATGGGGAGGGGGGCTGATGGGACTGCAGCCCCCGAAATTTCAGGAACTTTCTTTACTAATTCCTATGCCCTATGGCTATATGATGTAATATTTTTAATAAATTCCTAATACGTAGTTGTTTTTAAAATGTTGAAAATTTGGTAATTTGTCCTATTTTTAAGATTTAGTCTCGGGTTAGAATTTAGAAATAATTCAACAATGATATTTACTCAATGCCTCAGCCCCCCCACCCAAATAAAAATGTCTAAATACGCCCCTGGTATAAACGGTCTCAATCGGTGTGTGTGTGTGTTTTTTTTTAAATTTTGATTGGATTGTAAGACGGATTTGCACGCGAAATGTCTAATCGTATACTGCAGTTGAGTCGTCGAGAAAAAAAAGAAGTGATTTTATAATTCGTATATTTTCACGAGCGCGGGCCGCTACAACGATCTGTCTACCGACAAAAGTCTGTTTACATAATGTGGTGATACTTTAAAATAATAAAACACCATCTGTTCGTCTACAATGTAAATTATCACGGAAACGATGTCACAGCAGTTTTTTTCTTTCCTCGGCAATGTTAATATACCAATACAAATACAACACATACACACACACACACATTCACATGAATACGTAATGAGAATTGTTTATTTGTACGGATTTATCCGTTATGTTTCTTAGAGTTTCACTGTTTAAAACTCTGCTATGTTTATAATAATATATGCATAACCCATAATATGTGTTTAACGTTTGGACTCGTATCCGAATGAATGTAAAAATAGGAGTCTTTGTTTTTGGAAATATTAAGCGTACCGAAATTATACGTGACCACTCAAAAGGGATTTTTATAAGCTGAGTTTTGCCAAATATCCGTTTCCCAATCGAATAATGATTTTACATTGATTTCAGATTTAGAGTACTCGTCATGCTAGACTCGTTGATAGGTACAAGAAAAAAAATTATCAATTATTAGGACATTGTTGAAAAACTGTGTACGCCCACGGGAGTATTTTACAGAAGACACTTCTTAAAGAAAAAAAAAAAATTAAATTACATCGTGACGTTATATTCGTATGCCGTTTTAATATTTTTATTTCGTTTTTAATAGTCGTATAAAATGATTATACCATGCAGTGGCGTATTTTCAATTTTTCTCTGGAGTGGAGTGGGGGAGATTTAAAATAACAGAAAATTCGTCTCCATTACAAAACGTTTTTTTTTATATAATATACTATATTTTGAATATACATTTTTTTTTTGTAATAAATTAAATAAAACATATACTTAAATATAGAGTAAATATGAATCGGCAATAATAATATTACTAGTCAAGTGATAGAACTCGGTTATTTTTCCATATATTTATTAGAATTTAAAAAAAAACAAAATCACAATTGAATTTCCAAACGTCTATTTTTATTGGAGATTTCGGTGAAAACTTCTACAGGTTTTCTCGTGTTATTTCTGTCAATTGTGAGCGTGTAGCTTTCATGTCGAAAACAATAATCGATTTTAAATTAGCGTTTTATATATATAAAAAAAAAAACCGAATAAATATTAACTGTATATTAACACGTCCGACGTGGAATTTTTCAAGTAAGTCTTTTCAATTTCTTGCACGTCTTCACCGTACTATTTTGAAAATATATTTAAATTGACCAACGCACAATGATATTTTCAATTGACCTTTTGATCATGCAGCTGGTGGATTTAACCCGATCCTTCCCACCACTCCTCTTCCCACGCTTAAATACACGACTTGCACGTACCTATAGGTACCGTGTAATTCTCCGGAACCGTTTGCCGTAAAGGATTAAATCTCAAAGCCGGTCACGCGAGTGAATAATTCCCGATCGGTACAACTCGAAATAACGTACACATATAGGTAGGCGTCAGGTTAGGCGACTTGCCTAACTCAACCTAACCGTTCCGAGCGAGAATTTCTTTTGAAATTCGTATTTCACACGTACACGCGGTTTGAAAATAAAGTGACGATAAAACGATTTTCAAACCATTTCGAATACTGTTTAAATATTATGTATATATAAATTTTCGGGTCTTAAGTACGAAAATCGTCCGTACGCAAAACGCGCGTATATTACGTAGATAATTTAATCGATTTTTTTTTTGTGCGCGCTTAAAAAAACTATCCAGGTGTTCTATTTACGGTGTTATTTAAGAAGAAGAAGAAGAAGAACGTGTCAAACAAATCGCCAACAAGACGACGCTATTTTCTGCGTATAGCGCTGCACGCTGAGGTCGGATCGTTTCAATAGGAAAAATTATACGGAAGACAAAAAAATAAACGAATAATAATCGTAAAATACACGTCGTTGTTATAACCAATACGTACGTCATCGCTCGGAATGTAAAAAAAAAAACTGTTTACTCGAGTCGAGCGGTGTTTATCTAAGAGACCGAGGCTGTCGGGTCAGAGTATACATTTCCGTCAAAATGACACGCCATAACGGTTAATAATATTATATTAGTGTAATACGGTTACGAATTTGACGAGTACTTGCACTTTTTTCCCCCCTTCACAGTACTGTACTAGTAGTGTTTTCTTGACAAAACGAAATTCTATTCATACACCACAAGGAGCGCGAACACGTGTTGCGCGCAGGCGTTTTTACGAATTTTTCTATACACGACACCAGTGCGGCGTCGTTTCAGTTTTCGAAAGGTAAAGGCAGAAGATTTAACCGGCCCATTCAACCGTTTCTCCTTTTTACATTCAGCTCGGTAAGTTTTACATAATTCCGATATTTTCGTTATCGCGGGCACGAATCGCCCGATATTTTATTTTTTGGAAGGTCGGCAGGGAACATAGGCGAAAATCTATTAAATTTTCTGGGGGGGCTAACATTTTTAACATCAGTCATAATCAGTCAAATGTCCAAAATACATACAAATTATAAAATATTTGGGGGGGGCTTAGCCCCCCTAAGCCCCCCCTCCCATTTCCGCCTATGGCAGGGGAGGAAATCCGTTACTTTGTCAGCTATAATAAATGTATCATATGGTACGTAATACTAGATTCAAGTTTTGAAGTTTCCCTTGTAGTCGTAACGAGTCAAGGCGCGTTTCCACTACATACGTTCGCGCGTACGTGCATAAAAATCCTACGCTATGATTGGTTGGTATACATGGTAACCTCTCGGTATATCCTTGTGGTTATACGTTCTTACCGCACGTTTAACCACACTGCTATGTTGTTGGATCTAGTTCATAGACATATCAACATGTGGACTGCGCCTAGTTAGGAATTAGCGTTCTCATCATGTGATAACGAAAACTATTCCCTATGGAAAATAAAACAAGTGTAAAAATGTTTCATCCATGATATTAGTGATAATCAGTCATTCAGGACACTTAACATTCACAGAGTTTCTAAATGCGAACTGTCTTCATTACTGATAGGTAATTTGGTAATATTTGGTAATAAAGTGGTTTATGAAATTCCATGGAAAAATTGAAATTTATCAAATTTTTTCTTCCAAAGCGAATAGTTTATCCTGCGGACACAGTTATATAGGCAGGGGGTAGGAAAGCGCAGTCCATAATATGTTAATATGTCTATGATCTATAGTTCAACAATTTTCGTGTACACGGGCATACCATATAACAAAACACGATTGATAATAATAATTAATGATAACAATATACCTATATATTGACATTTGACATATTGTAATACAGTTCAATGTGAATTGTGAAATTGTTACATTACATTACAGATGTCCTATACCGTGCACCAAGTTCTTCTAAACACCCTGATCACAATTATAAAATAATATTATTCAATTATCAAACGACATTATCATTAAGACATCTATGGATTTTATCATATTGTATCAAATCGGTATGTGGTGCGAAACCAGGTAAAACCACATAAACCACAATCAAATTTCAAAACGTGTATATAGACGTACACGCGAGCGTATGTAGTGGAAACCCGCTTTTAAAAACGACGTTTTGTGACCAGTTCTGCACAGCTTGTTCGGGTTTTTTTTCTCTCTTTTTCTCGCCGTCTTGGGTCACACACAACCTTTAGCTTTTTTCATTTTTATTTTTTTTTTTTACACTTGCCACTCATAAATATTATAATATATACGTAAAACATACGTTCAAAACGTAAAAACAAAACAAATTCGTTTATACCGATACAGGTACGGCAACAGTCGTACATCGTACATATTCTTCGAATTAACATTAATAATTTACACACTGCCTTTAGGTAACGATAACCGCGTTTATCGAAAAAAAAAATCCATTACCGCGGTAAGTCGTAACCACGAATTAATCGCCTTCTTCAATCGCGGTTATAACCTGCGAATTTTTAAATTTTATTAGTAAATTTAATTTTAATCCGCAGTTTGCCACGCGATTTTTTTATTATTACTCATAACTCGTTAGTCATTACTACAGATTTTTTTGGTTAGAATAACTATTATGTTTCCATCATCATCTCGGCACAAATCATGTAGGACCAATGTTAACAAGGGGGGAAGGGCAAATGCCCATCTTGCCCCCCCCCATCAAATGACGCCACTGTACGACACGTATTTTTATGTCTGTTTATTACTCCTTTTATATGTCTCTTTTTTTTTTTTTTCATTTACTTATAAGCAAATGTTCGGCGAAATTAAAAACTTTTACTGTACGTTTTAGTACTTTCCACGCATAGACTTGACGAGAACCTCGATGACAAAATATTGCCAAGTATTTTTCTTAAACGATAAGTTCTCTAAACTGCTTTGACTCTATCATTTTTGTTTGAAAATTCGGTGGATTCACTGTTGCGGTCCGGCAAAGACGCCGGACGTACTCATATTCATATATTGAATTGTAATTTGAATTATTTGAGTTTTCTTAAAACTTTATTAAAATTTTGTTTTTATTTTAAAAATTAATATGTCTACACCATTGGTTCTCAACCGGTGTGTCGCGTCTTATCGTGATATGTGTCGCCAAAAAAATTGTTTATTTATAGTTGTTGATACTTTACACACTGATTTACTTTTATAAACTAATAATTTTTGTAAATTTCAATACCTACCTTAAACTGTTTGAATTTTAATTATGTAAATTTATAATTTTTTTTATTTATTTATTTTTTAATAAAATGATAACATATAAATGTAATACTTTACATAGGTATATATTTGTTAATTTTTCAAATATCCATTAAAGTGTGTCGCCATTTTTACGGATCTCAATTAAATAAACTTTTCGAAAAATTGTTTTTTTAATTATTTTTTCTCGCATTAATAAATTTTTAATTTTCGCGTATTTTATGTACATTTGTTCCCTCCCTTTTTTTTTGCGGTAGCATTGTCGACTATACACACCGTTGTATTTAAAATATTAAGCGGACGAAGCGCTAAATTTGGGTTAATCGATTCGTGTCGTATTCGTTCATTTAATTTTTTTTTTTTTATATGGACGATGTATGTCCAAAGACGAAATATGAAAAAAACTGTCTTTATCTCCGCAAAAAAATATAATGCGTGGTTTGTTTTTTTATGGGGGAAGCGAATATCCGAAAATGGGAATCGTTAGGCTTGTTATTCGTTGTACGTCACTCCGGCTTCCCCGAATAAAAAAAGTTTGGATTTTTTTTTCTTTTAAGTACATTAATTAATACGAAATGTTTATGACCGTTTTCAGAATTTGTACGAGAAAATTGAATTTTTCTTTAGAAGCGACTGGGATAACGTTACTACAGCCCCCTCCCCTACCTTTCTAAATACTTCTTCTTGTTCTATTAAAGGCCATGGCTTGTCGCCGCAAATCTGGTTCCTACGTTCTTCTCTATTTATAGGCTATAGCTAGTCTTTTCATATCGGCGTACCGGTTATTACCGGTCAGATCGTCTCATCATTTCTTCAATAAATTGCTTCCTCGGTCTTCCTGTTCCGTTCGTTTCTCGTTGTTCAAACAAGCCAGTCATAAATTGTGATTGTGCCTCGACCGGCGACCGAACGTTTTTTCCCGCTCTTTTCTCTTATATGACTTACTAACTTTTTTCGCTCATTCGGTTTAACGCATTTTTTTTACATTTTTGTCCAGTTAATATTCTCTAAATACGCGTTGTACAAAATTCAAACATTCAAGCGGTGATAAGGAACACGGTAACGACTATTGTGGTTAATCAATGGGTCAAGGATTCGACGGGACATTTTTCAACTAAGTGTCCCGGCTTCCCGAAGAAGTGTCTCGGTGAAAAATGTCTCGGATTTCAAATTTTAACTCGGCCAAAAAAAATTATCGCCGTGAATGTCTAGTGAAATAAAAAAAAATTATACAAATTGTAATACAAATTTACATGTTTGGTGCAAATTTCCGGACCGTCATCGGTCTTGAAAAAACGTATAATTTTCCAAATACATTCTGTCGAAGTGAAACGTTTATTAAGGAAAATATTGTCAGTAACGATTTTCAAGATATTTCGAATGTACAGTTGAGAAGTGACGTATACGCGTCTGAAGTCGTATTAGATTTTCAAGCCTTAATTACATCTCTTACATGAAATGAAAACACCTCAAAATCAATAATTGCCACAAACAGCACAAAATCGAAAGAAATTTTTTTGAAAAATTTTTACTCCTCCTAATTTAATATAATATTACAGAGCCGTATTTAGAAATATGTCGCACTGGGGCCAAAAAAAAAAAGCCCCGTTATAATATAACACGAATTCAATGCAATATAAAAACAATTTTATTTTTAATTTACAATTTAGCTGCCCGGGGCGACAGCCCCCTGTTGCCCACTCTAAACACGGCCCTGATAATATAGTTACGCGTCTTGTGCGAATATTTCTATAAAATTACAAAGTCAAATAACCGTAATCGATTTTCACGTCAATTTAATTCGAGTCGTTTTCGTTTTTCGGTAATTTTTGAGTTCGTTTTTTTTTTGCAGTCGCTTTTGAGAAAACCGAAAAACCGTCTCTCTCTCTCTCTCTCTATAAAGTACCGCGACCAGATGCAGATTCGATACCGGAAACTGGTCCGTAAAAATCGTCTTCCGGTAGAATTTTCGGGTACGTACATAAAACAAAAAAAAAAAAAAAAGCGCCCAATAAATAAAACCCAATAAATTCCTCTTTCGGAATCCGAAAAAAAAAATTCACGATTTTCGCATCGGACCGGCGGCTGTTACTGCGGCCGACGGAAAAATACGCGCACGCCTGACCGTGACCTCTTAGCGCGCGCGCGCACCGTACGAGAACGGGAAACCGGGCGGCACGGCGAATAAAAAATAATAATAATAATAATAAAACTCTCTCGTCCGCAACGTTTCGCGAGCCGGTTATTATATCATAAAAAAAAAACCGAAGTATCAGTCCGGGCCGACAGAATAAAACGCGTATACGAAAATAAATAAAATATTATTGAAAATAAAAGAAGAAGAAATATCGCGTGATTTTTTTTTTTTATTATTATTTTTTTTTTGCGCGCGCGTCGTTGGCCGCCTGCGCCTGTTGGAGCGCGCGCGCGCGCGTAGAACACATTATTATTATTATTATTATGCGGTCGTCATTATAACGGTGCTTGGCTCGGGCGGCGGTGCGCGCGCGCGCGCGTCTTTCCGAACGTAGGTCAACGCGCGTGATTCATCGACGACCACGGTCGAATTGCCACGACGTCGTCAGTTCTCCTTCTCCTCTCCACAATATTATTATTATTATTATTATTATTATTATCGTCTGTGTTATTACAATGCAAGCGATTGTATTATTAATATATTTTTTATTTTTTTATTCTCCTCGTCTCGTTCGTATTGTGCGCGGCGTTCTCTTATTATTTATTTTTTTTCATTGTTTTTCCCCACTCGTCCTGCGTGACGTATCGCCGTCGCGTTTCGTTCGGTCGAAAGAGAATATCGAAAACGAGAAGAAAAATTATTATTTTCGAAATCCTGATTTGAAAATTTTTCCAAAAAAAAAAACACAATTCACTCGGACTCCGCGCGCGTGTATATACGTATATAACGCAAAGGATTAAATTATAATAAATTTTCCGGGTAGTGGGCAGCTGCAGGGCGGATCTTTCGGATATTTCGATAGGAACTGATGTAAATTGTATAATTTGAATAATACCTAATAATACGTACCGTCGTTTTCTACAAAATTGGTAATACATTTAACACAATGTTGATTACACGTCACACACAATATATATATATATAGATATATTAAAATTGTTATTAAGTATTATATTTTTCGTTCGCCAATCTATCGATTCAATGTCTATGCGTGCTCTTTTTTGTGTGCACGAATAACGGCCAGATCTCATATTATAGTCTTTATTTTGATATTCTACGGCCCGTCCGTGTTTTAATTCTTCTCAATGACGAGAAAATTCTTTTCGCAGAAGCAACACTGACACGGAGAGAAGATAAAATTGTAAGAAACATGTTTACAGACGGAAATACGAACGACATTCTGCTTCCGTATGATATATAATATGTAATAATACATACGATAAATAAATAAATACTAATAGAATTGTATTTTTTTGTTAACGGGGGGGGGGGGAGCACTTGTCTCCGGTGCTCCTCCGGATCCGCCCTTGTCCGGAGACCGGCTACAGATCTCCTGGATGAGATGAGCAGAGATGGGCGTACGAACGAGTACGCGTAACCTAATAAGACTCCAACGGTTTTGACGTACCGAGAGCGGAATGGGCTGAGTACTGAGCAAGGTGACTACCTCGTGCGGGATGATGGACTCATCACCGTACTGTGCTTGTGTTCAGACAGTCAGACACGTCGCAGAAGAATGCCGACGCATTAGATATGGAAGGGCATGATGGACTCTCCGTGAAGTCGTAGAGGAGTGGCTGCTGAAAAAACTTAGACTAGCTGCTATAGTAGCAAATACTAATTTATATTTGATTTATTTTCGTTGCGGTTTTACTGTCGTTTTTTAGTATTATCACATTATATTTATACAAAGCCGAGTGTCATATGATTAAAAAAAAAAATATATATATTTTTTCATAATTATAAACATAAACGACAAATTCGTTCGTGTTTATTTGGAAACAATTATTATGTAGTGAAATCGGTTGTAAAGCGATAAATCTGAAAAGTTGCAGACTGTTGTTGATAGTGGAAGAAGTGTCTTCCGGATTCAATAGAGTAAAAAAAATTGCTTTATAATAACAGTGCTCTACGCAAACGTGCGTACAGTTATTTATATCCGTAAATTTTTATTAAATCAGCTGTAAGAAATCGTATATATTAGAACGGGTATAAAAATATACACGATAATCAACTCGTTACAGTAGAAATATGTCGCACTGGGGCCAAAAAAAAAGCCCCGTTATAATATAACACGAATTCAATGCAATATAAAAACAATTTTATTTTTAATTTACAATTTAGCCGCCCGGGGCGACAGCCCCCTGTTGCCCACTCTAAACACGGCCCTGATAATATAGTTACGCGTCTTGTGCGAATATTTCTATAAAATTACAAAGTCAAATAACCGTAATCGATTTTCACGTCAATTTAATTCGAGTCGTTTTCGTTTTTGTGTGGTTTTCGGTAATTTTTGAGTTTTTTTTTTGCAGTCGCTTTTGAGAAAACCGAAAAACCGTCTCTCTCTCTCTCTCTCTCTATAAAGTACCGCGACCAGATGCAGATTCGCTACCGGAAACTGGTCCGTAAAAATCGTCTTCCGGTAGAATTTTCGGGTACGTACATAAAAAAAAAAAAAAAGCGCCCAATAAATAAAACCCAATAAATTCCTCTTTCGGAATCCGAAAAAAAAAATTCACGATTTTCGCATCGGACCGGCGGCTGTTACTGCGGCCGACGGAAAAATACGCGCACGCCTGACCGTGACCTCTTAGCGCGCGCGCGCACCGTACGAGAACGGGAAACCGGGCGGCACGGCGAATAAAAAATAATAATAATAATAATAAAACTCTCTCGTCCGCAACGTTTCGCGAGCCGGTTATTATATCATAAAAAAAAAACCGAAGTATCAGTCCGGGCCGACAGAATAAAACGCGTATACGAAAATAAATAAAATATTATTGAAAATAAAAGAAGAAGAAATATCGCGTGATTTTTTTTTTTTATTATTATTATTTTTTTTTTGCGCGCGCGTCGTTGGCCGCCTGCGCCTGTTGGAGCGCGCGCGCGCGTAGAACACATTATTATTATTATTATTATTATGCGGTCGTCATTATAACGGTGCTTGGCTCGGGCGGCGGTGCGCGCGCGCGCGCGTCTTTCCGAACGTAGGTCAACGCGCGTGATTCATCGACGACCACGGTCGAATTGCCACGACGTCGTCCGTTCTCCTTCTCCTCTCCACATTATTATTATTATTATTATTATTATTATTATTATTATTATTATTATTATTATTATTATCGTCTGTGTTATTACAATGCAAGCGATTGTATTATTAATATATTTTTTATTTTTTTATTCTCCTCGTCTCGCTCGTATTGTGCGCGGCGTTCTCTTATTATTATTATTTTTTCATTGTTTTTCCCCACTCGTCCTGCGTGACGTATCGCCGTCGCGTTTCGTTCGGTCGAAAGAGAATATCGAAAACGAGAAGAAAAATTATTATTTTCGAAATCCTGATTTGAAAATTTTTCCAAAAAAAAAAACACAATTCACTCGGACTCCGCGCGCGTGTATATACGTATATAACGCAAAGGATTAAATTATAATAAATTTTCCGGGTAGTGGGCAGCTGCAGGGGCGGATCTTTCGGATATTTCGATAGGGAACTGATGTAAATTGTATAATTTGAATAATACCTAATAATACGTACCGTCGTTTTTCTACAAAAATTGGTAATACATTTAACACAATGTTGATTACACGTCACACACAATATATATATATATAGATATATTAAAATTGTTATTAAGTATTATATTTTTTTCGTTCGCCAATCTATCGATTCAATGTCTATGCGTGCTCTTTTTTGTGTGCACGAATAACGGCCAGATCTCATATTATAGTCTTTATTTTGATATTCTACGGCCCGTCCGTGTTTTAATTCTTCTCAATGACGAGAAAATTCTTTTCGCAGAAGCAACACTGACACGGAGAGAAGATAAAATTGTAAGAAACATGTTTACAGACGGAAATACGAACGACATTCTGCTTCCGTATGATATATAATATGTAATAATACATACGATAAATAAATAAATACTAATAGAATTGTATTTTTTTGTTAACGGGGGGGGGGAGCACTTGTCTCCGGTGCTCCTCCGGATCCGCCCTTGTCCGGAGACCGGCTACAGATCTCCTGGATGAGATGAGCAGAGATGGGCGTACGAACGAGTACGCGTAACCTAATAAGACTCCAACGGTTTTGACGTACCGAGAGCGGAATGGGCTGAGTACTGAGCAGGGTGACTACCTCGTGCGGGATGATGGACTCATCACCGTACTGTGCTTGTGTTCAGACAGTCAGACACGTCGCAGAAGAATGCCGACGCATTAGATATGGAAGGGCATGATGGACTCTCCGTGAAGTCGTAGAGGAGTGGCTGCTGAAAAAACTTAGACTAGCAGCTATAGTAGCAAATACCTTTATTACTTTTTATTTATATTTGATTTATTTTCGTTGCGGTTTCACTGTCGTTTTTTAGTATTATCACGTTATATTTATACAAAGCCGAGTGTCATATGATTAAAAAATATATATATATTTTTTCATAATTATAAACATAAACGACAAATTTGTTCGTGTTTATTTGGAAACAATTATTATGTAGTGAAATCGGTTGTAAAGCGATAAATATGAAAAGTTGCAGACTGTTGTTGATAGTGGAAGAAGTGTCTTCCGGATTCATTAGAGTAAAAAAAATTGCTTTATAATAACAGTGCTCTAAGCAAACGTGCGTACAGTTATTTATATCAGTAAATTTTTATTAAATCAGCTGTAAGAAATCGTATATATTAGAACAGGTATAAAAAATATACACGATAATCAACTCGTTACAGTCCGAGCTGGGGATTGGGTTCGTACGTTCGTTAGCATGCACTGCAACGAATTTTACATTAAGAATATAAATATCCTGTAAGTAGGTATAAAAAACGGAAATCGATTTTCATCGGTAAACGCTATAATTAAAAAAAAAAAAATCGTATGCTTTAAGCGTTTAATATATTATTTTAGTTACTTTATTACACAGTGTTAATATATGAATTTATTATGTTTAAATATATTATGAATTATATATATATTTTGTCAAACATGAACCGGTAGTATTTGTTAATTATTATTGTAATTTTTTTTAAATATTGACACGCCGGACAAATCGATCACAATTTTTTTTTTTTGATACAATAATGTTTGCGCCATCTCTGGTCTACGCCATTATTGTCATAAGAAATACACAATCGGTGGTGTTAAAATGGAAAGAAATCGTTTGGGAGGACGATGACTGTACGAACACTAAACAAATAAGTGTATATATTATAGGTACGTCCGTAATTATTTTTTTAAACATATCTTATTTTAATCGAAAATACCAATGCAGTGATTATAGGTTTTTTATTAATATATAAATTAAAAAACGTTATTACCGCATTAAATATTTAAACAAAAAGTTATTAATAAAGTAGTGAAAATAAATAAAGAATATAAAAGATATATATATAAAAAAAAAAATTACAAATTAATACTTGTAAATAGTAATTGTGTGTGTTTATATAATATATATTAGACTTTGATTCTCAACATTTTATTTCTAAAAGCTATAATAAGAGTTTGAATATGAACAATTTTTTTTTATAGTTTTTTATTAAGGTAATCTAAAATCAAAGTCCAATGCGCCCAGTAGGAAGTCTTCCTTTTTCCAACAACAACAAAATTAGCTAAATCGGACAGTTCTGGGAGACGTGAGAATTTTTCCTGTAAAGCATATCGAGCTTTTCATTTTCTGTATGTCGGTGCTGTTGACATGTGCAAAATAAAATTTTGAGAATCAAAGTCCAATGCGCCCTGCAAAACGTTTTCCTCTTACCAAAAAAAAAAATATATCGAAATCGGATCACTCTACAAGGCGTGAGAGTTATTCCAGTAACGCATGTGTTTCGACTAAAATACAGCCATACGGGTCGGGCGCAGGCTCCTTAAGAAAATTTTAATTTTCATATTTCATAACTCTATACAATAATATTATGTTATACCGTTATATCCATGTATGCCCATGTACATTTAAAACGTAACGATTTAAATACTTGTGGGTAATTATTACTTTAAAACTTAACAGTATAATTAATGAGATATATAGTTATGTGTTTTTTTCGACTGTATTGGATAAGAGATAATATACAATACGAGGTTTTTATTACGTCATAAACAATAATGGAATATTCTTAACAAATTTCTAAATACATTAAATAACAATTATAAACAAATACCGTGTAAAACCCAATAACGTTTTGGTCGTTTATGTTTTTTTTTTCTTTGTAAAGAATTACCTACTTGTACTCGTATAGTTGCATGCAGTAGTGTTGTAAAAATTAACTCGTTATTAATTAATATTAGTATATACGACGTGTATATATCTGTTTATTTTTATAAATTTTTTTTTCCGTACAACTCGATTTTTTTTAAAACTGATAAAAAGTAGTACCGTCACTTAAAAAAAATAATAATAACTATACTACACTATGTATTTTTCGTATTTATTATTTATGTAAAAAAAAAAAATGCTATATTACAGTTTTTTCGCTTGATTTTATAACCGCGTGTATCTACTCGTGTACATTTTAAAGGGAATGCCAAATTGTAACTATTACTGCAACTAAGGAGACAAAAAGCTAAAATACTGCGTACACATCAATGTAGTTTTAATTATTGCAGTTTCACGGGAGTTCCGAAAAATTTTGAACAACCGAACTTGGACCAAAAAAAAAAAAATAGGAAAATCGAGAAAAGTTGTACAATTGACAGTAGGAAGAAATCCCAACAAATAACGTCTCTATATTAACATGAGCGTTCGTGCCACTTTATTCGATCGACTTTTAACAGATTTCGGGATTTTTCAATTACTCTATCAAAATAAATCACAAAAAGTGTGGATACGTAGTGTATACGACAGCCAGTACGAACGCATATATATATATTATATATTATATTGTTCAAAAGCTTTTAAATTTAGCGTCTAAAAACGCGAGGATTTTGAAAGAAAGAAAAAAACGCAAGTATGAGTGGAAAATTAAATGGTGTTGCAGCTTTAATTAGAAAAGAATATCCGAGTGCGTTGTACATACATTGTAGTGCCCATAATCTCAATCTGTCCGTATCATATGCTTGCAATATTCAAGGAATAAGAAACACTATGGTACTGTAGAAGCGTGCTATAACTTTTAAATACTCCAAAACGACAAAAATTTTTAATATACATCTGGCCGAGTTGAAAAAAAAGAATCTGCTTCTAAAAAGGAAAAACTTAAAAGACTTTGCCCAACTAGGTGGGTTGAACGTTATAATTCAATAGAAACGTTTAATGAATTTTTCCTGCAATAATTTATTGTTTGGAAGAAATGATTACGTGGAAAGATATTGATACATCGAGTAAAGCTAATCAACTGCTTTTGGCATTGCAATCTTCTGAATTTAATGTAGCCCTCAGTATTCTCAATTACATTTTCAATATACACAGTCTCTTTGTAAATATTTACAAAATAAAAATATTGAGTGTCGCGCTAAACTGTAATTACGCCTCGTTTTACTCGATTTATAATTTGTAAAAATATCGTCATATTCATGTCGAAAATATTACAAAACCTTTGATACACGGGATTTATGTGGGATTTATATAAAGTGCTTTGCCAAAAACGAGCGTTTTTTTAAAAATGCTAATAAAATTGTCTTATGTACTTGTGTCACCCCATTATAATATATAAAGTCCTCGAGAATATGTTTTTGGTACGTACTTTAATAATTCAAATAAAATTATGTTAACATAATAATGTGTTAGCCGCGCTAAGTGAGTCGAGATCAAAATGTTTGTACATTTTCGGTAAAAACGGCGTTCGGTTGAATTACAGTGCAGCGTTTTTGTACGGATATGATAATATAGTATATGCAGGATTTTCTGTATACAGAGAGGAAAAAAAAAACGTTTTAAACTCGTTTATTCGGCCGTTCCTGAGGCGTTTAACGAGAAAAACTAATAATTTTCGGTAAAATCATTCCCACACTCGGGTTTCGCAGTGTTTTTGTGGAACGCGAATTTACAAGAAATCGCCGGTCTAGATTCTTCCCACTTCGAGCACTGTACTGTACAAAAACGAAAAGTTTTTCTAGAAAAAAAAAAAACAAATACGCAGTAATACGCGGCCATCGTATTTTACAGGAACGCAGTGTCGTAGCCAGAAATTTTTTTTTTTTTTGGGGGGGAGGGGGCACTAGATTTTTTTACCACTATTATAGTCATTCTAAAATACATCAACTTATTATAGTGGCTTAAATTTATATATATAAAATTTCGGGGGCACGTGCCCCTAGTGCCTCTCCCCCCCTCCCTTGGCTACGGCACTGCAGGAACGCGCAAAGAGATTTTCAACGACATCGTCGTAATTCGCAAAAAAAAAAAAAAACTGAAATAAAATCTGCCACGGCCGGTGTTATCAACGAAAGTTAATTTCGCGTTTTCAATGAAAAAAAAAAAATCTGGTATTAATATGTTTATTTTATACTGCAGGCTAGAACGTAATACAATAATAATATTTATTGTAACGGGAAACGTGTAAGAAATAATCGTGTATGACGCAATATAATAATAATAATAAAGAATTGTCGATATACGAATATTGTAATAAAATATACGAAGAGATAATTACAATACAATTAAAATACAGGTTTGGCCACGCACGTACTGTAATACACGCGAGTTGGGTATATCATTACGCGCGAATAACGCACAATGGGCACTTAGAAAACACACATTTGCATAATATATTCACTCGGATTATTCCTCATTTCTTATATATTACAATTAACGGTATATTTATAAAGTGTTGTAATTAAGAGTACGTATATATATATATATATATATATATATATATATAGAGAAAACGTCCGAAAATCGAAATTGTTTACGATTCGAACCGTTTCGCGGGGGGGAAAGAACTCGTGAAGGCCGGCGGTCGTTAATTATGACACTAAAATTTTTACTACCCACGAAATAAATTACAATATTATCTGTGCAATAACAGAGCCGGTTTTTTTTTTTTTGTTCTTTATTAAACCTCTTTAGTTCTTAAGGAGTTATGAGATTAAAAAAAAAAAAGTTAACGAGCCGCGGGGTGAAAGAGTTTAGTTTTTATTTCAAATTTGAAAGCAACGATAAGTCGTTGCATTCGACAAAACGATTCTGAAGAGATCGGAGCACTCTCCTTCTGGTCGAAAATGTGTGCACAGGATGGAAATAAAAAAATAATTCAAGGAGAATATAAACACGTAATGATCTTATTCAAAACGCGTTCGTATCATCGAATCGACCGGGCCAAAGGTCGTTGATAAAGTACAGTTTTTTTTTTTTCGATAATCAGTAACATTTGAATTTCGTCAAATATTGTTACCATAAAATGAAATACCGACGAGTGATAACTGATTAATACATTTTAACGGGTCTTTAAAACGTGCACAGAGCCGGGGAATCGGACGGTTAACGAAATTGGACCGTTTAACTGAATAATTTAGCGGCTCTGTAAAATTCAAAGAACGTCTATGCCAGTGGCGTACATTCAAATTTGTTCTGTGGGGGGTTAAAAAATAACCAACACTAAAACCATCCCTTTAAACGGCGCATGAAGGAATTTATGAGTAGGAGCCGATAGTGCACACAATACCTGTGCACCGTTGTAGAGTGTAAAAATTAAAACATGTTATAACGCGCAACGGGCCTTATAATAATATCACAATTTTTTTTTTTTAGTCCTGGGGGGGGGGTTTGAACACGAAACCCCCCGTATGTACGCCACTGGTCTATGCAATCCACAATTTTTGGATCGCCAATGGTCCTGTAAACGTTTACAGATCGTTTACGCGATCCAGCGTCAGAGATGACGGTTTACTTCGACCGTTAATTCCCTTCGTATCCAAGTGTAATCGAACACAAACGCTCAAAAGACACTCGATTGTGTATTATTTTCACTATTCGTGTCGATACGATTTTCGCTTTGGATAACGACTGCTGTACGTATTTTCTGTACGATAAAACAACATAAACACCAAAAAAAAAGTGTAAAAACCAGTGCACTGATCACGTTACGAGATAAAAGGCTTTTAAAAAAAAACGTTTTGACGGTTCTCGTCAAACGGTTTGATTTATCGAGCACATAGAGAATTATCGTTATACCGTATTAATTATTCGATTTTCATCGGAGAAACAAAAACGGTTTGGACAAAAAAAAAATGCAATATTTTCGTATCGCCTCTTAACCGTAACAGGAACCGTATAATAACCGATGTTGCAGAGTATCGTCAGAAAAAAATAAATTTAATACGGGAACGCCACTGTGTACAAAAGTAATATTTCGACAAAAGATTCGACTACGTTTTTCGAAACGGGTTTTTCGTCTTGGACAGTAGTAGTCTGGAAGCGACCGTACGCTTTGTGTGCGTTCCGCACACGGTTAACCCATATTACAATATATATTATATAATTTTAATGTATAGAAATCCGTATCGTTCGACAGGCGGGGAACGGTCTGGACAATAAATCGTCAATAATAATATACATTGCGAGGGACGCGTTATCGGTTCCGAAAACACGGACAGTGGGTCGGGGATTGTTGCACAACGCGGCGCACATTATTATCCGCTTTGTGTTCACGGCACACGTGTTTCCTGCGCGAATACGCGTTTTTCATTCATTTATCGTTCGTTTCTTATGCAACTTATACACACGGTGGCGCGCTTTTTTTTTTTTAAAGTATACAGAAATATACAAATTTACAATTAAAAAAATTCGCTCTAGCAAATCGCCGGGCTAAAAAAAACATAAAATAGTCGTTCGTTGACGTGTTTAGGATTGTGCACGCCTATGGTCTATGCCTCTATGGAGTATACGGTATTCCGTATACTTTTTAAAGATCAAACATATTACTAAAAAAAGTAATGACTCGTTACTCAAATGTATAAAAAGTAATTGTTTCGGTAAAAAGTATGAGTAACGACGTAGCAACGGTAGATTGATTGGAACGACATCGATTTCATCGACGACCTTACTGTGTTTGGTGTTTGAACCCTGAAGCCTTATTGAAATAATCAAGTATATTTTGATTACACCGTGTTATTAAAACATTAGGCGTGTTTTCGCGATTAACCTGGTTATATTTATTATCAGTCATGTTTAGACAATTTTGGTTATTGGTTAAAGATTCGCGAAAACAATGTGTTTGTGGTTGGTTATACACAGTTATTAGAGATAACAGAAAATAGTTCATATTATAATAAGTCAATGAAATGAATTAAACAATGAATATATACAAATGTGTTCAAATGTAATGTAATATGTATAGTACAGCAAAATATAATAAAAAATAATGTTAAAATATTTAATTTATTAATATATCCCATTATCACATTTCCTATATCAATAACCAAACAACGTAAACATTAAATTTGATCGGTTATAAAATATCAGTAACCTATAACCAAAATGTATTACCAAAGTTACAACCAAAATCGCGAAAACGACTTGTTTATAAACAACAGTAAACTGGTTACATTTGGTTAATCGCGAAAACACGCCTATTGTGTTATATTTTACAACCGAATGATGGCGTCCGGTATCATTAATATTATTTACTCGTGTTAATTTATAAACGCAGAAAAAAAAGACTGTTTGTATCCGATTAAATAATAATAATATAATCACTATATTTGGTATTCGTATTACTGAGAACAAAAAAAAAAAATATACTAAAAACGTTTGGAATATTTTTTTTTTTTTTGAGGATTATTCGTAATACTCGGGGAATACTAATGTCATATTCGAGTACGTATTCTGAACGCTGTTTCTCGAAGTAATATGTATTCCAAATACGATTTTAAAAAGTGTTTTATTAGAGTCCGGCAAGTTGTAAGCCACTCTTCGGCGATGCCGGTCTGGTGTCCCGAGCGAAATACATTTACCGGCGGTTCGTTAAAAAAAAAAAAAAAAAGAAATAACGTCCCGAGACGGTAATATAGCAGCGACATGGACGAGAACGAGAAGAACACGTCGGCCGACGGTGAGACGGTGGTCCGAGAGAACCGGCGGAGGCTGCGATCTGTGCCGAAGACGGCGGGGCAGGGCGAACGACTACTACACGTTGTTCGGCCTGGCGCGCCGCACGAGCGGTTACAAAGAAATCTCGAGTTTTTGTTGCAGTAAATCCGTTCGATACGTTATACTTGTACTTCTTCTCCGTCTCCGAAGTAGTTTTACTACTGCCATAAAAACACACATTATCGTGCCCCGTTGCCGATGTCGTCATTGTCTCTCCGAACAACGCGCGCAGACTATATATATATATATATACGAATCTTTAGAAATTTCGTCTCGGATTTTTTCACACACACACACACACACACACACACACACACACACACACACACACACACACACACACACACACACACACACAAAATAAAAACATAAATCGATTAAAAAAAAAAAAAAATCTTTTAGAGTTTTGTTATTAGAAAAATTTTGTATATATATATATATATTTTTTTTAATTCTGAGCTGACACGCGAAGGCAGTTTTTTTTTTCGGATTTTTCTGTTTTCGACTTTTTGGTAAGTACTCCACAGTCTATAGATGGTATATATATATATATATATATAATTTTTTTTTCAATTTTCCATTTTCGTCTGCAAAATCACACGTTATATATTTTCGTAATTTCGAAAATAATGGATTTTTAACATTAAAAGTCTTAATAAAACCGACAGCAATAGTTTAGTAAATTACACCGATGGTCGGAAATATTTTTTTATATAACGATTAATACAACGATTTATCATCGTTTTTAAATTCATAATAATAAAATAATAATAATTTATTATTAGAAAAAAGCGTAAAAATAAAATTTTATATATATATATATACATTAAAACATAAAACGCGTGATATTATCATAGAATCAAAATAATAATATATATGAAAAAATAAACAAAATGCTTAAAAACTATGGATTCCTGCGCTTGTTGTGTGTCGCGCGATGTATTGAAATGGCGAATCATTGAACAAGAAAATCGTTTACGAATTCGCGTGGTAATAATAAGATAATAATAAAAATTGGCCCCAGGATTGTACGCTGCATTGAACGTTACGAACATTGCATAACCGTGCGGAGTTTGAACTGAACAACGTGCCTTCAACAAAATCAACAAAAATGAACGACAAGAGGTCGTACGGAGAAAAAGAATTGCACTCTTGTGGCGTTTGTTTAAACGAATTTAACAGTAGTGGCGATTTGAAGAGGCATATGCGAACGCGCACCGGAGAAAAACCGTATTCGTGCGAAGTTTGTAAGAAGTCTTTTGCGCAGCTTAGCAATTTGACGAAGCATATGCGAACGCACACCGGAGAAAAACCGTATACTTGTGAGGTTTGCATGAAGTCCTTTGCGGAGAACGGCTCATTGACGGTGCACATACGAACGCACACCGGAGAAAAACCGTATTCGTGCGAAGTTTGTAAGAAGTCTTTTGCGCAGTCTAGCAGTTTGACGATTCACGTGCGAACGCACACCGGAGAAAAACCGTATACGTGCGAAGTTTGTATGATGTCCTTTGCGGTAAATGGCAATTTGACTGTTCACATGCGAACGCACACCGGAGAAAAACCGTATACGTGTGAAGTTTGCATGAAGTCCTTTGCGCTGCCTAACCATTTGACGAACCATATGCGAACGCACACCGGAGAAAAACCGTATTCGTGCGAAGTTTGTGACAAGTGTTTTGCAAGGAGCGACGCTTTGAAGAAGCACACGAGGACGCACGACGGAGTAACCGTGCGATGATCGAATTACTCGCACACTGTACCCGGAATTTTGTTCGTTTTATAATTGCATTACTTAACAATATATTGTAGCGTAACGTCAGAGTTTATGGACGCGCGTTATTCATTATCGTGTACGTTAATTACCCATTAACAAATTTATACCAAAAAAAGTCTTTAACTCTTGAATATTAGTTTGAGTATAAAGTTTTCCGGTTTTTTGACTTCTTTGGAATGCGTATAGATTCGTTTGTTCAACTAACGTGTTAAAAATTTCGTCAGAAAATAAAAGATTAAAAATTGAAAATGGTGTATCACATTGAAGTATGTCCACTACATCACTAGGCCCTTCTAAACTTGCAAAATCTGGCAATGGAGGCCATAAGAAAGTTACGTTTTTTGACCGATTTGGGGGTATAAATTCAAATTCCGCTGTTTCAGTGATATTTTCATTAATATTCGTTGAAATATTTTGTGCGCTGTTGTTTACAGTAGTCGATGGAGAAATGAAAAGTGCACGAGAAATTGTTTTTAATCCAGAAACAGAATTAATTAAAGGCTTATTTGAATGTAATTTTGATCTGTTACGAGTTTTTTGAGGACTAGGTATTACCATCATTTAAACTTAAAATTTCTACAAATTCGTTACCTTCCTCATGTTCGTCAGATGAACTACTTTCGACAAGTTCAATGGCCTTTTGCTGCGGTGGTAAATAATCTTCGTCATCAAAATCATCTCTATATCAGTAAGACTGTTGTCATCGGAAGGTATGTCTTCAAAAAGATAGTCCATAATATTATTTTCGTTCAACTTAGAACTCATAATTAATTTTAAAGTGTTCGAAATAAAATAAAATGAATACGTCCCAACCGGCACCACGGGTTAAAATTTGAACAGCTACTATTATCGATTTACTGGGAAAAGTAAGAGTTATTTTTTCATTATTTATACACGACCGAAAAGTACACGTTTTTATCTATATAACAGTGAAAATACAGTGTGATTCGACCACTGGAAACGATTGAAATGCAAAAATGAATATTAAAATCTGAAAACCAAACCGTCAGAATATTCGAAATTCCCGTATCGAGTAAAATGATATGAAGAAAATATAAATTATCGCGTATTAATGTTATATGACATTAAAAACAGGAAACACGATTTTATTACTTTGTACAAAACCATAATATTTATCTATTTTTAGTTGTAAAAATACATTTAGAGGTGGGTTATTTTATGTGTACCGCCGTGCAGCAACGGTCCGCATTTTGGTGGGACAGACGTTGTCCCGCCGCGCCGTGCCGAAAGAGCCGGAAACAATAGCTTGACGCAGAACCGATGCGAAACCTACGGAAATGTCTAGAATCGTTTCGAGACTTCTCTCGTAAGATCCGTCACGCCACACGAATTACCATCACAATCGGACGCAAACTTACATTCGGCCAACACGTCACCAACATTACCAAAAAAGCTACCCGCGTTCGCGGTATGCTTTTCCCAATAAACTAAACAGAAAAAGCCCCGTACCGACTAAAACGAAACTCAACCTACTCAAACTTTACGTATCCCCCATCCTAACCTATGCAGGATCCTCTTGGGCGCCCTTCATTGGCCGCTCACACTGGAAACGCATAGAATCCGTCCAGAACATCGGCATCCGTACGATAACGGGTTTACCTACTATCGTCAGAAATTCGGTCCTTCGTAAATCGACAAACTTTAAATCCATTCAAGAATCAATTCAAAATCAATCCAAAACGATGTTCTACAAAAATTCCTTTTCCGACCACAAACACATCCGCCTTCTTGGAAAAACACACACCCTACCGACAACTAAACACTTACCAAAACCGTACCCATTAACTTGGGCAGACCGACCAAATAACTAACAGTCCCCCACTTCCATCCCCTAGTAGAGGCGCAAGCCTGGAATAGGAAACGGTTAGCCACTCCTTCAAAGCAAAGCAAAGCAGAATTACCAATTAGTACGCGGCGCGTACAGGAACAATGCAGACGTCCAGAAATCACTCACGTATTCGAATTAATATCATAATATTCGGTATTTAAAACGATCGAAACGTTTAATAATATACTATCCCGATAAATCACTTCGATTGATAAACGAACGCGATAATTCGAGAAATTAAATCAGATTCCGAGCAAAGCGTGGACACCTGCGCATTTCCAGTAATATTAGTTGAAAAAAAAAAAAAAATTGTTAGTACATAACAATCTAGTGCTACGTAGGGATATGCCGGGTGCGTAAAAAAAAATTTTCGCCGTCCTTCACCGCGACCACGTAGCCACCGTATTTATATTTTCAGTACAAAGCGCAGTGCGCACCTCGAATAAACATTTGATTTGGCGAATATTTCGGTGAAGCGTGCGCGACTGCGCGTGTTTGTCGTTTCGTAACTCGGTCGCTTACGTGTCATATAATATATTATGGAAGTCGCAAAAAAAAAAAATGGTATTAATACAATATACGAACGAATTCAATACTTTTGAAAAATAAGAGTGAGTAACGGGCTATGTGGACGTCCGTCGAAACGGGGATACAGCGTTTTACAAAGAACGTAAATTATATAATTTTAAGTACATTTTAAATGTAATATTTTATGCACGCGCTCCTCTGTTGTGTAGTTCACACACACACACACAGTGTCTAGTCTAAAATGGTTCGTATATTTTTTTCGATTTTCCCAACGGTATTTCAACGAGTCACAGAAATATTAACGGCGAAAACGTGCGATTTCGTTTGCGAAATCACATTTTACACGTCGTTTTCTCGCTTTTGACATTTTCAACGGACCAATCGTACAACGTTGAAAAAATATTTTTTTATTTTTTTTTTCAAAGTCTTATAAAAAAAAAAACCATACAACAATTGTTTTGTAAATTACACGCGGTTACCCGTGTATTATCGGTATAATCATTTTTTTTTCTCACCGCGTTTGTCACTCGGCGTGTGGCATCACCTCTTGTCATTAGCCCGTACTCATCAGCGCACGGGCGAACATAATATTCAATTAATGGAACTGAAACTGTATCGATATTAACGCGCGCAGCTCTTGTAGGCGATGATATTCGTTCGTTCGTTGAAACGCGAATAGTATATAGTTTTGTAAAAGGCTTGTAAGTCGTTCAGGAGAATACCCGTTTTTTTTTCGTTTTATTACCGCGAATAACATTTTTTTTTTTAATTGTTTATTATTACGACAGAAATGAAATGATTAAAGAAAAAAAAAATTATATTATTTTGCGCACGTCGAAGGTGCGGTAAAATTATAATATTTAAAAAAAAAACGCTCGAATTACGTATAAAACTTTCGGTGAATTGATGTGATTATTCGGTCGATACAGATATTGACGTGAATTTTTTTTCGCGCTGGACGACACTATCGATTTCGAGTGGCCAGCTCGCGTTTTATATATACTTTTTATTATATTATAAAGAAGTTTCCATCATCATCATTATTATTATTATTATTATTATTATTATTACGAATCGTGCAGCGAAAAACTCTATTGGGAAGTGTTATACGGTACGCGTTGATTATTTCGATCGAAACCCGCAACACTTGTATACGCCGACTGTGTTTTTCCGTATATAAAACGTATTATGAGAGAGACAGAGAGATGAGAATACAATATAAAGACTATATATTGCAGGCTGTGTGTACCGTCTTTCCCATTGTCTTAACGACCTCGTTATTAACGGATAAATTCGTGATGTCATTGTGTTTCGATATAGACGATTGTTTTAAAATGAAATGAAATGTGACTGGAGCACGAGTTTTTTTTTTGTTTTTTTTTGGATCAACACGCCGAGCCAGAGTAATTTCCATTACAGAGTGTTTTTGCCAGTTATTTATTTCAAACGTTTCCCGCGTGAGACGGGTTTATTGCGCTTCTTAAAACGTTTTTTTTTTTTTGTACTTTAACGTTGTACGATATTAATATATTAATCACTGTGCGCGCAGGTATTTGGATTCATTGGAACAGAACAAATTTTTTTTTTTTTCTATTACCTTTTAGTTAAAAACTATTACGGTACAGAACAAATTACACACACAAATACAGCGCGTATAGATTTACAATTATTTGCAAGTGCGAAATACATACTTTATAACACGGTGCACGGCACTCGAAATACAGTTGAATATACATTCGAAAATAACTTGAACGCCGTTCACTCATTTTTCTCATCAACCCATCGAGTTAAACTCGTAATTAAATTTTTTACAGTTAAGTGTCAACATATATATATATATATATGTAATTATTGTATTTTATTATAATTATTATAGAACAGTCGGGACGACTCGCGTATTATAAAGACGATCATTTTAATGTTTCACGCGTGAAATGTGAAAAACGTGTGACCGAACTGGTGTTTTATAAAAGAAGAAAAAACCGTAAAAAGCGCGTAAATTCATTTTTATAAAACAATTTTACGCGAAAGGAAATTGCGTTTTTTCAAGTTGTCGTCAGTGTCGATTTATTCGCCGGTCACAAACAGACTTAACTGCAGGTTGCGGTATAATGTGGTTTTTTTTTAAAAATTTCATTCCATTAATTTTCCCGCCTGTATACTCACGGCGTAAATATCAAACGATTTATACCGTCTAAGACACAAACAGTGGCGGATTTAACAGGGGGGCAAAGGAGCATTTGCCCACTGGGCCCCCGACGGAAGGCATTAAAAGTTATTTTCGATTTTTGTTATTTTTTGAAAAATGTTTTTGACAGCTCCTTGTAGACAGCACAAGTCAGATGTGCTCTCAGGGCCCCCTGTTATCTAAACACTTGCAATGAGTGGAAATAATAATAAATGAAATAAAAAAATTAAATGAGTTATGTACGTAATAGGTCGGTTATTATAAACGTCTACGATTTTCTCAACATTTGTCGAATATTTTTGACTTGTTGAAAACTTTCTGGGGGGCCCTCGAGAGGGCCGCCTGCGGGGCATAAAAATTCAGTTGGCTGCAATGATTTTCAAACAAACGTTCAAAAAATATTGGCGTCTTATTCACATAGTATGCTCATGATTCGATACGTTTTGTCATCGGCCGTTTGATATATAAGTATGTCGCTAATAACTGTAGTATTCTTAAAGAACCGAAGTACGTTATTTAAGCACTTTAAACACGTGTGAATCTACTAGATATTAATTGTAGTTCGTTTTCGGTATCAAAATCGATTTGAAAAAAAAAATTTGATGGACAGTTTTCCGGAGTGCTGCAGTTTATTGCGTTTATTCCAGACACTTCCCGTTAGCACAGCCAGCGCCGAACGAACAATATGAGCTCATTGAAGAAACTCGCAGATCGTCAACGTTCCGAAAATGAGTGCAGAAACATTGGATGATTTTAGCGTCCTTTTCATTGAGCAGCACGTTGCCAATCGGATCAGTTTGGATAATACCATTGAAGTTTTCGCGGAAAAAAAAGCAAGAAGAGGATTCAAATAAATGTGAATACTGTATTTAACACAAAAATGACAGCAACATTCAGTGCTCAACAAAAAAAATTGAACTATTTTTTACACGTGCGTTTCTTGGAACTTACCAATTACTCACTTTTAATCAAACACTGTAACGAAAAATAGATTCTATAGGACAAAATTCAATTGGGGGAGGGTTAGAAACTATTGTATAAGGGCCCCTAGGAAGATTTTGCGCGCTGGGCTTTTTTCTTAAATCCGCCACTGGACACGAATCAAAGAGCACTGCTGGAAATTATGTTTTAACAGCGTGAAAATCACTATACTATATATAATACACTGTCTCACTGTTTGTGGTCTTAAAAAAAAAAACTTCGAGCGATATTTTTTTGTTGGGTTTATTGGGCCTTTAAGACCATCCCGTCTCACAACCAAGCTTCCATCCTTCTCTATCCAGTGCTAGCGTTCTCCAATTGGAAACACCTCCCCTCCGTTCAACATCCTTTTTTATAACATCTTCCCACCGCATTCTTGGTGTTCCCAAGGGCCTTTTACCTACAGGATTTTGTTCAATCACTGCATGCAGTAGTGGATTTTGTTCCTCAAGCATGACCAGCCCAGTCTTCTACTTCTGATAACCTCAATATATCCGAACTACCATATAATGTTTCCAGCTCTATGTTCTTTCTTCGTCTCCACTCCCCCGTTATTTCGTCTTTGACCGGGCCATATATTTTCCGCAACACTTTTCTTTCAAAGACAATGAATTTGTGTTCGTCCGATATTATTACATATTATGTAATGATTATTTTTTTTTCTTTTAAAAACTCGGAACAGCGATTCCGTGTAACATCATTTCTGATACGAGAGCAGCAATTATTGACATAACAATACAACAGTATATTATATCGACGAACACATGTACGTTTTTAAACGTATTTTTTATTCGCGAGAGTATTTTTCTCCTCCGAGAAATATTCGAATTCCGCGCGAAACAACAATTTTTTTCTACTTTTAAGGCACGTTATAAAATATGTATCTACGTATAATTTTCCGCTATGATAATTCGATATACGATAGAAAAAAAAATGCAAAAAAAAAAAAAAATGAAAAAAAAACCCGTCAAAGTTGAATAGCATCACACACACACACATACACGTACTACTGCTTTGGGCAAAATATTATACGTTTGGCTGTCAAAAACGTATAGAAAACGTCCGTTATCGTTTCAATTATATTACACGTAATGTTTGTGTATGATGTGCGGTTTAAATCGATTTCACGCTCGTATAACGCGCACGGTTCGAAAACACTAGCGTATGGGATACTATTTTCAATTTTAATAATAATAATAATAATAATAATAATAATAATAATATCGCGAAGGAAACGCCTCGATAATATTACAAATGAAATAAACACGATTGGTGGACCAACGCGGCGATCAAACGGCCTAGAGGAACTATTGATGTCCGACTCAAACAACTATGTCTGAAGAACATATATCCTTTATTAATATTTCAGTTCGATTTGTTTTATTTGGTCTTATATTCTATATTCGATGCGTACACCTGTCTAAATTAATATGTTGTTAAATTTAAATTTAAATTATACTTCGCGCCGAGTGTCGTACGCATAAATAAATAAATATAAATAAAATCGTAACTCGTTTCGCGTATGCGTATACGAAAACTACGGGAAATACGAAGACGCGGTTTTTTTTTTTGGTTTGTAGTGAAATTTACGCGGTTCTTTTTAGGCGCAGTTTGAAACATTTGCGATTGGGCGAGTGTTTAAAATTCGTAAAAAAAAAAATATTACAAAACACATAATTGATTTTTCCGGTTATCAGCAAACAATTTTGGCAAAAAAAAAATTTTTAACGATATTTTTAATAAATTTAACGAGTCAAGAAAATTGACAGTGGGTACACTGATATTAAGAGGATCAATCACTTCGTAACGGAGGATTTCCTGCTTTACCAGTCGAATGAACTCGTTTAATTTTTTTTTTGTTCACCGAAAAAGCCTATAAACCAGTGTTGTATAAAGACAACTATTAATTTATCTGGATAAAGATAAAAGACGTTGGACAATAAAATTATCTGGATTAAGATAAAAGATAAATAATTAATTACAATTTATCTAGGTAAAAAAAAAAAGATAATTTTTTTTATACTATTGTAAAACGTCATCAAATTGCTAACGCAAAAGAATCATCAATATAGGATTGAAAAAAAATACTTTGTAATTGATAATGATGAAACTTCACCTTTACGTCATATAATGACTGGAAAATTAACGTTTAAAATTTCTGATAGTAAATTTTTTTTTAACAATTTTATTAATCGTTTATTAATCAATCAGTGCGGCCACTGAAAACATAAATGTTATAAGGCAAAGTATGTATATAAAAGCACTAAAATAACCACGACACAATTATACGAAATGTATTAAACTGATTTTATTAGACTGACATAGTACATATAGTAAACATTGCGATACAGAAAAAAAAAAAGATTATTTGAAATTTCTGTAATTTGATTTATTTAGAGAGAAAATTGAAAGAAAAAAAATGTATTACTGCGAGAAACTCGAATTTTTGTAAATATTGTATAAATAATGAGCACTTATTAAATTTATTTGATCTAGATAAATTTATCTAGATGACTTAAATATTAATCTAAGATAATGACTCATATAGCTCATTTTGAATTCATCTATACAAGATGAAAGATAAGAAAAAAGAAATTGTCTAGATCATATCCAACACTGACTGTAACGATTACTCCCGAGAGTCGCCGAAACCCGACTCCTGCAGCAGGTCACTCGCAGACGTTTATTTTCGCGGTTACCGATTTCTCGGTTGTAAAAATCGTTGTAGAATTTTTTCTCACTACGATTTTGGTCGCGCGTAAAAAAGACTGAGAGCCATATTTATATAAATATACACACACGTAGCCATATAGGACTAATCTAAAATCCTTTTCGAACACGAACGAAATAATAATAATAATAATGAATTATTCGAAATCCCAACTACGATATAGGTATTCGGTAGTAGGTAGTGCCTAATTAGGTTTATTTGTAAACCGTATAAGCTTCTTAATCTGGACGTCGTCTGCAGGCGCCCGAACAGCAAATACCGTTTAAATAAATATATAAAAAAAAATTAAACTGCTCCCGTGCAAATCGCGGGCTAGTACGAACGATAAAAATTTGTGTTTTGAAAATTCCGATTTCCGTCGCGGTATTTTCAACAGAATTTTTTTAAATTTCAATACGAGAAAAACATGTCAACGCGTCGTCGGTACGTTTTTGTGACTATATCGATAAATGCAGAACTACACACCGAACAATAATAAAGCATCGTCGTTATTACTTAATGCGTACATAATATTATAAGCCGGTGCGGCGTATTGCAATCGCTGCCTAATCGACAAAAATCGTTCGAAAATACATTAGTTCTCTCACATACACCGATATCGTTTAGAAACGAAATCGACATTGTAACAATGGCGTTGACCTTTTTGACGGCTTTAAATATCACGGAAAAGACGTAATAATTTTCCACAAAAAAAAAAAAGACGTTATAAACCGTGGCGATGTAGAAAAAAAGATATTTTTTTACTATATTTATATAAACACAATAAATCTCGTAATAGTGTGTACAGGCGTTTCGAGTGTACGACATTATATTTACGTTTAGTAACCCGACGGTTTTTTTGTTTCTCGTCAATTCGTTTCTGGTAATAACTCTGCAGGAGTGAAAATATTATAATATGATACCGCCAAAACCATTGCGAGAAAGTATAATTTTTATTGTCCTGCGGAACAATGTATTCGTACGTACCACCTACTGCAACAGCCGCTGGATTATTATGCGCGACTCCGGTTCCTAGAAGGCTCTATTTATATATATACCAAGGACGTCTCCTTTAGAATTAAATAAATACAATTTATTTTATTCGGTTTCAGATGATGCGCTGAAAACCGATCACTGCAGTGTATTGTGATTTTACACGGATTTTTACGAAAAAAAAAAAAAAATTATTAATCTACGTTTAAATTTTAAATATAAATAGTTACGAGGACAAACGCATAACGTATTTTTGAAGTAAATTTTTTCGGCTTATAATTTTAAGGGGCATGCACCGGACCTGTGTTTCTAGCTGAAATACATATGCGTTACCGGAAAAGCACTCACGCCTTGTAGAACGACCCGATTTCGATATTTTTTTTTTTTGGAAAGAGAAAAACGTTTTTCAGTGCGCATTGGACTTCGATTCTCGAAATTTTATTTTTCACGTGTCAACAGCGTCGACAGACAGAAAACGAAAAGCTCGATTTGATGTGCTTTACAGGAAAAGCCTCCCTCATGCCTCCCGGAGTTGTTCGATTTCGATGATTTTGCTGTCGTTGGATAAACGAAGACTTTCTACAGGACGCATTGGACTTTGATTTTAGATTACCATAATAATAACTACAAAAAAAAAAATTGTTAAAAAATGGTGAAAATCGTTCATATTCAAACTCTTATTATAGCTTTTAGAAATAAAGGTACAGGTCCGGTGCAGGCCCTTTAATTCTACGCGTTTTAGCCGCGAGTCTAACAATTTATCGAGTCATAAGTAAAAACAAAAACGCCTCTTTTGACGGATGGACGGCTGTGCACGAAGGCCGTTATGTTTGAAGACTATTTTATTGCGTTCATCGTTAAGGCGTAGACTAATACTGTGAACCGAAGTATTCGAGGAATCAGTTCCGAACTTATTTTTAATATAAAACGATTTTTTTTTTTTACATATATTCTTACGTTACGATTAAAAAACAATATTAAGAAATATACGTGTGTTCGCGATTATCGCGCATTAATACAATACGCGTTTGGTACAAGAAATTAAAAACAAGATTTGAATAATAAAAAAATCGTATAATCATTCGTACACGTATGTATTTATTACTACGCGCACATACTCGTATAGTAAACGCTGATTATTAATACCGAGTAATTTCGACGAATTCAATTTTTTTCTTCTTCTTTTTAATTCCAGTTATAATATTGCATTTACTCGCGTATAGACTGAAACGTAAACATATAAAAATACACGTTTTTTTTTTTTTGTTGCTCATTATTAAACGTTTAATATTACATTTTTCTCTATCGCAAAATATAGCGTACCTATGTGTATGCGCACATAAACTAGTCGGTGAGTCGACTACATTACAGTCGGCCACAAAGGAATTCTAAACTGGTATGACTGCGCAGCGATATTTTTATTAATTATTATAACTGGTCTTATTATAACAAACGAGTAATACAAATCATTATTAATTAATTAATTAAATCATAATATTAATCATTATTCGTTATTGATGATATTCGTAAAAATTATATCGTTTTCGCGTTTTTCCATTGTGCGCGTGCGGTGTACGCGCCAAGCTGCAACGGGTCCTAGTGAATAGAAATTTTTATTTTTTTTTCGCTGCACGTGACTTTCAAAAAAAAACAAAATATTTAACCGTTGACGAATCGGATAAAAAAAAAAAACAATATTAATCGATTATTATTACTAGTTATTAATAGTCGGTTTGGAAATACACGACGTTTCTACGAGAAAATAAAACTTTTTTTTTTTTAAATAATTTACGCGTTTTATTTTATCGAACGTGTTAAATTAACAATTTTTTTTCTCCCTCATAATTATTTAAATAATTAAATATTATTTAATTAATTAAATATAATTCTATAGCGATTGTATAGGAAAAAAACGCTTTTATTCATATTTTAATAACAGGCGTGTAAATTAACGGTTTATTAAATTTTTTTTTTATTCGGGCGAATTGACCTACATGTTATACGAGTATATTCCGTTTAGGCTGTTTGATTTTTCCTGTGTGTCACATTACGCGTATGATAATCAACAGCAACGGAGACGCGGTTAATTCGGCCGATCGAAGAAAAGAAAAAAAAATTGCTGCTCGTCCTTAACGATTCGTTTTTGTAATGTTCGGATTTTTTCCGCTAATAGTCAGTGAAATCCGTACGAGTATACGAATTAAAAAGAAAAATCAAACGCGATTTTTCGCGAAATTTATTTATAAATATTTGTTTATTGAATACAATTTTATCGCGTTTTCGTGTCGTTTACGTCATTTTACGTTTTCTACTTATTGGAACGGTTATCCAGAGGAAATTCAAAATATTGAAAATTTTCAAAAAAAAATAATCATGCGAGATTATTCGTCATGTCTACGTAGTATTACCTAATTTATAATTCTTACGATTTTAGTACTTTTTTTTTTTTTACTGCAACAATATCCGGGCTCTAAATTAATAACGAAATATACAGCGACGTCATAGTATGGTAAAAACGCTATTGTAAGTGTTATGTGTCAAATGCGTTTCAAACGTCCCATATTGACTGACCGCAGTAAACACAAAAAAATTAATTAAATTAAAAAATAATTTATTTTACGTTTCGGAATTATTCTCACAATTCTTTTGAAAACCTATATACGATTATTTTGGAACAAGGAACGGTGGCGGCGTGAAGGGGTAAATTTGAATCACGTGATTGAAGAAAAAATATGTATAGGTGGGTGGGTAGTTTAGGTGGGCCTATAATTTGGGTATATAAAATTATAATAAAATATTATCGATTCATGAATAGTCCTATAAAATAGTATTTGCGAATATAACATTGATATCGAAAGATTGAATTGGGTAGGTAGGTGGGTTACACGTATGATTTGTGATTCAAGGAAAAAACTTCGCGCCGCCACTGACAAGGAAGACCGAGCGGATTACTGGCTTGTACATCATTGTATACGTGATAAACATAAAGGATTTGCCAAAAAATTGTTGTTCGTCGAAATTTTACACACTATGTTTTATCCGCTGCTTTATTATTTACACTGTATATTCCTGTATGAGCGAGCATGTAATACATTACCGTCATTGGCGTAGGTTGAAAGCGAAAAATGTTTGTTGAAATATAGGTACGCATAGAAATTTAAAATCGTATATTCGCAAATTATACATGTACCTGTGATGCACAGTGAGTTCCGTTTAACGTGATCGAATCGGTGCAGCAGGACATTTCGATTATAAAATCATAATATTAACGTGTTGATTCCATAAAACGTTTATTATTATCTTTAATTACACTTTATTAATAATATTAAAATAACGAAAATAAAATACGCGTTATACTTATGATAATGAATAATTAACACTTATTAAGTGTTTTTCATCTAGGTAAATTTATCTAGATGACTCATATATTAATCTTAAATAATGACTCGAACAGCTCATTTTGAATTCATCTGCACAAGATAAAAGATAAAAAAGGTAACGAGCCGCGGTGTGTTATGGATATCGCTCAAGTGAATTACTCGGATAAAGATTTTAGAGTTTTGTTTTTATTTTAAATCTGAGAGCAATAAAAAGTCATTGCATTCGATAAAACGATTCTGAGCGGAGCTTCGGTGTAATACGACAATCAGTGGCGTATTTTCAACTTTTTTCTGGGTGGGGGGGGGGTCCAAATTTTTTTTTTTTTTGAAAATTCCAACAGGGTATATTGATATAAGGTATTTAATAAAAAATACCTTTGGATAATCTTTTTTTTTTTTTGGGGGGTGGTCCAGTACCCCTGGACCCCCCCCCCCGTAAATACGCCACTGACGACAATCGACGTAAATAAACGACTATCTATTAAGACGAAATTGTATTTTTAGCGTTTTTGAGTTATATTTTTAGGTGCTTTTGAGAAAATCGAAAAATGACTTCTCTAACGTAGGTACCAACTAGATGCGAATCGCTGCCGGAAACAAACTGCGACCGAAGAGATCGGAGCACTCCTTCTGGTCGAAAATCCGTACACAGGATAGATAAAAAAAAAAAATAAAAAAAACAAACATCGTTGTAAAAACAATAGATTCTCCGCTCGGAATCTAAAAAATTATCTAGACAATATTATACAACACTGGTTGTCGCACGCAATTCGGACGCAGCCGAATTGTATTGTATTATTATTTCGGTGTAGCTGCGGCGACCGGCTGGAAAGAAATTATCGCGGGCTCTCGGGAAACGTTTGTGCGCGTTCGCGTGCCGATACGCGTATCGCGTGTATTGCAATGTGTGCGTGCGCGTTTGTGGTGTACATACAGATCGGTACCTAATGTTTTGTGTACAGACTCCGTTCGAGAAACGTGATGTAAATCCGACGAATATACTTACTAGAGAGACGGCGACAAAGTACAATAATAATAATAATAATAAAAAAGGAACGGCGTATTACTATATAACCCGTACGGATATCACGTGTCCCGGTGCACGTCGCACACATTATAAATATTTTATTCTTACTTACGTGTGCGCGCGCTTGTGCGCATAATCGCGTACACGTTTGCGATGCGAATAGCTGCGGTATGTCGCGTTCCGTGTCGTTTTCGTCCCACCGTGACCATCACCTTGTGGTGTAATTCGCTATTATAATATTGTCGTATTGTCCCAGTGCCTCATCGGATCGGAGGGGAAAAAAAAATCGATACGCGGAGAACTGGGCGAGCGGTTTTATTATAACACTGGCTGAAAGTCCTATGTTAAACCCCCCAATAATGGTATATACGAGCGGAGAAAAAACGCAGACTTAAACAGATTGTATAATGCGCCGAATGCGCAAAATTTTCGAAAAGGTTAGAATGGGCTGGTCATGTATGGCGTGCAGAGGGAGGATTGCTTAAACAGGTACTCGTTAACATGCCAAACAAAAAAACGACCTGTGCGAAGACCAAGACAACGGTGGATGGACCGTGTTAAAGACGATTTAAAGAGATTAAAAGATGGAGCGGATATTGAAGATGCGGAGGAGGATCGAGAAGGATGGAGGGCTCTGGTAGAAGCTGCGAAGCGCCTGAATGGCGCGTAAAGCGAAAAATAAAAAAACTAGCCGAATATTACCCGTGCTCGATTTTGAACGAAAATTATAAGAATTTATGTGTAAGGCCGCGCGCACATTGGAGAGCGTCGGAGCGTCGAGCGTCAAGGTGCGCCTATTGCAGCGGAGCGTTTACTTTTGAACGGTGTGGTTTATTTAATAAAGAAATTTAAGAATCTAAAAGAAATCTATATATATATATATAAAATGGAGCCAAAAATCTATAACGATTCATCAATTGAGAACGGCTGGGCCGATTTCGCTCAAATTTTTTTTAATTGTTCGTAATTGCCAGGAGAAGGTTTTTACGAAAAAAATGTTTGGAAGAATCCTTTTTTTAAAAATTTTTTGATGATTGTTTTTTTTTTGGCAAATCAACTTTTGCCGGGTAAGCTAGTAAGATCTAAAAATACCCATGACGATGGAAAAATCAGGTAATCAGTATATTTCACGAGCGCCGAGCGTCGAAATTCGAACACGTTTGATTTGTGACGCGCCGCGACGCTGACGCTCGACGCTCGTAGTCAATATGCGCACTCTGATTTAAATTATTATACGGTTTCCATTTTTTTTTTCACTACGCGACGCTCGACGCTCCCCGAATAAAAATTGACGATTCGTGGATAAAATAATACGTTTTAAGATTTTATAATATTTCGTAAATCGTTCCGGCCAATATCCGATGAAATATTATATTTTAAGGATCGTAAAATACTCCGAAATACTCTAACCACAATAATCATCGTGTAATAATATCTCCGTGCCTTACGCGCGATATCCGTTAACACGGATAAATGCGTGCAATGCACAAGTCATAACTCATATTGACTTCTTAATAAATAAATATTAATAATAATAACGTATAATTTCAAAAATAGAAAAAAAATGTTAAAAACAAAGTGTAAAGAGGTATTTTACTATGTGTGTGTGTATTTATACGAAATAACACGTGATATTATTAATAGTACTTGTGTGTATGATACGAAATAAACAAAAGAAATAAAACTATGGATTTCTGCGATTGTTATACGTATCGGAATACATCGAAACGGCGTATGAACGAAAAAGAAAATCATTTACGAATATGCAAGACAAAGATGTGCAATAATAATAATAATAAATGTTGACTTATTGATTGTGCACTGCGTTGAACGTTACGGACATTACAATATAATCGTGCGGAGTGTGAACCCAGCAAAGTGCCTTCAAAAATCCGCGAAAATGAACGACAAGAGGTCACATAAAGAAAAACAACTGTATTCTTGTGAAGTATGTTTAAAACTATTTCAGTGCAATAGCAAATTGACAACGCATATGCGAAAGCACACCGGAGAAAAACCGTATTCGTGCGAAACTTGTAAGAAATCTTTTGCGCAGTCTACCGGTTTGACTGTTCACATGCGAACGCACACCGGTGAAAAACCGTATACGTGTGAAGTTTGTATGATGTCCTTTGCGGTAAATGGCAATTTGACTGTTCACATGCGAACGCACACCGGAGAAAAACCGTATACGTGTGAAGTTTGCATAAAGTCCTTTGCGCTGCCTAACCATTTGACGAACCATATGCGAGCGCACACCGGAGAAAAACCGTATTCGTGTGAAGTATGTACGGCGTCCTTTGCGGAAAATGACAGTTTGACGAAGCATATGCGAACGCACACCGGAGAAAAACCGTATACTTGTGAGGTTTGCATGAAGTCCTTTGCGGAGAACGGCTCATTGACGGTGCACATACGAACGCACACCGGAGAAAGACCGTATTCGTGTGAAGTTTGTAACAAATCTTTTGGGCACTGTGGCACTTTGACGAAGCATATGCGAACGCACACCGGAGAAAAACCGTATTCGTGCGAAACTTGTAAGAAATCTTTTGCGCAGTCTACCGGTTTGACTGTTCACATGCGAACGCACACCGGTGAAAAACCGTATACGTGTGAAGTTTGTATGATGTCCTTTGCGGTAAATGGCAATTTGACTGTTCACATGCGAACGCACACCGGAGAAAACCGTATACGTGTGAAGTTTGCATGAAGTCCTTTGCGCAATGTGGCACTTTGACGAAGCATGTGCGAACGCACACCGGAGAAAAACCGTTATACGTGTGAAGTTTGTATGATGTCCTTTGCGGAAAATGGCAATTTGACGAAGCACATGCGAACGCACAACGGAGTGTTCGTGTGACGATCGAATTACTGTTTCACTGTATACTCGGAATATTGGTCCTTTTATAATTCGCGTACCTTTTATAATTGTTTTGTTTAACAATATATTATATTGTGTGACGTCACTTGTCTAAGGTTATGAATGTGCGTTATTCATTATCGTGTATAATAGAGTAATTGCTTGACGTAGAACTACGTTATATAGAACTAGATACGCGCCTCTTGCAGGAACAACACCCCAACATCCAGTAATCACCGACTCGAAATATATTCGGTGTTTGAAATTATTGAAATATTTAATACTACCCAAATGAATCATTTCGATTGATAAATTTAAATAATAATTTGAAAATTCGAGTAGACTCTGAGCGGCACATTTTCGCTAATATCAGTGAAAAAAATGCGTTAGTAGACATCAGCCTAGTTGTAACCCTAGTTTTTTGCAACGCACACTTTTTCAAACCGGGTCTTATAACATTTCCGAATAATCGCGTGAATTCAACCAGAATAAAAACACTTTAAACGGACGTTTTTCCAAAGGGAATCGCCGTGTTTCGAAAACAATTTTCAAACACGCTTAGTACCTACAATTTTATATGCGTTCACTACTCGAGAAACGCGTAATTATTTGACCGACAGAATCTCGTATTCCAATCCAATAACAAACACGACGTATAGGAAGAGAGCGTCTACAAAAAAAATTTGTTCAAAATTCTAACGCGCGTTTCGTAAGTTGTTTTCACCATTATGTATATATGGTTATTAGAAATTCAAAAGATTTTTTAAAAATAAATTTCATTCGATATAGATCGCCGCGACAGATCGTTCCGACTGCACGTATCAAATATTCATTTATAATTTCGTACGCGCGCGCGCGTGTGTGTGTGTGTGTGTGTGTGTGTTGGTCTTTAATAAATTTTTCACAATAAATGCCTTCTCCACTTTTCTCTGTCATTCGCCGTACACTTGAGCTTCCTGTAGGAAAACGAACTCCTGCATCCTGCATTACTTGGCCAATGTATCTCGTCCTATAGGTCTTCCTCTTGATCTTGTCCCTTCCATCATTCCTTCAATTATTAAATTATGCAATTCTTCTCCATGCCTCAACGTGTGTCTTATCACCTGCCATCTCCTTCTTTTTATTGTATAATAAATAATAATAAATTCCGAATACTTTTAAAAAGTATTTCTTAATACTCTGTATTAAGAATATTTTCAAAAAAGTATTTAAAAATATTCGGAATACAGTACTTCGAAAACTGTATTTGGAATACTACCCAAGTCTGTTAAATAATATATATATATATATATTAGGGGATCGGTTATTTATATAAGGGAAATTTTTTTTTTTCTGTTAAATTTCAAGGAGTGCCGGCTCAAAAATGTATTATAATGCACTTAAAAATAAGATTAATAAAATTTGAAGTCGATCGGATATAATTGAGACTAATCTAACCGTACTGAACGCGAAACCGTCCGGTTCGAATTATGTATAAGCTTGGAAAAAGAAATTCAAACGGAATTTGTCGGGAGAAAAAAAATTCGATTAAACGAGTAAAAAAAAAAACATATTATTTGTTCTATTTATTTTTGGATAAAAAAAAGTAATTGTTTTCCCCCGAGATTTAATTTATCAATATTAGCCTGACTGCTTTCAGTGTCACAGAAGTGGGCTACTCGGAAAATTCAAAATTTATTCGAATATACCAACTATACTCTTAGCATTAGAATCCAAAATTGGTTGTTTTTTTTTTTTTTAATAGCCGGTGGTAATTAAGGCATATAATAAGTAAAATTTTAACGGTTAATGTGTAAATCAATATGGAATAACTGGTATGGGTCTGCAAAAAAAAATACTGCATTGAATTTTTTTTTTTTTTTGCTGTTTCTTATAGATTTTTATTCGCTAAAACCGGAAAAAAACAAGGTAAAAAGATTCCATCGCGTCAATTTTTTTTTTTGTTGCAAAATTCATATTTTTAATTTAATTTAAATTTAAGAGTCAATCTAAATAAGGGAAGGGGTAGGTAGTGTGAGTAAGGTAGGTAGTGTGAGGTGCTCAGGCAATATTATGTCCCAACACGTTTACTTTGTTTGTAGCGAACGGTTAGGTTTAGTTCGATATTGTAAATATTGGTGATTTTTATTTTTGTCATCGATGTTTTGATTTTTTATTCCGTAAATACCTAATATTTTGCAAAAAAAAAAAAGACAATACGCTATGTGAGGGAAAATGGCGTTTATTTTTGAATTTCAGCATTCTAGAAAATACATAAAGTATTTTAATAATATTCCAATATGTAATATATAATATTCCGTGTAGGTGAAAAAAACAAAAATTATTTTTGAAGACCTGCTGCGCGTTATTAACTATTCAATTCAATTCATTTTTCGTAAATCTATCGAGTGCACTCAGTTGTTTTGAATGTTTAAAAAATTTAAATCTTTTATCATTTTTTTGACGTTCGGTTCGGGTTCAATATTTAAATTGAATGGTTCGGGTTCGATCTCAAAAATCTGATTTCCTAACATCACTTGTCTGTACATAATTTAAAATATACCGTTATCGATATTTTTCTACGGGTTTATATAAAAAAAAAACCTTTAAATTTTATTTGTTATTTTTTTTTTTGAAATCGTAAACGTACCATTCGCAGAAACGCTAATTTGTGCAATGGCGCCGTAATTTAAAAAAAAATTACAATGGCAAATAAGAAATTAATGTGCCCCACTCATCTCTGGTTAAAAAACTCGATAACAAATGCCATTTTTATATAATAATAATAATCGTTTTCATTAAAACTGTATTTTTATTTATAAAATTCATTTAGGTCCATTACACAAAAAGAACCGATCATATTATAAGGTCTTTAAGTCTAAAAAAAAACCTAATATTTATCGGGAAAAATTAAACGAAATCAATAATAGAATATTATTTTTTAAAATAATAAGGTTCACGAAGGGGGCCTATAGCCTCCCTTTGGTCACGCAAATTCGACCGTTTGTATTTGATAAATACTTAAATATAATATTATACACGCGAACGTAAAGAAAATACGGAGTTTTTATTTTTACAACTGTTACAAGTGTAATTATTACTTGTTAAACTTCTCGTTATAAATAATATTATTACTTATTACAAGTGTAATTATTACTTATAATAAGTGTAATTATTATTTATTATAAGACGCCATATAACGGTGTATAAATTACGCAAAACGTTTACAGAGAAATGAGCTGCGTAATAATTACCTATACGTATATAGTAGTATAGAGAGGTTCCCAAACTGTGAGCAAGGACCCAAAAGTGGACGGCGATAAAATTGTTGACGGGTCACGGAAAATTTTCGTATTATATCGATTAAGCCGATTAAGAAGAAAAAAATTATAATCGCGATTATCATCCAAAGTGAATCAATCAAAAATGAATATTTCGTTCGTAAATATTTAATCGAGTTCCGGTTGTCTGCAGTTCAAAACGACAAGTTCCGATGCCAGAGCTATATCGTACTTCCTATTTAATTCGTCGTGTAAATTGTTAAGACGAATTTTCGGTTTACAAAAACTCAGTTTTAAGCTCTTCACGTGTCGAATTTGTTAAAAATCGATGCGAATTAAACAGAAATACAAGAAAAAAAGCTCTGCATACTTCACGTTCAACTGATAAACAATAATGATAAATAGGATTATTTTTTTTTAATAACGTTTGTTTTCCGAAATAAATCATATTTTAAATGTTATTGTTGTATAAATAATTTTTATTATTAATAAAATATATTGTTAACATGATATATGAGTTGAAATTTGTGTCACGAATGAACTTGATTACTCTCGATGAAAGAGACGAATCCAACGAATCTAAAAAATTTTTACGGTACATTTTTTTTTTTTTTAATATAGGGTGACCATATTTAAAAATAAAAAATAAAAAAACAAGACAAAATAATTTCAGTAATACATTCAAAGTAATATTTATTCAATTAGTTATTAGAGTTTTTTTTGTTTATTAATTTTTCCTAATTATTATTTTTTTAAATATTTTTGTCAACAAATTAATTTTATTCGAAAATAAAATAAAATTTTAATTTGTACGTTAAAACTATAAAATATTTATCGAAATAAGAATTAATGCGGAATGATTGGCATCGACATAAAAAAAAAAAACGGGTAAAAAAAAAGCTTCCCGAAAGAAGTTCGTCAGGACAACAGAGCTGAAAAACAAGGACAATCCTGCGTAAAACAGGACGTATGGTCACCCTATTTTAATGTATTGTTACTTTCGAAAAGTATATTAGAAAATAAAAGGAGACGTGTTTAAACAAATAAATTTTGGAAAATCGGAATAGATTGTAAATTGTTTTAAAGACAGACTGAATGCACGTCCGAGCCGTTCGGATAACTGAGAGATATAGTAAAAACGCGCGTTATAACTTTTTTTTTCAAAAAACAAAAAAAAAACGCTTAAATTGTCTTAAACGCTGTCACTGTAGAAACGTTACGAGTGGACAGCGAAATTCCTAAAATTTCCATATATTTTAAGCTTATACAGTTCAGGGTTAAGTCGCTGTATTATGAAATACCACCGGCTATATATATATATACACACTAATATATAAAGCTGTAAGCGCATTTTTTTTGTAAAGTAAACTCGAGAGCTATCGATTAACCAACTAATTATTTACTAACTTTATCGGACTAAATTTATGCCTATATGACATTCGCGTGTTCATAAGGAACACATAAAAAAAAAAATCCGATCAAAACTGAACCGATAATTATCGAGGTTATTTTACACAAAATAATGCCCCTACAGCTTTACATATTAGTATAGATTGCTTTAATTTATTTATAATTGTTTATTTTTTTAATACCCCACGGCGCAGTGCGACAAAAAAAAAACAGACGTGTGCTCTCCCAACCGCCTCAGCCGCCATATCGATAATTAATACAGGTCAACATTTTAGAAAATCAGTAGTTACGATGAGTATGTAGTACCAATTTAGAACTTTAGAAAATACTTTTGAAAAACAATTCGCTTGGCCGGTTTTATCGTTTTTTTTTTTTTTGTTAAAACTGTCGGTTAGACCACCGCCGGGCTCGGGCGTCTAAATAAAAAGTTAAAAAACTAAAAAATTTCTTCTAAACCAATAGAAACTTGCTGCCAGTCCTAAGCTTGGGTTAAATTGGGTATGAGGAAAACGACGATTTGAAAGAAGAAACGCGTGACGTATTACATATATATATATTTATAATAAAAAAAAAAAATACAAATTTTTGCACGGGCAACGCCGGGCGGGACAGCTAGTATATATATATAATATTTATTATACGACGGAAACAATAATAGTATTTTACCATCGTTTAACCGTGAGAAACGAGCTGTCCAATCGGTACACACCAGCCGTATAGAATATACATTGTAAATCGCGTATATTTATTGTGCACACATTTTGTATGCCGAACAATTTTATAACCTTCGACGGACAATTAATAATATATTAACACACACGCAGTAGCCGTCGCCAATCGAACACACACATTTTACCGTTACGTTTCTTTTAATTCTTATTTTTAATTGTGGCGCGTGATACCTCGTATAAATATGTTACGATAATATATGCGCACGCCGACTGCTGCACAGAGCAAATAAAACGGGTTTACGGGAAAAAATATACGCGTAATAATAATAATACGCGGAAAATCGATTTTAACGAGAAATACTTGTAAAACGCGCAGTCGACGACGTGCCGCAGGAGAATTTTAGATTGTGAACGAATTTTACGAATTTTCGTCTGGAACGCATAGGTTTTTAAACTCAACAGCTACAATTAGCCACAATAAGTTACGATTAACAGCTACACTTACAAAATTGTAAAAATAATTTATCGTAAAGTGGTAAGTGGTTGTCGGGCGGAATATTAAATTCGCCAGGCGTTTATTTATACATTTGTCAAAAAAAACAATGAAAAAAAAAGAAAAAAACTACGAGCGGGTAAAAACATTCGGTGTAGTTATAGGACTGGAGAATATGAAATGCAATGACGATATTGTTGTTCGACCACCTGTTGTCGACCGGCTCTCTACCGGCCAATGTTGAGAACCGCTGTTTTTCAGAAATAACGTCACCACCAATCGCGCCACCGTTCGAGGGCCACTTTTCATGGAAACTACCATAGTAATAAGGACGTGCAAGCACAAAAATCGCGTTAATTTCAATATAATAGTAAATTTTGTACTCAAAATTGATCAATAATAAACATTATTTCTTTCTCGATATTGTTTTTTATGTAGTTTAAATTCTAGTATGTGTATGAAAAATGTTAGTATAAGTGTAAAAAAAAAAAGGTCATTAGCAAATCGTTGAGGTGGTCCGCGACTTGTCGAAAGTTCTTTGAATGGTCCGTAGTGTCAAAGAGGTTGATGAGAACCACTTGTCTAGAACGCGTGCGCACTCTTACACGCGTACCCGTTTTTCGGTAACAAATTTTCGCCGGGGTCGGGTACTTTAAGGAGGTGATTTTTCGATTTTCTCAATATACGTGGCTCATAAAAGTCCATTACCGTCTTTCTCCAGAATTTCGAAAAAGATATTGTCTCGGATTTTTGACGTTTACTCCCCAGACATCTAACGCTTCACTGTATAATATACGCGAAAAAACTATTTCCAAAAATTTCTTCCCGACTTTGCGCCTATTTTATGGCGATTATTAGACGTCGAGCGATATTTCAGCCATAAAAGGTGTAATTTTTTTGGTATGAGACAATGCGATACGAGTATTGCGTTTATTTCAATTATATTCAACAAGTCTTTTGACAATTCTAAAAGTTACGATTTTTTTCTTTTTTTATTATTATCAATTACCGTTTTAAATGCAAAGTGTTTAACACCGAATCGGAATCGTTTCACCGAATGCAATTATTCGTCATTCAGGTTGCTTAGCACAACCAATTTTTTTTCGTATTTATATTTAAGTTTTAGTAGTTATTACGTACACAATACATACATAACAACGGTTTTGTACTATGATATTATTTTAAATGAATAATCGTGCGAAGACTGAAAATATGTTGTCTTACAGACTGGTCAGAAAAATCAAAGAAAACAATTTCAATTCAGATGATTTTCTAAATTTATAATATAATAATATCACAGATTAGATCATCTATTGATACGCTATTGATCAAATATATCAGTTTGATTAGTGCGGCGACTGGCGATAATAAAATCTTTCTTCGACTGTTCGACGTTCGGCGAAAACATCGCAGTGTGACAACTACTTTAGTTTTATCACAGATTATCATAGGTAGTTATTGAAAAAGACTTTACCGATCAAACTGATGCAAACGAAGTAATTAATATTTTTGCTCAAAGTGAAAGGAGGATGTTGTTATTATAATGAGTGATAAAATGTAAACTCAATTTAAAATTTAAAATTGAAGTTGATTACGGTTTAATAATTCATACGTTACGTTTATCAATGAATTGTGTAATTACCGTAATTAAATAATAATGTACTTTACAAAGCATCATAGCCATTACTTAAATATGTAATTGTTCAATGGTCATTGAAGGGTTGCGGATATCGATAACTCTATAAAATAACATGAAAAATCGAGGGACCTCCAGTTTTTTTCAGTGAAATTGCGCCCCTGCGCGTATTATTATCTTTTACGGACATATTAATAAATATTGTATTATGTAAACACATATTAACATCAGAGCGATAATATATCGACAGAGATAACGAATTCGACGATCATATAGTGTATGAAATTTTTTTTTCTATAAAAATATCGTTTTTATTAAAAAAAAAAAAAATCGATAGACCTAGCAGTACATCGATAAAAAAATAATATTATCGTTTTTGCCTTGGTGAGCGTGATGGATAGAGTTTAAAAATTTTTAAAAATTTCATTTTTTTTTTATTTCTTCTTCAAAAATTCGTAAAAAATCTAATAATAATAATAATAAAAAAAAAAGTACGTTCTGAAATACCCGTTTTATAAGTGCGCATATACTATTCCTAAACGATAATTTTATTTTTCGTCCGTATTTTAATGCGCATTATACGTATATTATTATTATAATATTCACTGCATCGCGCCGTGATCTTAACGTCGTTTTACACGAACAGGTGTTAACCTTCCAAAAAAAAAAAAAAAATGCCGCCGAGTAGATTAAACGGGTTATTCAAATTACGATTTACGAATTCACGCGGGAGTTTATTCTTAAGATAGATTAACGTATTATTATTCCTGTTGGATATCTATATATACATACTGTACATTATATAACATACATAACGTAATAAATAATTATATTATGTAGGTACGATTTATTTCACGTTTAAGTCGATCTTTTCAAGGGCATGTACCGATTAAAATTCAATTTTTTTTTATTAATTTTTTTTTTATATATAAAAAATACCATTTATACGATACGATTATTATTATTAAGTATACGAAATACGAGTAAACAATTTTTTTTTTACGTTAAAATAATAAATTCGATAAATTCGCGTGAATTATGTCACTATATTATATTATATCATTATTTCGTTACGAATTATGCCGTACCGGATCTAGAGAAATTTCAAATTGTCGATTTACTACTTAGTTGAAAACAATTTTTTTTGTTGATAATTTATAAGGGCCGTAGAATTACGTTATATGCCCCGTGGGTGCCATAATTTGTAGATCTAGCACTGGAAATGTGAATAAAACGCATATTATATACGAGTAGTATAAGAGTAAAATTATGTATTTTTGGGGGGGCTGGCCTAAAGGAAAATTTTAAAACTGCACTGAAAGTACCTGAACTATAAGCTTATATGAGTATTTTGACGAGAGAGAAATTGCTAAGCTCTCTTCCATAAAAAAAAATCGATCCGATAAACCCTTATCGAACTTCACACAGTTTGTGTAAAATTAAATACATTGTCAAATATAAAAATATTTACATGAATCTATTTTTATAAATAATATATTATAATAATGTACACGTTGATTTTGTCGGAATAAATATACGGTAGTCAGTCGCAAGACTACAAGGTAAGTTTCAAGGCGCCTCGAAAAATTCCATTCGAAAACGTACATATTCACTATTGTAAATATTATATTTTGTATGCTCACGTGATTTTTACGCAAAAAAATTCAAACCAAACCCGTTAAACGTTTAAAAGAAATAATTTTTTTTTTTTTTAAACCCGTTTGTTATTATCACGTTATAACACTAATCAAAATTGTTTTGTTACGGTACATTGGTAATTCGTTTTTTCAATAATAAAATAGATACGGCACAAAATTAGTGTTTTAGAATTTGTGAACAATTTGTGTTTGAATCGCACCACATTAGCGCGAGGCCTGAGGAGATATAGCGCAGCAGCAGTTAAACGTGTTAATATTTACTGGAAAGTGAAACAAACGAATAGAAACAATATATAAAATACGGACGTATTTATCGATTCGATTTTCAGTGTGCGTTCGATCGGCTATATTTAAGAGCCAAAGGGATAATATAAAAAAATATCATTTTCGCCAAAATCAGTGCGAAATAAGCGCCCAAATAAAATTTTACAGCCTTTACGCGAAACCGTAAAAATTACATTACACGACGAAATCGTCAATATCAAATCAATTGAAACCGAGTGATATTCGATAAAAAAAAAAAAAATGTACGTTTTGTTAAAATCGCGTACGAATCGTCGGTGATATTATAACAACGTAGGAAATTATACGTTTCCTATTAAAAACCGGTTGATTTTTAATATTTAATTTTTTAGACAATCCGTTCGACTTATTTCACTGTGCAGCAGGTATTTCGTCCATTGTCATCGTGCGAGCTGTTGTCCTTAATATTTTGAGTTTGAAGGAGAATACGTTTCACTTTTTAGTGAAGCATCAATATTACTGTATATCAGCTGCGAACAACACGAAATCGGTCTTTTAAATGTCGACGATACGTGATTAAAATTTGTGTACGCTCTCGTTATTCCGGCATTTTAGTACACATTTCTCGTTTCTATCATCAATAACGAATTTTGTCGTTTTAAAACTACTGAGAAAATCGAAAAAAATTACCTCCCTAATGTACAGCAACAGCAAAATTTGCTATCGGAGAACGGATACGATTCTGACGGGTATGAGGAGCGTTTTTGATAGTCAAAAACACAAAAAAATAAAAACCTTTATCGATTGTGTGCTCTGTCGAACAATTTAAAACGACAATAAAAAAAAACAATTGTGACTTCGGATTTTCAACATACTTTTTGAATATAGTCGAAGTGTGCGTAGGACCAAATATCGTAGGAACGTTTCAGCGCTTGAAACCAAAAATTACCTCTTAAACGGCTCTATAATTTCAATAAATATTCCGAAATTGGAATGATTTTTTTTTTCCGCGTATATACATTGAAAAATTTACGTATTCGGTGTAAATTTCAAGACTCTACACGACTATATTGTTTTCGAAATGCCCGGATAAGTAAAATTAATGAATTATGACGAAATCGTGTACTTTTGCCGTTTATAACACAATAATTTTTTTTCTATTGAGAAAATCGACCTCTTTAAAGTACTCCACGCCAGGAAAATTGTCCCACACCGGGAAACGGACACGAAATGTGGAACGTTTTTACTAATCGAAAATTCGGTACAAAGAACGACGTCATCGCAGTAAAACCAATAATAGCGGTTCCCGCAGGCTTGGCTCAGAATCTAAAAACCGAGTCCAACCGCAATGCCGTTTCGGTGGCGTAGACAGAAATCAGTCAAGAGTAGCGAACTGAGTGAATGTCGAACGTATTACTTCGACGAGACGAAAAATAATAAATATTTATTTATTATTATAGCAGAACAAACTATAGAAATCCTATAAAAAAAAACGAATATTTCAAACGCGTGTGTTTGACGATTTTAGAAAAAAATTTGCACACTTTTTTTTTTTATTTTTACGTATTTTCGCTCATATATATATAGTATATATTTTTTTTTTTGTGGAAAAAATTATGTTTTTTCACGCAATTATTAATTGCCTATTAAGGCACAATTCGTTTATGACAAATATATTTGAAGGACGAATAAATGGACACAAAGGTAGAGGCAGACCGAGGAGAGCATATATAGAAGAAATGATAAGACAAGCTGACTGTGGTCAACACATAAACATGAAAAGACTGGCTTTTAACAGAGAAGAATGGAGAACCAGATTTGCAACGACAAGGCAAGGCCTTTAGTAGAGAAGAGAGAAGAAGAACGCAATTATATTAAATATAATATTATTATTACGCATAATATTTAAAAAATATTGGTGATTTGGGCAAAAAAAAGCATCGATTCATTTTAATTCACAAAATATCGAAAATGTATGTATATGTTATATATTTAAAAAAGGTAACTGACCGTGGGGGTGTTGTGAATGTCGCTTGAGTGAATTACTCGGATAAAGATCTTAGAGTGTATTGTTATCACTATATAAATATTTGAAAGCAACGATAAATAATTGCATTTGATAAAACGATTCTGGTGGAGTTTCGATGAAATATTTTAGGTATATAACAAAAACTAACTCTTTTTATGAATTAAATATCCTAAAACCTATGATTGCAATAAATAGTCCAAAACTGACAGAAAGTTTTTGAGAATTAAATAATAAACAGTTACGTATTTGATGAATATTTCAAGTTTTCTATACCCATTAGTTTCAAAACTACGAAGAAATAACAATAATAATCGATTTTGACGAAATCGCGTTTTTACCGTTTTTATGTAAATTTTCGGTAGTCTTTGAGTTTTAGGCGCTTTTGAGGAAATCGAAAATATGACTCCTCTAAAGAACCGATTAGATACGATTTGCTACCGGAAACCATTTGTGACTGTAAAGATCGCAGCACTCCATCCTTCGGTAGGTACGCTCAAAATCTTATTATTATTATTAGTGACTTGTGACGTTCCAAAATTATATTAAATAACCGGTAATTATTTATTGTATATTATGTATTATAAGAAATAAATTACCGATATCATTAGGCGGTCGCCGCTATCCACGGTGCGACCGGTGGGCCGGTCCACTTGTTTTTCTAATTAATTAATTAAAATATATTTCACTCAATTGAATAGCCGAAGCCCCCGAGTCGTCGGACCGTGTGTTTTCAGATATTTTATACTACGTATATGCAAATTTGTTCGAATGGAATAAGTTTAAAATTTAATTTTCCCATTTTAGTGTTTAATTTGTTTGTAATCGTTTTCCCGACTACTACGGGACGATGGAGTAGACGGCCTTTCCGCTCCCGCGGCCAGTTCGCTGACGGACAAAAATGAAGACATGCACTGGTGCAACGGCACCAATGCCGGTAACTATAGATAAAGTATTTTTATATCAACATGGCCAAGACACCGTTCCTTTTTGTTCGTTTAAAACTCATCCATTTCTACGGTGAAAATAATAGAAAACAAAAAAAAATTAAAAAAAAAAAAAACAAATCCTCATTGCTATCCGGCCCACAGGGTCTCGGCACGAGGTCGGCGACCTTGACCTTAGGGGAAGTCGGCCAGATGGCTTTCGTCAGGTTATGAAAGACCGGCGAAACGTCACAGACTATATAAAAAAAAAACACTCAAAGGGAGAGCAGTTGAATCCCGTTTCGTCATACGCGTCGTCGTTACGTATTCGTTTCGAAGACGTTTTTCCGAAACCGCTCGCCGGAACGGAAATTCGCGACGTTACCTAATATTTTTTAATTCCCACGAATTTATAAACGATCGAATTCAAATGAAAGACTTTTTTTTTTTTGATTTGTTCTTCGATTCGGCCCTAAGACGTGTCGTCTCCGCATCGACGCCACCGTCCCGATGAGTCGGGCAAATTTTTCACGCAACGCCCGCAAACGAGTCTTGCAAAAAAAAAAAAACGACGTGATTCGAACGACCAGCGCGGATCGCAATAACGCGAGGTATTATTATTGCCGCAGTATTGTGCTTTATTAGCCAGGATTATGTAATGGGGGGGGTTTTAAGTATAAATGAAATTATAAGCTTTTACATTTTTTGTCAAGTTTGTTGCACAGTGCTCATACTCTTATTGAACCATTCAAGGACCAGGTTCAGTGGTATATATATACAAAAAAATAAAAATAAATAAATACATAAGCGCTGCAATACGAAATTCTTTAATTATTTTATAGAAATAAGTAGAAAATCTATCGTTATCAATCTGGACGAGTTTTCAAAAGTATTATGCTTTTACTTGTCAAATGAAAAAATAATTTTTTTGCAGTAAGTACTAGAATTAACGAAATATACAATTGTATAAATTGTATACATTTATTAGATTTAAAAGTATAAAAAAAAAAAAAGGCAATTGGGGGGTGGGGTGTTTAAACACCCAAACCACCCCTGGCCACGCCGCAGTATTGTGCGCAATAACTGCAGAAATTTTCTGCGAGTTACACAACGCAACAGCGATCGGCCGCGTTATAAAATGCAGTATTACCGTCGCGAGGATTTATCGCGTCCTCCGGTGGGACGAATAATATAAAAATAACGACGTGTGTTCATTATGCGCGCGCGGGCGGTTATGTGGGTGGTCGGTCGTCGCGGTGTCACTAGGTTAATCCCTCCGACAATGTTCCGCACGCAGCGCGTTTAGAAAGTGTACGTGCAAGCGAGTTATTATTATTATTATTATTATTTTTCACCCGGTAAAGGAAACGCGACCCTGCGGGAGGGAGGGTATACACCTAGTCCTTCTCGCATTGTCGACGAGTTGTCCTGCGCGCGGTTGACGACGCGCCGCGGCGAACACTGAAAACACTGCTATTCCATTTTTCCCGTATAGTGCCCCAGTACACTGTACTCGTATGCGGTACACACAAACACACAAAATATTCCCTCGGGTATCCCGTAGTGTTTTCCTTTTGCACCGCGTGAAACGGTTGTTTTCCGCAGGACGCCGCGACCGCTCGACTGCACACAATAAATACATTGTAACGACGCCTTCGCACACCTTCGTCGTTGTTACGCCGCCGGTCAGGGCCGTAGCCAGCAGTGGGGCCCGTAGGGCCCGAGCCCCAGCCCCCTTCCCCGAAATTCTGAGAAAACCGCAATTTTCTGCAAATTCTGTGTAATTTTCCTACAGATTTATATATACACCATGTACCCAGTGGCGTAGCCAGGGAGGGGGCACACCCGAAATTAATAAATAATCAATTTTTTAGTACGTACCGTCTATAAATATTAATTATTAACATATAAATTAATTAATTATCAGCCTCAGCTCCCCCAAATAAAAATCCTGGCTACGCCACTGCCATGTACTCTTATATTTAATATACACGAGACGAAAAACGCGCACACTAACGGTCTTGTGTTATAACTAAAAACTGATTTTTCACTACAAAGACACGACCGCAGCAAACTATTTTCCGGCCCCGAACCAAATTCCTGGCTACGGCCCTGTCGCCGGTCAAATATTATAACTATAGTTAAACGTAGATACAGTTATAGATAGGATGATGTTGATGAGTTTTGCCTAGGATTTATATGCAATAAAAAAAAAAATGGTAAAATATGCATTCGATTTATTAAAAATATGCGACGATAAACGTGAAAAATACGGGCACATAATATAAAATTTTTAAATTCTAAAATATTATAAACTATTCATTTTAATCGAAAGTATTACGCGTGAAACAATGATGTGGTGTTTAAAATTTTTGAAAAATAAAAGATCTTCTGTTGGATTTTATTATGTTTTTATACTTGCTGAAGCTACGTTCAACATTATTACGTCACGACGTGATTTTTGCTTTTTTAAATTTTACAATTTCCCCAGCAGTTAGATTGGAATGAAAATCTACATCCAGATTACTTCCGTTGAAAGTATCACGTATTACGAACACGGGTTGTGGTCCGCGATTTTTTTCTAAAACGTTTTGGAATTTTTCGTTGACCTTTTCAACAGTTGTAGTAAAACATAAACGAAATGACTTTATCAAAAATAGTCACAATTTTCGTACATCTAAATTAATTTGGCTTTAATCAATTACATATTATGCGTACACACGTGTGGAGTTTGATTTCCTTTGGAATTACTCCTGTCCCTTAGTCTTATGAAACTAGGTCGTATGGCTTTAGACGTGCGAGTCGCCTGACGTCTTCTGAATCGTCAAGCAATTGAATTGCTGGTCGGATTGACGTGTCGTTCCAGTCTTGTCTCGTGTTTGCGTCTTGTTGATTTCTTCCACGACTGTATGGAACATCATATCACACGACGACGGATCCAAACTGACAGAGCTATAACAGCCAATAAGCCGGACATCGTCATTATAGACAAGGAGAAACACGCATGCCTACTAATAGATGTAGCAGCCGTACCTTCCGACTACAATATAACTCAAAAGGAGGCGGAAAAAAGGCTAAAATACAAAACACTGCGAATAGAAATTCAAAGATTATGGAACATGAAAACCAAAATAATACCTGTTGTTATCGGCGCCACGGGGCTTATATCCAAAACAACCTGTGAAACCATCAAAGAAGTCCCTGGCAAACATAGTCTTCTCACTTTCCATAAGGCAGTTGTGTTGAGTACTGCCCACAGAGTACTATGACACAAGCATCCAGAGGAAGAAACTTAGGATCACGGTGTGAGCCCGGTGATTCCCAGAACAATAATCGCCAATGGTAGAAGAAAGAAGCTATGAGATACAGCGAAAATAATAATAATAATAATAATAATAATAATAATAATAATAATAATAATAATAATAATAATAATAACAACAATAGTATTCTACTAGAATCAGAGTGTCCGTTACAGCATTTATTATTAAAGTCTGTAGACAAACGTGGTTTTTTTTGTGTATTATTCGAATATATTTTTTTTTTTTGGCGTAAAAATTATAATTCGAAAAAAACTAATGTTTGCCCAAACGTTTTTGACGGAAAATATTTACACGTACAAATATTTTGTGTTTCACGCGGGTTTTCTGGGTCCACGTGGCGGATATTAAAACGTGAAGAAAAAAAAACGTTTTCCGCCGTATTCACAATAAACGTATAGTAGTTGTTCTCGGTTGTGGTATACATAAAAGACCGTGTTCCGTACGCGGTATATACGGAATGTTTTCACGTGAAATTTTTGGTGAAATTCGGTGTCCTGCGCGTACAGGAAACAGGAAACGGTCCGAATCGCCGTCAACATTGGCGATTACAATGCGCACAGTCTAAAGGGACGACGACGATATTCAAATAATATCCAGTCGCTATTTCGCACAAAAACACTCGTGCGCGACCTAACGTATCCGAAATTGTTTCGAATTATTTTATTATATACCTACGTCTTATGGCGGATCACATTATAACGCTGTTGTCACTTTGTTTCCAAAACGCGTTAAGAACGTAAAACGAAATTCATTTTACATTTAAACGCCATTAGTATTGTGTTCGTTTCTTTTTGCCCCGCATTTTCAAAACGACACTTTATAATAATATTCGTTCGCGCGGCGTTCAGACGTTGCGAATTTCGTCGGAATTCTACTATTTAAAATACATAATATACGATATTAATTTTACTCTAATCGTACGAGTGTATATTATAAAATAAGGAACGCTCGCGTTAGACGTTTATAGAGAGAGGGAAAATTTACAATACGTTTGGTTCGATACCAAAATTATTTGCTCCCGCGGTGTACCGAGTTACCACCCGGTTGCTTATACGGATTTATATGTAAATGCATATATACTTATTAGAATAAGCTATTTGAAATCTGATAATAAATGTGCACGATTTATATAACATTCTTATAAAAATAACACCAATTTTTAAACTTTAATTATTTTTTTTAAAATTATTTTCTTAAATTATTTTTTTAAACACAAAAATATATTTTTAACTTTTTAACTTTTTTTGCATATTTAACGCATATTTGTCATTTTTTAGTGCATATTTTTGTTTTTAACTTAGATTTTAACGTATTCTTATTTACAGCTATAAAAATTTGTTAAATTACGGTTTTGAATAAATAGCATTTTAAAATCACGAGTTTCACAACTTTCCACAACGGTCTAAAATTAATAAATTACGATCTGTCGTTGTCGGTCGGAGATAATAAATTGTCACTGTATATGAATATACTTCGATAACTCTTTAATTTAAATGCTGGTTATTTTTTTTTTTTTTGTAGATTGATAATGTTATTGGCGATGACAACGATACAAATTACTAATTTTGTTTGATTTTAATACCTTTTTTTTTTTAATAATTTTTTTCGATTATATTAAATTTTAAATACATATTTAAAAATAAATGCATATTTTGTAATATGTTATAATATTTTTTAAAGCATATTTTGAGGGTTTTTAGTGCATATATATCCGTTAACCTACTTATTATTGTAATTTATAATAATTTTATATTTAATTTATGAAAAAAAAAAATCGCGCGACTACAATATTATTAATTCATTTTTGGTTTTGTTTTAATTCTCCGGAGCCGTTTGAATACGAATGTTACACTGGCAATGACAAAATATACGACACTGTACCGTATTATTTTATTTACTAGAAATATTCTGTTCTCGAATGTAAAATCATTCAAAAGCAAACGATCGTTTTCACACGTAGATTTTTAGACAACGTCAAAACGGATTCGCGTTAAAAAGTTAAAAACGTTAAAAAGGATTTATATTCGACTCCGACGAATTTTCCATTGTTCAGAAGAAATAAATAAATAAAAATATGCAAATGCCAGAGTTCTCTAAGCCTATTCAGTATTATTGTTCTTCTAATCGCAAAAGAAAAAAACCATTTATGTATGCGCGTTGCAATCGATTAAATATGAGAGTCACGTGGAATTTTTCAAAGAACTATTTTATCGAAATGACTCGTTCGTTTTCAGAACCTATTCTTTACGACGACGACGACAGTGACGACGGTCCAACACGACCGGTGTCCCGTGCAAAAACACAAAAAAAGCCAAAGGCCCGGCTATTTCTTTTCCGAAATAAACACGTGTTTTATATAATAATATAAGTAAAAAAAAAAAAGAATTTAACTATACAATAATATAATATTATGACGCGTTATATAAAACGTACGAAGAATATATTATGAATTGGAGATAGTGAAATTATTAATATTGCAGAAATTTCGTGTAATTAACCTTTTTTGTCTAATTTGACTGGGCTATATTAAGTGTTAACAATATCAATCTATCGGATTACGAAAATAACGTAATATAATCCGTAATATAACAATATATTGTTATACATTATTATTATTAATTTATATTATATTTATACTATAAATATATATTATTACATATTATATGTTATATGTTATATTACTATATTACATTTATATTATATGTAACCAACGAGATTATTTCGCAGACACTTCAGTTTACCAATAATTCGAGTTTCTTCGAACCGATCAGTTCCACGCGGGAGGAAAAAGTACCGTTTAATGTATCGTTTTTTTCACTGCAACGCTTAAAAGAAAGGGACGGTAAACAACTAGCGAAAATTGACTAATAACGTCAATAAACATGATTTCTGGTTGACACTACCTGCAACAAACCATATTGAATTACCCACAGAAAACTATAATGACATTTTACCGATAAATTCATATAAAATTATTATTCAAAATATTCAAAACAATATCGCGCGTAAAAATTGGCCGAATGAAGTTCCCGGACCAGGATTAAATCAATGAAATCGTTAAGTTTAGCCGTCCTCTCGTAATCAGTAGCCCCGGGGGCAACAGCTCCCTGTTGCGCCCCCGCCCCTAAACACGGCCCTGACAGTGGCCCGACGTTTCGTCGCGTCGCGCCACTGACTCCACCGCCAGACGCACGCCTGTGTACCGGCACAAACGGTATAAATCGTTTTCTGTATTATACGAGCGTAGCACATATTATAAGAATATAATATTTTAGGTATCGTATTATTATTATTATTATTATTGTATTATATCGGTAGCTGTGGGCTACGAGGTTTCCGTCACAAACGACGCGTCGGACAGTCGGGGTCAAGGTCGGTTCTCCGTTCGACCGGTGCGTACCTGGTCTACCTGGTCTACACGCGTTTTTATTATTATTTCAACGCGTGCCTCCCCAAGTCAGAAAAATTGTCGCACACGGATCTCGCACAACGGAGCCCACCGACGCGCACGACAATAAACGCACGCGGTCAGTGTTGTTCACTGCGGCCGTTGTCCTGCGGCAGTTGTCCTGCGGCCGTTGTCCTGCGGGCATGGAAAACGGAAACGTGCCATGGAAGGGCTCGCGGGTGTACACGACCCGACGCGGCGCAGGATACGCGTAGTAGTAGTCCTGCGACGAAGGACTCGTCGTTGTCCGTCGTTTCCGAAACGCCACGCGCGTTAAGGCGTTTACCCGCAAAGCCTCCGCAAAAGTTTGACCGTAGAGAACACCAGTTGGAAACGTAGAAAATTTCGTACGAAATTGTATCACGCGTTGCCGATATGTTCGTAAATTCAATGTACAAAAATATAATAAGCGTTTCTAATTTGTTTTTTAATTCTTTTATTTTATTAGCTTTTAGTTAAAAAACTATTACAGCTCAACACTTAACGTTTCGCATACGTATCTTGTAAAGACTCGAACAAGAAATAAAATTAATTATCCTAAAAACGTAATATGGAAGCAATATAATACACACACACACACAAATATATAACTACAATAATACAACGATAACAATAATAAAAGATAAAAAGCCCGTAGTACCTATATTTTAAAGCCAGATTTAAGAATAAAATTTAAGATGGCTCTAGTAAGGGAAAGGTTATTCGAAGATAGAGCATCGAAATAGGAGAAATTGGCGGAGAGAGCGGAAAATAATTTTTTAAGGGCGGATTCTGTTGGCAGTGGCGTGCAGCAGACGCTGTTTAAGTGGGACCTGTGTCCCGCTTTAAAACATGGTGGGTATAGTAACGCGGGTGGATAGTAGGGTACAGTAGGTACGGCCAAAGAACGGTACTGGACTGTTGGTACGGCATAAAGTTAGATATTTCAATAACCATACCGTGGAAAATGCACTAGCAGTTGCCATTGTCGCCAGTTATTAGTTATCACGTCTCATTACGCGTGTGACATGGGGATATGCTTGTGATATATAAAAATAATCCATGTAAAGATAGTATCTATACCCGTGATTGTTGTGACTAAGTTACTAAGGTATAGTGGGATACACTTAGTACGGGCAAAGAACATTTATTATTGGTACAGTGTAAAAATAGGTTATTTCAATGGGGTGGATAGGTGTGAAAATAATTTTGCCCCACTTGGTAAGAGAGCTCTGCACGCCACTGTCTGTTGGTACGTAGAGATGGACAGGATATTAGCAGGTGACGGAAATCGCAGTAAAAGCGTTTCTAAAAATATATTTATTTTCCACTATCGACTCGTCGCGCTTTTAGCTTAAATTCCTGCGCGTATTTCGATGCGTTTAAGCGAAATACTGCAGTTGTACTTTGGTGGCGTTTTATTCCATCGACTTCACACACACACACACACAAAAAATGTTTAATCGTAGGTACGTGTATTTTAGATTCGGGGGCGCGAGGAATCTATCGGTTCTACAATGATATTGTTTTTTTCTTTTATGTCTGTACCCGAAAATTCTACCAGGACTATTCTACTCTGTATCCTTTGATCGATAAAAACGTGATGACCGTTGGAAACAATTGTTGAATTCTGTCGCTCGAGCGTATGTCAAGTAAACCCATTATTTTTAAACACCATCTTTAGAGTATAAAACGTATATGCGTATAGTATACTTTACGGGAACAATAATGGTCATAAATTTAAAAAATTTCATAATTTTTTTCGCCTTTTATCTGTCAAAGTGACGTTCCTTTTATTCAGCATTAATTCAGTATTTCCCATATAGTTACAGTCTCAAACTGTTTGAAGACCGGTGAGAATTAATTTATTAGAGTGCAAGGCAAGAGCCGCATCAATCAATCGATTATTGTTTCTATTGTACTTTTCGAAGGCATCCATATTTTTCGTTCGACTATAGTGACTGCAGCGAAACGTATTATGAAGAATTTTTTTTTTATACAAATTTTAATGTTGAATACCCTTCATATGCACTGTTTCAGAAAGAACACCGATTTCATTGAATAGTCCTCACCCATTTATGTCCATGTTTTCACCGGTTTGTTAATCACGAAAAGTTTATTCTAAATTATCTTTGTCGACCGAATATCAAACCTACCTACCGAATATCCAGTGTTGAGACGTATCTAGATAATTCATCTAGATAATATTTTTTTTTATCTTTTATCTCATCTAGACGAATTTTTTTTTACTTATCTGAAGGTAATCTTAAATAAAAAAAATCATTATCTTTCTTGTAATTATCTAGATAAAAATTTTTAACAAATTTACTTAATTTTTTTTAGCGGTTTTGCAATAAATAAGAAAAAATGACATGGGAATGTTTCCAGGGAGACTTGGACACACACACACACACATATATATGTATATAAATATCTGTGTGTGTAATAATGTATACCTGTGTATTATATACCCCTTGTAATAATTACTAATATCACGATTATTCAAATAATTTATAATTTTTATCTTACAATTTATTTAGATAAATTTCATTAATCTATTATCTTATTTAAGATGTTTTAAGTACATGTTATCTTTACCTGTATCTAGATAATTTTTAGCAAACAATATTTTATCTTTATCTAGATAAATTTTCACTTACCTTGTCTCAACACCGCGAATATCAAAGAGAAATCCAAAATAATTTTGAATTAATTCGAACTGTTTAAATCTTTGAGCTACCCGATATGCGATTCTTCGATCCAAAAATTTATATATAAAAAAAAAAACACTTTGATTCTTTTTCATTCGTATAGCACAACGAAGGCGTATGCTTTTATTTTGTCTTTTTTCGATTGCGATATTTCGAGGAGTTGGCGGCAAATTTTGTTAGGCTCTTCTGTGGCAAAAAAAAAAAACAATCCCACGCTTACGAGTTATATAATATTATAATGGGGTTGTTTTTTTTCTTACACGTTTCCGATACGATAACGCTGCTCTCGTTTTTTTTTTTTTAGAGAGACGACCAAGGCCGTGGTACACGGTTCCCGCGAGGCGACCAAACCCGTTCGGGGCGTGTGAAATAATACATTATGAATGTAAAAAAATAAAAAAAAACGACGCGCGGTAACCAGATGAACTACGGCTACATATAAAGGTAAGCGTATAAAAGTCCGTGGGCGCAGGCGGCGTCTGCCATCTGCACCGTTTATTCATACGCGTGATGGTCCATATTTCGTTCGTTAGCAACGGGTTAGTGAAGTTATAGAAGGTCGTCGGCGATGGAAAAATAATAAATTTAGTGATTTTTACGTGTAAAGAAAAAAATTAAACCGAAAAAAAAATCGAAGATATTTTTGTTCACGCGACGGGGATTAAAGCATTTGCAGATCGTGTAAACCAGTGTTTTCCAAAGGGGACGACGGTGTTCCCCCGTCCCGATGGTCACGTTTTCGCATTCGATTTTTGCCGCACCGTCCGACGTGAAAAGAAATTCAAATGCTGAAACGTTCATCGCATTGTACAAATTTTTTTTTTTTTCAACTGGAATTTCTTTTAATTCTAGTCCAGATTATATACTTCAGCAAACGCACTGTGAAACCATTGTCGTTCTCAATGTTCTCACGCGAGTTCATCAACGCGGAAGTCGGTCGACGAATGTTGCTCTGTCAAATGCGCTTTAGAATAAGCCCAGCACTACCCGGTCGACTACCTTCCCCCCTCTCGATAAATATATTGCGTTACGTAGTGCAACAATAAACCCAGACGGATATATGGAAACGTTTAATTTTCAAAAATTTTCAGAGACATCTCGAACGACATAAAATTATATACTTGACATTTACTTATACTGTGACTAATTCGAACTGGAACTCCCAAAGAAAAATGATATGCAATATGAATTATAACTATTTAATCGAAAAAACGATACCGACAAACTTAAAAAAAAAAATATATATATTAATAAAAAAAAAGTTTAATAAAACTTGGAGCAAAAGAATAAAAAATTTACACCGTTGTATAGAGAGTTATTCTAAATCAGCGGTTCCCAACCTGGGGGTAAAACGGGATTTTCTGTGGGGTAAAGCAAAGACTAATTTTTATTTTTATTATAACGCTATCGAAAATACCACGGTGCGACTAACGACATAATATAATTATTGGATACGGTTATAATAATTTCGGTGAATTCTTTTTTAAATTTTGGATTTTTTATTTTTAATCTGAACTATTTTTTTTTGGGGGGGTAATTGCTAATATCTAACCCGATTTTTGGGTAATGGTCTCAAAAAGGTTGGGAACCGCTGTTCTAAATAATATATACGGCCGCGGCGTATGTAAAATTAAAAAATACCGATTCGGGAGACACGCCAGCAGCGGATATCTTGGGGGAGGGGGGCGAGACGATAGGTGGATCGATTGGAGTATTCGTCACTTTATACTCGTTTTTATTAATTACTGGCCACGTATTATAAAATAATAAATTCATTCATATTCAATTATAATAAATAATTTTTTTTCTGATCTAAAAAAGTGTTGGGTATATTCCGGGCGTCATTTGAATAGAGGCCTGATCGAAAAGTGTTAATGGAAGAGGATGTGCATTTTTTTTTTTCAATTAAAACATCATAAATATCCGAATTTTCCGTAATTGATTTGAGTCATAAACTTGGTACACCGATAACGGTGAAATGGAGGGGGTTGAACTCTATGATCGCGGGGGAGATCTTTAGCTCACCGTCGAGTTTGAGTTCGCCCCCCTCCCTCAAGGCTTCGATATAACAGCCACTGGGACACGCACAATCAAATCGCGCCGTTTAAATACATTATAATATAGAGAAGAAGAAGAAGAAGAAGAAAAAAGTGGTACACGCTTCGGATTATTTCGGTTTCGACGGAAAATTACGTTTTTAACGCGATACTGTTCTCGGTCCGAGTGTTTTCGACGTCTCAACGTCAACGAAATCTCTTGTAACAGTACATACACATATATACACTCGATTATTATTATTATTATTATAAGTTATAACAGTATACACTTATCCCGGTGTACCGCTTGGATTAGTAGAATAATAATTTAGGACGAACGTCGATCAAAAACAACGCGTGTTCCGATCAGTAGACAATAATAATATTATAATAATATATTATTGTAATAACAGACCGAACGATTTGACTGGCGGCGAACGAGTCGACTAATACACGAGAGTACACGAGATAAACTACTATAACACGTAAAATAATGACCGAAATGGAAAAATAACGACTATAATAAAATAATAAATTCAAATAGGGCGAATGGTATGATGTGCTTCAAGTGAATTGTTCGGATACAGTTGTTGAGTTTTGATGTTATTAAAGGTTCGGATTTTGAGGCAAATGCATTTTTTTTTTTTTGGTGGGTAATAGAAAAACAACAATTTACATGTATATATGTTACGCCGAATTCGTGAAATTGATGATTTCGCGAATTCGGCAGAAAAATTGCCGAATACATGAAATCAGTAAGGCTTTTTTTTTATTTCTATAAAAACATAATATTGTATTAAAATTATTTTTTATTTAATACAACATTACATGAATAAGATTTAATTGGTTGTTTTTGTGTCTTCGTTATTGTGGCAGCTATGACCCGGATGGCACGCAGAATGCTGTCTCTAATATAGGTAACCGACCACCTAACACAAATTACCCCGTAATATACAAGTATAAACAAATATACAAATGTTTAATCACATGTGCACACGTGTAATCAAAAGTGAATTCATATAAAATTTATGTGAAAAACAATCTTAGGACGCAATTCATTTGTAGTGAAACACGTGTAGGTATCGATTAATGCGTTGCCGAATTCATGTTATAGGCAACCGAATTCGTGTATTCGGCATCAAAAAGTCTGCCGATTCCGTGAATTCGGTAACTAAATTGCCGATTCATGTATTCGGCAACAGCGTTGCTGATTTCATGAAATCGACAATTTTTCTGCCGAATTAACGAATTCGGCAATTTCACGAATTCGGCTTGACATAATATATATAAATGTGTTTCGTTTAATTTCTATGCTAACGGATAAACACCGTTTATGCTTTTTTCCCCTCTGTAAATGCTTTTATTTGACTTTTTTTAAATTTTGCTTTAAATTACCGATTTATCACGATAATCTCGAAGATTTTTTTACGATGCAAATGTCCAGCCCTGTATTGTAGTCCGTGGTTTAAAATAACCGGCAACGGATGGAAAGCATCCGTACGTGTATGGGTATTATATTACATTGATATACTTATCGATGAAGTACTATATAGTCAGCGTTCGTTTATCAAAGCACCTGCAGTCCGTTTTATCACACGCAGTTTTTGTTTCGTCAAATATTATTTTCCGTTATTTGAATGCGCCGAAAGTTAAAAAGTGACGTTTCAGAGTATAGAAATTATACGTACCGGAATACGGGGAAAGTTATTGTTTTTCAACCGATGAATCTATACCAGTGGTTCTCAACCTTTTTGGATTCGTGTCACCCTCATCCACGATAACCCGACACTACGTCTCCCTAACATCGAAATAATAATAATATAAAATGCAAGCGCTATAAAAAATATAGTACGCAGAAGGTTTTCTTGTCACCCCTACATTGGATCCATGTCACCCCGGTTGAGAACCACTGATCTATACTGTAAACTTTGTGAAAATAGGTTGTCAATTATTTTTTTTTAGCTTACAATACATTTTTAATTGTAAAAATATAAATCTTTTTTTTAAAAACGGTTACTTTTTACTCTTTTTTACATTTTTAAAGGCCTTTTTTTTTTGGTATTTTTTTTTCGAAAACGTTTAATGCTTTTGTATCATTTATATCGCATCAAAATCCGAACCGTAATTATTATTATAAATTTGAAAATCATCGCGTTCGACAATCAAACGATTCTGAGCCGCAGAGCTTCGGTGCGTACTACGCTGTGTCGGACATTTTAAAATAGTAATAAAAAAAAAATCGTGAATTAAAAAAAAAAATGTGGTCCGCGGAGTAACGTATAACGGAATTATGACTCGTATAATTTTCAGCCTTTAAAATAGAAAATTACCCCCTTTATATAACTTACGTAGCTCGAAATCGAATAATCGCTCTGTAAATAGCATAAAATTAGAAGAATTTTTTTTTGTTTTGAAAATTTTTTTTACTTATATAATATATTGTATAGCGCACAGTGGTTTTAAGACTCTGAGTCCGTTTGTTCAGGTAGTTTTTTTTTTTAATTTTTCGGCTTGTCATGAATATTACGCATATTGATAAAAAAACGAAAACAGTTTCAAATAAAGTACACCAACTATAGATAAAATTTGTTACCGTAACGCAATGACGAGGTCATCCGAGCATTCTTTCTAGTCGAAAATGTGTACACAATAGGAAAAAATAATAATATCAACATCGTTGTAAAACCAGTAGCCTGATCGCTTCGCTCGGAATCAAAAAAATTAAATAAAAGACGGTAAAAATAATACTGTAAATATACAGAACCCCCCTTTGGAAATTCTTGCGAACGCCACTGCCACTAGTGATCTGTATGCATATAATTTCCTGCAGTATATTTCTTATGTTTTTCACAAAATTATACTCCGTTGTACGTTCATACATTTTTTTTTTTTTTTTGTTTCTTCATTCAATTTGTTATTATATGTTATAATATACTAGTACGTTTGACCGCGACAACACGGGGTACCGGCCGCAAAAAGTGGCTATCGATAAACTCATTCGCGATTCGCCTCGCCGATTTTTCGTTCTTTCCTAACCGCGCGTTCAGCAAAGCGTTCGAAACGCGTATTATTAAGGTAAAAAAAAAAAAATACATAATAAAAAATCCGCGAGGTTCTTCCAACGGAGATTTCCGTTAAAAATCCGCCACGCTCGGTTGTCGAGATTTTTTACTGTTTTTTTTTTTTGTTCTCCTTCTCCCGAAACGTCTGCAAAAAATATTGTACTCGTCACAGGGGCGGATCCAGGACAAAATAACGGAGGGGGCGATTTAAAAAATGGATTGGGCACACAGAAATGATGAAAATCGAAATCTAAGTATTGGGAGACTTTATCCCCTGCATCTTTATTACCCCCCTTCTATGACCTGTATTATGATGTATTTTAGTCGGTACTTCATACTTGAACAACAGTTTATTTTATATAATAGCATTTAGCACTCATACATTTTAAATAGGTAACACTCAAACTTTTTAGACAATTCGCATGGACCTAACCTAAACACATGATGTCCAATAATGTTATTTAAAAAAAAAATTATGGGCATGGGCACGATAATTGTGATTAGGAAAAAACTATGCTAATGTTATAATATTACAACAATATTGGCTTATTGAAAAAATAGAACATTTTTAGTTTACTGTATAAACGTTTATTCTTACTTATATAGTTACCTGAAGCGTAATGCGTCCGTAGAAAAGTAGACGATATCTAATAAGACACCTATCCCCTAATATGCTAGTTATTACGATCGTGTTGGATAGGAAAATACGAGGGTAAAGAGGTTAAGGGTTCCTTAGTAAGACTTGGTATTGATAATAAAAGATACACGATAAAGTACATTCACTTTGATAATATTGTTCTTATTAAAAAAATATTTATTTCATATTACACATTCATTTAGTCATTTCCTTAAATAAATTTAGATCGCCCTGATCGGCCCCTCTGGATCAGCCCCTGACTCGTCAGAGGAGACGTTTCTTCGTCGTTTTCGGCGTTTCATTTTCGTATCAATAAAATATCCGTACGTCGATACGAGTAGGCGTCGAATCCCACTGTTTTATTAGCGTTCACAATATATTTTTACGGTTTATAAACTGGTCCAATAACCTTTTTGACGAGTACCGGGTACCCACACACAACACGCTTGTTCCGTATTGAACAAACGATTATCTACCATATTGATTATAGCCGCCGTCGTCGTCGTCGTCGTCGGCCTTGGCGGGCCATAATTCACTATAACATCATAACGGTTGTACGATAATATACATTTCGGTAAGTGTACTCGTATCGTACAGAAGTATACCCATCAAGGCCGGGCTAACTTGTCCCTAGTCAAATTAAGTTTAATCGATATAATTTTTTTTTTCTAAAGATTCTTATGTGTGTTATTTTTTTATGTTTATACCCAAAAATTCTACCAGAAAGAGGGCTCCGTAGCGCTGTTTTCCGGCAGAGCGAATCGCGTCTAGTCGGTACTTCACACGGATCGTTTTTCGATTTTCTCAATGTTTTTTTAAACGTCAGAAAAAAACTACCGAAAAATCACACAAAAAAAACGGTAAAAAATCGCGATTTCGTCGAAATCGATTATCGTTATTTCTTCGTAATTTTAAAACCGGTTTGTCATAAAAACTCGAAATTTTCACCAAACGCGTAACTTTCGCTTGTATTATTAACGAGAGACGAATTTTTCAAAAAAATTTCTTTTAATTTTCATCTATTTATAGCATTTTTAGATTTTCATGTATTCGGTTCCCTAAGAGAGGTAATCTTTTTGTGTTTTGAGGCTTAAAAATTTAAAACAACGTCAGGCGTTTGTTACTTCAACTGTGTTAAAAAAATCTTGACAATGGTTGTGTCACAATTTATTTTCATAACCGTTTCAAATTTTTCGACATTCAGAATCGTTTTATCGAACGCAATGATCTAGTATTGCTTTCCGACTTATAGCAATAGCAAAACTCTAAAATCTTTGTCTAAGTAATTCACTTGAGCGTCATCCACAACGTCCCGCGGCTCGTTACCTTTTTGTGTTTAATTTATGAGTTAAAAGTTAATTTCGAACGAAAAAAGTAAATTAATACTTCGTTAAAAGTTAAAATTTTCTAATTGTCAGAAAACGAAATGAGGAAAATACCTGACAAGACGCCTAAGATATAACGCGTTCGAGTTCAATTAGTCGCGTATATCCTTGATAAGAAGAACAGACCTTCTTCGTGTACCAAGTTTCTGAAAACACTATTGAGCTTTTTTTACAATTTTGTTTCACAGAGTTTTTCCGTATACTACCCCGAGTGACCCCACGTCGCCCATTTTTTCATCTTTTGTCCGAGAAGGGATTTATTGTATTTAAATATTACGATTTTTACTATAAATATGCGAGTCCTTATTAACGGGAGGTATACAAACAGGAGAAATGTCTGAATTACTCCTATAAATTAATAGTGGAACTTTGACGATAAGCATGGATGCATCACAATTATTGTAAAATAATTAGCAGAATCGAGAAATTCATGCGCGAGTTTTCTGAATATCAAAATAAAAATTCGCAGATACTGTTAACATTTGTGTCATAATTATATCATAATATAGAATCATTTTAAAACAATAATTTATTAAAAAAATATAAACAATTACAAGCTAATTTTTTTTATTATAATTTACAGTAGACTCTCGATGATAATTCGAAATTCATGGGCCCGAGGTGAGAATTCGATTTATTTAGAGGTTTTCGTCGATTCAGCGAGAGTTCGAATTGTCGACGCCCCCGGGTAGAAATAATTCGAATTAAATAGAGTTGAAAATGTTTATTATATTGTTACCGATTTATTATTTCTATTTATATTGTGAATATTATATAACACGCGAATGATATCCTTATATTATACGTATATAAAAGAACAGGCCTTTTTTATGTTCCAAATCTGTGACGACAGTAAATTTTTCAAATTTTTTTCACAGAATTGTTTCAAATACACCCTCCTGTGTGTCACCAAGTCGCTCGATTTTTCATTTTTTTTTGTCTGAAGAGAGGGAGAGGGGGGGAATTGTATTTAAAGGTCTTACGGTTTTTTAGCATGTCATTTAAATAATTTAACGATTTTTTTTTTCACAAGTTTTTATCAAAATACTCCTACTAACGGTCTATTATTCACAATTTCATTTTATTCGCCATTCCAGTTATAATCGTTTACGCACTCTGTCGTAAATAAACACTGGCAGAAATTAATATTTTTTTATTTTTAATTCAGCTACTAGTACTATTTTTTAATCGATTAAATTAAGTCGAACACATTTTTCTCTTCTTTATTAAAACACAACAATTCGTGTCGATTTAAGAATTTCGTTTGGAGATCAAGCAAAAACTACACACGGGCGATGCCGGGCAATTCGGCTAATAGGATATTAGAATACGGAATCGCAGAGCCGCCGCACGCTGTTTAGAAATGATTTTTTTTCGTCTAATCGAATTTATTCACAATCAACAAGTGTGTGTGTGTGTGTGTGTGAAAAGTAGCACTTTGAATGCGAAAACGCCGTCGGAATAACAGTATAGAGATGGGCGAAATAAACACATATTTTATGTGTGTACCCATACATGTGTGTGTGTGTGTGTGTAATGGAAACGTGTTTACACGAAAACATCGTATTATTGATGTCGTTGATCAGAGGTCATTGATCGCTTTGCGAAATAACATCGTTAAAATATTCGCAGTTCGTTGTCATAAATGTCGATTTTGTTTTTTTTGGAAAAGAATTTTAATAAACTCTCCCCCCTTCTGACGTCGAAAATGCGCTAAAATACGTACGAATAATGTTGCATTATAAATGAGAAAAATCTCTTAATCTATTATGATTTCGTACGATTCGATAGGTAAGTGCGCGAAATTCCACAAACGACATTTTGTTTCCAACCGAAAAGACGCTGGACGAAAAGAAATCGGTATAATGATATAGGGGGAAGAAATAATACTCAGAGAACACAATCCGGAAGAGTATATAGTGGTTTTTGGAAGCGATTTGAGTAAAAGACATGGCGACTATTAGGGTAAAAATATTTACGCTAATTTTATATGCGATATAGTTTTTATTGAAACCAATATTAACAAGTACGATATGAAAATACTTTAAAATGTAATTTTCTCAATTCGTTAATGCGATTACGGATTTGTTTTTGGTATTTAGGAGGGAAAGTCAAACGGCGTAATATCTCTTTTGACGTGTTATGAGGAACGTAAAACGATTATTTTTGCCCACAAAGTCCCGAGTGAATATTAAAAGGATTTTTTTTTTAATGCGTTAAAAATATAAAAAAATAACACGTTTATTACGAAATATTAACGATGTATATATATTTGTTGATACAGAACGGAGACGTGTCCACGAATTAAAATTATTAGTTTTTTTAAAAAAAGTTACGAAACTCGTGTTTCAATTTTCACTTGGAACACAAAAACGGTACCGATCAAACATTTAACAACGTATTTTCATAATTGTATCTGTAATATTTTAGAATCTAGAAAATTCTGAAAAATTAGAAGAAGTGCAGTAAAATGATATTTATATTATGTATATGAATTTTAAATGGTAAAAAGATCAGAAGAAAAAAATTCCCTATCGTCCGGTGCCTACGTCGGTTTATACACTATATAAAAATTTTTTTTAATTCTCCTTTTCGGCGCGAAAACCAAATACGTTCTAGTAAAAATTTATAACGTTCATAAAGAATGACTTTTTTTCACCTGTGATACTTTGTGAATTCGTTAATATTATTGAAGTATACACAGTGTGCCCCATAAGTTGTAAGACTGTGGCTATAAAAAAACGCAAAAAACTTACAAACATTTTTTCAACAAATTTTTATTCAAAATAGACTCCATCAGAAGTAATACACACGTTGGCACGATCATTCCCCCTTTTTGTGCCTTTCGAAACCTTCTCTTTTGAAATATTGTTTAACTTCGTTGTCACGGTTTTTTTGTATCTCGTCTGTCGACGCAAAATTGTTCGGTTTTAAATCCATCTGAAATACTAATAATAAAATTATTTAAAATGTTTTTTTTTTTTTGTATTCGATTACGTATTCTTAATACATTTACTAGTGTATTTGCATTCGTCAAAAAATACTTTTTTGTCCATCAATCAAGAATAAAAACGGTCGATTAGTGGATAAAATAATACGTTTTGAGTTTTTATAATATTTTGTAAATTATTACGGTCGACGTCCGTTGAAATATAATATTTTATGGACCATAAGACTTTCCGAAATTCTCTAACATCAATAATCATCGTGTATTATTAATAATAATCTCTGTGCCCCCTACCGGAAATATCCGGTAGTATGGATAAATGCGTGCAATGCACAAGTCATATTGACTTTTTAATAAATAAATATTAATAATAACGTATTATTTAATTTTTTTTAAAAAACATAAGAAACAAAATTTAGATATTTACTACACCTATATGTCACGTGATATTATAATAGTACCTGTGTATATGGTAGGAAATACACAAAATAAATAAAACTATGGTTATCTGCGAATGTTGTGTATCGTTAATCGTAATACACTGGAACGGCGTATGAATGAAGAAGAATAATATCATTTACGAATATGCAAAAGAGAGGTGTGTTCGGATAATAATTAATATTGACTTATGCATTGTACACTGCATTGAACGTTACGGACATTGCATAATCGTGCGGAGTGTGGACTCTAAACCGTGCCTTTAAAAATCCACAAATATGAACGAAAAGAGGTCACATGAAGAAAAACAACTCTATTCTTGTGAAGTATGTTTAAAACAATTTCAGTGCAATAGCAAATTGACAACGCATATGCGAACGCACACCGGAGAAAAACCGTATTCGTGTCAAGTTTGTACGGTGTCCTTTGCGCGTTCTTACAGTTTGAGGAGGCACATGCGTACGCACACCGGAGAAAAACCGTATACGTGTGAAGTATGTAAGAAGTGCTTTGCGGAGAACAGCACTTTGACGATTCACATGCGAACGCATACCGGAGAAAAACCGTATACGTGTGAAGTATGTAAGAAGTGCTTTGCGGAGAACAGCACTTTGACGATTCACATGCGAACGCACACCGGAGAAAAACCGTATACGTGTGAAGTATGTAAGAAGTGCTTTGCGGAGAACAGCACTTTGACGAGTCACGTGCGAACGCACACCGGAGAAAAACCGTATACGTGTGAAGTTTGTACGAAGTCCTTTACGGTATCTTCCACTTTGAGGGTGCACGTACGAACGCACAAATCTGACAAATGACAAATCTGTTCGGCGTAAACCTCGTAGGTATATTGTCGTAATTAGACTGAACGATGGAACGTTCATATTTTTCTGAAAACCCGTAAAACAAAAAATTATACAAGCAAAAAAAATTCAAAAAAAAATAAAAAATAAAAAATATACGTATATGCTTACAATTTATTTGAAACGCGCGTCGATATATGGTGTAAATCAACGAAAAGTCGATTGCTCGTTATTATTGAAATTTATTTCGTAAAACGTATAGTATCTAAACGAATCGTGAAATCAAACGGTGCAGCGGAATTATTTTAAAAAGCGTATTAGGCGCACAAAATATAAACGAAATATTTTAAAAGGTATTGAAAAAATAATATTTTAAACCGTATTTTCTTTTATTGTTATTAAAAACAAAATGGGGAAAGTTTTTTTTTTTTTGTATACAAATCTAATTCGTCGATCAGAAAATAATTATATACACGACAGTATGCATTATTAATTTATTATTCATCAAAAACTAACGTTGAAAAAAAATTCTCAAATATGAAATTCGCTTCTAATTCAATGTTGGTCGAACGACTACGTCGGGTTCGTATCGTTGTTCGGTGGAAGGCTTCCAGTCGGTTTTGTCGGCAAATCCCGGTTTTAAAAATTTTAATCACTTAATCAAAAACAATAAAAAAGAAAAAAATGTCCAAATATATGCGCTAAAAGCAAGAATAATATGAAATAAAATACGATTATAATCGAGTGCAAAATCGAAGAAAACGCGCCAAAAAAAAATCGATTATTTCAATATTCTATAATTTATGTGTCGCGGAACGGATTCCTGTATTTAATTCCGGCATTAATTTAGACGCTCTACGAACAAAAATGTGAAAAACGCATAAACACATATCCGTTTCCTTATCATAATAATCGTAATAATATACGTATTATTATGATCTCACAAGCAGTGGCGCAACTTGACCATAAGGGACCCATGTGGAAAATTTTTATAATGGGGCTCCTATATATAGTTACTTGACTTTAGAAGTCCAAAATTATTCGTATCAGTGGGTATGATTTCCACTGAATATAGCAATAGGTGAAAAGAAAAAAATATTGTTATTAGTTGGTACTTTAGTGAGGTCATTTTTTTGGATTTTTTAAAAACGCCTAAAATTAGAGCTAAAAAATTACATAAAATCGGGGTAAAAACGCGATTTCGTCAAAATCGATTATCGTTATATTTCTTCGTAATTTCGGAACTAGTTGGCTATAGAAATTCGAAATATTCATCGAATATGCAACTGTTTATTGCATATTAAGGAAAAAGAATTCTCAAAAACTTTCTTTTAATTTTGGACTGTTCGTAGCGATTATAGTTGTTGAGGTGTTTATAATTCATAAACGGAGTTAGTTATACGCCTAAAACATTGCGCCGAAGCTCCGTTCAGAACCGTTTTATCGAAAGCGATGATTTACCGTTGCTTTCAAATTTACACGGTGATAACAATACACTCTAAAATCTTTGTCCAAGTAATTCACCTAAGTGACATTCACAACTCTTCGCGGCTTTTACATTTGAGTATAGGTAAAAAGTCAGGGCCGGCCCGAGATATTATACCGCCCTGAGCAAATTTTTATAGGGCGCCCTTAAATATATATTCCCTACACTAAAAGTATTATTTTACACACGTTTTTCTAAAACTACTTATATGGCGTCCCTAACCACGGGCGCCCCTGACCACTAACCAAGGCGCCCCGACAAAAGTGACGCCCCGGGCACCCGCCCGGTTCACCCGTATCTTGGGCTGGCCCTGTGATAAGTCAATATTTTTTTATGTCGGTACTGTTTAAAATGAGATTGAGTTTTAAACAGGGCTCTCATTTGAAAAAAAAATAATGTTTAACGTTTTAACGTTTTTTGTCGTTATTTACCTTTTTCGTTTATCGTTATGGTATATTTTAGCGTTTTGGATTATTTGTGTTTAACGTTAAAGAAAATTTTATCGTTATATAATATTTTCGTTTTACGTTTATCGGTATTTTAACGTTATTTGGTTTAATATCGATTTTTTTTTCCAAATAAATAAATCCATTCATATTCCATAGACTATAGCACGTTTTCAAATCTCATAAACGTAATGTACTTCATTAAACTTCATTGATTATAAAAGTCCTAATTTTTTATCCTTAATTTTTTGATTTTATACATTTTTTCAGTGAGAACCTCGGTTTATTTTTGACATTATATTCCAATGCAGAATATTTTTCTTAAAATGTTGATTATATTGCCAATAGAAACTTTTCTGACTAGCTGACATCTCAGACGTATCTTTGAATAATTTTTACGCGTCCGTGTGAACCCAGCCTTATTATAGAACTATAATAAACCTACACCGTAGGCTTATATTTTCCGTAGTAAATCGGAAAAAAATATTAAAATAACGGTAATTCTGTTTTTCGTTTTTCGATATTTTGATATATAACGTTAACACATTATTTCGTTTAATGATATATTTTAATTTGTGGTAATTTAAAATTAGTGTTTATTGTTTTCCGTTACGTTTTTTGATATTCATTTCAATTGATATTTTGCAATTATAACGTTATAATCAAAACGTTTTTATAACGTTTGCGAGCCCTGGTTTTAAAGAGTATTCGGAATACTACCCTAAACGGTTTTTAATTAATTTTCTGTTTTTTTTTTTTTTTTGTCTCTCCCTAATAATTCGAATAGAAATGTTGTCTTTCTGCAGCACTTATAGAAAGAAAGAAAAATCGTACATAATAAACCTGTAGCAGGTGTGTGCCTGGCAAGGTTACGCTTATAAATAAACGTTTGTGTATACACCCGAAACGTGTAATTTTCCTCGGGGACGTGGGTATCCAAACATGTTGCGTTTGGAGACGCGTTACGGCCGCGTAGATAGAGATATGTACAAAAAAAAAAAAAATCACTATTTTGTTATACAATAGAGTTTTTTTTTTGTTTTTGGTCGAACCGTACAACCGACGTAATATTTTATGGTAGCGACCGGGCGGGAAAAAAAGCCAAACGTTGTGGAACTACTCGTACCGTTTTACAAATGAATACACGCGCGAGGTACGCTGCAGGCACCACACAATATTCCTTATTAAACAGCGATATTTGGAGGGCGGACCACCTGCTTTCGAAACGGCTTTTTTCCAAAACGCATTATTTATTTTAATTTTTTTTTCTTTTAAACGTTTTTAAGTTTTTTTTTTCGGTTTGTTTACCGTAATTAAGCGTTATTATTATTGTTTGTCACACGGACTCGTAATAATAATAATAATATTACGACGAATGGGGTCATGTCCTTGGGCAGGAGTGTATTAAAAGAAAGAAAATAAAACACCCTTGCTCGTCTATTATACACAACCGTACGCACACGTACGTACTAAACCCTTTATACGGTTTTATCGTACCCTTTGCGCGCGCAAGGACGACTCGTCGGAACACTCCGCGCGCGCGTGTGGACGGACGCGGTAGTTATTTTATTTTATTTTTTTCATTTTCTTTACCGCCTTGTAAACGCACAAAAGGGACGCATTGAATGAGAATATTCCAAGGATTCGTTATGTACGTTTTTCGGTATGCACGTTTTCGGCTGACCTTCAATAATATCGGAGATATGAAGAGAAAAAAAAAAACAACGAATCCTGCCCGGCCCGGTGCAAGCAGGTGCGTCAGCTGGTCATCAACTGCAGGCTGTACCGGCGCACTACCGTGTTTAATTAAACCGTCGGTAATTTTTTTTTTAATTTTTTTTTCCCGTAACTATTTCCGCCTTATAACGTAACGGCGTGAAGCCTTTCCGTGTTCTGCAGAAGTAATGCTGTGTGTAGCCGATCGTTTATGGATATCGACGATGACCAGGCTCGCGCGCTGGCACCGACGGCCGGCACATGAGAACAGATTTTTATCGCGCCGCTTACGCGTTGGAAATTTGATTTTTTTTTTACTAATATAATAACGCAGTCGAAATGACCGCCCCGATCGCGGCCGGATGCGATTGTTTTAATGAGATTCTTTTTTTTCTTCTTCGCCTACCGATCGCCGGTAAAACGAGAACGAAAATTTACGATGAATCGTGTCGATAACGCGTGTGCGTGTATTTTATTTATTTATTTATTTTTTTAATATTTTGGATATTATAATAAAGTATAAAATGGCGAGAAAAAAACATTTTTTTTTTTTTATTCGATCGGCTGGGGAACACCCTCTTCGGAGAACGTATGCCGAACGGCTGCTGCTGTAAATGCGTAATTTTCGTGTTTGTTGGTTAAACGTTAAGCGAGTAGAAAAAACAAACGCACAAAACAAAGAAGATGAAAAAAATTATAAAAAAACGACGTATACGATATTATACGGCGCGGGGGGTTAAGCCTGTATGGAACAGAAAGCGCTAGTAGTCTTTTCAAAAAATTGTATTGCTCAAATCGTTTGATTATGTGTAATAGAAATTGAAAAAATAATAAAAATTTATTTTTATTGTCAAGTTTAGACTTATAGGGTGGTTATAGGGTAACCAATTGGTTATAAATCCTTAAGGACCGTCTAGAATCTAGACATGTGGCTCCTTAGCATGCAATCTGCGGCTCTTTAGAGTATGCATCAATTTTAGACTTATTTCTGTTTTTAATGCCTACAAATTCCCATTGAAATTGTTTAGTAAAATATATTAGACGTTATTATTGTACAATGGCGTGTTTTTTTTTTTATCAGTGCGGCTCTTTGAAAATCAAGATTTCGCAATTTTTTGAAAAAATGGCTCATTTACACTAAAAGGTTCCGGACCCCTGGTCTAGATCATTACTCAATAATAGTAATAATAATGGCCACTATAGTAAAATATTTTACCGCCTAATTAAAAAAAGAAAATATTGTAATAAAAAGACGATTGTTGTGTTAAAATGTATATAGCAGGTGGGTGGGTCCTTGGGGCGATTTGTCGCTTGCCTCTGGAAAATTATAGCAAATGTAATTTTTTCTTTTTTTTGGAAAAAAATTCCGTACAATTTATTCGAGTATTACTGGACGTTGAGTCCGAGAATATCGAGCGAAAAACCCGTTTAGCTTTATTGTTTATTGCGTATACGCAGCATATATAGTTATAATATCGAATTATGGGCGCACGAAATAAATGATTATATAACGCGTGATTTACATAATTTTTAATAAGAACTCGTTTGTTTTTATTGGAAACACTGCAGCTCGACACAATTACAATACCTACGTTATTAATAAATACAACAATATTATAATTATACAACCGAAATACAATTAACGCGAAAATAAACGTTGTACACAAAATAATAATGGACCGCCGCCGACGTCGTCGACGCGTAACGAAATCAATAATTTCGGAACAGAGGAAACACGTGGGAGGCATACGCACTGAACGTAATATATAAAACGAGAATATTTCATGATTTATATAATTATATTTAAGAATGATTTCGAACAACGTTAAGGTTTATAATAAACAAATTGTGTGCCGTGTCAAAGTTTAAACGATACGCCCCTCGTCGAAACATTTCTGCAGAAAACAGCGCGTTACAATTCGAAATCATATCGGATTTTTCTTTTTTAAATTTATTTAAACGCAGAATCGTAAAAAACATTACATTAAAAAAAAAAAAAAAAATACGATATAAATCGCATTTTTAAACGCATTTTCTTCTCTCGAGTACTTTCTTCTGGTTACAATATTATAATTACCTCGATATTCAATTAAAACGTACGTATAATCTGTTGCAGTCAAACTGATAGATTTTTCGCCGACTCGTTTTTCGAACTTGACCCAACCGTTATGATTTCCATAGAACTAATTTAATTAGTATACTAATTAAATAAAGGGAAAAGTAAGTAGTAGGTAGAGTTTTTTTTTTAAAACACTTGGTCTACTTTTGGAAAAAGAAAGTAGTACCGTCGAGCGTGTTATACATACGCCGCGATTGTCAAATGCGTGTGCGCGAGTGTACTCAGTGCTATATAAATTAAGGGAAAAAAATTGATATTAAAAAATTATACAACGAATTGAAAATTATTTATGATATTATGGGGAAAAAAAAATAAAAAATAGTCGATTATTAATTGAACAAATTTATATTTTTAGCTATTGTATAAAACTTGGCAGTATAAGGCTCTAACTATAGTACGTATTATAAACTAATAATTAATAATCATATTAATTTTATTTCGAATTTTTCCGCTTTTTAATTACTTATTTAGCGTTTGAATTTTGTGTTAATCGACCGAAATTGGAAACCGGAACACGAGCACATAAAAAATAATTATTTTAGTGCGGTAATCGGGGAAAAAATATCTTTTTTTTCATAAACCGCGAGACCTAATTTATCATTTTTTTTTTTTTACTCCTTACTTGCGTTTTCTAAACAATCGAATGGGTATTCCTCGCCAAGTCTTTTTAAATAATTTCGTAACTAGCGGATCGTAGGCTTAAAAAAAAAAAATCTCAATTTTTTCGGTGAAAATATTGAACGGGCGAATTGATTCACCTCCATTACTTTCCAAAATTTCTTTTAAAGTTCCTACACGTTTTACCCGTAACTTTGTCCCCTTTAATCTTTTAACGTCCTCCATCAATTATGGTCTGAATGAACCATTAAGGCGTTGCACGCGTTTAGCTAATTCAGAGACCCCTCCTTTTCTTTTTGATCACCTGTTTTTATTATATTCTTATTTAATTCACTTACTGATCAATTTTTATGTACACTTACAGTCACAGACGTTTTTCTTTTCGATTACCTATTTTTCTATTATATTCTTATGTAATTACTTAGTTTATTAATATTTATGTAAACTTACAGTTAATTTAAATGTAAATTGGGCACACGACCGTATTGTGTTATTAAAAAAAAAAAAAACTGCGAATATATGCCTATTGCGAGACGCCCGAAAGCGCAACTAGTCGTAATACGGATCGTATTTGAACCGTTAAAAGAAAAAATTTTCAAAAGGTTCGTTTACAATAGACGCGCAAAACTTTTACGAAATCGTGTTACGTAAAATGCTTTTTTTTTTGTGCGCGTCTACGTAATATTGATTCTGTTGTACAATAATTACTCAGATATTATATAGGTACACGTCGTATATTATATGCAAATCGTTTTTTTAAAAACTGTTACGTTTATATTTATATTGATTTTAATGTGGCGGACAACTGCGCAGATATATTATATAACGTTGAGAGATCGGAACACGTGCGAATACATCGAATATTCGCATAACAGTAAAACTGTGTTTCAGAATTTGGTTTCATTTTTGCTCGTAACAAATATTCTCTTATCGAATCATATTCCGAAGTATACATTTATCACGGGAGACCGATTGGAATCATCGGCTTGTCTATTTTTTTTTTTTTGTGGGAATCGTTTCCCCACGTCATCCGTAGTTATCAAGGAGGAGATTTTAATTTCTTCTACGCACATTTGCGATCGACAAAATTTTTAAATTGCGAATTGAGTTTTATCGTACGGCCAAGGGAGTATTCAAGGCGGATCGTCATCGTCACCACTCCCATTTACTGAACGGCGGCGGTCGCATATCTACTGCGTTTATTTTTAATACACAATTCAAAAAGACTAGAAAAACAAAAAGGCGAATTTTTTTTAATTTAAGAAATAAAAACAAAAAGTCAAAAACAATATCGTCAATAATTGAAATCACGCTGGCAAAATGAGTAAACAAAGCGCGTATCGTTTTCTGTGCAATTTGAAAAACCCTATAAGTACCGCACAACGCAATGGTTGCCGAAGAAATACTGAATGAAACCCTCGACGGTTGGTACAGGTTTAAACAATAATAATAATAATTCATGAAGTATTTAAGTTATACATAAAAATATTTTGTAATCCGAATATTTAAACTTAATTTATTATAAAAATAATTGAAATGTGTGAATAATATGAATACTTTAATTTAGAAAAGGGAATAAAAAACTCGTTCATTTCAGTGTCCAAGTAGATTTGTAATTTTTTTACTTTGTTCTGTCGTAAAAAAACAATTTTTCTCCTCTCCTCTCATTAAAAATCGACCTACACCCACGATTATGTTAATGAACTAATTCAAAACAAATTTCGTAATTCAAAAATATTCTTGATGAATATACGGTCTTAATATTATTAGGCATTAAACAAGTTTTTACGATTACACACTTTGTTGGTTTAAACTTACTGTCCAGATTTCGAACTGGAAACGGGTAGTGGTAAAGTGTACACTGTACATATATATATATATATATATATATATATATATATATATATATATATATAAACAATAAACATGTACCATCCAGTGTTCATAAAAAAATAATTTTAATAGTTTTTTAAAACACTAGGTGTTCAAATAAAAATATTTTAGTTAAATAGTATTTTAAATAATATGTACGTCAAACGATTGAAATAGCGAAATAAAAATTATCGTTAATTTAATAAAATTAATTTTAACCAGTATATTAAGCAACATTCATCAAGATTAGAGTCGTTAATGGATTAGTGAAGTAATAATTTTACATTTACCGTTAAATTTAAATAATAGAACGTTTGACAGTCGGTTTGCGAAAGTGATAATAATATTCCTTTAAATGAGTTGAAAAAAAAAAAAATCTAGTTGCGTTCAATACGTATATTGAATATCAACAAACTGTAATTAATTAAATTATTTTATTGAATAAACGATAATAAACATATTAAAAAAAGCGTTCAATATTTTCGCACAAATATTTCGCAATGTTACGGGAACTATCAGGGAGACAAAAAAAAAAATAAAGACAGAAGCTGCTTATGTTTGACAAAAAAAATGTCTAGTCCGCTTGAAACCCGTCAAGAACCGCTATTTATCAGAACACAAATACGTGTTATTTAAACGATTTCAAAATTCAATACGAGAACTGCGACGTATTGTTTCAAATTAGATGATATCAGTATTTAAAGAATAATATTCGAAGAAAGAGAATTCAAATTGGATAGTAAGAAAAATATTGTTCTCGATTATTATCATACTATCGTACGGATTATTTCCGAATTCGTCATCGCGTATATGATATTACATGAATTTATTTTATTGAACGGGTCTCTGCAGGCTGTTTTTGTACAATTATTTGATTTTTCATACGTCCCATACATGCACGACGAACCATTAAACATCACTGGTCTTGTGTGTGACTCGAACCGAGTGGTGAATTATTGTTTTACCTTCGAATTATTACCCGTACATATTGTTCTTCTGCTGAACGATACACGAATAGGCTACACCATAACGGACATTTAAAAACGCAGACGTTCAAAAACATTGACCGATAAAATATTGTTTTATAACAACGCCTGAATGTTCCTCGTTCTTTGTATATCCGTGTGTTCTTTTAAATAATAATTATGCCGAGTAAATTCTGGTGGTTAATAATAATATAATATTATGGTACCTTCGTGACCGTAAAAATACACTCCGAGTTAACTGCTGCGGTTAATGAGAATAACATTTCAATGCACATAAAACGTAAACTCGTGTGCGATTATCTATCACGATATTTTCGTATGTCGTGGAACGCAATAATGACGAAAAAACGATTCCCTCGCCCACTAAAAAAAAAAAACCTTATATCCTCGTAATACTGAAACATTGTGTTTCCATAAGTCTTAAATTCGTTATCCAAAATTATTCAAAGTCCAATATATCGTGAAACGTATACGATATCAATGCAATTTCCATCGTATGTACTTCCAAATATACGGTGTTTTTCAGTCACTCAACAGTCGTAGAAACGGCGGTAGTGAAACTTTTCGGTTTCGTTTGACCGAACACGTTTTAAAAAACGAAAACAAAACATATCCGCATACTTATATTATGTTTTTAAATATTTTTTCTAATAATAATGTTAAAAAAATGTAAACGTTTACTGCACGTTGTCAAAGTTTGAAAACGAAGGAGAGAAAAAATTTTGTTTTTAAAAACGGGGAGTACTTTAGAAATCGTAGATAATGTCGCATTTTTTATCTATTTTTTTTTTTTTTGGAAACATTATTTTTAATGGACCGAATATATATATATATATGTACGTATCAAATAAATTACGTAAATATAAATGTACGTAATAAAATAACGTTAAAAACGCGTTTGCCGTGTTTGAAAATTACGACTTTAATCGTTTTTTTTTTAAATTTTTAACTCGAAAGTTGTAAAAAAAAAAAATCACAATACTGTTATATTTACGCGTGATTTCGAGATTAATTTTTTCCTATATATTTGTTAATCATATAAAAAATTTTTTTTTTTTGTATATGAAATTAAAATTTAAGTACGATCAACAAAATTAGAAATTGCTTTCCGATTATTCTTTAAAAAAAAATCACTGAAATTATTAATTTTTTTTTTTTTTTAATTATTATTCTGCGCAATTTTCCTGTGCGCTCGTGCTACGAATTCTGAGCCTTACACGTAAGTTTGTCGGCTGACGTTTTACTCTTAAACTGTTTACTGAGCGTTAAGTGTAAGCAGATTTTTCGGTTTTTTTGTGAAATTCAAAACTGTACTTAAAACAACAGGCTGCAGTGCTCATTATGTAATTATTTTCATTTTATCCGACACGCTATACGAGAAAAGAGGACGCGCGTTAAATTAAATTCTATTTTCACATTTTTTTTTCTAGAATGTTCACGATATATAATAATGTCGTGGTCAAATTACCTGGTTCAAAAAAGTCAAAAAAGATCTTAGAGAAATGAATATAGAGGAAAATGACATTAATAATAGAGATAAAATGCGCCAAAGATTACAGATGTTTCCAGGCTTCGAGGTGAAGATCAGGAGAACTGGAGGAACAATATGGACTGAAGAAAGAAGAGAACAACACAGAGAAATGATGAAAACTTATTGGCTCAATAGGAAAAAAAGAGACGGAAAAAGAAGATAAACTACTGTGTATTTATTAATTCCCGAGGTCCTTAGTTGGCCAAATTCGATTAAAAAAATAATAATAAAAATGTCGTGGTGTATAGGTGCTTAATACAATTATATGCTAACATATGAATGATTGCGACGCGCTAAATTATTTCTCCATTTAAAATACAATAGTTGTCTGATATTTTTCGTCTCGTACACTTCATGTGTGTAATATTTTGAACTCTGTGCAGAAGCGTCAACCTGCAGACAGTAGCTGTTTATTACAAACACGCGCAACGTAGTTATTATTATAATCAGTGATCTATATGGACCTTAAAATAATTTTATTAAAAAAAAATAAAAATACACATACATATATATTTTTTTTGTCCGTATTTTCGTTCTTGTCACACAAATAATTTTTGTAAATTATTTAAAAAAAAAAAAACGCCAAGAAAATTTTCATTTGTTCAATATCACGATTTCTATAAATCAGAATTATTAAAATTTATATTCTAATTATAATTAGAATTATTCTCATAGTCGTTTTTGTTATATACATATTGTTTTAAGTGTAAACCGTCAAAAATACGATTTTCGACATCGTTTCCGAACGGTATCCGAACGATTTCTAGGTTTTTTTTTATTTTTTAAATATATTTTTGGAAAAGTATTCGAGGTAAAAAAAAAATTACCAGTAAACGGTTATTATACAATAATATCAATACAGACGTGTTTTAAGAGGGTGTGGCCGCGGCGCGGCATCTTCATGCGTGTCATCTCGGTTTTCCATAACTCTTTTTTTTTTTTTGCCGTTTTAGCCTTTACAAAAATACCACTATACGTCCCCAATAAAAGATTGTAAAAAAAAAAAATATATATATATGTATATGTATAAATACAAATGGGAGAAAAAAAACACACATTTTACAAGCGATAAAATGTAGAGTTTTTGTAAAGGAGCGGAGGACGACTACAGTAACAGTACGTCGTAACATTTTCTTTTTTTTTTTTTTATAGTTATTTGTTTTCTATAGGTGTTCCTCTACACGTGTATTTGTGTATAAACCTCGACGTTTCTATATCAATAGACAGGTATGACCGTACGTGATCGTTACTCACTAAAATACTTACAAACCAAAAACGTACCACAACGTATACGTACTTATATTATATTACTTGACCGCCGTCGGTTTGTCGCGTTCTTTTGACCAGTCCCCGTGCGTTTTATGTTCTTAACCGGACAAATACGTTGGTATTTTATTGTCATGATAATTTTCGTTTTAGTTCGTGGCACACATAATATGGGAGACGGTGGCTTTCAATTTTTCTCTGAGAGGAGCGTTTAAAAAAAAAAAATAACAAAAAATAAAACACAGAAATTTCGTCGTACCCGCTGTACAAACGATTTTACATAATATTTTGAATTAAAGTATACGTTTATTTATAAATTTTTGTATAGTGACAAATTTAAAAAAAAAAAAAAAAAGGTAGCTAGCCGCGGGGTGTTGTGAAATTATTTGGATAAACATTTTAGAGTTTTGTTTTTATTTTAAATTCGAAAGCAATGATTGCATTCGATAAAACGATTCTTAGCGGAGCTCCGGTGTAATACACTTTGTCTATTTTTCGTACAAAATTTAAGTGATATAAATGTCTGACGTTGTGTTCAAATTTCAAGTAAAAAAAAAACTCAAAATTAACTGTTTAATGAATAATAAAAAAAACCCCCTCAAAATATAAAAACTGCTCTAAATAGCGTAGTAAAATTGAATGAAACTTTTTGAATTTTTTTTTTTTTATTGAAGTTGTATAATACAAAAATACAATTTTGTTGAAAATTTCAAGAAAATAAAATGATTATTTTCGAAATTATAGCGAAAAAACTGTACGTGATATTGACGAAATCCCATTTGTAGCGAGTGATTGAAGCGGCAAAATTTTATGGGCGGCAAATTTGCTCTATTCATGAAAAAAAATATTAACTTTCATAATATTTTAATTATTAATTATTTAAAACATTCGAGTGCTGTGGTCATCGAGATAGATAAAGGATTGTTTGTCTCGATGGAATTGCCCCCATACCCGTGGTCAACGTATATTTTTATTTTTCGTGAAACTATTGAGTTTTACTCATAGGCGTGTCTACGGGGGAGGCAGGGTGGGCACCGGCCTCCCCAGCGACTTAATTCTTGGCCTCTTTGCCTATAATTTACCGTGGTTGAAACTATAAATATAAAATATTTATAAAAAATAACTAAGTAGCACATTAGTTGATTGGCCTTATTTATTAGTTGTAATAGTATAGGAAACCAATTTTAAGATCAATAGATAATCTTTAATATTTCGGGGTGAAAAAATTCCAGGTGCTATATAATTGCCATACAACAAAAAAAAAAAAGTCACAAATACTGATATAGAATAGATCGCTGTAGTCAGTAAAAAATTTAAATTTTATAACTGGCCTCTCCAGCCGTGGAGGTCTGGACACGCCTATGGTTTTACCCACAGATATATACAAAACGTTTTTGTCTTCTGCTTTCCTTCTGCTTGTAGGCGGAAAATTGCTTAATCTCCGCCGCTGACGCGGCTGTAACGCGTCCGAAAAGTGGACACTGCCCAATGGCATATAAGCATACCATACATTGTTAGGGAACCTGTAGCAAATCACGAGTTCTGATTGGCTCTCTGACACGTGTGATAACAAATTCAAATTACAAAGTGTAATATTAACGACATATTCATGGTACTATGGTAGCTAAAAAGAATATGTACCACTTCTTTTTTTAATGCATAATAAAGTAATTATTAAGTAAGACTTGTAAATTGTAATTATTGTTTTTTGACATACTAGGAAATGTTGAAAAAATTGCATTATTAATTCATATAATATTAACGATAGTGTTTCAGTGTTTGTTAGTAATAAAGTAATAAATAATAAAATATCACTACCCTTTGTAATTTGAATTTGTTATCACACGTGTCAGAGAGCCAATCAGAACTCGTGTTTTGCTACACAATTTCCCTAACAATGTATGGTATGCTTATATGCTGCCCAATGCACGTGAAGTTGAGACACGTGTTTCGAATTAATTACTTCGCCGCGCCACTGCGTGCACGCACACACGACGCGTATAAAAAAAAAATATAAAAAAATATTCGGCAGAATTCACGCGATGCGAACCATTTGATATCAATGCGCATATGGTCAGATTTTTTTTTCCTTTCAAAAACCGTCCGTGTCCACGGGGGGGAAGGAGATTTAATTATTTCGTAATCGAACGAACCGACACTGACCGACGGACCCTCGTGTACGTTTATTACACTTCGTACGCGTCCGAAGTGTTCGCAATCCGTCGTGTTACATATAATTTATTGTTATTATTATTATTATTTTTTTTTTTATTGTACAAGCCGGACTGAAATATCGCCTAAATTCGTGTTACGTACAACGCGTGTTCGCGCTGGACTGGCGAGAACAAATAAATAAAAATACTTTCTACATTTTTCCCAAAACCGATTTGAAGTAATCCGAGCGGTTTATGCGTTACGTACGTTATTATATTATTGTGTATATAGTGACCTCCCGCCCAACGCGCTCTTGTATAGATATCCTTATGGTCAACATCTGGAATCCGCTTTTTCAAAACCGCGCCGCACACTCGTTTATTATAATATGTACTCGTATACACGAAACGTGCAGCAGACCACCACCACCACCACCACCACCACCACCAGATTTTAGTTCGTTATGATGTCGAAGGAACGAGACGTTTCAAAATATACGAGAGATTATTAAAAACACGCGCAAAGTGTTCGCTCGAATAATTATATTACTATAATAATAATACGTATATAATATATAGTGGACCAGACGTGTTGGCCGGGCCGCATAAAAAGGGTCCCAGAACATGTTTTGTGAAAAGGGGACCTTTGGAAAGTTATTACGCTCGTCACAGTTGAACGCAATTAATTTGAGTCGGGAGAGATTATTTTCTTTTTTTTCTTTTCAGATTTCACTAATGTTCTGTAAAATTCTACGAAATGGTTATTTGGGAGGGTTTTAATTTTTTTTTTCTTTTCAAACTCACCACAATCCGTTTCCGTCCAGTACGCGTGTTGGTTTTCATCTGTTCACTGGTCTACTATATCAGCGTATCTTAATTGGGGGGCGGTTGTTTTATCAACACGACCATTTTCGAACGTCCACTTTTATCGCGGAACCCATATTTCGATAAAACGGCATTAAAGCAACACGCTCTACACAAGGATTATTTTTGCAACAAAAATGACGATTATTTCAAATAATAATATTTATTTCAAAAAATATTCTGTACATATTAATATTAAAAATATTACCAAGAGTTCTTAAAAATAACAGACGAACGGGACTTTAAATTTTAATTTTAACGAGTTGAGCGTTATATTGCTTTATTTTATCGAAGATAAAACCAATAAAGTACAGCTAAAACTTGTAATTTACACGAACACAAGTAACACACACTATCGCCAGGCATGAAACTTAACCGTCATTCTATCTGTTATAATTGCACGGATAAGCACCGATTAGGTTTTCGATATCCAAGTCATCTCGCGTTATCGACCACAAACTTTATCTTGTTATAGAGCTCAGATTATATCGATCAATAATATTATTATCAAGTGACGATTATTCGATCGACTGTATAAATATAATGTAATTTTTATTTTTTTTCAATGTTTTGAAAAAAAAGCACTTGAGTTCCGCGGCACCCTTGAGTGATATTCAGTGGTGGCGCCAGAATTTTTTCAGCAAGACAACCAATTTTAAAATGAGGCCAATATTATTTCTCGCAACCAAATTATGATGCCTGACACTCCAAAAATTAGATCCAATATCACAAAACACACCGTAAATTATTGTATTGTATTACATAACTATATACTTGATTACTTTTCGATACGTTTAAACCACTGTTAACGTATTATATTATGTACAATTGAAATACCTACACATCGTGTTACAATTTTCAATATTTTTAAGATAATTTTTAACAGCCGATTAGGATTGACTTAAAACCCATACAAATTATAGTTACGAGTATCTACTTAATTTACATAAATTTTAGGGCGGGCCATAGGGGGGGGGGCCAAGAATTTTTGGGGTGGGCCCGGGCCCGCCCTGGCTCACTCCTGACGCCGCCACTGGTGATATTCACGGAACTTCAGGGTTCCGCGGAACACAGTTTAAGAAACCTAGTCTACATTATACTTAAACAACAAAATAAATAAGAATTACTACATTTCAGAATTATTAATTGTATTTTCTCCTTTACCTACGCTGACGATACGTCTTCTTATGCCAACGGAAAATTTACTTATTGCGCATAAATATTTTTTTACACAAAATGTTCATAATTCGTGGTTTCCAAAACGGACATTATGTGTCGTACAAACAACACGTTTATGTTAAACAAAACATACTGAAACGTGAAGAAAAACATAATATTAACTGTACTGTATAATATTACAGACACTATTTGTTTTTGGATAAGTTGTGTACCAAAAAAAAAAGCCGAATAATCGAAATTTCAATTTCATCAAACTCCTAGAATTTTTTTTTTTTGTTCTTAATAATATTTTATAATTTAATAAAAATAAACATATTTATACCTACGTAGAAGTAGACTGCGTAATACTTAAATTTAATTAATTTATGCGAAGTTAATTACAATATTTTTTATTTGTGTACTTTATATATTGAGCAGAGGGAAATGGTTGAGGCCAGTTATTTACACATATGTATAATAGATACTTTTCAAAAATCTACCATCCTAATATAACAATACTGTAACCTACTGTCTTTGTCGCAATACTCATTTAAATCCTATACTAATTTATAGAATTAGAACGTTTTTAAAAATAAAAAAATATCAATAAATCAATATTGAACACCAATAAAAGAAAAAAAAATGAGTATTTAGTTTATAACGACAAATCTCAAAGTAAAATTAAAATGTCACATTATCTTGTGGAGCGTACTCGCGCGAAAATTTGTAACCGAAATAACGAATAAAAACACATTAATAATATAGTATTTCCGGCTGACATTTTTTATTTTTTTTTATCGTGTGTGAATTAGCTTTACATTTTTTTTTCTCTAAGTTTGAATCGCCTAAAAATCGCCAATTCGATTGATTTCCAATTTCGGAATAAAAACAAACTATATTATATACATTTGCTGAAAGGTCTCCGGTGTTGTTTAGCGTGCGGAAAGCACACGTGTACTTTAACAACCGGTTGTTCTTCTTCGTGGCCATCGGATCACAAAATCCATTTAAGAGTAAAAAATCAAAAAAAAAAAGAATCGAAATTTATCAAAATCCCACACTGTTCGCGCAAACCGTTCTCGACCGGGCGATAGTTGAATATATTTTTAACTAACGTGCTATATTTTCAACAAAATCGATATCTATAAATATATTTTCTTTACATCACGTGTAACACATTGTAATAACATACGTACAATACACAGACGTGTACAATATTAATCACTATTCATTACATAATTAAATGTATATACATACAATTATACATAATAAAACATAACAAAAATAAATGTATTTTAAATGTATTCAGAAGACTTAAAAAGTATTCAAAATACAATATTCTCAATACCGTATTCGGAATATCAAGTCAGAAAATTATTTAAACACTTTTTTTTTATTCAAGTACGTATTTTGAATACTTTAACTAATGTATTTGTACTCGTCAAAAATTAAATTTTTTGTCAATCAACCATAAATAAAAACGGTCGATTAGTGAATAAAATTATACGTCTTAAGTATTTATAATATTTTGGAAAATTGTTGCGGTCGATATCCGATAAAATATAATATATTAAGGATCCAAAATTCTCTAACCTCAATAATCATCGTGTATTAATAATAATCTCTGTGCCCCCTACCGGAAATATCTGGTAATACGGATAAATGCGTGCAATGCACAAGTCATATTGACTTTTTAATAAATAAATAATAACGTATTATTGAAAAAAAAAAAAACGTTAGAAACAAAATTTAGATATTTTACTACACCTATATAACACGTGATATTATAATATTACCTGTGTATATGAAAGGAAATAAACAAAACAAATAAAACTATGGATATTTGCGAATGTTGTGTATCGTAAATCGTAATACATTGAAATGGCGTATGAATGAAGAAGAAAATCATTTACGAATATGCAAGACAGAGATGTGCTCGGATAATAATTAATATTGACTTATGGATTGTACACTGCATTGAACGTTACGAACATTACCTACATAATCGTGTGAACACAAAACCGTGTCTTCAAAAATCCACAAATATGAACGAAAAGCGGTCACATGAAGAAAAACAACTCTATTCTTGTGAAGTATGTTTAAAACAATTTCAGTGCAATAGCAAATTGACAACGCATATGCGAACGCACACCGGAGAAAAACCGTATTCGTGTCAAGTTTGTACGGTGTCCTTTGCGCGTTTCTTACAGTTTGAGGAGGCACATGCGTACGCACACCGGAGAAAAACCGTATACGTGTGAAGTATGTAAGAAGTGCTTTGCGGAGAACAGCACTTTGACGATTCACATGCGAACGCATACCGGAGAAAAACCGTATTCGTGTGAAGTTTGCACGAAGTCCTTTGCGCTGTCAAACAGTTTGACGGATCACATGCGAACGCACACTGGAGAAAAACCGTATTCGTGTGAAGTTTGCACGAAGTCCTTTGCTCAGTCTTCCCATTTGACGGACCATGTGCGTACGCACACCGGAGAAAAACCGTATTCGTGTGAAGTATGTACGAAGTCCTTTGCGCAATCTTACACTTTGAGGGTGCACATACGAACGCACACCGGAGAAAAACCGTATTCGTGTGAAGTATGTATGACGTGCTTTGCAGAGAACAGCACTTTGACGAGTCACATGCGAACGCACACTGGAGAAAAACCGTATTCGTGTGAAGTTTGTAAGGAGTGCTTTGCGGAGAACAGCAGTTTGACGAAACACATTCGAACGCACACCGGAGAAAAACCGTATTCGTGTGAAGTATGTAAGGAGTGCTTTGCGGAGAACAGCACTTTGACGAAGCACATACGAACGCACACCGGAGAAAAACCGTATTCGTGTGAAGTTTGTAAGGAGTCTTTTACAGAGAATCGGACTTTGAAGAATCACATGAGGACCCACAACGGAGTATTCGTGTGATTATTATCGAATTACTTTCACCGTACTCGAAAATTATTTTCGTTTTATAATTCGCGTATAATTGTGTTGTTTAATAATATATTATATATTTTGTATTGTAACTTCAGATATCTGAGTTTTTGAATGCGCGGTATTTAATATTGTGCGTAATAAAGTAATAGCTAGACGCAGCACTGATACGAAACCTGCTATAAAAATGTCTAAAACCGATTGGAGACTTCTCTCGTACGAGATTCGTCACACATGTTGCGCCTGTTGCAGGAACAAAACAATAACTTCCAAAAATCACCGACTCGAAATGTATTTGGTACTTGAAATCATTAAAATGTGTTTAAATACTACTCCATTAAATCACTTTAGTTGATAAATATTAAATTATTGTAATAATTCGAGTATTTATGTAGATTCTGGGCGAAGTGCTAGATGATATCTGCACATTTTTGGTAATATCAGTGAAATATTTTATTTGTAGACGTCAGCCTAGTTGATCCTGTGCTGCATAGGGTTATGCACGAAACGTTAAAACTTTTCACTATCCTTCACTGGAACATCACCACATGTTTTATGTCTTTTGCATAATGCGCTTTCGTGAAGTGTGTTCAAATGCGCACGTTTTTAGTTTTGTAACTCTTATCACTTCTATATGTCGGAGAAACATTAAATGAATTAATAAAATATGCAATACCTATATAATAAAAAAAAATAAAATACAAAATAGGAGCGAGTTTGCTTCGGTTCAAATGGGGAAATATAAAATGTTACAGAAAATTATCCGTGCACGCCATACGAAAAGGTTCACGACAGAAACGGTTGTGTATCGACGACACGTATGAGCTGAGCCACTAATGATCACCACCACCTTATTATAATTTGTTTGTAATCACGCAATAATAATAATAACGACATCGTCGTCTGTTGAAATTCCGTTAAATTATTATAATATACCTACTATAATAATTTATTTATTATAATTTATTATATATTAATATATAATATTATATATGAGTATGTGCAGTGGCGTACGCGGGGGGGGTTAACGGGCTGAGCCCCCATTGACCTATAATTCTATTTTTTTTTTATCTTTCATATTACCAATATTACTAATGATCATATTATAATATAGTGGTCGTAAACGGTTTTATTTATTTTATGATGTTGATAAAAGACTGTACAGTCGCCTTTCGGCGAACCGATGGAATGCGCAGTGATGTACAAGTTTTTCCTTTCCAATCGTTTAGCACGGAATAGACACAAACAGTGTAACGTCACATTTACGATTGATAACACGAACGGTTTTCAGTCGATTGTTCTGACTCCAAAGTTGAAAAAAATAACACGACGTTTAACGATTAACAAAAAAAAAAAACAATTTATTACGCAAACAAAACTATTTTAATGCTCATCATTTTTTCAATTATTCATGTAATATTATATACTATATAGTAAATTAAGAGAAAATCTTACGTCTACTGAATATTTATTTATTTTCAAACCCCCACATTCTGAGTATATGACCTTATTTTATTATTACTTAAAAAAAAAATTAAAAAAAACGTCGTTGCATTAGTATTTTTTTTTTCAAGCGGATAATTGTACACATATCCTATTAAAAAAAAAAAACAAAAATCGTTCTCGTGAAATTACGAATACAATTATTGATTCGGCGCAATATTCAGTTCGACGCGTAACGTTTCTCCGGCAATTTACTCGCCGAATCGGATTGGTGATTTTATAACGTGCGTTCGTACATGGACCGCGTAAAATAAATATTTTCGTGCAGACTTTCCTCCGCTCAAAAGATTTTCAAACACGTGTTGTATACGACACGCGTTCCGTAAATCAATAATAATAATAATAATAATAATTATTCGATCAGAATTATGAAATTGTTTCTGATCAGAAAATCGAAGAGAATTTTCTGCAGCGTGCGTTTGTGTTCGCCAGGAATAAATAAGCGATTCCGTTTGGAAAACGTGTGAAAAACCGATATTTCCGTCGCGCGTTCAAATCTCTGTCTCGATTTTTTCGAATAAATTGTTTGATGGACAGGAATTTTGTCATACAACTATCATGCCCAGCACGTCTCTGAGGTCGCACGATTCGCTTAACACGCGTAGCTCTCACCGCCAACAAACAGAGTTAAAAAGTAACGTATACTGCGGAATTCAATGAACCCGTTGAATTTTATACAGCGAGAAATCCGTAAACAATAACGATTTGAAAATGTCGAGAAATTAAATTAAAAACAATTTGTATACGGCTCTAAAAACAGTATACTGGCAATGTTTTGTTAAAACGTATCGCGTAATATATATATAGTTTAAACTTGAAACATTCATCGCAACCCACGCCGTATATTATTTACCAGAATTTGTCCCGTACTCGTACGACTGGAAACAACGCGTGTTAAAAGTGTTCACCACTATTTTTTTTCCCCCCGCGAATAATTAACGAAAAAGAAAGACAAAAAAAAAACGATTAATCGTTGAATTTCTCGTGATTTTCACACACACAAAAAAAAAAACGTAGGTACTCTAAAACACGACGCTTTGGAAATAATACGTTTTCAATCAATGTTTACCCGTTCGATTGCGGACCACCAAAGCATTTTTGAGAACCGCTGATTTGCGAATACTTTATATTATCTTAAAAAAAAAAACTTTCCGCACGAGAATTTGTGAGCGTCGTCGTCGGCGTTCATACGCGTATATTTCTAATTATTATTATTATTATTATTATTATTATTATTATTATTATTATTATTATTATTATTATTATTATTATTATTATTATTATTATTATTATTATTATTATTATTATTATTATTATTATTATTATTATTATTATTATTATTATTATTATTATTATTATTATTATTATTATTATTATTATTATTATTATTATTATTATTATGTAGGTTACCGTGTATACTCTATAGGGAAATATATTGATACGCATTCGAAGTGTATTTACACCTGGTTCTTATACGAATTAACGCAAGGAATGAGATTAAAAAAAAAAAAAAAAAACACGTTAAAAATAACGTTTTTTTTTTTTATGAGATATCGTATTTATAGTCGACTGGTTTAATGTGTATATTTTTTTATTTATATATTTTTTCTTTTTAAATACGTCGTTGTTGTGTACGTAATATTTTTTACATTTTTTTCCCCCCGCCTCTTTTCTACTGCCCGTCGGACGAGATCGTACGCGGTTCGTGCGTAATGACCGCGTTTATGTGTCACGCTGTCTATATCCGTAGGAAGAGAGTAAGTCGTCTGCGTGAGGGGGAATTCGCTCGCAAGTGAAAAAAAAAAACTCTTCGAAATAAAAAGCATTAAATATATACGTGTACATTCGCTCGTTTTCGGTGTGCACGTAGTACACGGTAATAACTTATTAATTTTATATAAAATAATAATAATAATACGTGTAAAGCCGCGACGGTGTGACTTAAATAATTCCCGCAGCAGCCCCGAATTGTGTGTGTAGAAAAAAAATAATTTTTTTAATAATAAAAAGAACGCGTCAGCGATACACCGCCGTACATGGTTTGAGTCGTGGCGTCATAGGCGGAAATGGGGGGAGGGTGTGGCTTAGGGGGGCTAAGCCCTCCCCCAAATATTTTATAATTTGTATGTATTTTGGATATTTGACTGATTATGACTGATGTTAAAAATGTTAGCCCCCAGAAAATTTAATAGATTTTCGCCTATGCGTGGCGTACGTTAACGTTATTTGACGCAGGGGCGTATTTATGGTGGGAGGGGGGGGCTGATGGGGCTCCAGCTCTTTACTTTCTTTACTAATTCCTATGCTCTACAGCTATAGGATGTAATATTTTTAATAAATTCCTTATACGTAGTTGTTTTTAAAATGTTGAGAATTTTTTAATTACTAATTTGTCCTATTTTTAAGATTTGCATCTTGCATTAGAATTTAGAAATGATTCAACAATGATATTTACTCAATTCCTCAGCTCCCCCCAAAAAAAAATGTCTAAATACGCTCCTGATTATTGACGTGTGCGTGTGCTCGACCTGCATTATTATTAACGAACTCGTATTTATTTTTCGAATGTTTTGTAAGAACACTTATAACTGTTATAATTTGAAATATTATATTTTCTCTTATTCAATTTTTCAAATATTTTTTTTGTTGTATATTTCAATATTGACTATATAGAAACGCGCGTGTAACAACGTTGATTACTAATTTAGTGCGTTGAAACGTCGAGCACACTGCAGTTTGCGTTTTGATTAATAATTTCGTAACACTCGAATTAAATAATATTGCTTAATAGTTTTTATTACTAATTTTTTTTTTTTTTAGACATAAAAAAAAATACTTTTAATACATTAAAGTAGGTAATTAATATTAATAGTTTTTTTTTTTTTAGTCATAAAAATGAAAATATTTTTTAACGCGTTAAAAAAAAAATTTTATTCCGTTTATTCGCATGGGAGACTCGATAAAAAAAAATTTTCTCGTTTTTATAAGGATGCGAGAATCAAAAAAAATAAATAAATTTTGGGAACCGCTGAACTAGTATTTACAAACTGCAACGTTTTGTCATAAAGACCGAGTAAAAATATGAAAATAATTATAAAACGCACTTGCGCACGGGTGAAAGAAATAAGAATATATAGGTACGCTCGCGCGTAATTATTATACATTATACCGCGCGCTGTGTTGTAGAAAATGAGGTTTTACAATAGACATTTAAAAAATTTGTTTCTAATTCTAATAGTTTGGTACGAAAAAAAATATATATATTCTAGTTATACTCGAATATTCTCAAAAAGAATATTTTAATGCGACATGTAAATTTTAAAGGATAGACAATTATACGGTGATTCCGTATACACGTACACGCGTATTATGCGTGCGAACTGTAATAATAATCGGCTTAAAATGTACGACTTATAAACAAATAAATCAATAAATCAATAAACTAATAAATAAACGTTTGAATTACTGACAGTGTTTATGTTTAGATTACGTATATATATATATTTCAGAGTAATTGTTTGCAGATGTTTTGACTCATACGAAAACAGAAAAATAAAATTTGAAAACATTTTACCAAATTTCCAACTGTTTGTCGCATATTCGTATACCGAGTATATCGGTTAATTAACATATTATCATAAATTAGCCCACGTGTAAAAACATTCCATCGTTGTACGTTTGCGTTTCCGGTACTCGGAACCGGACGCATCAGCAAGGCCGAAGGATTAAATTAAATACGTTATTGATTAAAATGACAAAAAAAAAAAAATCAATTTCAATATACGACTATAATATATAGCGGTTTATATTAAAATTGCTCACACAAACGTTATAAAGTCTGAAAAAATTTTATTTTCACGGTCAATATTTATTACGAAATCTTTATACGTTTTTTATTATTATTATTATTATAATTATTTTATTCATATAATTCCGGGAGTTTTTTTTTTCGTGTAAACGTAATAACACAATCAGTTATATTGTTGTGTAAAAGGAAAATATCTAATACACGAGTCGAAATTCTTGTCGAACAAGTTATTTTACAGAATAAAAATATGAATAATGGATATTATTTAAATAGTAGGTGCACTCGAATTATTTTCTGAATTGGTTTAATTGGGATCGAATTCGAAAGCAGCTGCTCGTTATTTATATAAAGTCGATACATGAGAGAAACTGAGTTTTGTTGACTCGACAGTCACGGGGGTAAAATCAATTTAAACTTTTATTATTATTCATTATTAGCTCTGCGTCCTTGGAAAACCGACTATATATATATACGAGTATAGTATATACGACATACGTATATCTGTTTTTGAACGAACGAAACTGATTTCAAAACATGTGCCTTGTCATCTAGAAGTGCAAAAAGAAAATATTCGTTATGCGTCATTGTAGATAAGTTCTTTTAATAATTCCATTACTGAAGTTCGGGCGAACACTGGTGAACAGCATACCAAGTTCGCAGTTGTTTTTGTGACGTTAACCGGGGGAAAATGATATACGTTTACGTTTTTTTTTTTTTAAATACACTCATTTTGATTTGTTCTGTGCGGATTATAATATAATATGAACGTCGTGTATTACCTCGTATATATAGACTTTATTAATAAATTCAATTTGGACAATTTTTCGTAAAACTATATGTTAATAAACTGTACTTTTTTTTTTTTAAATCTAAAAATTATCCGAGTACAAGAAAACGTAGTAATTATATTTTATTTATAGATTTTACTAATCTCAGTTTTAAGTAGGTAATGTACAAAATGTCTCACGCAAAGATCTGACAAACGTTATAACTTTCTTTGTTAATTAATCGATTGAAACTTGTTCAACGCAAAATTTCGATGACTTGACATCGTCTATAGTCCATTCAATCTGCCCTTATATTAATATTAATATTAATTATTATTATTTATTTGTTAATCTAAAGTATTTTATACGGGTTTTTAGATACTTTTTGTCTCGTTTCAAACGTAGATATGCACGTTTGGGTGTAAATATTTAGACACGTGTCATCCAAATACGTCCGCAGTAATGTTTAAAAAAAAAAATAATAAAAAATACGAATTCATTATTTTCTAAATTTAATAGGCAATTAAGATAATATTATTATTATTTCGAAATTAGATTGTAACCACGATAAAATACATTAAATCGCGATTGAAACGTATTAAAATATTATAATTATGAGAATGATAAAGAATGTCTCGATTAATTGACTAAAAAAAATATTTGTATATCGTAAGAATCGTAGTAAAGAATAATGAAAAGTAAATTAATAATTATGTAGTTTTAGGGTGGAAATATTTATTCGTAAACACCACTGTTTTATTGTCAGTTATACTATTACCGACGAATTCGTTAACTTTTCTCGTATATTTTTTTTCCTATTAAACAGGGCCTAAAATTGTGTGCAGTAGCAAATGGATATGTGTGGCGTGTGCAGTACAATTTAAGCGAATTATTATATTTATTATTGTTAAAAATAAAATAAATTTAAATTAATTTTTATTATTTAGTATTATAGTTAGTTATATCTATAAATCTATGTAAACTATATATATATATATCATAATGTGCCTACTGAACATTTATTATTTTAAATTTTTGTGTGCTTTTAAATAATTTGAAACCATTTAGTAAAATATCAGGCGTGTATTATATATAAGTAGGTATTTAATTCAATTAATATTTATAGTAGTTTTTTTTGGGGGTATAGTAAAGAAAATATGTGTGTGCAATAGCAAAAAAAAAAAAATTTTAGGCACTGCTATTAAATATTTAAAAAGAAATAATCCGAAAACTCAGAACTCGGCCGAAACCGGGTAAAACAGCTATTCCGTCTACCTATGTATATATAAAACAATGTCCTTTAATTTCGTGTAATTACAAATTCACGCATAGACCTTCCTCGTGAAACACTTTAACCGTCAGTGAAAATCGCAGTGAAATCCGTTCAGTATTTACTGAAGAGAACCATTGTGCACAGACGCGGTAAAAGGACTTGCAGGTTAGATATAGAAGATATTATAATACGTATCTATTATGATTCAAAGACAATTTTTCAACGTTTTATTTTCCCAGTTTTTCATCACAGATTTTGTTACACGGATAGGTGATATATTATATTTTATTAGAATTTTGTACGTATTATTGTATTTTATAGAACGTGTTATAACTATTTTGGTTGACTTGGAATCGAGGAGAAATATTGATAGAATATTATTATAATATTATGTCGAAAATCGTCTAGATCCGCGAATTATCGTACAATATAACATTATACGGTTCGGACGAATTTTCCGCGTACAAAACACTACTATAACCAATGTATAGATACAGACACGATTTAAATGTATATCATATGTCCACACAGTGTGTGTGTAATAAATTTCCTGTTTTTAGCGTACAATGGTAATGTTTTGGTAAACATAACGATAAATATATATATATATGATGTTCGACAAAAGGCCGGGACAGACCGAAATGATCGAAATTATAATCTAATCGTACGAATATTGTGTGTGTTATTCTTTTCGACGGACGCTGTCCTCTACCGGCCTTTTCTTCTCGGGGTCTTTTATATTCCACACGAATACGGTTTTATATAGTAACAATTTCTGTCACAATCGAATTTCTCCGTCCGAAGCACGTCGTCGTATAATTTATTTTGTATAAAATATATATATATATATGTTTATATTATATTCCACAACAGGACGTTCGGGTATCGTTTGAAAAGTCATATTATACGTATAAATGTGCTCAGACGGTGTTGGTATTATTTTACTATACGCTCTTTTAAACATTATTATTTAATGTAAATATAAACATTGTAAAATAACTAACCAAATTATATTGTCGTCAAACACTGCAGCGTGTGTGTATTGTGTATATATACCGGAAAACCGTCACGTGTGGAAATTTTTTATACTTTCCGTAATGTGTACATTAAATCAAATATAAAATACGTAATAAACGTGTTTATTCGAATGTGTAACGAAATATCAATTGTAAAAATGTAATTCGCGTGTTGGATACGGAGAAAAAAATCGTGTAGAAAGGATTACGGCATACGACTTGAAGCGAAAATTGAAAAAAATTTTGTCGAATAAAATATGCGTATATAATAAATATTCAATAAATTATCGTTAATATTATGTTGTACTGGAAAATTAAATTTGAAAATATAATGAATTCCACGGCAATTCAAGTATATTATCTAAACGCATATCAACGCGAATCAAACAATACTTTTGTAATATTAACAAATCAAATACGTTTCATTCGTTGGCATTTTTGCTGTTGAATAAATCTACGGTTCGGTGACGAACGTGAATTTTATTTTCGCTCAATTCAAAATGTGTTTTTTTTTTAGGTGTTTGGTTTCAAATGTTTCAGAAAAAAAAAATGTTCGTTTCTTTCAGATTTTGAGCGGAGCGTCATTGTAAAATGATGTGTTTTTCTTAAAGTCTTTACGACCGTATCCAAAAATTCTACCAGGAGTGCTCCGAATTTTACGTGCAGCACTAGGTACTTTCCGGTAGGAAATTGCATTGATAACATTTCATATCGGTTTTTTTAATAATTTTTTTTTTCTATACATAAAAACCATAATATATAATATCTATAATTTAACAAACACAAAATAAAGTCGACTTTTATCCAGAGTAGGTGCTGTACACCACTATAAATCCACAACTGGTAATATACATATATATATAGATACTTGTCTAAATACTTACTGGAATTATCAAGGTTTTGATTGACGTACCTATATTTTTTTTTAATCGAAATCGAATAATAATTATATAAAAAACAAACGACGTGAATAATATTGAATAACAAAATCTATTCGTGTTACATCGATGTTCTCGTATTATATCGGTTTCTTACCGATTTCGTGTTTTATGTAACTTCTGTTAACTGTACACAATTGTCGACCTTCGGAAAAAACAAAAACAACAACGGTTATTAATATTATGACGTCGTAACAGCTATTTGTCGATATTCGCAATATAACGACCATTTTTTTTTTTTTTTTTACCTCGTCCTCGTTTTCGTTAATTTCCATAGTAATAATATTATAAAAATATTCTCTACAAGTTCGACGTGATAAGGAGATATTTTTAAAACGGAAGGATTTATTAATAAATTGTTTGTTACGTCAGCCGAAACGAAGAATTTCTTCGGTATTACGGATAACCAACCGGCCGTATACGCTGCAGTCAATGACCCGCGGTATTTATATATCAGTGATTGCATGAATGTAATTTATTATATTCTATTGGAAAACAGTATCTTGTCCGATGTTGAAGAATCCGTGAAATGTAAATTTATGTGTACGTTATAACACTAGTTCGATGAAAAGATAACTGCTATTTTTTTTTTCTTGTAATGTGTGTATAATAATAATTATTATTATCTTATTACAACTCGTGTCGATAAATCAAATTTTAAAGAGTATCCTAGATGTGTGTAGAAGTTAACCATCCGAGAAACAACTTTGATGGAATGAATAATTTAAAAAAAAATTTTTTTTACAGCAAACACGTGATTATATATTTACGTCCTATTTTCGAGAATAATATTTTTCACGTTAATTTTTATAAATACTCGCCTTTCGCAAAATTTGAATAATTATAATAATAATAGAAAAAAATTTGTTTAAAAAAGTTTTACGTCCAAATGAAATCGGTCGACTAAATCAGACGGCGATGTGCAGTGTATATTATTTTTAATTTCCTCGATAATTTTTTCTTATGCGTCCTAATTCGGTGAAATCTATAGCAGATAATATAGGAATTCATTCGTTCGTCTCATGCACTCTGATTAAATTTTCCTGTACGTTACAACGAAAATAAATACGATTTTAATACGATATAATATTCCTGAACGTTTTAAACGGAAATGTTATAAATAATGTAATTTTTTCCCAATTTTGTTTTCTACGCGATTTGATGAACGCTTCGATTTGAAGCCACGGCAAAATACCGTATTTAATTGATCGATATATTATTTGGATAGCGAAAAGATTTACTAAATTTACGGACGAGAAATATCCGATAAATATTTGAAAAAAAAACCGCTATAAATTCCATGTTATTGCTGTTATTATTATTATCTTTTTTTTGTGATTTTTATTTTTTTATTGAGCCGATGATACTTCCAAAATGGATTAAAAACGGGGCGGCATTTAAGTAATCGCGCATTGTCACGAGAACTAAACGTATATGTGCCGAATTGCAGTCCGACAGCTTCAATGGAAGTGGGTGAAATATTGATTGCGCAATTTCAGGACGCATACAAGTGAAGTTATAAATAAAGACTTCTAATAATTAATATACATATATATATAATAATTATATATATAGTTCGTTTAGCGATATTATAGACTTTTTGAATAATTATTGATAATTATGAAAACAATTAATGTCGAGTCCGATGCAGAATAAAATGTTAATCGCGAGCGTATTTAACGGCCAATCATTGTAGAGGCACTGTTCACGAGAATGACGTTAATTCAATGTTCTTACTTTTTATAGAACATATAATATTAGGTTTGCCGTAATTCCTCAGATCCGAATCAGGACACTTTTCGCACTTTGGAAAATAAAATGTATTCGGACGATAAAATACCGCGTTAACGCTCAAGTCCGTTGTTTTATTATTCTTCGAAGCCCGTTCGTCATACAAACGTCTCGCATTTTACCGAGATAATACGCTTGCGTTATAAAATGGCCACGAAACCTTCCTGGCAAAGGCGCAACGACTTTCATTAGAGTCGGGACATTTTCGTAACTACTACGACAAGACGAGGGGACCGCCGTGCCGAAATCTCAGGGCGTACGGTAACCGTAATGTATGTACGTTTTTGGATTCGTTAAAAACACACTGGCGAAAAGGAGAAAAAAATAATATTGTAAATAAAAGACTCCAAGGCGATCAACGATCGTTATACACATTCGTGTGTCGCGCGCGTATAAAAGGACAATTGAAACTCGTGGGGGAGGAGGAGGAGGAGGCTGCGCGAAATCGTGACTCAGTACGGCCGTATAGGAGTTCCGCCGAGTCACGAACTTATATATTTTATCCGAGACCTGCAGACAATGTCTGCAGCGAGTCTACCGCAGGAAACGTGTGCAGGACGTGGTGCTCGGCTAAAGCGTCTCCTCCGCGACGATAAAAAAATAATATTATTGTGCGCGTGTCCGCCGCGGACCAGACGGTGGTATATCGGTGGTAAGAAAAAAAAATCAATAAGCGCAGAAATGCCGCGTTTAATTATACATATATTATTCCACGGATTGTGCACAATCGCAACGTTCTCGCGGAACACCGGCTTGTGCGTGTATCGTGAAGAGTTTTAGCGAGGAGTTGTACGGTATAATAGAGGCGACAAAAAACGGGTGTAAAAAAAACACGTTAAACGTTCGCCGAGGGCGGTCCGAGCGTTGAGCCCGCGGTGTTCGTTATCACTAGTTAATAAACGAGCAGCATAAAAAGGAAATACAGGACGAAGCAATTCGTTTTATCGTGTCCGGCGTCCGCAGACGGTGTGGTTTTTGGCGGACGACAGTACGGCGGAACAATGCAGAGAAGTGTCAGTGAGTGTTGCATACGCGTGCGCACAGGGTAGTCAGGGTAGGCACTTGACTACTCTGCGAACAACTCCCCCCGCCTTCAACATAATATTATGTTTGACCATTTCAACATGTCCGTAAACGGTAAAATGTAAGAAATAAGAATATTGGAAAAATTAAAAAATATAATTATGTCGTCGTTAGTAACTGCTATGATAAAATAAATTTATCATAATTTTATTTTATTAATTTATTTTATCATAGTAACCTCTGGCCAAGCACTGAATCCTATCGCGAACCATACTGGTTGATTTTAGTTTACAAAATCTGATATCACAACAGTACATGCTATCACCATTGATAATACGAAGAATAGTTTAAATTTAATTTAATAACTGTGGTATTTTCTATCAACCACGGACATAGAATCGGTATTTTGTAGCTGCACAGTGCACCGTTATCATTTAGTAAATAATAATACAACTAGCTCCGTAGACCATTGAATAATATCGATATTTGTTTATGATAATATGATAAGGATTGGCGAATGTGACTAACGAATTGTTTGAAAGACGAAACATAACAATTGTTATAAAGAATTTCATTTTTAAATTATTTAATAAGGTAGTTGTTAAATTTTGCGATTTCAATCGTAAAAAGTTTTAACTTATTAACTAATTTAGGTATATTACATTATATTATTACTTATAAAATAATTTTTTACCACGGTAAATGCAGTTAAATAAAGTTACCCCATCTAAAATGTTTTGTTCATATTAAATGTCAATGTGTAATGTATCATTTATGACTACCCTGCCAGTAATGTCTGCGCACGCTTATGGAGTGTTGGTTCGGAAACCAGGAAATATTGTTGAAGGTACCGTACTCTTCGAAGGCGGAGTTATAACAAATCGGGAATTTGTGTTCGGTTATGCAAAAGGACGCGTAGCGTATAATAATATGCGATTGAACGAAATGAAGGCGCGAGGAACGAATATGAAAGAATAACCGTATACAACTGCAGTCGGATCTAAGATGACGATCATAGTACGACGGGTGGACATTGAATAACGAAAGGAATGAAAAGAAAGTTAAATGGGATATCGATAGTATTCCGAATACTACCCTCGAGTCTGAAAAACGATATTATACAGAGTGAGGCGAAACAGACAGTGCAGTTTTGAAAGGCTATTAAGAAAAAACTACGCAAATTACAGAAATTAGATTTATTTAATTATCTTCAGTACATCATGCCGTTTTATGTATCAAGTTTTAAAAATGATATCAGAAAGATGAGAGCCGCCAGTAGCAATACATTGATGAAGGCGATTTCTGAAATTTTCGGCCGCATTTTGACACATTTCTACTGGTATAGCGCCAATTTCCTCCGTAATTCTCTCTTTGAGTTCTTCCAAAGTGTGAGGCCGATGTTTAAAAACCTTTTCCTTCAGATAGCCCCACAAGAAAAATCACAAATACTCAAATCGGGTGAGCGCGCGGGCCACCTAACATCACCCCTCAGAGAGACGAGGCGCGTAGGGAACATCTGTCGCAGCTTCGTCATTGAAACTCGAGCAGTATGAGCCGTAGCCCCGTCCTGTTGGAACCAGATGTCCCACATATCTGTTTCTCCTATTAGCTCTTCCAATTGAGGTTCAAAAAAATTGTCCAACATGGAAACGTAACGTTGAGCGTTGACAGTTACGGTTTGTCCATTCTCCTCAAAAAAATAAGGCCCAATCACCCCAAATTTTGAAATTGCACACCACACGGTTACTTTTGGGGAATGAAGAGGTCTCTCGTGAATTTGCCGTGGATTATTTTGTGCCCAATAGCGGAAATTTTGTTTATTTACTGCTCCATTAAGATGAAAATGAGCCTCGTCACTACTGAAAAATGTTGACCTCACATGGATCCGGTTCAACATTTCTTGTGAGCAATCCATGCGATTTTCATAGTCGGGTGGACTCAACTTTTGGACGATCATAATCTTGTGGGGGTGGAAGAATAAGTCTTGATGCATAATCCTTCTTACTGAGCGGTTAGACATGCCCAATGCTATTGAATGCTTCCGGACAGAACGCGTAGGCGACTGCACAATAGCTTCTCTCACTCTCGTCAAATTTTCGGGTGTTCTTGCCGTTTTGGGTCTTCTTGAACTCCTAGGTTTTTGTGTAGAACCAGGTTCTTGAAATGTATGCACCCAATTCGCGATTACATTACGGTGAGGGACGGTATCATGACGCGCAAGGTTAAAGTGCAGCCGGAAAGCTCGCTGAGTTGCAACGAAAGAACGACCATTTTCATAAAACGTACGGACGGCGAAGCCCCGTTGTTCGCCAGACCAAACCATGGTAATGACTAATAACGGCATGGCCCGCCCGACGAAATGAGATCATTATAGTCGCACTATCAGCACTACACGGGAATTCCCAACCTTTCAAAACTGCACTGTTTGATTTGCCCCACCCTGTACGTCGTTATAAAATAATAATAATAATAACCGTGGAGGTTCCTTCCAAAACTATACAATAATAATAATAATATTGTTGTTTTCATTGATTCGTACGTGACTGGCGTTTTGACTCTGACCTAATCGCTTCCCAATAATATTTTATGAGCGGACACGCGCGTGACTCAATAATATTATTATTATTATTATTTCGTTGTACGGGACCCATTAGGACGCGTATAATATTACGAACACAAACCGCGTTGTGACGTCCTCGGATTTCATAACGTTTTACAGTACTGTTAGACACATTCGAACGACTATACAACAGTACGTATACGATAGTATTATACTGCGTGCTTCAGCGTCAGGTTTCCCTACAAGCAGAACAAGCGGGTGATTGGAGCGGCGAAATTTTTGGGGGCGGCAAAGAAAACTTTTTTAATAATATATTCATATTTATATTTTGATGTCTGTTTTATATATTTTTAAATAAAAAAATAATAATTTAATTAATAATATATTTTGCTAAATAATGCATTTTGCTGGTTAGAAAAACTCTTATGAAAATGAAGGGTCGGCAAATTTCCTTCTGCTTGTGGGCGGCAAATTGCTTAATCCGCCGCTGGCGTGCTTATATATAGTGTTAATAGCCGACGATTTCCAAACAGTTTTTCAAACGCGCGAAGATCTTACAACAAATCCCCCCAATACGAGTTTACGAATATTTTCGTTTCCCCGAGAGAATATTATGGTGTAAGGCACGCCGTCGTCATTGCCTATAAAAGCTAAATATTGTTTTTATCATAAACGCTTTTAATTGATAATTTTCCGAGTGTTGTGTTGTAAAAGCGTTTATCGTTTATTGCCGCGCGGATTGTGGAAAAATATAGGTAAATAACGCGAATATTAGTCTTTAATAATAAAAAAATACACGTTTTATATGATTAGGTTATCTAGCGAAAAATATCGTACACATATAAATATTATACCGATTCGTTATACTGTTCGTACGCTATATTAGCTGATTGAAAAAAAAATAATAATCACGTAACACCGAGATCTTATACTGATTTTGAAACGATTTACCACAAAAATAGACTTCAAATGTATCGATTATAATTAATTAGATAATTATTTATTTATTTTTAACCAATTAGATAATAATTAATTTTTTTTTTTTTGAACCAATTAGATAATAATTAATATTTTAATAAATAAAACGTTTCTATACGTAAAGCGATATCAATTATTTTCTTTTATCTCCGATTATCATCGCAGTCGGTATTGAAAAAAATAAATAAATAAATCACCGTTGTCAATAATTTTTATAAGAAATGTACAACGAGCGCTGCACTTTTTAACGGTTAAAACTGATGAAAATTAGAATTTTCTTTTCTGTACTTGCCGTCTCGAGTAACGTTCTATTTAAATACTGAATTGAGTCATTATACATTTATAAAAGACGAATTAAGAAAAAAAATGTTAATCGCATATTACCGAGCGAAATGCGGCGATTCGTACGTAAAAATACGCGTTCGGGGAAGGGGTGGGGAAATAAATAATAATTCGATTATATTCAATAAAACTACGTTAAAAAATTGTTTTTTTTTTTTTTTGTTAAACGTTTTCGGAAGTTAATTGCAGCAATATTGTTGTATAGCGTATAAAAAAAAAAAACCCGCCACGATTTTGAAGTAAATGAATTTCGTATGATATACTAAATGGTTCGCGCGTTTAGTATTTAAACGCGGAAGGGCGAAATAAAAAAAATTAAATATGTTTTTTACCGGTCTTCCCCTAGCTTTTTGCCGATCGGCAAACAGAATAAAATAAAAAAGACGTTTCCTGTATTACATATTATAGTGTCTACAGTGACGTACTTTCAATTTCTCTTTGAGGGATCGGGTGGGGGGGTTTATAATGTTTATATAAAAAAAATTGAAATTTCGTCTCCATAATATTTCGAATTCAACCACATTATTGAAATAAATCAAATAAAATATATCAAAAAAGGTGAGAATGAAACTGCTAGAGTAGCATTGGAGTGGAAACCACAAGGAAGAAAACCTAGAGGAAGACCTAGGAAAAGATGGATCGACGTGGTTGAGGAGGACCTAAAAACCCTAGGAGTTGAGGACTGGAGAGAGATAGTTCAGGATAGAGACAGGTGGCGAGGTGTAGTAATGGCGGCAAAAACTCTTAGAGAGTAGAATTGCCAGAAGAAGAAGAAGAAGAAGAAGAAGAAGAAGAAGAAAATATATCAAATATATATATATACGTATATTTGTCGAAAAATTTGAATTGGTTATATGAAAAGAAATTGTGATTTAACGATTTTCAAGATTTTTTTTTTGAAAAATTTGTCTCGTTAATACAGTCCAGAGTTATGTATTTGATGAAAAAATTTCGGGTTTGAAATATGACCCATTAGTTTTAAAATCACGGAGAAAAAACGAAATATAATCGATTTTGACGGAATCGCGTTTGTTTTTTATCGTTTTTATGTAATTTTTCGGTAGTTTTTTTTTTCAAACGCTATAAAAACGTATTGAGAAAAATCGAATAATCACCATTTTAAAGTACCGACTAGATGCAATTCACTACCGGAAAATAGCGGTACGCGTAAAGATCGGAGCACACACCTTCTGGTAGAATATTCGGGTACGGACATAAAAAAAAAAAAAAAAACACATTATTTTTTCAACTACATAATTTTTGATGTGTAAACATCTGTTACGGCGGTATGAGAGTAAATCTCGGGAAATGGAACGGGGAAATGTATAAGCTGTTGTCACGACAAATAATCGTAATATTTATCAATATTAATAATGATATTAAATAATTTACACGCAATATTAATAATATTAATTGAATCGGTCATTTCAAAAACAACACAAGTCAAATAAGTTTTATATTATTTTAGTGAAACATAGTCAAAGATAGACAATTCAAAACCACAAATTATGAATGTCATAAACCTCGAAAATAATTGTGTAAAGTACAAAAAATAGTTAAATTTCTGGAGTTATGAAGTTATTTGTGGTTTGTATAACATTTCAATTTGATGACTTACGTTGTTTTTGAAATGACCGATTCAGTTAATTTACACGCAGTTATTATTTGCGCGTAATGTGTAAGCTGTTGTCAATGTTGTCATGACAACTAATCGTGAAAATTTATTGTCGAAATTACTTTGAATAAAGATATACCGATATTCACAAATCCCAACCATAATTCCGTTTCATTTTTAACGCTCACACGAGACGTTTACACATCAATGTCTCGAGTACTAGCAGACTCGTTTTTTTTTTTAACCTTTTTTTCTTTAGTCCTTTGGGGGGGGGGAGGTTTGAATCCGAACCCCTCCCCCCTGGAATACGCCACTGGGTAGTCTATATGGTTAAATATTCTGACAACACCGTGTGCTGCTGCACGGAAAATGACCGCGGAATTATTGTACGCATACACAGGCGGTATAGGTAGTAGGCGTGTCGCGCGCGGCGTTGTAAAAAAATCGGCTATTATAATTAAAAAAAAAAAAACAGAAAGTGAAAAAGATCAACGACTCGAGTGTACGTCTCAGTGGAGATTGTCCAGATCTATAATATCGAACGGCGCGTTTTTCGACGAAACCAATAATACCATTCGGCGCACCAACAGCCAGTCATCGTCCGACGATTTAAAATAAAATATTATTATTATTATTTATTTTATATATAATATTTAATAGGCGAGCATCGCGGAGCGGACGGGACGCGTTTTTACAAAGGCGGCCCCGAGTCCTTTGCCCCGGACGACCATCACCGCGTATGATTTACGACCGTTTTCGATAATCGAGCGTTATAACAAAAACTGGTTTTGTGTGGAAAAAAATAATAATAATAAGAAACGCGTTCTATTATACACGCGAATACGATGAACACACCGCCGTCGTTGGCGTGTATAACTACAAAACGGATCCCTCCACAGACTCTTTATCGGCGTGGTGGACCGCGCGCACCAGCGAAAAACTTCGTTACTACTATAATATAATATAGTAGTCGAACGGGGTGGGTCGTCTTACGAATCTCGCGTATATTTTAATTGAATATTATTAAAAAAATCGAAAAATCGTCTTTGGAGTAATGTTGGCACGCGATTGGAAAAATCTCATCACGATATCGCGTGAAAACCGTATAAAAATTACGACGTATTTTAATAGTCGTCCTATACGTTTAATGCGTTAAATTAAAAAAAATAAAACCTCTATACACGCGCACTAATATTTGTAATTTGTACAATATTATTTACGAGTTCAAACATTTGAAAACGTTAATTTTTTACTAAATGTTTTTTTTTACTGTTTTTGTAAAAAAAAAAAAAACATATAGTATACAATGTTGTATACGTTTTTGTTAAACAATTAATAATTTACGAAACGTAGAAGATGAGAAAAAAAAATGTAGAATTTAATGTGCAAACAATAAACAGCCGCGGGGGTGTTGTGGATATCGCTTAAGTGAATTACTCGGATAAAGATTTTAGAGTTTTGTTTTTATTATAAATTTGAAAGCAACGATAAATCGTTGCATTCGATAAAACGATTCTGAACGGAGTTTCGGTGTAGTAAATAAACGAAGACAATCGATTAAGAAGAAATTGCATTTTTAGCGTTTTTTTCTTTTTGTAATTTTTGGTAGTTTTTCCTGACTTTTGGAAAAAAAAATATTGAGAAAATCGAAAAATGACCCCTTTAAAGTACAAACTAGATGGAATTCGCAATCAGAAAAGGTGCTACACGAAACGGTCGGAGCACTCCTTCTGGTAGAATTTTCGGGTACAGTCATAAAAAAGAAAAACACATCGTTGTAAAACCAATACATACCTCGCTCCGCTCGGGATCTAAAACTACATTTATTATTAGACAAGAAAACCCGACGAGGAAACAGAATTCGATTACATCAAAGATGACAGAAGGATTGAAATTATTAAGGACAGAACGAGAGTCGGGAGCTATATCATTTTTTTGAAAGGAAGCGGAAGATATTGGATTCGGCCGATAAAAGACTGTGGCAATGTACTGTACTATGTTGAAACGACAACACTAGAGGTATTTGGTTATATAACTACAAAGACCGGATTTCGCATATAACGCATATTTTTATAAGCAATTACACGCAGCAAATGGATTTTCATCGATCGTACTCAGGGACGATCTCAGGAAAAAATCATGGGGTGGAGGGGGGTGTAGTCTTTAAAATTGCCGACTAGAATTTGAAATTCCAAATTTTTGTTAACTAATAAATTACTTTTAGTTACATATATTATAAATTTATAATTTTTTTATTACCTTATGTTTCAATTAAATTTGAACTTAAAACTTAGAAATATCTAACTTATTGTTTTTAATTTATATCGGAATGGAATAAATTATTAAGTCAACAAACAAATGAAATAGGTAGTTATTATAACGCATCACTTATTATTTATTATAAAATCGTATTAAAATTAGTTACAGTATTTAAAAACTATTGTAATAAGTGCCTCAATTAATTTTTTTATACGCGCAAAAATATTTATTTATTATCGGGTGCTCCAGAATGTTTAACCTTGGTTCTCTTTCCTCCGTGACATTTAATTTCGTGTTTTAAACGATAATCATCATCAAAACTTGATCCACACTCTAAACACACTATAGTCTCTCACACGCTTTCGTGACTTATTTGTAACGGCCGACATTGCACACAAATATTCGCAACAAAAAATAAAATAAACGCTTTGCACTGGAAAAAAATCACTCGCGAAGCAAACGCTATTAAAATACCGAATTGATACAGAGTTGGTAGAGTTGTCAACACCAGTGGCGTATTTGAGGGGGGGGGCGATAGGGGCAATCGCCCCCTCCGAGAGATTTAAAAAAATTATATTATTTTATATTATATTGGCTGAGATCAAAAATGGGGCAAGATCGCCTAACGGGTTTGGCATTGCTTAATATTCACCATACTATAACATTAAATGTAGATGATGTAATTGATACATTTGCTAATAGTAAAAAAAGAAATATAGACTTAGTTTTATAAATTAAATACATATAATGATAATAAATAAAATGTGTTTTGTTCGATAATTATATTCCTACATATGATTTTTTTTATTGGTGGGAAGGGGGAGAGTTCTTTTACCATCGCCCCCCCCCCCTGAGGTGAAGTCTCAAATACGCCACTGGTCAACACTGTACAAACGTCAAACCCGTCGGGGGCCGTTCTCCGACACGTTGATAAGAATGAGCTGTTAGGTTTCAGACCTAACCTCACATTGCTTTCAATACCAACAGAAATCTTTTAAAAATATGCAGAAAGAAATTTCGTAATGTATATTATAAATCCCTGATGTAGTATTCGTCTGTCCGGACTTTTTTTTAAATAAACTTTAAAATGTCCTTTTTTCCTATATATTATTATATCATGATAGAAACTACAAATATGTCTGTGATACAAACAGAAGTTCCAGATGATAAGAGGTAGTTAGGTTTATGATTTTTAGTTAGATTTTGAATTATTCGTTGAGAATACTTTTTGTTCTCATTGTTGGTAGCACTAAATGCTTATCTACACTATGTTCTTATCAATGTGTCGGAGAACGGCCACCATCCCACGTCAAACACACAATATTATCACAGATAAGATTAAACCAGATAGTTCACTCTTTGATTTACTGATAATTCGGCCCTCCTGAGATCAGTTTGTGCACATACGATAAATTAAATTACTGTACATATTTTTCTACAATAATATTATTATTGTATCCAATAACTTTTATCTTATCTGTGGTACAATAGCGGGACGCATAGTAAACAGTAAAAATCAGTGCTGTACATTTAATGAACTCATAAAAAAATTTTTTTTCCCCTCTCAGTGATGACACTGATCTCAGGAGGGTTTTAGTTTGTTTACATTTTTGAGAATTACACGGGCAGAATAGGAAATTTTAAAGAGTGAACCATCTGGTTTTATCTTATCTGTGATATTATATTATAATATTACAAAATAATCGGTTGTCTTCGTCTGTTGAGTGTTTCTTCAAAACGCGATTATGGCGTATGTGGGATATTCCAAAATAATTTTATTGGCATTATAATATTATAATATAGTCGCTGCCGCCATCGACGCATTGCTTACGCGTTGACAAAAATAGACGGTTAATCGATTTTCTATTGTATATTGTTAGGTTGTAATATTGTGCCGACTCTCGCAGTCTCGCTATGCTTTTGCGACTCCGCTCTATAACTCGTTACGGAAATATTGAGTTAATAATATTATATTATAATATTAACATTTGACGACGTTTATTTTTAATTTTCCTCTCTTCGTTTTAAAACAATTTGGTTTAATTCAGGCGAAAATATAATTTCCATTCTGACGACTGAAAATCAAATATTGCCGAGTGGGGGACACCCTTCGGTTCGTCCCTGATCGTACTTGAATAAATAAAATTGCAAATTTTTTTTTTTGCATATTTTTCGGCGCAAACGCACGTTTTCCATAAAAACGCGTGTTTTCGCATATTACCTACCTATATACATTTAAACGTTTTAATTTTTGTTATACAATTATTGTACATAAATTTATTCCACAAGACGAAAATTGAAAATATTTTTAAAAACAATATAATATTACGTCTCCGTAGACCATTATTAGTCGGTGGGTGCCTAATGTATGTAATGAAATACCGGTTTCCCTATCGTATACTTTTGTCTTTTCTACTTTGTCAAACATTTTCGTCAATACTACAGAACACGGACTGACAGACTGACGACTGTAGTTCGAAATGTACATTCGGCAATAGTCAACGTATTATACAAAACGTGTCCATTTTTATATAACATTTTATATAAGTTTAAAATGCCAACATTTCCAAGTTCAAAATTATCATCACTTAGAAAATGGATCGAACCGTATAGCATTTAACCGAGACAAATATTAACGTAAATCATTGTTTTTTTCAACAAAGTTTAAATTGTATATTTTTTTCATCACAATCGTAAAATATATTTTATATAATATTGTAGTTTATTGATATAATCATTTTTTCGTTATTTTATAACTTAAATAGCTGTAATAATCATCAATTATTTTGCATATTTCATGCTTTTTAAGTACATATTTGAAACGTATTAAGTGCATATTTTACAATTTAAAATGCATATCAAATCCGGTCTTTAGTTATAACCGTACGTGTTAAGAATACTTTTTTTTGTATTTCGAATACTTTACTTGAATTTTATTCGAAATACGTGTCCGAATTATTTTTCTTAAATGTATTTAAATAAAAATACTTTTAAAAATTATTCCGAATACTTTTAAGTTTTATTACTTTTTAATAATTTTTATCGCACCTTCAATTCAGTCTTCGAGCTTAGAAATCAAAAATTTAATAAAGTCTTTCGCAAACTTTAAGCAATTTAATTATTACACTAGTTGCGTGAAAAGTAAATGACGATATAAATATGATCTCATACATCGTTGGTTTTATAATATACGAGTATTATAAAATCAATGCTTTAATATAATATATCAGCCAAAATATAATTTATTGCACTCAAACGTATCTCCGAAATTCGAAGTATGAAAGAAAAATCAAAATCGCTTATGTTTATTCGTGTATAAATGTATATAATTATTCCGAATTAGGGCTGTATTTTGAACACAACACGGAAATAACTGCAGGGTTCAATCCCTCAAGGTTTCTCGACTGTTATATAATAGAGGCGGAACATTCAAAATCAAAACGGTATTGGTAAATAAGTACGTAATTAAAGAACGGTAAGTTTGCTGAAAATAAAAAAATTCACGTTCATTATGATGGAAATTTATTTAAAAAGAGTTTCTCATAGAAGAGCACAACTTTCCTAGAATTTGTGAAATTTCTGGGGGAGTGCTTTAGCCTCTTGAGTTCTCCCTCTGGCTACGCACATATTATTATCAATACATTACTTTTTTTAAAATATTTAATAAAGTTAGGTTGGTGATTATTGTTCTTTACGACTTGGATCCTTTTTAACTCGTAATGACAGAGATGTATTTACGTGATAGGGAGTCCATTCTCCGAAAAATATTTATTATGTTTTTTTTTTTTTTTAATTTGATATGTGCTTTCTATATTCAAACACATGCCGACTATATATATCGTATATATGTATAGGTTAGGTCTGAATAGGAATAACAAAACGTAAAATACTTAAATTTGTGTTCTATAATTTATAGAAATGCGAGGGTCCGAACGATAAGACGTCGCCTTTCTTTCACAAGGTGCCGCGCACGTGCGCATTCGTGAGTATTACAATGCGTGTCGGTGTGGTGCAGTATATTATGTCTGTGTTCACATCCAGTGGCGTGTACAAGTTCACCAGAAGACCGTGCAGAGATTAAAATTTTACATTTATCCACCTACAATAGCGTATTCACATACATGTGTTCAGCAGTAGCGCAATCGTACAATACTCATACACTTGTATCATCATAACACACCCACTACCCCTCGTGACAGCCCATGCAGTCGCGTTAATTCAGATCGTTTATCGTCGTTGTACGCATCTACGAGCAGCTAGGCGACGGTGTTATCAAACATTTGTTTGTATTAACTAACCGATCGTACAGAGAAAAATAAAATCGAACATTTTTTCGCCAAATTCTTACGTGTTGTATAAAATAGAAATCAGATATTATTTAATATTTATAACGGATATCAATACAGATTTGTAGGTATCTTCAAAATTCTGGATAAAGCAGCGGCTCACTTGTCAACTGAACCTCCAAAATCGTCATTAGTACAGAGTGCAAAAGTATTGTCATTACAATTTTTTTTTTTTTATATACACATTTTCTACCGCTCGACGCGCTCTACATAATCTGCAGTAATTATTATACGCGTCTTGTCTTTGGCGATTTCTCGATTTCCTTCTCGGAAACGGTTTAATTGCGCTGCATATACTCTTCCAGACTCTCATTATTATAATACAACAGATTACACTACGAATGTATCACAAGACAATAATTAAAATTGTGATTAGATCTGTTTAACGTTGCATGGGTCGCCGCGTGCACTTGTAAGTCGCCGCGGTTGTCGCCATCTGGATTATAATTATTATTGTGTAATACGTTTTTTTTTTAATGTTTTTAATTAAGAAAATTAAAAATCTTACAATATAAACGTAATAATTTAAAGAAAAAATATTTTTATTTTCACTCTTTCAATTGTATATTATAGAGTATAAGGTATAAAATGAAAACGTATATAAATATGTATACATTACATTACATTGAATCGTATATATTACATCGTGTTATTACGTTTTTATTGAAATATCTTTAAAAATGTAATGATATATTATTTAGTCCAGTACCATAAGCTTATCTTTTTCCAACCATAGTTCAATATCAATTTTACTAGCCACGTTATGTATAATAATATTGATTATTATATTTAAAATAATAATTAAAAATCGTTTAAAACACGCGAAAGATCGCTTTTGATAAAATTTCGTTTTCCAGTCAAATAAAACCAAATCCTACGAAATAATTCGTTTTATACAATTTCTCACAAACATTCCTCGCCGTTTGCGACGTTGTAGTCGTTATATATATATATACAAAGAGTTATGAATATTAACGTAAGTACATAATCATTTTTGTTGGAAATTTTCACAGATTTCTGTAATGTATATTGTTATACAGACGCGATAAGAATTCTGAACTTGGCGAAATTCGCAGTTTCGATTTCACATAGCATTTGGATTTAATCCTGGAAATTATATTACGCAACATATTGTATTTTTTACAAAATCCTTAATACACGTGTAGTGTAAAATTCAGCGAAATCGACACGGACTATACGAAAAACTAGAATAACATTTTTTTCCTATCGTTTCGAGATTTTTACAGTTTGAAAAATATCACGTTACATTGACGTAATCGCAATAGCGACAATTTAATTTCAATATCAAACGGAATACTATTGTAAAAAAAAAAATATATATATTATCTCAATCGTAATATTATTGTGCAAAACAATCGTATTTTCTTATTAAACGTAATAAACGTTTAGTTTTTAGTGTTCACTAAAAAAAAAAAACTATACATTTTTTTTTTTTGTCGAAATCAATTGAAATCACAATTTTCTGTATCGTACGTTTTATCGAGTTTGTTCCGTTTTTCATGTACTGAGATTTTTTTTTTCCTTTTTTTTTTTAAATTGCCTATTGTTATTTAACGGTATAATATAATATAACCACAGACAATAGTCGATAATTTTCCCGAAACACTATAGTCAATCACACTGTTAGGAATTCTTTTCAGTGTTTTCGGTTCACAAAATCGACGACCGGTGATTTATTCGATAATTTTGAGATACGAATATAATGACCCGACTACTGCTGAAGAAACCATCAGCGAACAGACAAAATGTTTCGCACTCGTCGAAATAGATAAATGCTAATGTCATTTGTCAATAAAAAAAATTCATCTTTGCGCGAAATTAATTGTATTCGATTTTTAGATCTTTCGAATCGTATTGTAAGTTATCAGAAAGACATTTTTCAAAGTCCGAATTCCACTTGTAATAATTGGCCCGAACTATATAACTGCAGTGTAACACCGCGGTGACAGGCATAGTATATATATAATTAAACTCACTGCTTCTGCTGTAAAACGAAATTCAAACATTTCAAACCGAAAATAAAGGTTTAAACAGAATTTGTTCTATTTTTATGATGGAAAGTAGTAATATTTGTCCACAATCCGTAGCAATACGAGTTGAAAATAAGATTTTCTAATATTTATTATATTGATTGGTTTGACCGTTTTCGTGTCGGGAGCGAGTTACTCGAGAAAATTCAAAATTCAAAATATACGAGTAAATTATATGTATGTATCATTATAGGATCCAATAACAGATTGTTTTTTTTTTATACCCAGTGTTAAGTTAGTTGCGAAATTATTATAATATATAATATGTGTAATCAATAAGGTACGAGATAATAATACAAATTTTGTTGTATATAATATAGTATTTATTTAATTTACTAATTAATAATTAATTATTAATCGATTCGATTTATTTTCAAATAGTTTTTAGTACTTAGTATTGTCTTAAATGTTTTGAAAATTAATTAAAAATTTAAATCCTTTAATATACATTTTTTTAAATTTCTGTTCGGTTTCGAATAAAAAAAAATGGGGTGTTCGTTTCGGTTCGGGTTCGTTATAATTCGAATAAGTTCGGTTCGATCTCAAAAATCTGGATTCGTAACGTCACTAGTGTGAGCACACAAAAAAGTGAACACAATTATTATTAATTTCGTCATTAAAAAAAAAAAAAAAAATTCTTTTCCATCAATATCACGGACGTCTCACGTCATTTTAAAACGTATTTATTAATTTATCTAGACGGGCCGATACTAATACTATACTGTGTAAAAATAAATCAATATTAAAATTATTAATTAGATTCACGAGTCTATTTAATAGGAGCGTTTTAACTGTGATTAGTTCGACAGAGTGGCACATAATAATATTGTATTGGATTAATGGAAATAAAGACGAATTTTGTTATTATCGATCGGGGGGCATATTAACAAAAATAACAAACGAGTCTAAATACTTAAAAAAAAAAAAAAAAAACTGTCCCGCGGTGCTGATACAAAACGGACCGAAATCTGTCTCGGTATGTTTGATAAAAACGTGATAAATGACTTGTTATTATAAATTCGAATTGTATACGGAATATTATAACGCGATCAAATAGCAGCTGATGTTCGGTCGGCTGATTTATATTTTTCAACGACTATACTTAAAACGGTGTGCACGTTTTACAGTGGCGACGCGAAACGCGAAACTACTGTTACACCGCGCGAGCACTTGTTTAATAAGTAAGTACGTATTATAAACAACGCGTGTATGATTTACCGAACGAGTTTCGTTTTGCCAAAAGCGTAGATCGTGATTTCTCACACGCGTATATTATATTAATGTCGTATTGTTTCGCCGATATTGTTCAAGGTCTGATATGAAATAAGTAAAGAAAAAAAAAACAATCTTTCGAGAGTATATGAAAAAAAAAAAAATACGATTTACTGCTCTCGCTCGCGCATTACCGCGCGCAGTTTCATAAAATTTTCGTAAATTACACCGATTTATTGGCTGGTGAGAAAACAACTTACTTTTTGAACTTTTTGTACATTATAGCGTTTTCCAGTGGCCAGGGGCGCAATTTCACTGAAAAAACTGGGGGTGCTGAAGCCCCTCGATTTTTCATGTTATTTTATAGAGTTATCGATATCTGCAACCAATGCCGTCCTAACCACCAATAATGCCCTAGGGCAATAATATTTGACGCCCCCAAAATTTTTTTTACAACTAACGTAATATCTAATTACATAGTTTTATATATTTTAATAGTAAATACACTCATCCTCGAAATCATCATATAGATACAAGGGAAATTAATATCTAAAATAAAACAACAATTTTTTTCTTTTTGTCATTCATTTTTTTTTTGACGCCCCTTGCATTCATAATACTTTTGACGCCCTAGGGCACTTGCCCCATTTGCCCCCCTTGGGACGGCTATGATTATAGCGGTTTCCAGTGGCGTAATTACGAATGTCATATGGGAGGGGATATAAAATCGATGATCGGATAGCCCGTAATATCGTAACAAACCTTCCAGTATTAATGTCAAAGTGACATTTATTTTCTTTAATAAAAACGACGTCATATTTTATAACGAAATTTCTACTATTCTTCGTTTTTTAGCTAATTTATTTGAGTACTTTATATGTGTACGTATTTACTTCAACATCTGTATACGAGTAAACCTTTCTTCGGTAACCTAACCGCATCGTACCGGTTGCTAGTTACCGATTAATAAACTTAGGAATATTATGAATTACGGTAAATACTAACGAATTTTGTTTACACAAAAAAAAATTAATTTTTTTTTTAATTATAAAATAATTATTCTTATTATATTTTTCGTAAATTAGATAATATGTTGTGTAAAAAAGAAAGCCCATGGAGAGATCCATCCTCCATATCACCCCCGTAATTACGCCCCTGGTGGTTTCCGAACTGAGGTTTTCCGGCGGTGCCTTTTTTCCGGAACAAATTGTGCCCTGCTGTGAATATACCGCGAGGAACATGAATAAAAAAAAAATTACTACACTAAAATTCTCATCGAAAACCGATTTTAATAATAATTCGAATGAACGTAATACAATCCAGATTCACGGCTAACATTATCACGCATTTGCAAAAATTAATAATACAAAAGTCATAATAAACATGAAAAACGTATAGATAATGCGGCGTATGATGTAGCTGATTGTTTCGGCAAATTTTCGGATTTTCAGGTTCTATTTCTGACAATTGGAGTTGATAGTTGCGCAGTGCGTAAGCCGAAAGTCCCGACTCGCATAAGTGAGGTGCAAAAAAGGTTAAGAGTAGTGTTTTCGATTTTTAAGCGCCTTACGTAACTAATTTTGTCTTTCAGGCTTAGCCGGAATTCGACGTACTTAATCGAATTTCTGTTAATGGAAAATTTTGGGTCTGCAGAACTCAAGTCAATCAGATTTTCAATTTGCATTCAAACAACACCTCTCCGAACTGTAGGGAATTGCTCAATCGATTTTTTTTTTTTTAGTCGCTCGAGGTGCTCAAAAAATAAATTGTAAATATATTTGGGAACCGACGCATTATAGGATTGTAATCCTTTTGAACTCGGAATTTTCAATCATTTTTTTTTTTTTTTTTTCATTTTTCTTTTGTGTACTGCCGGGTGATTTTTTTTCTTTCATCGTGACCCATCTGGCGATATACGTGTAAATATTTCGGAAAATTTTAATTATTTATATTTGTCTCGAAAATTTTTCGGTGTATAAGATTCTATTTATAATTTTTGCCATATATATATATATATATATATATATATATATATATATATATATATATAGTTTCAATGTGTTTATATTTATTTGTTATATTTATTTTGATTTTAAAACGATGACCTATGAGCCAACCAGGTGTTGTTAGAAATAAATCTTGAGGAACGTTTTTCGCCGAAATAAAACGCGTTTTTTCTGCCCCCAGAAAAAAAAAATCATTTAAGAACCCGTGAATATTAAATTTTATATATTTATCACTATTTTGTGTAATATATCATTATAAATAATGAATTTTACATTATCGTACGGTAGTTTTTTTTTTTTTTTGTAAACGTGCAAATCGATAAAACCTAAACGCTTGGCGTGTAATTGATGTAGGATCGTATAACTGATATTTGGTACGACTCTAGTAAATATTTTTTTTCCCATAAGATATATATACGCTGGATGCGGACGGATGTGTGAAGCTGGTCGGATTTCTTGTGGTAAAATTTTTTTTTTTTTTTAGATATTCTATGAATATCCGTTTGCACGAAGAATGAATAATTTGCCGATTGATATCGTGTCCATTCATATTCGCTATTTATTTATACATATTTTCGCAATACCTGCAGTGATCAGCATTTTCGAATGGAAAGGTGCGACATAAAAAATACACCAAGTGGTAAGTGTGAAACGTAATATTATAGTAGTAACGTCTATATAATACCCCGGATAACGTCAACATAACGTCGATTAAAACTCAAACACACGGCTTCTTTTTAAATTCCTTCCAACGCGTTATAATTTATGTATTCGTAAGGTAATATTTCGAATAAAAATTTCCTTTTCAGGATCAGTAGTTCCTCGAATGGAATTGTTCATTTGTATCGTATCGTTCGTTCGTATACGATTATGACGTAAGTGTAATTAATCTATATTTAAAGAATTATACTAAAATAAATAAAACAAAAATAATAATATTATAGAATAAAATCGAATTTCCTCGGATTTTCAGCTATTGCATACGGTACTTGGTCTGGAACGATATTATAGTGTACAATACATAATATATGAATGTCTCTAATATAATGTCGAACGATTTACTGCAAGTTCTTATAACAAAGGAAATAATACTTTTTTAAAAAATGAAATTTAATTTGATCGAATCGTTAATTAATCATATACCTCATTAAAAAAAAAAGGCTATGTGGTGGGGGAGACGCGGCACTGTCGTCTCTCGTGCCGTGAGCACGGTCCTGCGCAAAACGTGTTTTCTCATCAAAGCACACTGTTGTTACTTCGTCAAGTGATATTCACGCGAAAATGTCCATTAAAAAATGTTTCATTATCTACACGTAACGCAAGAGCACTCGAATTCTAAAGTAGTCAATTATTAAACAAATATAAACGATTAAATTAGTGCGATCGGTAGACAGAGGCGTGTTGAATCAGTTTTTGGCGAACAACGACGGTATTAGACACTTCGCGTCACGCAGTCATCAGTGTATTATAATATATAATACACGTGCCGAAAACAAAACAAGCGATTTTCATTATTATAAAGCTATCGATTAATTGATCTACTATTGTTATTATTTTTACATTATTATATATAATATTATTATTACGTAATACCAAACCGTAATTACCGAATTATCCGTCGACGAGTCAGCCGAGACCAGCCGTGTCTACTTGTACACCGATTTCCGCGCGGAGTATCCAGAAACTATTTTGTGTATTGTGACGTTATGGTAAACACGTTAATTATAATATTATTATCATAACAATATGCGTATATATGTATATAATAAGGAAACTAGACCGTGTCGATGATACATCATTCGGTCAAACGCAGCCAGTAAACACATTCTTCGACCATTGAGTTGCGTCGCGGTCACCGATTATCACGGTGAGTCACATGCTAGACGCAATGGCGTGGCGAACTCGAAAAAAAATACTCTTGCGCAAGAAATTTTATATTGTCATCCCTTAAAACAACAACAAAAAAAATTTGAATTTTTTTCTTCAGTTGTCGCCGTATAAATAATACGGCTTCGTTTTAGCACGTCAGAAGATCTCCCACGGTAGATTATTGTCTCTTCACAATCAATTTTGAAATCCCCTATTTCAACTCAAATACGTAATTTTCGTTTTTGGTCCACAGCAGAACGTAAACGTGTCGTTTTTAAATTTAACACATAAGAAAAAAAAATATACGAAAATCTTTAATGTTTTATTTAATTATAGCATCATATTTCTGAAGATAATGAAACGAAGGAGTTTCTAAATACCTACTAAGGCCTCCAAAAAAACAACTATAAAAGATTTGAAACTTTTGTTCCGTAAAAGCAAAAATCAGATTTCAAATACCTAACTTTATAATAGGTACCTAAAATATTTGCAAAGAAATTAAACACAATAAATTTAAAAAATTTTTACTATATTCAAACAGATTTTAAAAATAACATTTTTTTATCAATATATGTATATATATATATATTAGATAATATTAATAACACGCCATAGTGTTCTCATTAAACACACAGGTTTTTGCTGTTTTAAATTTTTTTTAATATATTATAATTATATAATTTTTTTTATTTGTGTCTTCTTATTGTAATATTCATAATATTGTCTACGTAATTAGTCACTTTTATTTTTTTCCTCTGCTGTTGTATTTTTCGTTTTGCTTAATACCCGATGATTTTTTGCCGAAACCGACAGTAAATAAACACACTTAGTACAAAAACTTTTATATCTTTTCTTTATTTTACGTAATACTCTTTGGCTTTATTGTATATTTAGATATAATATATATATAAGTATATACAAATTTATTATTTACGAGTATTAATTTATAATTGTACGTATTCTCTCTATTCTTTATTTATTTGCTGTTTTTGTTTTCACTGCTTTATTATTTACATTATTTATTTCAGAATGTGTTGTGCAGCAATACTCGTATTGTAAATACCTATAGGCTATAGTAAAAAATAAAATATTATTAAAATTATACGTGTATGTAATGTCAGTCTAAAAAAAAAAAAATATTTTTTTATACTTTAATCACGTGGAAAAAAATTAAGGGGTATCAAAATGATTTCCAGCACACGGGCCTCAGATCTCGTAGTTGAAGTAATGCTAAAACGTAAACGTATATTAAATATATATTTTAAAACAAATGCGGAATTTAAAATTTGCAAATAGTCGAAACGTTTGAAAACGATTATATGCGTTCAATATTTTATTATTTTTGTTATTATTGTTCGATTTCGATTGGGTCGAGAGACGCAAACGAAAATAAAATTCCTGTCTATTCCGTTTGCAGCAGACACGGTCGGTACACTGCAGTCTACAATTAAAATAATTTCAGACACAACCATTAATCATCTTGTACCTATACAATAATATGGTATATAGGTACCTACACATTACAAGTATACAGGTATACTAACCGCATTTCGACGATGAACGTTACTCGTTTTTTTTCTTTCGGTCATTGACTGTTCCACACACCTAGTGCGAGTCGTTGTCCGCTTCGTGTTCCCAACAATTATTTTAATATTATTCATAAAAACAATAATAATTTATATATATATATATATATATATATATAATAAGTGCGGACAATTTTCGCAAATTACATAATTACGAAAGGAACGCGTGACGACGGGAAAACATTGAACCATTCGCGAATATTTTGAATTTGGAGACAATTCAATGTTTAGTTGTTTTCAGGAAGCTATGCTATCGATTGTCTTTGGAAATTATTGAACGAAAATTGCGCCTTATGAAATTGATAATATGAATTGAAGAATGTGACCCCTACACCCCATTCTCAAAACCTGTTCGTCTTCAAATATATATATTATATATACACAATAATAATAATTGTATCGAATCTCAATCGTTAGCTCATTACGTAGGTTATTATTATTATTATTATTATTATTATTATTATTATTATTGATATAAGGTCCTCGAGATTTATAGCACTAAAAAAAACATTGAAGTACGCGTTATATTGTGCTTAAAATGATCATGAAATATGCAATAAAAATTACAAAATAATAATAATAATATATCATTATCGGGGCGTGAATTTTATAGCACCAAACAACTCTGAAATATGCGTTATAATATGACCGAAGAAATCTTAAAATATTATCTAAAAACAGTGAAAAATATGCTAAAAAGTGTTTTATTTATGAATTATAGTAAAGGTCGGCGCACACTGCCACTATATATATATATATACATATATATATAGCGATAATTTAATGCATAAAAATAGATTGTAGTATAAAATATGTTATTATCTAATAAATCGGTAATACCTACGGTTAATTTTTTTCTACCTCCTTAAGGTTACGAAATTAATGAAAAACATAAAATAATTTTAATTCAATGCATATAAGCAACAAAAAAAAAAAAACTACCACCAAAACTTGGAAAGTATCACTAAAAATCTAAATCGTTAGAAATTTGCGATATAGATTTATAATTTGATTCTTTGATACGTAAAACAAACGTTTCTAGCTTACTCCGTTACTTTTTATCCGTTTTCAGTAATTATTAGCAAACGAATCCGTACTCTGATCTCAATAAACTTAATAAATTATTATTTTAACAACATATTAAATATTATTTGATTGGTCTTGGTTTTTTTTATTTAAAGTATTCATATTCTGAAACGTAATTATATAATTCATAATTTAAATTATTAGTTGCTCAATGAAAATCGCGTTGTATATATTATGTATTTAAGATTTCGGTAAAAATAATACGAGTAAAATACAACTGAGCCAATGTAATATAAATGTGTATTGATTAACAAACACTAAGCGAAATAATTAGAAAAAAAAAAGCTAAAAACATTTTTTTTTTCAAATTCTTCTTCGTAAGATGCTGATTTATAGCTTGCCCCGTTTTAATTTTAGACTTTGAAAAAAAAAACGTACGCGAATGCTACAAGTCTCGATAGACCGATAGAGGATATCCTGCAGCACGACGCGTATGGATGGAAATTCGAAAATTCTCGCGTTATTGATTAATTAGAATGTCTAACGACAGAAATATCGATTAAATGTCGATAAAAACGATTCAAAAATAAATATTATATTTATATCAGCCGCGGTTAATGAAAAACACGAACACCTGCGGTTTTTTGGACAGGACGCCCTTAGTGTGTTTATAATAACGCATTAACACTGTAAACGACAATACGTTCTTAGAATATTCATTTATCGTGTGAAGGCTATTCGAGGTTGAAGACCGGAGACATTCTCTATGGCGTCTAAAAGTTTAGTCATCTGTTGCGCGCACGTAAATTCACTTATGTCAATAACACGTGGTGCGCGAAGGAAACTCCTCGTGAAAACGTCATGTGTGCCTACGAAAGAATTTTGTCCCGTTCTCTAATCCCATAAACTTACACCGCGTGTAATTCACTGTAAACTCCAAATGTCGAAAAAACATATCATACCGAGTCCGGCAGGACGGGATTTCGGTACGTGCAGAGGTGAGCCCTGCAGGACGGAAAAATTTGATTGAGGTCTCCCAAGTAAACAAACGGGGCGTATCGATATTTCCAAAAACGTATTGTATCGTTTTATATATTTTACGGTGTTCTCATTTAATTCGACCAGGAAATTTTTTACGACAATACGGTTAAAATAACTTAAAACGAAAAATAATATAAAAAAAAGATAATTTATAAACTCGGAACTCTTGTCGTCTTTGTTCTTGTACAAACCGTGTTTTCTCGAAATATCACACTCGTTTTAACAATTCGTTTAAGTCGATTTTCCGTCATTGAATCTATTTTTTTCTTCTGTGTTTAAAAATTAGAAAATGCTGCAATTTGTTTATCACTATCACAAAACTGTGTAAGCTCCTGGGCGGGCTCAGCTTTCCGTTAGCACCGACCCCGTAGCCCGGCATCACAGAGAGTCAATAAATATTATAATTGATACCGTTCGTTACGACGTATTCAGTTACCTACAATATGTTACTGTACATTTGACGAGTTTTCTCGAACACTCCATGAAGTCATACGGTTATCCATATAATACACACAAGCGAATAGTCAGGGAAACGGTTCAAGGACTTGAACACCGAAATTTCACAAATTCTACCACAATTATGCTTTTCTACGAAAAAGTCTTTTTAAATACATTTCGACATTTTAATGAATGTGATTTTTTTTTTTTGTCAATAATCTTTCTTTAATTATTATATATGCTTATTTACAGTAAATATTTTGTACCATATAATAATATAACAGTCGAGAAACCTTGAGGGATTGAACCTTGTAATTTGCATTTGATGTTCAAAAAAAAAACAGCGCCAATTCGGAATAATTATATGCACGAATAAACCATACGTGATTTTCATTTTTCTTTCGTACGTCGAATTTTTAAGATTCACGTGAATCCATAATTGTATTTTGGCTGATATACTCGTGTATATAGAAGCATTGATTTTATAATACATCATAAAAACAACGGTATGAGCTACCCCTTTATAATATCATTGATGTCCATTATTTTTCATTGCTACCAATGTAATAATTAAATTGTTGGAAGTTTGTTAGAGATTTGATTTACTTTAATTGATTTTTAAGCTCCTCCCGAAAAAATTCCGTCTACGAGCCTGAATATAGACGACTACTTGCGTTAATCTCCGGTCAAATAACCGTGTTTTAAATCTACATTAGTACATCGTATAACAGAAAAAGTTTAATATTATTACTATTAGTTTCATATTTAATGACTGATATAAAGTTTGCTGATTAGTTTAAATAACCGAATCGTTTGGGGAGAATGTAGAGTTAGAGTATTGCGCGAGAGGCTGAGAACCGCAAAATCCGAAAAAAAAAAAAATTCCATCATTGATCACGCATTGTTTCTTAATAGTAACGTAGAAAATGTAATTAATTAATATTCGGTAGAGTTGTATAGGACTTTGTCGAGTTGTAGGCAGTATAAGTGAACAGTCGAGGAAATCTAAATTATTATTGAACAAACTGTCGTGAAATGTAAGAAATTACAATACGCGTTTTAAAGGCAAAGAAATATTCCTGACATTTTAAAACGTCAAATAACATTATGTATTTACTGTAATTTTAAAAGAAATTGCAGTGTTGAGAGTGAAATATTGCGAAGACTTAGAAGCAGGATTTTGATTATTAAATAAAAGTGCTGTTCTTTAAATTTCGAACTGTGGCCGCCCTATAGTAGTTATAAATAAGACGCGTTAAAAAAAATTCACTTATATTTTGAAAACGTCGTGTCGAAAATAGGTTTGGAATTTTTACGTTTGAATCTCAAGCAGATAAATTTATTTCGTTTTAAATACAAATCGAATATATAAAAGTAATTTTGTGTTGATAAATAGTAAAAAACTTTCCGGAGCCCAAGTATGCCGCGTGTATTTTACATTATTATGAAATTGCAATAGACAATATAAAATATTCATTATATCATATTCAATGGATTGGAAGCATAGATTCGAAGGTCGAAATCTACGTATTATTAAAGTGTCTAGTTGTTCTGTGATTTCTCAAACCAATTTTCAAATAAAACGTGTAAAAACGATTTTTTTTTTTTTTGTACAAAAATCATTTGTACGAAACGTATATTTTGGTTATTGAATTACGATAAATAAAACACAGTGTAATATTAAATACATCATGGAACGAATAATTCTTTAAAAACGTACTCGATAGTAATTTTTAAAATTGTAAAAAAAAAATCTTTTTAAAATATACTGTCTATTTATTATAGTACGCCCTGCGTAGATTTTCAAACGTATTGTGTCATTTCAGTATGTGTTTCGTTTACGAATAACAATACTAATATATTTGCAATTATAATTCTAAAATCCTTGAAATTTTCGCACAAGGGCAAAGATGCATTGGAAATTTCATACTGTGTTTCAAAACTCTCAAAATATTTCCAAACGATATCGTATATTTTCATTAGTATTTCTAGTAGTTTACAATTAAAACTCTTCTATTGATATGCATAAGAATCTAAACGTACGAATATTAAAATGCGACCCGACGGGGAAAAAATGTCCACGAGTATACGCGTTTTGTTCAACTCGAAAATATTTTCTTTACGAATAAAACATTTCCGTATTAAAAATATAAGAATGTTCTTGAAAAAAAAAATTCTCGATTAAAAAAAATATACCTACTTTTGCTTAAACCGACATAGGTATAAGTGATGTGTGATTTGTAATCGTCGTTCGTTTTAATACAATTATAGATCAATATTTTTAGAAATTTAAAAGCGTTTTACTACTGCATTTATTCGTATCAATTACGAGCGAAACTAGCTATTTCCCTCCAAAAATCAAATTCAATTTTCTTCAAAAAAAAAAAAAAAAATTAATAAATAAAGAAAAAGAGAGATGTGTTCTGTTTTTCTCCACAAATCATATTAAACACGCTTCTCGATTGTCGACTTTACGACAAATGTAAATTATATATATATACTTACTGTTTTTGCACACGTTGCCAAATTGTTGATTTTCGGAAACTCGGATAAATATTCATATAAAAAATTTAATAAATTTTTTATGAAAAAGAACAAAAATAGAAACATGTCAATAATAAGATATGTTCCTATTTTTGAAAATCATAATTATTATTGCTTGATTTTTATTATTATAGGAAAAATAAATAAAAAAAACGTCCACTTGGAAGACCAAGAACAAGATGGAAAGACACAGTAGAAAAGGATGTGAGACTGCTAGAAGAGAATGCAATGTTAGACTGGACTTTGGACAGAGAAAAATGGAGAAGCTTACTAGTGGCAGCGCAGGTCCTTAATGGACCGTTAAGCTGTTGATGATGATTTTTATTATATATGTGTAGTGTGTACTTTTTAGACGAATAAAATATTTTTTCAAAATAACATTTAAAAAAAAAAAACGTGTATTTTATTTTTGTTTCTAATTGTCTTTTTATAATATTAAAATAAATTAAAGATAGCTAATTAAAAACTTAGGAATTCTCTTAATCGTCGTGCTACAATGTATATTTTCATAGTTTATATTTTATAAAAATAAAATAAATTAAAATTGTATGCCGTTTTTTCAATAAATTCGAATACATACATACTATTTATACATGTACTTTGTATGTAAAAATCGTATAATATACACTTTTATTTTGCAAAATTTTTGGATATTTGATATAGCAATAGGTCGTAGGTATTTAAAATTTAGTAATGGTAATATTATTAATAAAAAAAATATATTAAAAAACATTATTACAGTGACACGTGTATGCTATTTCATTAATTTTTATAAATAAAGCAATAAAATAAACATATCGTTCGTACTAAGTGTCCGTAATTAAACAAACGATTCATGAAATTATACGCGTACTGGTTTAGATGAATATTAAATTTTATTTTCAAAATTTCTTGGTAGGTATGAACCAACATTTAGTGTAGAATAGCCGCAATCATATTTCTACGGATTATAGAGATGTGAAATATTCTTTTTGCAACGGCTCTGTTTGTTTGTATGCAGAGGCAAAATCTAGACGTGGGCGATTATTAAAATAATAAATAAAAAGTCGATGTTAATTTTTCAAGAACGTTTTTCTTGATTTTATAGAGAAAAAAAAACACAAAAAGCACTTTTAATAGAAATGTTTAATATAATTCATAAAAATACGTATATAATTTTTGGGTAATTAATACATTTTAAAATTCTATGCATGTCAAGTATGTTGATAAATTATATATAGGAAATGTACTTTGCGGATTTTCGCTAATCGTTTAAAGTTTAAAATTTGTGCGATTGGAAAATTTAGGGATAAAACAACGTTTATTGTTTTTTGAAATTGTCAGGAGGGGAATTTTTAAATTTAAGAGTAAAAAAATTGAAAACAAGATGAAAAATATATTTTTCTAAAAAAATCATAAAAACATATTGAAAAAAAAATAATAATAATAGTAATGAAAATGTATACAACAAAAAAAATTGATTTCATAATAACAATTCATGAACAATTCATTGAATATTATTTTCTAGATTTACATTGTAATAAATTCCAGTCAAGCACGTTACGATTACATTAAATTATTGGCGTCGCTCAGATTCGTTTTTCGAATACAACGCTTTATCATTGCATACAAAATTCAAAATAATTATACAAGCTAAAATTTATGTCGAAATGTCCCACTTGAATCGACATCTACAACTATCTTTTTCTTTTTTGTATATAGTTTAAATGAAAATGTCTTTGAATAAACTACACCGTTTTTCGTCGCTGTGAAAATTTTCTATTTTCTTTACCTATATAAAATTTTTTCATTTTTTACCGATTTAGATTACGCATTCCGTGTCCAACTCACATTGCACGCAACAGACGTATAATCGTATTTATGTGTCCAAACATAAAACGAATAACGTTTGCTTCTTTCCGTCGTCGTGAAGACAAAGCAAAATGAAGTTTTTCACTTAAAATTCGGAGTGATTTTTTTTTTTTAAATTGATTTTTACACTAAAATATCGATGCAAACGTATAAATACGTGTAAAATCGTTAACACAATATTCCAGTGCGTTATAGAAATACCGTAACGTTTGTCGCTTGCAGGACATTTATAATATGTGAAATCGTCCACATTAAATCCTCGCCGATATACGCGTAGCACGAATAAGGATCCACTCCTTAAACCTCCTTACACACACACACACACACAGTCCGACATGTGTAAATATTATTATGTTAAATAGTGTGTGTTAATATGCTTTTTACGTGGCATCGGGAGGAAGGTTAAACACATTCAACGACGTCCCTCGAACAAACCGAAAACATTATTATGTTATTTACACAAACGCGATTGTCTGAATAACAACGCAGAGAACGTGAATAGTTTATATTGTTAAAGAATTTTTTGGCAAAGATTTAATCGAATCTAGTATAATAATATATTATGTGAAAATATCATTATTACTATTCGTACACGTCTAAAAAAAAAAAAAAAACTGTCATCCCGAGAGATCATCTCGCGCCGCGCGCATGTACACACAATAATATTCGCGTTTTCTGTGCCGTTCGTAAGCTCGGCAACGGCGACCTATATAAAAAAAAAAAAAAATTGTAAAACACCAATGCCGTCGAAATGATTGAAATTCGTTTTTTTTCCTTTTTTTTTTGGAAATCGTCCTGATGGTTCCAGTGAAACTGTGTATTATAAATAAAACATTTCGGGTAAAGTAGTCCGATGGCATTTTCATTGTCAGCAGACAGTACGCCAAAACGAAAATAAATCGTATACATAATATGTGGTGACACACATTGTCAAACGATAGAGGTGAACAAGCGGCTATAGCTGTGTTCACGGGTATTTCAGGCGTAGACGAAGACCGAGTGGCGAAGAAATAAGTCTGTTGAGATAAATGCGTAGTACTTACGCGTCCATGTGTTCAAATATTTTCAAAGGTTCCGATAGATTAAAAAAAAAAGATTAGTAAAAATTTAAAAAATAAAAATAAAAAAAAGGTAACGAGCCGCGGGGTGTTGTGAATGTCACTTGAGTGAATTACTCGGATAAGGATTTTAGAGTGTATTGTCATCACTAAACACATTTGAAAGCAATGATAAATCATCGCATTCGATAAAACGATTCTGAGTGGATCTGTGGTGTACCGTTTTAGGTATATAACAAAAACTTACACTTTTTACGAATTAAATACCACAAAACCTATAATTGTTATAAAATTATCCAAAATTAAAAGAAAATGTTTGAAAATTTGTTTTCTTTAATACAATATACAGTTACACGTTAGATGAATATTTCAAATTTCTATACCCAATAGTTTCAAAATAACGATAATCGATTTCGACGAAATCGCGTTTTTACCGTTTTTGTGTAATTTTTCGGTAGTTTTTTAGTTATATTTGCAGTCGCTTTTGAGCAAAATCAAAAAATGACTCCTCTAAAGTACCAACTAGACGCTACCGGAAACAAACTGTGACTGTAAAGATTGTAGCATTCCTTCTGGTAGAAGTTTTGGGTACAGACGTAAAAAAAAGACGCAGAGCTATGTAAAATCTGTCGCTCCGCTCAGAATCTAAAACAAAACGCGTAAATTAAAATAGAAATAAGTGAATTATTCTGTACGATAATGTGGTTACCTGCAAAGAGGAGATTGGAAAGTAGAAATTAATAGTAGAATAAAGAAAGCTGGAAAAACGTATTGTGCTCTACTAAATTATTTTGAATTTATTCACGAAGCGAACAAAGATAAAACTTTACATAGCAGTGGCGAGACCAGCGTTAAAATTTAAAAAAAAAAGAGGAACAAAATTTGACTACGTTCGAGAACAAAAATATGTATCATTGATAAAAAAAAAAGAGACGAATGGAGACTAAATTATGACCAAATACTAAGAGATGAAATTGGGGTGTCATGGATTACGAATTATATAAAAAGACAAAGGATTAAACGGTGTGGAGACTCGCAATGCGAACGGAAAACACAGAAAAATAAAGGCAATACAATTAACTGGATTCCGAATGGATGGAGGCCAAGAGACGGACCTAAGAAACGTTGGAAGGACAAAATCAAGGAATACATGGAACAGTATTAGGTATAACAGACCGGGAAGTGTACACCCGAGACGAAGAATCGTGGAGAATTTTCGTAGCTGCTGTAAAGAAGAAGAAGCTGGTAATACAGTTTTGTGTGTTACCGAGATTTTTCGTTTTGCAAAATTTTATCTATAAACGATTAGAATAATATTCGTACGATATACGAGTATATACAATTTTTATACAATATTTCCATAAAAATTATTGTTATGCTGGGCACCTATTCGTTTTTTTTTCTTTTCGAGATCCCAGAGGCGTTTTCACGCGTGCGATGCGAGGGTCAAGGACGGAAAATATGTCTTGTATTGTTCGATAATAATTTTTGTGTGAAACAAACAAGTTTACATATATTATTACCGTGTGAAATTCTTACGAAACCGTTAGCAAAACAGAAAAAACAAACATATTATTTATTTATTTATTTTTTTTTTTTTACTCGTTTGTTTAGGAACGAGAATATAGCTATTAAACTTAATAGCATTCGATATAATGTGAAAATTATCGAGGCACATATTATTAAATGTGTGTTGAACGTCATTTTATAACGTTACTCACGGGGTGCTCGAAAAAATATATGTATTTTTTTTTTTATATAAAGCCGAATTTAACGTTATTTCACGAGAAATGGTAATTTCTTATACAAGGTTTACGGTAACATTGTTGTTTCTTCGAGAAACAATGTAATTTCTACACGAGATTTTCAAACGATTCTTTTTAATAATAATTTATTTGATAAAACATCATATATGAAAAAAAAAACCTTAAAGTAAACGCAAATACACACGTGACAGTGCATGTGAGAAGTAGCTGGTCACATGCGGTTTGTTCGATTGGCACACTCAGTCGTATTCAGACTCAACGAGATTATATCAGTTCGTATTGTCTGGCGATCAAAAGATGGCGATTATACAGCTTCTGTAATATTATTCCGTTATTGATTATTATTATTTAATTATGCGCGGTCGTTTCGTAGGAAAACTTGTAATATAATATGCTTTGAATGCGAAAATCGGTAAACGTGATAAGTGCGATTTCATGTAATATGCGTATACACACGTTGAAACAATAATATAGTTGTACACACGCGTAATATAAAAGAGTATGGTTTTTAAGAGTATTCTTTTTTTATTCAAACTGCCCGGTAAACCGTTAAGCAGTATTTCGGGCAGTGGTTCGCCATCGTTTATTAATGAAAAAACGACTTCCAGTAGGGTAGATGGTCAAACAGTCTTTGGTCCATCTAACACTTACACATTGAAATGTAAATTTTTTTCTTTTACCTATAAACTGGGGAGGAATTGCAAGACGCTGCGCTGCGATACTTCCCCTTACAAAAAATATTTGAAAATTATACGTAGGTCAGGCGTGTTTAGTAAAATTCGACTTGAAAATTATACGTACCTAACCTAAACTCAATGCCTAACCTAACTTAACCTTAATCGTTTAAAAAATAATAATAAATACCTCGTAGACTCGATTCGGTCAAATAAAAAAGTGTGGAAAACTTAAATTTTTTTTTTTTTTTGGGGGAGGTGCTAAAATTGTGAATAGTTTATAAATCAACCGAGGCCAGCGGCACCCACTGCACTGCCAATACCGTCTATATCCGAAGATTCCTTATACACCACAAAATGGAACGATAAACGTTTTGAATAATATAAGTTTCCAAAACAATTGTCTTCGTATTAACTGGAATTCGACAATGTATGCAATGATATTGTATATAATAATTGTTACAATGATAATAATCATTTCAGCTATAATTTCATACACCATCAGCTATCAATTTATTTCAATATTAATTGAAAAATATAAAAACTAAAATTAAAATAATAATTTTTTAGATTGTGACCGGAGCGAAGAATTTATTTTAAATGAAAATAATGTTATATTATATATTATTATTATTTATTAATATTTTAATTTTGAAATATTTCAAAAATGTCTAAAAGACTTCTTCTTAATACGCACATTAAAAGATGAAATGTGTAATTAAATGAATTTCTTTTTTCACAAAAAAAAAAAAAATACGAATTTTGATATTATTATTATATATAACACTTCAATATCTGTTACTATATCATGTCAAATAATAAATAACGCGCATTAAAAAACACACAGATATCTGACATCACAATATACTGTTTAGAAAGAAAATGTTTATTACATTATATTAATATACATAACATAATACGCGAATTATAAATTCCATATTATTGGAAGTGCAGTGAAACATAATCAATCATCACACGACACGAATACTCCGGTGTGCGTTCGCATGTGACCGGTTAAACTGTATTTCAGTGTAAAAGATCTCATACAAACTTTACACGTGTACGGTTTTTCACCGATGTGCGTCCTCACGTGCTTGGCCAGAGTGCTACTCTGCGCAAAAGATCTCATACAAACTTTACACGTGTACGGTTTTTCTCCGGTGTGCGTTCGCATGTGCTTTGTCAATGTATCTTTCCTCGCAAAGGACTTCATGCAAACTTTACACGAATACGGTTTTTCTCCGGTGTGCGTTCGCATATGAATTGTCAAATAGCTATTGCAAATAAAGGGTTTTAAACAAACTTCACAAGTACACAGTTGTTTTTCTCCGTTTGGCCTCTTTTCGTTCATTTTTGTAGATCTTTGAAGGCACGTTATATAGTTTAATATAATGTTATGTAATGTTCGTAATGTTCAACACTGTTTACAATACATAATTCAATTTTTATTATAATCCGAGCACATCACTGTCTTGCGTATTCGTAAAGCATTTTCTTATTCATTCATACACCATTTCAATGTATTACCATACACAACAATCGCGAAAATCCATAGTTTTATTTAGTTTGTTTATTTCATCATATGTACAGGTGCTACGATAATATTACGTGTAACGTCGTTTATGAGTAAATATTAAAATACTTCTTTACGCTATTTTTTCCGAACATTTTTTTAATTTTTAAAATAATTTGTAATTTTAATGTTATGCGCACATATCGTTTTGTAATATTAAAATGGACACTACCATCCCTATGTGATTTCAACGATTACTTCCATTGTGCACAGTCTTTCGATATTTTATTCAAATAAATAAATATTAATGTCTGCTCTTTTCGGAACACCGATTATATAACATGTTATGCCCACTAAAGAAGAGAATAACAAATCGTTTATGAGTTCCAACACGTTTCTCGGATAATTTCTTTTGAGCTCTCCGAACACAATCCAATCCATTGATTAGCATTACGGAAAATAATGAAAAGACACAGTCATGTTATAAGGGTCTTTAAAACACATATTTATAAATGATTTATTCGTATATCACCGTAAAACAAACATCTCGCTTTTATAAACCCACGCAATTTAAACGAAACGGAGTACAATTCACTTGTGTGGAAAAATACAATGAACAATAACCCACTGTTGAATTGACACTAATCGCAATGGCCAAAACGTTATAATGTCGATATCGACTCAGGTAGGTATTGGTCTTATCAAATCACCACCACCAGGACCCGGTCTAAAAGAAAAGCAGTCATGACACAAGAAAACTACACTTTTTCACTCGCGGTGATCTCGTCTCAAAAGAAAGTTCTGCGTATGCAGTATTTTTCGGGCGAGTACTACTCTCGCGTCTGCAGTCTCATCGGGCGTACCGAGTCCGTGCGCACGCACACGTCAATCGCATGCCTCAACTCAAGAAACCGGTTCTCCGGGACAGATAATATATCACGTGTTATTTCGTATATGTATATAACACAGAAAAACATTTCTATAAATTTTTTTTCCAATCTTTTATTTTTATTTTTGTAATAATATGTTACTATTAGAGTTCGGATATTGATAAGAAAGCAAAATAAAGTTTACTTCATTGAAATCAGAACGATTCAAAACGTATTTATATGTAAGAATTAGGTGTCTTTCTATCACACTCTCATCAAGCATTTTGTAACATTCGCTACAAAATCCGAGCCCTAGTTATTATTAGTATTCATTATTATTCTTTTAAATCCAGTGTGGAGGACGCATTTGAAAGGCCGAGATATCAACACATCGTATACGTAAACAAATCTGGTACCTACACATCGCAGATCCTTTTATTTGTAAAAATTATTATAATATTGTAATATGTATTGCGTGAATTGCATTTATAACGACTTATATCAAAGGTTCTTATATTTTTTATAGTACGAGGACCAATTTTCTTACAAATAACTTTTTTTTTTCTTACAAAATATCTCACGTTCATATAACTGACATTTTTATTTTTTTTAATTTTATATATTATATTTCACATAAGTAGGTACATAAAGACATACACAGTACTTTTTATTACACTCGATTTTACGCGGAAATTTTAACATTCCAATTTAATTGTATTTAAAATTTATTTTACAAATTTAACTTTTATCCGTTTTAATGCGAAGAATTGTGTGTCGTATCCTATACCTCCGTTTTGGGAACACGGAGCTGAAATACTCGTGAGCGTTAATCGTAGTTCGGTTTCCATATGCGGTTTCGAATTTTTTTTCACAATGTAAATAAGAGCTGTGTATGTTTGCTCGCATAAATGAGTTGTGGGCATGTCCAGGGGCGGACTGGAAGGCATGCGGCCCAGTATTTCACAATTATAAACGGCCCAAACTCATTTTATACCGACCTATTTATCGATTGATTATATAAATACACCACTGGTCTTGGATCTTTGAAAAACACAATTTACCTTATTACGATTACAATAGTGAATAAATGATATCCCTAAAATTTTAATTAGTGCAAAACAAAAAAACGTAATAATAGGTCCACGAACAAAATAAAACTTATGTTAATATTCAATATTTTTATTAGAAATAATCAATTACCTATTATATTGACATATTGAACCGGCCTGGTGTGCTACAGCACACTAGCACACCCTGGCCAGTCCGCCCCTTGGCATGTCGAATAAATAAATCTTTTCGAGCTTCACTCGACATTTCTGGATAATCTTTTGTGCACCAGAAACTTTCTAACGAATTCCGATTGAATCGTGTTTTTAAGCTACTATCTGTAGAAATGTCTAATATAGACGGTCTCCTTCCGACGCGATGTCAGCCAGTTTATTCCGATGATGATATACGACAATAGGACGCGTCTAATTCGGTTTTTATTCGTATCCAGAACAGGAGCGTATAGTGATAAGTCGACCATAATAATATACTTTCAAATTTATACCGAATAATTTGATAATTGCGCACGTATGTCGTGTACATCACTGACCACCGAGACGAGATCCGCTAACCTATAGAATTATGTACGGCGCATTTACTAATATTGTCGTTTTCTTTTTTTTTTTTTTGGCCAATTAGATAATTGATTTAATAACAAATGAATCAATCGTTTGAGAAACCCGACTAGTCCAAAAAAACGGAATCACGTTTTATTGTGGTTTTGGATTCGTCATAAGTAGATCTACATATTTCAAGAGAATCCCGACTTGTCCACCATTAAAAATAGTCTTTTATAGCGACAGAATTTGGAGGAATCAAGAGAAACCCTACTAGTCCAGGACACGTCGGGTTTCTCTGTACTCTGTAACGCACGCGCGATACGTATGTGTCTGGTCGGTACATGCAACGTGCATGTCACAACCGGTCTGTTACTTGTTATATATTTTGATATTTTCCAATCGTAAAAGATAAGCATAGTAATACATATTACGTATCATTGTTAATATTTTAAATTCTGAAATTTCTAAAAAAAAAACCCGATTTGTCCGAGACAATTGAAAAAAAACCCGATTTGCCCAAAAATAAAATTTATTTGTGTAGAATTAAGGGGTACAAAAATTTGTTCTTTTCAGTAAAAACGATTTTTTTAAATTTTTTAAATAGGAAAAATTTATCTAAGTCGTCAAAAATAATAAACACCGAATAAGAAAAGTTTTTTTCGTTTTTCCAAAAGTTTGGGTTTCGGGGCATGTCGGGTTTCTCAAACGACTGATTCAAATGTAACCGTGATGATACGCGTAAGCCGTTCGTTTTGGATTCTGAACCGAATGTCTAATGGTGCGTTTTTCTCCGAGTACAATTTTTCTTGTCAGACGTGTCGGCGAACAATTTTGTTCATTCGGTAAGTACTTGCTACTTTGAAGAGTTTATTTTATTTTCCAATCATATCACGGTACGCGTCGGAGAAAAATTACAACAACAATAAATACGTTTGTATTTGGTAATTTCGAAAACGACCGTCCTAGAGATTTGAAATTTCGCGTGTCGTTGTACTAAAACCGACAGCACAATTAATAGTTTTGTAAATATCACGCTGAAGCCCCGTTCGGATTCGTTTTTCAGGAACGTTCATATTTGAAAATTAAACACAATATTTATAAACGTTTTATTCAAAAATTTAAAACAAAATTGCGTTTGGAAGTTTAACCAGCTCGGAAGAGAACGCGCCACGCCACAGCTGTGGCGAGGGGTTATTGCACTGCAATGTGGGAGACTTTCTTCAACAGTATTACAGTGAGTACCTCCTGCGCCGTATGTGTACCGTTTTTCACTGATTGCTCATGCACTTATTATGACCAAGTGTACAACAAACACCGTCAACGGTCGTTCGTTTCGAGAATTATTTTACGGTTTTTGGTTTTTTACGCGTTTATACTTCACGCGGTTCGACCGCGGGAGTGGAAAAATTGTAGACGAATTCACAGAATTCGTAGCGAAAAAAATTTGTTATAAAGCCCATGGTTTGGAGATCAAACATTACTCGGAGCCTCTTTTACATGTCCGATATGATGGTTTGATGTGTCCGCGTGAACCCGGCATTACTGGCAGCGCCGGATTAAGAGATTATCCTGTATAAAATATCGCCTTTAAAATTTAAGATTTTTTTCAAAAGTTTTTTTTTTAAATCGTGCCGAATTGGCCGAAAAAATTTTATTATTTTACACTTATTGCAAGGGAACGCCGATTCCGTATTTTCGCCACTAGTGCTGGACATCGTGGACAACGCCCTTTATACGATTTAAAATTAAGGCGTCCCTAGGCCCAGGCCTGTTTGGCCTATACGTTAATCCGCCACTGATTACGGGTTTAATTAATAATATAATTAAAAATATTGTTTTCGCCAATTTCGTTCGTTAAAAAAAAAAAAAAATATTGTTTTTTTCGTACACAACTCAACGAGAAGTCTGATATTATTTAAATGGGAATTCAATCGAGTAGAAAAATTGTTAGAGTTTATGGCGGCGCCAACCTACGTGATAATATGTAAATTTTCTTTTTTTCTACACCGGAAACTCAAAACGAAATATTATACGGTGTTCTCGAAACAGATGGAAATCGCTGCAGCGTATTACGGGGCCGGGGTGCAACAGATTTTCCGTCGCCTCAACACCCAAATAAATCTCGAATAAAATAATAATGTATGTACAATAAAATGCGAAACTCGTATTTATTATTATCGGTGATAATTTTAATAAATCGTTATTTATTAAAATATTACGTACGCTTTAATTGTTTATAGTTTTGAAAAAGTAACAATCCAGGCGTACTTAAGGAGGTTTCCGGGTTAAAACCCCTCCCTCCTTAAAAAAGATTGAAAATTATGTATTTGTAACAAATATGTGTTTTTTTTTGTATGTCTGTACCCAAAAATCCTACCAGAAGGAGTGCTTTAAAGCTTTTCTTAATACTTTTAAAAGCGTCAGAAAAAACAACCGAAAAATGACATAAAAACGGTGAAAACGCGATTTCGTCAAAATCGATTATCCTTCGTTATTTTTAAAACTAATGAAAATAGAAACCTGAAAATTTCACCAAATATGTAACTCCGGGTTGTATTGACAAGACAAATTTTTAAAAAAAAATCTTGAAAATCGTCAAGTCACAATTTTATTTTATAACCAATTCAAATTTGTCGACAAATATATATATATTTATATTTGATACATTTGATTTGATTTATTTTAATAATACGGTTAAATTTATACACATATATATATTTATATATATATAGATTTATAAATGTTGAGCTGGATAGTTTTAACTAGAAGCTAATATAAAAAAAAATACGGTTGAATTCGAAACATTATGAAGACGAAATTTCAATCTATATATATGTATATAACAAAAAATGTTTGTCCGTAATCCTATGTCACCGTGGTAACATTTACCATGGTGACATAGTTTTACCATGGTGACGCTCATTTTCTAATTTTACTGAAAAACAAAAATTGTTCCAACTCAAATCGATAGTGTTACATCTGCTAAACTACCGAATCAACAAGATGGTCCGATACTTTTTGACGTTGTCTGCAAGAACACGATTCACGGCCCATGCGGAGCATTGAATTCGCCTCGCAAGAAAGACGGTAAATGCATGAAAAGATATCCACGCGATTTGATTGATGAAACTCAAACTGGTGAGGATGGATGTCCGAAAAACAGACGACGAAAGATGGACCACCATTAAAGTAAGAAACGTTAATATTGACATTGATAGCAGATGGATTTCTCCGTACTATGAAAAACATTTAAATCTCATATCAATGTGGAATACTGCAACTCCGTAAAATCCGTCGAGTACATATGGAAATATGTTAACGAAGGCAGTGACATGGCAGTGTTACGGGCTTTCAAATAAAAACGACGAAATCACTCGATTTCAGACGTGTCGTTGTACATCAGCAGTAATGAAGCTGCCTGGCGAATTCTTGCAGGTTTCACGGACGATATCCGACTGTTCGGCATCTGGCGCACAGGAAATCTTTCGCAGCTCTTGGCCGTACTCTCTAATCGTTACATTAGCAGGATCAGCTAGTGTCTTAAATAAACCCTTTCCAGGGGAAAATTGAAAGTACGCCATTGCCCAAAGCCTATTATATGAGTATAAAATGTACGCACGCGCGTTTTAAAACGTAATACGTTTCCGTGCGTGTACATAATATGACGGCTGCGCGTTAATAATGATTTAACCGTTCAGAGACTCGCAATACTACCTAACGCACGGCAACGGATTTTCTCAATTTTCATTTTTTTTTCAGACAGGTAATGTAGAAACACGCGACTCGTCGTAACCGAAATAACGTATTTATTTCGCGGACGAGAACGTATTCAATCGGGAAATGTGACGTTATTTTCGTTTTAAACACGCAGCGGCGGAAAAATTCAAATTACCTACGCGCGGTTCGGCAACGGCACAAACGAAAACGTCTCTGTTTGTGACGACGGCGGCGGCGGCGGCGGCGGCGGCGGGTTCAAGGTAAAAGAACTCGTGAGAGAATGTGCGCGCCTTCCGTCGTCCGCTTCACGTCCAAAATTATAATATTCGTTATTATCTTGTATAAATATTTTACGCGAACGACTCGCCGAATTCCGTCTGCAAATCGCGTGTCCTTGTTTTGAATTTTTATCGAAACGCCGAGAGAATAAAATGCTGGCCGTTACACCGAAACGTTGAGAAGAATCGAGAGCGAATAAAAAAAATCCCGTTCGAGACGGCAGGGCGATTGCGCTGCTCTAACCGTTTCGTGAGAACCAGCAGGCTCGGCCGGAAAAATACAAGTGGGAAGTCCACCGTGTATAACCCCCGCATTCGTTTCCTGGAGATTTTTTTTATTGTTTTTTTTTTTTTAGGGGATTGAAAGCGGGTATTTTCTCTCTTTGTCTTACACACATGAAACATAGCAAAATAGACGTTTCGTACTTCCAACGTACCGATCGACCTATTGGTGCGATAAGAAATTTAAAAACAGATTTGAATTCCTCGTGAATTTTACTACGAAATGACTTTCCCACTTTTTTCATTTCTTTTTTTTAAGACTTTTAAAAATGAATTGTTAACAATTTTTTTTTTTAAATTTGTTCTGTTGATTTCTTTAAGGGTTTATGAAAAAAAAAATGAAAAAAGTGGAAAAGTCGTTTTGTAGTAAAATTCACGAGGAATTCAAATCTGTTTTTAAATTTCTTATCGCACCAATAGATCGATCGGTACGTTGGAAGTACGAAACGTCTATTTTGCTACGTTTCATGTGTGTAAGACAAAGAGAGAAAATACCCGCTTTCAACCCCCTTAACGAAGAAACCCGGGACGAAACTCATTTTCAAAATGAGCAGGATACTCACGAGCGCAATTGCCGAGTACTTTGACGGAAAACGTGCTGCGTATTCCCGAGATGCCAATTCAAGTCACTCCATCGTCGGGGAAAACGCGTCAATTCGAACGGTGACTGTTTGGAAAAATAGAAAAATACGTCTAATTCATCCGGTCGGAATTTTTAAGCGATTAATTCGTTTTTTCGTTGTTCAGTAAGTTTTTGTACTGATTTTTTATATGTACCATATGTGACAGCCTTCGTATTAATATTCACCGGTGTACTGGGCCACGTTTATCGTCGTCTCGCCGTGTATAATCGAGAGAAAAAAAATTGCGCGCGTGGATGGGAGTTGAAAGGTAAAAAAAGAATCGTTTTCATCGTCATAATGTTTAGGAAAGCGTTTGCGATTTATCGCACGTCCTTTTCGATTCTTTATCCGCCAAACGTATTACTCTATCCAAATCTCTTATCTCTTTGAATATTCCTTATAATCTCCCCGCTATTCTAAAGTCAAACTCCACATCTGTTCTTATCGTTATTATTTCCTTCATACCCGAGGCTGGTTTCTCTATTTAATTTTATATAAATGTTTTTTTTCTCTTTTTACGCATGTATCAAATCAACTAATTTGTACTTAATTTTGTTATTATGATTACTCTATTATCGTCATTATTATTATTATTATTATTATTATTATTATTATTATTATTATTATTATTATTATTATTATTATTATTATTATTATTATTATTATTATTATTATTATTATTATTATTATTATTATTATTATTATTATTATTATTATTATTATTATTATTATTATTATTATTATTATTATTATTATTATTATTATTGTTATTTGCTACCTAAACATGCATTTAAAATGGGGCTTAACGATAGTCCAGCCTGCATTCTGTATAATTGTCTTGGCGATACCTGCGACTTTGATCACCTTATTTTTCATTGTTCTGCTATGATTAATGAAAGGGAGGCTTTACGGGCTGTCTGCGCATCCTTTCATTTCGATATGACACTTTCTAATTTACTATTATCTAATAATCCACTCATCATTAAAGCCGTAATAAATTTTATTTTGTGTATCGGCCTTGTAATTTAACTTTGAATTTTGTATATATATTTAGAATAATATATGTGTAAACGTATGCATGTGTTCTATATTTCTATAACATTATTTTATTTTCTGGTTTTTTTTTCTGTCTCTTAAAAAGTAGTTGTGTCTTTATGTTAGCATTTTATTTTAGTTTTATACGTGTTTATTGTAACATATTTTATATATTATAATAATTGTTAAAATGTATGACTTGTAGTCAAAATTTCATTAAATAAAAAAAAAAAATTATTATTATTATTATTATTATTATTATTATTATTATTGTTTTTTTTTGTACTATATATATGTATATATGTATATTTATTTTTGTGTTTTCAAAATAATTGTCGAACGTAATAGTATTTACTAAAAGTTCTAAATAAAAAAAAAAAAATTAAAGCTGTAGGCAAGGGCGAGAAAGGCGGCGATTTTTGTCCACAAGACCGTGGACGGCATTTTAAGCAGGAAACATTTTTAATAAATTTTAAATTTCAATAAACAATTTTCAGTGGGTCGCATCCGTCGCTCCGCAGTAAATAAACGCCGCTGCAGTTGTTCCGCGACGGTGAAAACGTTAAAAAAAAACAAAAAAAAAAATAAAAAATTGGGAAGACGACATTGGAACTGGATGAAATAATTCGACTCGTCGTCGAATGCTTGTGCGCGTTTGTTGAACGAGTTTTCGAATAGAATGAATAAATAAACTGAAAATTGCATTTCCGGATACAAGGATATATAGGGATATAGCCGTATAGGGATTATATTTCATATAATTGCGTGTAGGTACGATAAAATTGATTGAAATTACGTTTATTGTCTACGCGGCTGCGGAAGCGAACGGCGTAAATATATTTTATGAATTCGATATTTTACGCGATAATATTTCATATACATATAATAATACGGTGAACCATAAACATTTATTTTCTTCGTTCTTATCTCGCATGATTTACGCGTATAACAATATTATTATTATAAAGAGGATATAGCGTTATTAAAAAGACACGCGCAGAGTATAATAACGATACAAACGCGAGTAAAATTACAATCGCGAGACTATATAGTTAAGCTGGTAAGCTTATGCGCTCGTTAAACTGTATTTCGCGACAATATACTGTCGAGTTTTTATACATTTTTTTTTTTTTTAAGCGCAACATCCTGTCTCGTAAAGATTCGAAATTTTCTACAGAGTCGATAACAAACGTTTTCCATAAATACCCACGTGATTTAACGTCGATCGATTTCAACACGCTCGAGCGGTTTGTAAATAATTTCAAACGTGCAGTTAGACAAAATGCAGTGTCGCGAATTTAGAAACGTGGTGCCAAACCTTTGCTATATAATAATAATAATAATAATAATAATAATAATAAAACAAAATATGGTAAAATCAACAGGGTCCGCCGTACTTTAAATACCTCGGACAATTCATCGAACCAACGGGACTTGAAAAAAATCTCACAGCAACATCGCTTTCAAAAAGTAATGCCCCCGCCCCCTAATCGAGCTTGTAACTTCCATCGCCCCACCCCTGACTAGTTCTATCGCCCATTTTTTTAAACACTATTTTAAGCCTCGCATTGATATATACACTTATCGTGAACGCGTAAATGCATATAATTCTTGTCACTAGTTATAACAAATATTGTAAAAATTAATTATAAACAATATTTTCACTATTTAAACTTTTTTTTATAGTTTCGGACGTTAAAAATAACGAAAACGGCCATTGACACTGCATAGGTATTATATATAGACACTGATGATGGTCACAAAGCGTTTTGAAAGAATATACGGTATACCGCAGTTAACTGTCGACGTACAATACGTTTCGGACACAAAACGCGTACGTCGTCGAGCTGGCTGCATAAAAAAATGAGACTCGTAAACTAATGACCGAGTCGCACCGAAGGTTTACAAAGAGATAAAAAAATGTATTCATTTAACGATCGTCCCAAACGAAACGTGTATACATTTTTGACTCGTGTTCAAGTATTTTATTACATACGATTTATAATTATAATTATTTATTATTATTACTGTTATCAATATTATTATTATTATTATAAATACAAACAAAATATAAAATATTATAATGTGATGGCGAGCGTTTGTGACTCGGTTTACAGTCACTGTGTGAAATTATTCGTGTGGAAACGCAGGAGCAGTGCACGGATAATTATTTTGTATCATATTGTATCCCCGATTGAACCGACATCCACATCACCCGCAACTCACTTCTATTTTCTGTAGGTATTGTACTCTATTAATTCACTTATAAGTAGTGGAAAATAGCAAAAATCAAAAATTTATTCGAAGTGTGCAATGTGCTTTACAAAAAAGATGTAAATATGGTAAGTAACTATTAAGTGTTCCAGTGAAAAATAGTGAGGGCTTTTAACGTATTGTGTGTATATTTATGTAGCACAGGATCAACTAGATTGATGTCTACTAACAATTTTGTTCACTAATATTACCTACCAGAAATATGCAGACACCCCACTTCGCTCGGAAACTACTTAAATTTTCAAATTATTATACTAATTTATTAATCAAAATGACTTATTACGGTAAAATTAAATAATTAAACAATTTTAAATACCGAATATATTTCGAGTCTGTGATTCCTGGATGTAAGGATGTTGATCCTGCAAGAGGCGCGTACTCGTAATTCGCGTGTGAAGGATCTTATGACAGAAGTCTTGAATCGAGTTTAGACATTTTTATACGTTTCGCATCCGTTCTGCATCAAGCTCTTACTTTACTATACGCGATAATAAATAACGCACATTCATAAACTCAGATATCTTACGTTACAATACAATACACAAAATATACTTTTAAGTTTTAATTAATACAGTTATACGCAGGTTATAAAACGAATAATGTTCCGACTGTTACGAGTACAGTGAAAGTAATTCTGTTATCACACGAATACTCCGTTGTGCGTCCTCGTGTGCTTCTTCAAACGGTAATTACTTGTAAAAGACTTCTTAAAAATTTCACACGAATACGGGTTTTCTCCGGTGTGCATCCTCACGTGCGTGGACAGAGTGCTACTCTCCGCAAAAGATTCCATGCAAACTTCACACGAATACGGTTTTTCTCCGGTGTGCGTTCGCATGTGCTTCGTCAATGTGTCGTTCTTCGCAAAGGACTTCTTGCAAACTTTACACGAATACGGTTTTTCTCCGGTGTGCGTTCGCATGTGCTTCGTCAATGTGTCGTTCTTCGCAAAGGACTTCTTACATACTTCACACGAATACGGTTTTTCTCCGGTGTGCGTACGCATGTGCCTCCTCAAACTGTAAGAACGCGCAAAGGACACCGTACATACTTCACACGAATACGGTTTTTCTCCGGTGTGCGTTCGCATATGCATTGTCAAATTGCTATTGTACTTAAATGGTTTTAAACAGACTTCACATGAATACAGTTTTTTTTTTCTTCGTGTGACCTATTTTCGTTCTTTTTTTGTAGGTCTTTGAAGGCACGTTATATAGTTCACTCCTCAGGATTGTGTTATGTTCGTAATGTTCAATCCCGTTTACAATCCATAAGTCAATTTTCGTTATTATCCGAACGCCTCTCTATCTGAAAAATTCTTAAATGATTTTCTTTTTACCATTCATACACCATTTCAATATATTAAGCATACATAACAAACGCGAAAATCCATAGTTTTATTTGTTTTGTTTATTTCACATCATATAGGTACTATGATAATATCACGTGCTATATCGTATATATATATATATATATTGTCAAATATTTCTTTTTACATATTTTGTTTCTGACATTTTTTTATTTTTGATATACGCGAGATATTACAATAAAATAATAAAAACATTTATATGAAATAAAACAGTAAATTAATACATGTAATTCATTAAAAATAATACATTTTTTTTTTAAATATATACGTATAAAACAGAGCCAATAAGAATAAATTTGAAAATCAAAAAAAAAAAACATAGAGTTTTCGTTTTAAAATTCTTTATTTACTACCGGTTTCGACTAAAAATCATCGCCAGGTATGTAACTAAAAAAAAATATAATAATGTAAAAAAACCAACTAGAATGCACTCGGGAAAATCAGAATTATTACAGTGAAAATACGTAAAGTGATAGTAAATTAGTAAAAGCAAAGGAAACGTGCATAAAACGAATTAAATTTTAAACGGACAATATTACAATATATATATATTAATAGTATTTAATATGTGTAAATGTATAACGAGGTGAAGCAATATTTTTGTGTGTACGTAAAATGTGATTACATATATTACCATTTATTTTTAGTAAACTCCTTACAAATCTGAATTTATCTAAAAACGTGTACGATGTGCGTTTAAAATTTCTCGATCGTTATTCGTGTATTTAAAATAATATAATGAGATTATATTTTTCAATAAAACACGTTTGAATTCCGATTATGTTTTTTTTTCGTATAAAAATTATTTTTATAATAAAAATCGTATTAATTGCGTGTGATAAATAAACAAATAAAAAAAGTTATAAATTTTACAAAAAAAATTAAATTCGGAGTACGGGTGCCGTTTACAACGCGTACAGTTTCGACGCGGTTTCGCTTTTACCAGTCGAAAAATTCGTACCGAAAACTAAATAATTATAATAAACGAAAGTCGTTGCGTAAAAACTAATAACTTCCTCGATTCGGTAAGAATTTAAAACAATTTTTTTTTTTTTAAATCTATTCACACACATGGACAATGCGTATTATTGTTATTGTCGGTGTTCGGGACTTAAAGAATTTGCATACTTTTGTTATTTATTGTAAAAAATATCAGTGCGCGAAATAAATTCATATCTCGATAACACGATTTCGAATTTGAAATTTGATTGTGCACATTTTATAGATTTTTCAGTAAAGTACTTTCGTTTTTGGGCATTTTTTTTTTTTGCATATTTTCACAAATTCTTCAAATTTTAAATAACGATTATAGACATGTCCACCGATTAATGAAATTAAGCGGATAACCACTGGAACAAAAAATAATATTAACACAATATAATCGTATGATTTTCCTTTCTATATCCACAACTCGTCGCTCGTCATAATTTTCGTGTTCTAATCAATTTATTTTTAGAAAATACGGTACGGCCGTGCAAATCGGAAAGCTCGCGTTTATCAACTCGACGTATGTATCGACAAAATTATAAATCTATTTTATTACACTGTTATTTCCGGTGAACACAGTCCGGAAGGGCAACGGCCGGTAACCGATAACGGTTCAAGGCGTATTTATTTGTACAACAGTCCGCCGAAGAAATTTGTTTGAATTTAATGTAACGTTATATATTATTGTAATTATAATTCGATAAAAAAAAAATATTTTAAACGCGCATTTTTCGCTTTTTTTCTGCATATTTTAGCGCTTATTTTCGTGGTTTTTTTGTGTTACAAGTCTCGGACCCTTATTATTATTACTATTATTTATCGGCTCCGCTTAGCTGAGCTAAGGTTATATTGTTTAATTTAACACCGAGTGGACCTAGGGTGTTACTTTCAATTTTGATACGTGCTGATGCGTTATAGTACTTTGCGTACTTATGTGTTTCGGTACTCAACACCACTGTCCTTTGCATTTGTATAAGATCGTGTGTTCCAGGAACTTGTTTAATATTATTTGTGAGGTGACGTTGGAGATGAGTCCTGTTACTCCAGTGACGGTAGGGATTACTTTAGTTTTAAGATTACACATTTTTCTGTATTTCAATTTGTTATAAATTTGTTTACTATTATTATTATTGCTTTACGGACTAGGAAACGCGCGGCGGCGGCGGCGGCGGTCCGCTCACGCTATAGAAGAAGAGGCCGGTGCTGTCATTACCAGTGGATAACGGTAAACCTGCGACGTCGACGGCTATATAATACGAATACGGCGGCGGTGGTATTAGCCCGTAGTACGGCGAACGCGCGTTTGTGTCCGGGCGTTGAACTCTCTCTCTCTCTCTCTCTTACGCCTCTCTTGGACCGTCGCGGTCGTCGCCGCCGAGTCAACACACCGACGCGACCGATCCTCTAAACCAAACACACACACACACATAATATTATACACACGATTCTCCTACACTACTACTACGAATCGTTTATTATATCGCTAAATAAAATGGCAAAAAAAAAAAAAAAAAATTCAGGATAGGTATTATATAATGGGCGGGCTGAAAAGTAACGCACAATTTGCTCGTAGAACGCGAACGGAAAAGAAAAGCCGTAGACGGGGAAAGTAAATAAAAGTCCAATTCTTTACCTTTAAAATCATGCATTTGTTTTTTAACACAGTCCCCGTTGTTAATTCGGTGCTACTCTCATATGCGGACTACAAATGCATGCGGTCTACCATCATAAATGTAGACCGCATATCGTAGTAGAAAAAAATATAGATAAACTGCATTATAAACCACTAAAAGATAAAATAAAATTGGTCAGATAAAATGTTCTGTTATATGTCATATCTTGTATTTTCCAACTATTGTTATTAAAAGATACCTACCTACAATTACTGTGCGACAGTTTGTTAGTTACGTATTGGTCGTCGATTGTGTTGTATCGCGTTTATATTTGTGTCCGTTTTGTATAATATCGTGTGCATTATGCAATTAAAAGATTTTTATTTGACTGTCGCAAAGACAGAGGTACAACTAAACAACTACTTCAATCCCATCTCGACCATTATTGTTGGAAGGTTGCTTGCAAAGACGAACCTGATATATTTCTAACATTCCTGAGGGATATTAAAAAAGTTTATCGCTAAAATTATTATTTATTATTTTTTATATTTATTTTTTGACTATGTGACTTTTATCACATCAATATTGACAGTTTATCGTACATTTTTTATTTTTTTTATTATGCAATCTACGTCTTACAAGGTAGACCGCATACGTGAGCAGAAATATGTCGGTAGTCCGCATATGAGAGTAGCACCGTTAATTCTACCACATTTCTCCCCGACGCGTAACAAGTTTTTTTTTGTCCCGTCGCTGAAAAATTTTTCCGACTTTTTTGAATCCAGGATGCTGGACAGCTGCTATCACTTCATCGTCCGGGGTCTAATAGATTGTCCCCGCCGAGGTCTCTCTTGAGTAGTGGGAAAAAATAGAAATCGCTACGCGCGAAATCGGGGCAGTATATGGAATCAGTTCGGACTTCAGAGCCTCTTCGATTGTTCGCGAAGTTAATCGTTAAGCGAATTATTCGTGGCAGGCTGCCTGTAACCCGACAACAATCAACATCGAAGGTGTTTGAGAGTTTTTCCAGATAATTAGAGTTCCAGATAATAATTGGTCGTACAAACTCGTTTGTCATCCAAATACACAGACAAAAAGAGTTTTTTCCTGCGGATTGAATGTGTTTTGAACCTTTTCGGCCGAGGAGATTCCGAGGGTCGATATTCAACGTTCTGCCTTTTACCTGTCGATACGCAATAGTTCTATCGACAGCATCTTCGCCATAAACGACATTTGAACGGCCATGGATTTCAGTAGGAATCACATTTTCAGCCATTAAAAATTCGACAACTGCCGGGAGCCGTTTAACTCTCGTTGACATGGCGCGAAAACGCGTCTCCTCCGTATTTTCACTGATTAAAACGAACTGCTGAACGAAATTTCTTCAGTCTGGGCGCGCTTATAGAGGAGGAATGTATAGCTCCCGAATGCCGACAAGCGCGTTTCTGTAGGTTATTTCGTTCGCGATCTATTCGCGAGCATGTGTGCATTAGTTTTCAGCCTGCCTACGTAGCAGAAAAAAAAAATGGAATGGAAAATTGCAAATTTTAAAGCCGTTTTTTTTTTCTTGTAATCGTCGTGATTACAAGAACGCGCGTACAGGAGGCGTGCGCCGATGTGCTGGTTCAAACGGCCGCCGCCGCCCCCGAATCGACTGGCTTATTGATTTATTTTGTTTTTTTTTTCTGATAACGATTTTCGATTACTGTTGGAAACGATTTTCACCGATCACGGGTAGTTACGAAATAAAAATGCAAAAAAAAATTATTTCTTAAATATATAAGAAGAAAAAAAAATGTTCTTTTTTTCCTCCGTGCGACCATTTACGGAATATAAATGTTGATTTGTCTGCAGCGGCCATATTGATTTGTGTTTGAAAACGTTACGCGCGCGTTTTATTTAAATAAAATTCAAACGATGAATATTCATCAAAAGTTTTTGAAGAGAGTCATAAAATAATTGACGTGCTGTTACGCGACTTCAATAAACTCACTTTTTTTTTTTAAAGTTAATTTTCTTAAAATATTAACTCGATTTGATTAAAGACAATATTTTCTTATTGGCGATAATAATAATATGTTCGGAAAATAATTGTTCATAATATGTTAGTTATTTAACACTATAAAATGTGAAACAAAAAAAAAAACTAGCACCGATAGTGTTTGATCTCTTAACTCTCCGCTCTTAACCGAGCGACATGGTAAAAAAAAAAAAAATCATCTTGCCGGTGGGATATGCCATTCTAGTCCCTTCTTGATCGCGTCCCTAGCAGTTTTAAACGGTATCGTTGACCGATTATTACTGTACTTGTTGAGTCATTTTCGTTGGATAATAAAAGAAAATAAATAATTTTACCCCTTATAAACATTATTTTACGGGAAAAAAAACGTGTAGGTACACTTCGTATTAAACAAAAACGTGTTAAGTAAGCGAATAACTCGAGGCTGTCACTTGAGACAAAAAAAAAAATGTAATATACTCCGTAACGACGTGAAGATATTTTTCGTCTGGTCCAAACTGGTTTTGTTGAACTTTCAAATATATGAATTAATTACGTGATAAACCCGATAACATTCACGCTACAATCGTTGAGCCCGTCGCGTCGTTTTTCTCTTGAAAAAATCCTAGGTCTTTCCTGTAGATTTTCAAACTAAAACATTTACAATACTATAATTTTATTATTGATGAAAAAAAAAATGTTTTGCTTTTGTTAATTACCCGAACAAAAACGTTTTAAACTATATATTGCGAACACGTGTCGATTAATATTCGCATAATCGAGACGTACGCACCCAATACTATTGTATCTTTCATATGAATTTAATATTTCTAATTTGAGATTAAGTAAAAATTATTACAGTTTCCAGTGACGAAAATCGAAAAAAAATAATTTCGGCAAACGATGAATTTTTGTGAATTCCGTCGGTGCGTAATTTTAGGTAACGAATTGATATTTTATTAATCGTTAATTTGTCGTTGACTTATTTCGCTCGACTTTATCATAAAATATAACTGAATTTTTTTTTCCGTCACGACGTTGTTTCGATGTTGTTCAAATATAATAATTTATTATGAAAAAAAAATAATAAATCGAAAATTACGGTTTTTAATATGATAAATACAAAATGCGTTAGAGTAATAGATATGTATCTGTTCAGGCTGATTTATTGATATATCAATACATTATTAATTATTATTGATGCTGTACGGCGCGCGCGACATTATGTGTACAAACGATTTTACAAGAATAAAAATTCCGAGTTTTAAAAACCAGTTGACGGTCATGACTGCCGTTTTAGATACGAATCGCTGCGTATTTATTGTACACGTCGTGGCTCGTTACATAAAACTATTGCAATTTTATAACATTTGCAAGAAAAATATATAAGAGAGAAAAAAAAAAAAAGTAATTGTCCGCCGTCTTAATTGATGTTACGCGTTCATTGCGGTTGAACGACTGGAATTTTAAACCGACGATAATATTCGTGTATAGGTATATACGTTTGCGTGGAAATGAAAAAATAATTTCATGAATGAAAAACAATAAATATAACTGTACATTGTCCACGTGTTGTGTTATGTAATATACAAATACGTTTTATACATATATTTAATGATTAAAATCGCAAAATAATAATTGAATCGGTCATTTCAAAAACAACATAAGTCAAATGAGTTTTATATTATTTTAGTGAAATATAGTCAAAGATAGACAATTTAAAACCACAAATTATGAATGTCATAAACCTTAAAAATAAATGTGTAAAGAGGTAAAAGTACAAAAAAAGTTACATTTCTGGAGTTATGAAGTTATTTGTGGTTTGTATAAAATTTCAATTTAATGACTTAATATGTTGTTTTTGAAATGACCGATTCAATTATAGGCTCGGTAATTCACACGTGGCTATTGAGCTATATTTTAGCTTTATTAAACCCGAGTTAAATACTTAAGTTTGGCTTAAAATCCTATTATGAATTTCAACGCGTTCAAGTATTACCCTAAAAAAAAAAAAGGTGTACTTTTTACATTTTATTCCACGGTTTCTCCGATTAAATATTTGGAAAACCATTAATTTTTATTTTTATTTTTTAAATATTATAATTTATTATTTTTTTCGTACACGGTGGTATTGATAGTAAAATTAAAATCATTAAAGAGTTCAATAATTATTAATTTTTAAATTCAACTTGTATACGATTTATTGCATATGTAGATTTATTGATTTTACAAAGAAGAAAAAATAAAATACAATCTGACTTTACAACGCACTGTTCAGAAAGACAATATATAATTAAATCAATTAAGTAACGTCGTTTTACATAACGAATATTATCCCGAGTACATTGATACGTATTCACGTCATCACTGGAAAACTCCGTTGTGCGGTCAAAGTGCTATACTCTGCGCAAATCCTTTCGTGCAAACTTCACAAGAATACGGTTTTTCTCCGGTGTGCGTTCGCACGTGCTTCGTCAAACGCACACCATACTTCTTAAACAAACGTCACAAGAATACAATTTTTTTTTCTTCGTGTGACCTCGTGTCGTTCATTTTTGCGGACCTTTAAAGGCGCGTTCCTGAGTTCACTCCGTATACGTTTATGCAATGTTCCATGTGGTTTACAATCCATAATTTGATTTTTGTTATCATCTGAGTGTCTGTCTATCACATAAATTTGTAAATGATTTTATGTTTTACACGTCATCGCAATACGTTTTTACCAAGGCCGTAGCCAGCTAAAATTTTTTTTTTTTTTTTGGGGGGAGAATATAAATTTTTTTTTGATTGAAAAATTTTAAAAACATAAATATTCTCAATACATTATGAATTTATGAAATTATTATTTAAATTAAGTACATGGCATTTTTTAAATTTAGATAGTTATATTATTTTACATTTTTACTCAATTTTAAACTTTATACATTAATATAAGCTAAATATTTTTATTAGGGTGTCCGTTATTTATACACATATAAGAAAAATTTTTTTCAAAAAAAATTTTTTCAAGGGCATACCGTACTGTGCTATCTATAAATCTACACGTGTACAAATTTCAAATTTAATAGATATTTAAAATAATTAAATTTTATTTTAAAAAAAATTTCGGGGGTTTGAACCGAAAACCCCCTGGCTACGGCCTTGGTTTTTACAATGCACAACAATCGTAGAAACCCGTAGTTTTATTTCTCTTGTTTATTTCGCATCGTTTACGGCTACTATATGATAATATCACGTGTTATGTCTTATAAATAAATATATATATATATATAAATATACTGTAAAATATTTCTTTTCTAACATTTTTGTATTTACGTAAGATATTTATAATAATAAAAAAAAAAAAAAAAAGTTTAAATGTGTACGTATTAAATAAAGGCGATAAGTATTACAAAATCGAAAAATAAAAATAAAGAGCTTTTTTTTTTTTTTGTTTACTACCGTTTTCGACTAAAAGTGATCGTCAGGTATAAAGTGAAGAGAATAAAATAATGTAAGAAATAAGAACGAACGACGGGTATACGGGGAAGATTTTGATCATTATACAATAGAAATACGAAGAGTAATAAAGAAAACGTGTAAATATGAACGTGAATATAGAAATATATTTGTAGGAGATTTGATTCTGTCCAACGCTTAATGTCAATGGAACGTTCACAACACGTTTAGATAAACGAAATCGATTATGAAATTCGTTGTCATGCCAAAAATGATCTTATCGGTTTTTGTGAACAAGTAGCTCTTCTATACGATCAAATGATCGAGTACAGCTAATGACGTTTTCATCGTCACTCGACGAATGTGGACACTCGACGAATCTGATAATAATTGATGTTCGTTTTTAATATGAAAACGTAAGAAGAAACAGTCACTTTTGAATAGGAAAACAAGCATATTTAAATAAATATATATATTGTGTACATCGGAATAAATTGTAAATTATAAGATCTGCAGTATACAATACAACGCCGATGACTGCGGAAACAGAGACAAGCGTTGGAAACATTAGGTATGGTTTAACCAAAAAAAAAAAAGAGCTTAGAGCAAATGTAATTTAAATGTTGAGCGGACAACGAAATACATACATTCCCATTCAAGCTGTTGTTTAAGCCATATTGTATGAAACGCTTGCAGCCCACAGTGATTTACATTTGTGTCTACAAATTGACTGTAACCGACCATTTTCTGCCGCCTTAATTGAGATTTATTTTTCCGCCATTAATCAATTTTCCACCGATACTGTAAAATGCGTAATCCGTTTTTCTTCTGAAATTTTTATTTAATTCTTTTTTTTTTTTTTTTTGCGTGATAATAATAAAATCGAAGTAAGTACAAAAGATGTATTACATAGCAAATATTCACCGTATTTTGTTAAACGGTATAATAAATATAATTAATATACGCGTAATAAATAATAACTCGTTATTCATTTCGTTTATATTGAACGGCCGATAATTATTTTTAAGCGACTAAAGGTTTTTTTTTTTTTTAAAGAATTGAAAATCTGATAAATTCGCGCCGCGTGTAAAATAAATTGGCGGAAAAAGCGGAATAGGCGTTTGCCGAGAAAAAAAAATAGATCACGTTCTTCGGAAAACGGCGATTGTTCGGACGTTGACAAATAAATGCGATTGAAGAAAACGTCTTGTGGTTTTAAAAACGAATACGTTTATTATCGCAATTGTTTATTATTCGCATACATTTCAACACGCCATTCGATATTATCATCGTGTGTATCACAGCTTGAAATGTTCGTTTAATTCATGTTCCGCGAGTTCGAAGTCTTTACTACTCGTGTATTAAGATTATATACTATTATTATTATTTTTTTTTTTGTAAATTAACAAACAGCGTAATAAAATAGTAATGAACGAACTTTGAAATTAAAAAAAATAAACGTATGTACCTATACACACGCTTAGAACACTGAATACTGTTATGAAAACAGTTTATTGCTTTTGTATTTCGTAACGATATTATCAATGAAAAACTAGACGTATGAATAATTAAATTTAACGCCTTTTTGAGTAGTGAGATTGTCGCAGAGTATATTTTAACATATAAAGTAGGTAGCACTTGTAGTGTACACCTCCAGTGACGGATGAGCTCGCCACTGCGACCGACACGCTCGAATGATTTGAATGCAATCCCGGTCCCGGAACTGTATACAAGAATCGAGAATTCTTAAAAAAAAAAAAAAAATGTTTTAAAATCAAAATTGTAATTTTAACGCTATGATATTAAAATATATAAGTAGTTATTGAGTATATTTTACACGGATATCGGTTAAAATCGAGAACGGAATATTTAATGTGTATTTGTTCTTCTTTCGCAATGTTTCTCGTGATGGCGTAACATTTACCGGGTTCGTTGACAGAATCCCCCAAAACGGGTTACTCTGGTAGAAAATTATTAAAATTTCAATAAGAATTATATAAAATACGCTGCGAACGACGAGTTGTCGGTTTTCGTTTATTTCACCGATTCGGACACTGCACAAATCGTGTAATAATGCGTTTTAACGCGAACCCACTCGAATAATCGTAGTTTTATTTTCATTATTATTTGCAATTTCTTTTTTTTTTTTTTTTTTTTTGTAAATTTTCGGATATTTTCAAAAAAGGCGACCATTGAATTTGATTCCCGATATCAGGTAAAGGACCTCATCGTCCGTTGAATTGGCTCCCGATAACATTTTCAAAACAAGTGGTTCTCAAAACGTGAAAGCCGACAAAATATATATATATATATATATATATACATTATGTAAGCTATAATATTTTTAGCGACACAGTGTCAGATCACTGCCTGAAATATTGTCCATTCAAACGGTAACAACGGTATATACAACTTGATCAGACATTTCTCCGATATCGTACAACACGCAGTAATCGCAGTTCGTTGTTTGTATTCATACGTATATACGTATCGTTTTTATTATATTGAGCGCTCAAGATGAATTCGGTCGGAAAAAAACGCAAAGTGAAAAAGGGAGAATTCATTTTAATAGTAAATGAGTATAAATTTAGCCGTCATAGACCTCTCCGAAATTTTTTCAATTCGACTGCGTATTTTACTTGATTTTTTTTTTTACTCGATAAATGGTTGGAAGACTATTATTAATAACCGATGTATAAACGTCGAGGGAGCCAATTCTACCTAACCCAACACGAATTTCGGGAGCCAATTAAATAGGTAAAAATGTGGCCTAAGTTTGGGAGCCGATTCAATAACCCCGTCAAAAAAAAAGTGCATTGCGAACGCCGGTAATAATGTGCCGGTGGTCGCTGACCGCGAACGGAAAAACATACTGGCGTAGGTATAATGTTATAATACACGGCCTCGTCGTAATAACCGTACAATATAAAATAATGATAATTTTCTCAGCCGTTGACCGATTATTATTATTATTATTATTATTAATTATCAATCGAAACACACCAGTACGGTGAATATAATAATTTATTGTACGAAAAAGGAAAATCGTTAAACACATTGTTTCAATGAAATTATCACGGTCGCTAAAAATACAATTAATTCGATTGATTTATAACCATCGCCGGACGGATGCTCGTTTAAGGCGCGTTCTCACGAGTCATAGTTTAGTTGACCGACAATAGTCGATCAACAAAAGTTGAATGAAATCTGTAGTGAGAACCTTTGTTTCATTGTATTTGAACAATTCTTTAGTTGATCAAGGTAAAAGATTGGCCCAGTCGGACTTTTTCGTTCGAGTACTGAGTTGTCTGCCAATTGCTTTCAAGTTGAAACCTGTGTTGACACGTGTGAACATACATTATAGTTGAATTTCAATTCGTTTTCAACCAGTCACTCGTGCATACACATTGTATTTCGTTGTTTGTTTTTCAGTTTTAAAATTGAGCCTCAAGTGGTCTGAAAGTGTGATGCTGAAATTCTTAGAACTTGATCGTAAGCATAATTTTGTCTTTGGAACCGTCGACTAGATAAATATAATAAATAAAGATGCAAGAGAAAATGCTTTGGGTTCTGTATACAATTTCGCGCACAACTTCTTTCGATGCCATTTTCAACTGAATGAAAAAACTGAATTGAATAATTGTCGAAATGTGTGAACAAAACCAGGGCTCTCATTTGAAAAAATAATAATGTTTAACGTTTTAACGTTTTTTTTATCGTTATTTACCTTTTGCGTTTGTCGTTATGGATTATTATTTGTGTTTAACGTTAAAGACAGTTTTATCGTTATATAATATTTGCGTTTTACGTTTATCGGTATTTTAACGTTATTTGGTTTAATATCGATTTTTTTTTCCAAATAAATAAATCCATTCATATTCCATAGACTATAGCACCATTACGGCATGTACCTACTTCATTAAACTTCATTAATTATAAAAGTCCTAATTTTTTATCCTTAAATTTTTGATTTTATACATTTTTTCAGTGAGAACCTTGGTTTACTATTGACTTTATGTTCCAGTGCAGAATATTTTTCTTAAAATGTCGACTATATTACCAATAGAAACTTTTCTGACTAGCTGACATCTTCTCAGGCACGTATCTTTGAATAATTTTTACTATCAAGTAAACAATAATAATCTTAAAGGTCCAATAACAATAAACGGTATTTCAATTCGCGATATCACGCGCAGAAAGAGAATTTTCGCGAAAGACATACAGGAAACCGTATATCTCAATACACGTGTCCTAACGCGTGTACGCGTCCGTGTGAACCCAGCCTTATTGTAAAACTATAATAAACCTAAAACATAGACTTATATTTTCCGTAATAAATTGAAAAAAAAATATTAAAATAACGGTAATTCTATTTTTCGTTTTTTGATATATAACGTTAACACATTATTTCGTTTAATGTTATGTTTTAATTTGTGATAGTTTAAAATTAGTGTTTATTGTTTTCCGTTACGTTTTTTGATATTCGTTTCAATTGATATTTTGCAATTATAACACGTTATAATCAAAACGTTATTATAACGTTTGCGAGCCCTGAACAAAACTGATTCAAGTCACATTTTCCATCTTTTTTTTTTTTTAATAAAATGAATAAACTCTATTCCACAAAAAATATATAACACTTTTTATTCAGTATAGGTAGTATATACGTATTTCGATAACTATGTTATCACCATCAGTACACAATAACGACAGTCGTATATATATTTTTTGTGGAATAGAGTTTATTCGTTTTAGTAAAATAAAATAATCCACAAGTGCTCAAAAATTTAAAAAAAAAAAAAATTTTTTTTAAATATTCCATCTTTGTTGATCAACTATACTCGGTCAACTAAACTTGACTCGTCAGAACGCGCCTTTAGTTCCAGTCTCTGCGCATACAAAACGTGTTACGATAATATTATTATTGTAGAGAAACCGCGAGCGCGAACAAATTAATATCCAATTGGTCATTTGCGACGAACGCCGTATACGTGTAGCTGCAGTACATATAATAATACACACGGCCGGACCGAGAGCGTATAACGGGACCGACCAAGTCCGAGAACGATTACGTTTATTTATATTTCTTTTTCTCCCTCCCACTGCGGACAGCTATAAATATTATTGCGCGTTATTGTGTCAACGAAGATTTATTTTTTTTTTTAACTACTTTATATTATATACGCGCGCGCGGTAAACGATAAATACATTGAGTCGCTTTTTTTTTTTTTTTTATGATATACATACTATTATTATTTTAATTCGTGGAACCAGGGGCGAGAAGGGATAGAGGTGTTTAAACTCCTACACCGAGTAGCAAAACGAGGCGGTAAGTTAATTGCGCCGTAATTCATCGACACAAAATTTAATTTTGGGGCAGAAGTCGGACCAGGGTAAGCCGTAGGTTTAGCAAGAGAACCGGCGATTTCATTGCCAGAAATGCCCGAGTGACCCGGAACGCAAAGAAATTGGATATCGGAGCCAGCGTCTCTGAGTGTGAGAAGAATCTCGTTTAATTAACTAAAATTATCTCGCAAAGCAATCGCCTCTTTTTCCCGCCTACGTTTTGGCCACACCCTACTTCCTTCTCATTCTTTTAAATTGTCCCTTAACGACTCTCCTCTCTGTACTTTTCATGATTTCCCTGCCGTCTGCGACATAAGTCATATCCTTCTCAATTGTCCTCATTTATCCGTAGAGCGTTCACGTTTCCATTCTATAATTAATACCCTCAAAATTCCTTTTAATACACACCACATTCTCCCTTCACAATCTCCTATATTGTCATCCTCGCCACCTTATCCTTTTTCACAACTCCGGGCTGCTTATGTAAATTTTTGTAATTTTTTATGTATTATTTATTTATTTTTTTTTGTATCTAAATCCTTAATTTAAAACTAATTGCTTTTGTGAATAAAGTTTCAATAATAATAATAATAATAATAATAATAATAATAATAATAATAATAATAATAAAAATATTATAATTATTATTATTATTATTATTATCATCATCATTATTATCACTTTTATCATTATTATTACGGTTCAGTAATTTCCCGTCCAGAACGTCTGTGGTGAAGATGACGTGGCACGAGGAACACGATTGATATATTATTTTGCCCGCGCAAAAAACACCGGATTTCAATAAAAACTGGTCTAACGGTAAACGTCGTAGTTTTTTATTATTTATTTTTTTTCTAAAAAATATCTCGTGTCGACGGACGCGGTTCGTAATAACGTGTACAGTAGTAGTTATTACCGATTTAAACCCGACCGTAGCACAATATATAATAGTAAATTATTATATAAAATTTAAATATTATATAGGTACGTGGGTATGCGATATTGCGCAATAAACTGCACCGTCATCGTATCGTGTAAATAAATATTTAACTTATTCAGTGGACCGATCTAGAGGTCATTCAAGTGGCGGTGTGAGGAGGGAATTTTTAATGTTTTAATTAATAATGACGTTAATTTTTTTACTTATATTTTTTTTTTTTTTTGTTCAGTTATCATGACTTCGTAATATATTAAACTAAAAATTAAAATAATACGTATTGTATTATATAATATGAATTTTATCAAACATATACCCAAACATTGAGGCTAGCCTTTAGTCTACCAATAACCAAACCAATAATAATAATTGACATGTATATGTCTTATGGCTGGGGTCATTCTATAAATTTGTGCGACACCGAGAGCGTTACCATGACGTCATAAACCCGGCTCCACTCACCACCCGGCCAGGTACCCCCACTTCTATACCGTCGTCGCCAGTTACATTGGAACGGCGATGGCAGCGCGATCTGTAGATATTTATAGATATATAGATATAGATATGTCTATAGGTACAACGAGACGAGGACTAGGCTTATTGTCACGTGTAAAAAATAAATGAGATATATACAAGACATATACATGTACTGACGTATCTGCACGCAGTGTAGATACTCCTTTCTTTTATATAGTTAAACATTCGTTGTACAGATCCAAATTAACAAAAATTATATATACAGTTTTTTATTTTCATACGTATAATGTAGGCATTGATGTATGTATTATAATTTATATACATTATATATATATATATATAATAAATATTATATATATTTAAACATATATATTTTTATTTATTTAATTTTAAAATTTCACTTTCTAGTTTTGAGAATATTGGTTGACCACCAAATTATATTTGTACGTCGTCGTTGGTATCCTATCTATTAATAATTAAGACAACATCACAAATGGTTTTTTTTTTTTTTTGTTGTCTTCCACATGATAGTGATTTCACAGAATATTATTCTTATAATATAATAATATATATATATATTCAGTAGTAAAATCAAATAATTTTAAATAATATTATGCATCGGTTTTACTTGTTTCTAGTGTTTTGAACAATATCTGTAATTCGTTTCATTAGATTTACGATTACAGATGTTTTCAGAGTTATAAACACCAACGAGTCAATGGCCCACTGCGATTCAGGAAAATACAAACGTATATAATAATATGTTCGTCACTTGGGGCGTTTTATGTTCTTGTTTTTGACGAATGTCGATTTACTATCAATAAATCTTCGTGTAAATATATATGTATATAAATATATATATATATATATATATATATACATCGTTTTTATCCAAAAATGGTATAATGAATATACCTTTAGCGTTTTTTCCTTCTCGTTCATTTCATGTGTTGCTTAAGATGATTTTCAAAACTCTTAAATCTTAAATCTTTAAATACAGCATTTTATTTTGTAAATATTATAAAATAAATTTAGATCTAAAATCTGTTTCTCATCAACACTTATTTTCTTGTAATATTAAAAATCGTGTGTTTTTGTTGTGAGCGATAGAGTGCGAGCAATAATTATACTTAGATAAATCTTTCGTTTTCAAAACGGTTTTAGAAATTTCACGAAACTTGATGAATTTCGAGAGAGAAAAACGATCTGGTTGTTTAGGTTTATGAAATAGGGCGTAAACTGTTTTTTTAAAGTATGTAATTCTATGGAAAAATACTTGATATTTATTATTAATATTGGCTAAAAATTATAATTGAAATATATTTTTTCTGTGATGCATCAGGCGTTAAAGGTTGTGATGAAAATGTATGGGTGTAATTGTATTTTTGGAGACGAGACTGCAGGGAAAAATTATTTAGCAACTTTTCTGTGGCGTTTTGTTTTCTATAACACAGAAAAATTCGATCGAGTATATATAGGTTATTACAATACAGTATCTACATATATGTAAAAACGAACGATTAAACACTGAATCGTTTAAAGCTCAAGCTCGCACAGAAAATTTGAAATTTTTTTTAAACCAACAGTCTTGATCTTCCGGTGTATAAGCTGTATTCAAATATTATAGTAGAACGTGCTAAATAAGACCAGGAAAATAGTTATGTCGAATATTTATACTATCTTATTATATTCTGATGACATTTTCAATAAATAATGTCATTTTTTACACGTTCGAGATACATAAAGACGATGGAAAACGCTTTATTAACACTATACGTAATATGTATTACAATTACACGTCAGTTGTCGTCGTGAAAATATACTTTACAGCGACACTATCAGTACTCAACGGTGGCGCCGATGTGTTTGAAAACTTCTATGACGCCATACATCAAGAGGTCCTCCCCCAATTTTTTTTTCCATTTAACAACTAGATGCGAATGAGAGCACCCACGTAATGCAATGTATAAGACATTTATTTTTTATTTTTTAGCTGAAAATAGGTTATATAATATAATATAAAAAATTATAAGTTATAGTGTTTATAGTGTACAGCTGCTATTTACTAATCATTCGTATATCGTATTCGTTTATTTTTACGTAGTTGAAATTATTTATAAGTAAAATTTTTGCATTCACAACCGGGCCCTAGTACCCCCAGCTACAAAATCTACTATGACATGGTGTCATAGATAAATTAGACGATCGGCGCCACTGGTGCTGAAATTTGGATGAGTTCCTATTTTTTTCTAAAAGTATTTCAGCGTTCCTATTATAATTTTACTAAACGGAACCCTAAAGACTGGGCGGTCAGCGAATCATTTTCACTCTTTTATGTTTACAATTTTGTAGCGGAAAAATAAAAAATCAAGTCGAAATTGTTCTCATGTTTTCAGAGTGGAAACGATATAGATTTGTGAACAAACGGGTCACGTCTAAATGAAATGCTTTAATTTCGTTCAATTATTTAAGCGAAGCCGATACGCTTGAGTTTGGATACTTGGATATAAACGGATAAATAGGTTAAAAGATTAAATTAAAAAGACCATAATAGGTCCCGCTGCCAATCGTATAATAATTTATAGACATATTGCAATATATATATTTTTTTTTGTTATCAATTTTTTTTTTTTTTTTTTTAATAAGATATAACGATTATTTACAGTGGTATTGGGTTTGTAACTCTTCGCGAGTTTTATAAGATATATTTTTTAGAATGCAAAAATTTTCAATACACTTTTGCGTCCTGCTAATAATTTTTTTTCCCCAATCCAAACACTGGTATATTAATAAAAATATAGAATAAATAACGCGCGTTTATTTTATTACAGCCGTTCTCTCGTATACATTCCTATACGGTTTTTCGCGTCGCTTTTTCGGACTATTTTTTTTCTCTATATAATATATACGTATAATAATAATATAGTTTTTTAAAACACACGTTGATTTTTTTTTTTTCCGGCGAACAGTCGATGAATTGTTTATGACGTGGACAAGTCTACCGTCATTATACATAATATATAATTATTACTATTATTTACCTGTGCCGAGACGGTAAATTGTTTTTCTTTACTCCTGTTGTCCACCGCACAATATACAGCGTATTTTTAGTAGGTATATTATACGTAATATACCGTTACTGGCGGTACACGTTCTGTTGTATTTCAAATAGGACGTAATAAACTCGCGTGTATAATGTCCGTGTAAAAATTTTACAGAATACAATGCCTATTACCGCTTTGTAAAAGTCGCATCGTTATAATATTTCTTACTTATTTTATTTTTAAATATTTTAAATTTTATTTAGCATAGGCAAACCGTTCGTTCCCGGCTTGTCGTTCGTGTCGCGTTCAAGGGGATAAAATGAGGCGGGTGTCCATATCACGTGACGATTTTTTTCGAAAAATTAGTGCAAAAATACAAACGGAATATTAATTTAGTCGTGTCCTCGTATTGAATATTGTATTCAGTAAAACGGTAGACCGTTAAAGAATAAATAAATTAGTAAATATTTTTTTAAATTTTAAATTATATTATATAAATAAAAAATTCCGAAATACTAAAATTAGATTAAAAATGCTTGTTGGTTCCGTGATACTGAGTTTAAAATAGAGCGATCGCGTGCAATCGAAATAATGCATTTAAAAAAGAAATGGCCATGCGATTTCGACATTTTTTTTAATTTGTGTTTTTGGAACACAAACATTTTTTTTTTTTCTAAATTAATAAAGCAAAACGATCCATTAATAAATACGTTCGCTAAACGCGCACAAAAAAAAAAAAACATTACATTTTATATATTTTAGATTCTGAGCGAAGCGAGGAATGTATTGGTTTTACAATGATGTGTTTTTCTTTTTTACCCAAAAATTCTACCAAAAGGAGTGCTCAGATCTTTTCGTATAGCACCTTTTCTGATTGCAAATTGCATCTAGTTTGTTCCAACTAATAATGGTCTACGGAGACATAATGTTATATTATTTTTAAAAATATTTTCAATTTTTGTGTTGTGAAATAAATGTATATATAATAGTAGTATAACAAAAATTAAAACGTTTAAATGTATGGGTAATAATATGCGAAAACACGCGTTTTTATGGAAAACACGCATTTGCGCCGAAAAATATGCAAAATAAAAATTTGCAATTTTATTTATTCAAGTACGATCGATGAAAATCCATTTGCTGCGTGTAATTGCTTATAAAAATATGCGTTATATGCGAAATCCAGTCTTTAGTTATAAAACCAAATACCTCTAGTGTTGTCGTTACCACTGTAAACGTTTCAACATACAGTACATTGCCCCAGTCTTTTATCGGCCAAATCCAATCTCTTCCGCTTCCTTTCAAAAAAATAATATAGCTCTCGACTCTCACTCTATCCTTAATAATATTAATCCTTCTTTCATCCTTAATGTAGTCGAATTTTTTCCTCATCGGGTTTTCTTGTCTAATAATAAATGCAGTTTTAGATTCTGAGCGAAGCGTGGAATGTATTGGTTTCTTTTTATGATTTTATCCAAAAATTCTACCAGAAGGAGTGCTCCGATCTTTTCGTGTAGCACCTTTTCTGATTGCGAATTGCATCTAGTTTGCACTTTAAACAGGTCATTTTTCGATTTTCTTAATACTTTATTCAAAAGTCAGGAAAACTTCCAAAAATTACATGATAACGCTAAAAATGCAATTTCGTCTTAATCGATTGTCTTCGTTTATTTATTACACCGAAACTCCGCTTAGAATCGTTTTTTCATTGATTTATCATTGCTTTCAAGTTTATAATAAAAACAAAATTCTAAAATCTTTATCCGAGTAATTCACTTAAGCGATATACACAACACCCCGCGGCTCGCTGGCCATTTATATCTTTTAGCCATTTATATCTTTTTTTTTTGTTTACTACTATAAAATAGCGCATTAATAATATTGTCAATAAATGGCAATTATTTTTTAGAAACATTTATCATCAATTTCACGCGTATTTAGGGTTTTAATATTTTCCGCTGCCTAAAGATAATGTTTAATATTTTTCATCGCATCACGTAAGAGTGACTCGTCGAACAGTTTAAGTCATATGTTTATCATTATTTTCAATCGACACAAATTACGGCGTTTTTTTGATGGAAAAATGTTTTAAAAATATTTTCGAAAAAAAATACATTTGTATCGTACCTTTAGCCAAATCATCGAGTTCTCGTTTTTTCTCTCTCTATTTTCTTTTGAATTTCTCGATTTCTTTGCACCGATTTTTCACCCAAATTATTTATAAGGCCCTGTTAATTTTTTGTCGAATAGTTTATCCGAGTTGAGTACGTCATTACGCCCACAAGGAATTTTATTGCAATATAATACACCTAGGTACTTTACAATTGTTGTCAAATTTGTGAATCGGTATTGTTGAATAAAATGATAAATTGAAAAAAAAGAAACGTCATTAGGAATTCCTCCAATGGGTTATTCTTCCCATTAGTCATTTAATTTTAATAAAAAAAAAAAATCGCATAATTACTAATCGTGCAATATTTTGTGCAGATCGCTTGTTTCTAATAAAATTTGAAGAAAAAAAAATTAAATAAATGTGAAAATATTTATCGTCGTTACAAAAATTTAGTACAGTTTTGAAAAATTGTATAGGTACGTACGTACAATCGAATTTGATTGCAATTCATTCACAACAAAAGAAACAAAATCAATCATTTTTCTTTTGCAGTAGTTACGAAAAAAGTCGCACGTAACGCTTGCAAATCTAACAATTTAAAAAAAATATATATATATATATATATATAATATACGTTTGAAGTCTTTAATTTCGGCACTTCTTCTCAGTTCCTCGGTTAGTCACACTACACGGTTCAATAATTATACACCAAAAAAAAAAAACAAAAATAACGTCTAGTTTGCATCTTGCCATAATGCCATTATAACGGTTAATCGCAGTAAAAACAATTTAAAACAATTGAAATGCGTAGGCGAACCGACGAATAAACACAGAACAACAAAATTATTTATATACTTTCGGTTTAATGTCCAAAACGCTTTTTTCCCCTTTTAAATTCCATTTCCTATTGAATATTACTCATAAGCGATTGATATATATTTATATATTAGTGTTTCGTATGACGTCGTGTAAATATTTCGTTTCACATGGAAGAAAAACATTGACTTTTGTAGAAAAAATAAGGACTATTTCTATTCGTCACGTATAAAAAAAAAGTCAACAAATATTGTTATTTAAAACGGAAACGACCCGAAATCGTATAACATATAGCCGGTATGTTATTAAGGGATAAATAAAAAAAGACTAATATAACATAGACAATGTGACGTTATTTACGAGCGTTCAATATAATATTTTCTGATACGATTTAATAAAATAACTATAATTTGGTCTTATCCAGTCGATTAATATCACGATATTTATGTTTCCGAATTCGTGTTATAATAATAACACGTAAAGGTTCGAAAACACAAATAAAAACAAACATAAATTGCAGAATAGCGCAGGCAAAAAGAGCATACGAAAACAAAAGACGCATATTGACTATACGAACAAAATCAGCTTGACAACAAGGAAAAAATTCTTAAAAAGTTATATATGGATATCTTTAGCACTCTTTGGATGTGAAATCTGAACAATCAACAAAATAGAAAAAAACAACCTGAAAGCATTTTAAATGTTGTGCTTCAGAAAAATGTTTAGGATACCCTGGAGAGAAAGGATAACGAATGAAGCAATACTAGAAAGAGTAAAAGAAAAGCGGCAGATATGGAAAAATATTCAAGCCAAAAGAGATAAAATGATAGGACACATACTAAAACATGAAAGCCTGCTAAAAACAATAATTGCAAGAGATGTAGAAGGACACATTGGAATAGAATATATGAAGGATATGAATAAAGAAAGTTATAAGGACCTGAAGGAATTGTGTTACAATAGAGAAACGTGGAGAGCTGCAAGAAACTAATCAAAAGACTAATAACAGAAAAAAAAATGTAGCTATAATATAAATTATAACGATAACAATCGAGACTATACAATATATACCTACATATATAGGTATAACAGTATCCATAATAATTTATTCATAGTTTCTTCTAATTTATACAAATTATAATCGTACAAATTACTATAATAAATTTTCTTGGATTTTATTTTTATATTTTACAAAAAAAAAAAAAATGCATATATATTTATATATTTATTTAATTAGAATATATATAAATATAAATTAAATTTATATTTAGAATAATAAACAAAATACTTAACGAGAGCCTTTGTGGGTTCTATGTAGTACATAATATTTCCATTGTTTAACAACAGTAACGATTAACGTTACAGTTGTTATTTTGTGTATTTTATTTAAAAAAAAAAAAAAAAAAAATTAAATTGAAAAACAACAACAATTAACGAGTGTGTGCGTGTGTGTGTGTGTGAAACATCAAATATAATTGAAAGTATAATCGTTGAAACGTTACTTTATAATATTTTTCGCGTCGTTACAATTGAATAATATGTACTTATAAATTTAATACAGACGTTGTTACGGACTCCAAGGTGGCTTGGATATCTCACCCGTAATAATTATTAATTAATAACACGATTTGTTTTCCAGTATTATCGTTCTTTATTTCTGTAATGTTACATAATAATGTTATGATACCGGCGGACGAGACTAAAACTAGCGGTCTCACCGGTATAAATAATGGCCAGGAGTCGCGGGCCTATAAGTAGGTCGCTCAGTTATACAAAAACGGCGTGGTTACAATTTTATAAGGTGGATTCGCGTACCGGACTGACTTGAATAAGTAGCTTTCGTTCCGTGAATCTACCGGGTGCAACGGGCCTAAATTGGTCGTTGAATTTGTTAGTCCTGAAAAGTACTGTTTTAGTAGTTAGTCTTGAAAAAGACTATTTTATTGTTGGGTTCACCCGGAGTGTAATGACCAGTGTTGTATATTATCTAGATAGATTTATCTAGATAATTTTTTTTTTATCTTTTATCATCTATAGATGAATTCAAAATGAGCTATCTGAGTCATTATCTTAGATTAATATGTAAGTCATCTAGATAAAATAAATTTAATAAGCGCTTATTTTTTATCCAATACCCGCAAAAATTCGAGTTTCTCGGTTACATTTTTTTTTCAATTTTCTATCCTAAATAAATTCAACTACAGAAATCCTAAATAATCTTTTTTTCTGTGTCACAATGTTGGATTTATCAAACGAACGGGCGACGCAATATTCCATGGGAACAAGCGAGTGTCCGAGCTACCCGTGGACTACGATCGGAAACGCGAATGTTTTCAATAATAGTCTACAGTCTACAATAGAGAGCCTTGATATACTCAAAGGTTTGAACAAAGGCTCTCTAGTCTACACTATACACATTGATTAAATAATATATGTATATTTATTCAATGCTATACAGAAAATAGTTCTACGTAATAATCGTCGCCCGCGTCAGAAACAAACGAATTTGTTCCTACGCGGCGACAATTTTATTATCGCCCGCCCATCTGATTACCGTTCAAATAGGACTTTCCATTAATAAAACCTATTTTTAATTTTATGGCGTTATGCTCTTTCGGTTGTTTCTGTTAGACCTTCGTTTAAAATAGCATAATATGCAGGGAGGGCTGCGAGCAGGCTACCATCATCCTCCCCTTAAATCAACATTTATTTTTATATTTGTTGCATTGATGTTGTGTGTTTAATGTTTGTAAAAGCTAATAGCCATACGATAAATAAATAATTAATTAGAAATTTTATAATACTTACGTAGTAAAAAAAAATTATCTTTTTTTTTTTATATCTAAATAAATTGTAATTAATTATTTATCTTTATCTAGATAATTACAATTTTAATTATCTTTTATCTTAATCTAGATAATTTTATTGTCTAACATCTTTTATCTTTATCTAGATAAATTAATATTTATCTTTATACAACACTGCGAATGACCGCCTTGGTCTCTCGTCCGGGTCATCGCGGGCGTCGGATCGTCTGTATCGTATAATATGGTTCACGGCAGAATCACGCGTAGTTCCGTGGTTCTCGGTAGCACCTTCTCAGCTGGTATACTGGCCTACTGGTTGTTTCCCTCAAACGACTGACACGCGTAATTCGTCCACGGGAACTCCGTGTTGTTGACTGGCGCCGATGTACGTCGTCGATTTCCTTGTCACACGTAAGTCACTACGGGAACTCTGGTTTGCGGACGGCACCGGCGTGAATGTGGGCGCGCTGGATGTTGATGATTTAGTGATGGGCGATCTGAATCGATCTTTTTCATACAAAAAATCGATTTTTTGAATCGATCTCTAAGGCTCGATCTTTTTAAGAATCGATCCAATTTTCCTAAGATCGAATCGAACGGGATCGGATTTTTTTTTTTCTATTTCAAACCGTTGTTGCTAAGTATAAATTTGTTATTTTTTTAAACCCTAATAATTACCAATCATGACCACAGACTAATTCAAGTGAGTATTGAGTAGTACTAGTTGCACTAGTATCCATTAATATTGAATTTCTATATAAACTGTATGATTAGTCAAAAATGATGACACAATAGAGATTAGAGGATTTTATTCTGTATTTAGTGAAATTACTGTATTGCATTTTAAAAGTGTACAGATCTTTGACGCATAAAGTATGATAAATTTAGTGATGGGTGATCTGAATGGATATTTGAAAATAATCGATTTTTTTATAATTGATGTTTTAAATATAGAAGCCTGGATGGGGGGGGGGGCGGGAGGGAATACGGTGGATTTCCCACCTAATTTTTTGGATCGATCTTTTGGCGTCGATTTTTTTCGTTTCGATTAAATCGATTCACTACCGCGAATCGCCCATCACTAGTCGATGTCGCCGAGCTTCTTCCTTGACACTTTCCAGTTAGCAATCGTTTCCAAGCTGAATGAATACTGATATCAAGCAGATGTATACTGGACTGCTGTTTGAAATGGAATGTCCGTTTTCGGCCGATCGTTCCCTATATATGTATACGGTTTACCGATGGTCAGGCCCGTTGTGATTTGTTGACCGATCAGATCACGTCGTTGCGGCGCTCGTCGTATTCGCTTTGCGCATGCGCGTGTGCGACCAATCAGAACACGTCGTTGCGACGCTCGTCATATTCGCTTTGCGCATGCGCGTGTGTCTGCTGTTGGTGTGCGTCATTCTACTGTACCAACAAGTAAGTCTGTGTTTTTATATATTGGCCCTGAAAAGGGCCTTTTTACATGTTGTGCCGTAACAACGTCCGGAGCGAACGGTTTAATTTTGTTTTTATAAATACTACGCCTTACCTGACGTCTGTCGATTTTCAATTGCACAATTCAAAAAAAATAAAAACAAAAAAATACTGTATCGTGTGAAAAAATCATTCTCTTGTTGGAAGCGTTAAAAAAATTATTTTAAAAATACAAAGGGTGATGACGTTAGAGGAAAACGAAAATCGGCTTTAAACCGTTAATTAAAAAATGTTTTTGATTTTTGATTTTTCAATAAACAAAATATATTATGTATATTCAAAATGACTCTTCGATTTAAAAATATATCTGTTCATTTTACACGTTTACATGCGTATAACGTTCTACGTCAGCATACTGGAACAGTGTGTGCGTGCAACTTAAAGACTTATGATTACGACGAAGAAAAACCATTATCTCTTCACCTCCTCCACCCCAGTTTTTTCTCTCAATTACATCACAGAAAGCAGTACAATCATCATGAAAATAGTACAAATACGGCATTTAACTCGAAATTACAGCGTGTACGTCGTACATATTATGTTTTATATAATACCGAATCTAAAGAATGTTTTCGAGTTATTCTCGTGTAGATATGTGAAAAAATATTGACCTTAAAAACAAAAAAATGATACCTATTTGAAAAAAAAAAAAGGAGCGATAAAATGAATTACCGCGTATAAACGCGGCGTGTGTTAGACGCGATATCCGTAAAAAAAAATAAATATATACGAACACGTGCACGATCCCTCAGTGGGTTTATTCAAAGAAGACAACCGGTAGAACGAAATTAAAAGTGTCGGGTCTTTTGCTCGCATGAATTGAGCGCCACAATTGAAATCCCTCGAATAATGCACGACGTTTCTTGTAAGAAAAAGAAAAAAAACGCTTCTTGTGTACATCGAAGCGTAAACCTGGAAACGTTATTGTACCCGCGGCGTTCGTCATAGAAATCGAGAAATAGATCGGCTTGTACATAAATATTATATTATAAAGTCAACAGTTTAGTATGTATTGTATAAACACCAAAAAAAATTTATATATATATATATATATATTCGGCTCCTGTATATATATACAGTATCCTATACATATATATACGATGGGTCGTGATGAAAAGAACGCGCATTTCGGCGTTTGTTTGTTTTTTTTTTCTTTCTCTCAGACGTCTTTCGGTCGGTTTATAATATTATATTCCTGTACACCGTGGGTCACTGTCGCGTTTCTCTTTCGAACACTACATAACAAAAACAGTATCGATTCCAGAAATATCATCAACAAAACGTAAAAATTTGCCGTGGAAATATTTAAAAAAATACATTTTTTTTTTTTTGTGCTTATTCGTTCACGGGACTGCTGGTCTATAGTAACTATATCGTTATTTGAATAATTGTTGAATACTACGTACGTAAAACGAAAATCACGACGTATCACACGCGCTCGATCGACATAACAGTATTTTAAAAACGTACAAGGCGTTTACGGACCACACAGGCGATTGACAATTCGAATAATAATTATTCCGTTAAAAAACGGCAGAGATTTACAATTTTATTTTGGTTAAACAATGTTCCGGGTAACGATTTCAATACGTGTCGGGCGATAAATTGGAAAATGTTTAAAATACATTACGGTAGTTTTCGTGGCAGATTTCTAGTATACCTGTACACGATGATCGCGAACAGACGTAAAGTGCAAAACACTAGCGCACAGTGGCGCACACGTTAAGGGTCGATGGGGTCGATCGACCCCCCTTATTAAAAAAGGTAGGTGGAGTGATGCTGGTGTTATGGAGCTAAAAATTTAAATAATATATTTTTAATCATAATTAATGCTACAGTGCATACAAGGTTGTCTTTGGGTGTCTACTGGTTGACTGTTGGGTGACCAGGCCCAGGTGTGCAAAAATATTGTTAGACCCATCAATGTGCAGTTCAGTGTGCGCCACTGCTAGCACACGTAATATGTAAAAAATAAGGGGGATTAATTATTATTTTAGAAAAACGAGTGCGCAGTATCGCTTGTAATTCGAACGATTCAACTTGAATACAATAAAAAAGTAGCCAAGTATAGAAATCGGTAAAATCGCATTAATAAAGTGAAATATTTGTAGAAACTAGCGGGACATAGAACTGCACGTGTGCACCGCGACGTTACTGTGTACGGTATGAAAAGTAAAACGTGTAGTGCGAAACTGAAAAGTGTGTCGTACAAAATGTATTACCTATACCTATATTGTTCAGCGGTCTTGGTAGATTTCCCGTTTTCAATATTGTTTGAAAATCGATCAGAAACATAACGGTTTTTCGTGTACTTAATGTATTTTTTTTTTTCCCCGAATTCTTTGTTTTCCGTCACTCCATTCGTGTTTTTAGAGTCAAGCGATTCAATGTCGAAACTTTAGCGATCAAATTTGAAGCGTTTCGGGCGTGCAGTGCGAAAAAAACGAAAATATTTCAGGCTCTGTAATATGGAGTCACATCAAACAGTCAAAAACGTATGATAACTCTTTTTAGGAATTTCGAGTGTAAATTGGAAGAGTTATGAGCAATGTCCCCCCACTCTCATAGGTGTAATGATAATGTGCACACTGTTTATTAAACATTATTACTACGAAAAAAAAAAAAAAACTGTGTATATTTATTATACACGTATTCAATGCCGATCGATTTGAATAGTACCGGGCATATTTTTTGTATATTAATTTTTTTTAACGTCATTATAATATATATCAGGTGTATTTTATTTCAGCGGGCGGTCATAGCGGCGGTAATAATATTCATTGCGTCTGTAACGTTAATTCGCCAAAGTGGGATAGTGAAAAATAGCGATCGGACCGCGAATTGCGAATGAAAAATCGAATTTTATGAATATAACGAGACGTCGAAATCGCGAAAAAAAAAGTGGTAACGTTTACTTCGTATAAAATGTATTACTTCTTATTCCAATAAATCGATATAGTCGCGACTATCGCCATTATATTATTCTATCTTTTCGGTTACGATTGTGAAAACGTACGGATTCGGCAACGTCGCGATCCTATGGAAATATCGCACAATAAAGATAGGTATACACTTAAAAAAATATATTATAAATACGAGGAATGTACAGAAAAAAAAAAACGTATATTATATTATACCCACATAAACGACTTCCGCCCGTATTCCTTTGATACGTCAAAACACTTCAATACAATATTATTAGGAGCGTTTCTTTAAAAATCGAGGGAAAAAATGTTTTTTTTTTTAAATACCTATAATTCGTAAAATCGAAAAATTCGCTTATTTTTTACGACTATGTAAAATATGGTTTTTTTTCGCACGTGGATAATCACGAACGTTTTTGTATAAATTACTTTTCACGTCGTACGCAATATATAATAAATAATAAATATATATATAGTAGTTAGTATATTTAGTTATAGTAATATCACGTGAATTCAGTCAATATAAAATAAGATTAAATTGATATTTAAATGGAAAACGCGTGTTTGAATATTCAAACGGGTTAAGTTTAATACAATTTAAAAGTATGAGATAATATTTCGTAAAATTAAAAATAATAATTATACAATAAGGCGTTTGACATTGGTGAATTTAATTAAACGTGTATGTATTATGTTAAATTTTTCGTTGTAAATTATGAGTATGTGTATCATTAAGAAAATTATTTGTCATCGCCTAAATGAATGAAATCGTCTTGTACTATGAATTTGCGTATAGCCACTAAGATTTTCTTTCTAGCTTTTTTTAACTCTGGCGTATCTGTACTTCGAGGTGCAAACATGTCCTGAGAGGTACGACCTCCTAAAAAAAAAAAAGGCCACGTGAACTCTTTTTTTTAATATAATGTTCATATAGAAATACACATTTTTCATTTAGTGATTATGTACCTTTAATACTAATGAATTCGGTGTTTTTCATTGTTTTATGTGTAATCTCTAAGGGATTCCATATGTCGTTGGATCCTGTGACATAAATTACTCGACTTGCCGTTATATTCAATGCGCCAGACATCATATTTGTCCTTTCGACCCCCTTAGACATAACCTCCAAATTAAATCTTCAAAAAAAAAAAAAATTAGTAATTAGAACATAATATTATATCAGCGAGTGAATAAAAGCATGTATTACATTATAAATATTTACGTTGATATGGTAAAACAATTTGGACTTTACATTTTCTTAGTTTCTATTTAAGTATTATATCTTAACTTTTATTAATGATGTTAGAAATATATTTAAAAAAAAAAAAAAACAAATAACAAGTCAACAAAAAGACAAATATTGTGACAGGAGTTAAGATAAATATCTCAGTAAATATTAAATACGCAAAGTAAAGAAGTGAAGTTAATATCTAGGAGTTGCTGAGTATTGTTTGGATCCAGTGCCGTGCCGTTATGATTTTGTGCCCGAAGCGAGATTAAAATATTCGCCCCCCACCCCCGCCGATAATTATATACCTACATAATAATAATACAATTTTGGCGCCCGAGGCCTAGGCTCCCTTGGCCCAGTGACGTATTTAGGGGGGACTAGGATGGGCGATTGCCCCGGGCTTCACGTTTTTGGGGCCAGCAAATTTTTAAAGGTTTTGTTTGAATAATATTACTACTTGTTTTTGAAATATTTGATATCCAATGTTTTAAATATTAAATAACAAATCATTGGATATTTTTAGTTTTAAATTCCGACAGGAGCGAGCGATTAGAGGTGTCTAAGCGAGCGTAGCTCGCTCAGACTTGTTAGGATGAGTATAATATACTCGTAATAATAATACACTGACATCACAAATGTCATGGAACATAATATAATTCCGGATTTATACTTTCTTATACTTGGCGGTATTTTCAAATAAACCAATCATAGTGCGTGATTTATATACAAGTACTGAGCTCATGTACAAAATGCTTATGTGCTCCCCGTCACGCGACACTTTTATAAGCTATGTGGCGTGATGTGGCCATTGGCTGCTCTGCTGTAGTATTTACCATTCGTGGTAAACAAAAAACCAACCGCTAATATTATTCGAAATGTTTGAAAAGAAAATCTATTATCATAAGTTTTATCAATAATTTTGTTGTAATGGTAAATTGTTTTATAAAAGTGAAATTCATGGCATAATATTTATAATGTGATCACTACCACGTACATAACCATAGAATAAGTACAAGAAGCTCATCGCAAAATATAAATTTAATAAATATATTGCATTTTTCACCTAATTAATTTTAAATTTTAATATTTCTGAAATGAATGAGGCCACTAATACAAACGTACTCATTATGATGACCTTGTAACGAAACATTTTCAAATTTTTTCCACCTCAAGACCTAGGGTTTAGCAATGTATTCTAGAATATTATCTTAAATCAAAATAAATACTCAAATAATGTTTCTTGCAAAATTCTCATATAAATCGATATGCGACATCGTTTTTACACTTGTCATCCGTTTACGCTTGATGTCGCCAGAGTAAGAAAAAGTGATTTGATATTTAGGTTTAGATGAAAATTTTGCAAGAAATAACATTTGAGTATTTATTTTAAAATTTAAGATAATATTCTAAGAAGACATTGCTAAAACCCCGGTTTTGGAGGTAGAAAAAAAATATTAAATGTTTCGTTATTAGGTCATCCTAATGAGTACATTTGTAAAGGTGACCTCATTCATTTCAGAAAAATCCTGTATATACTCTGTAATAAATTATATGTTATTATTTTATAATTAGAAACATTGTAAGCATTTATAAACATTAACATAATATTGATTTATTATTACTTTTACATAAAATATTAATATATATCTTAAAAAGTAAAGAGTTGTGTATGTCTCAGAAAATTGCTTCTTATAACATTTTTTTTTGCATACAGTACAGAGGTCAGAGGGGGGCAATAAATAAATGTGTTCTTAGGGCAACAAAATTCTAAATACGCCACTGCCTCGGCAACCCCCCCCCTCCTTTCTTCCACGGCACGGCACTATTTGGATCAGAGGTAAATAACGATTAATAATATTTAAGAAATAATTTTAAAAGTTTTATGTATGCGTTATTTCATTGTAATACAAACTAATTAACTAGTTAACATATATTTAGTAAATCAACTTACGACTTTCCAAAAATATAAGAACACCTATCAGCGTAATATTCAATGGTGACTCGATTACCGAACACTAGGTTGAACGTTTGGAATAGTCCAAACTCTGTACACTTCTGATATTCATATTGTCGATCTGTGAGAACATATTTTGTTTGTCCATTTTTAAACCGACCGTATAAATATATTATCTAATGATATACATTATACACACATCATTATTGTAATTGATTAGAATACAAAGCAAATGTTTTGATTTTAAAATTATTTACATTTCACACGAGTATTATATATTATATTTTAAAGACATATAGACGGTTCCTCTTCTCGAAATACCTATTATACTCCCACACATAAAATAAAAATAGAAATAAAACTGTGAAAACGCTCGCACTATGAGGTCTGGACGTCATATTATACAATCCTATAATATTTTATAATTTTTCACAAACTGTTGATATATCATTTAATTATCAATTACTTCAATCCCTTTAATGCAAATTTCTCTAACAACCTGATTTTATATTTTAATTAAAAATAATAATATAAATGATATTCAGATGCCTTAAACATAACTGTAAAAGTCCGAACATATTATATTTGACATTTGATGTTGTGCCTATTAAAAGAAATTAATGACACACAATAATTTTGAAAGGTCGCTTAAACTACCTAAATAATTAAAGACAAACGCAAATGTCATAGTCTTGCGACACAAACAATTAAATATACCAAGACAATACGTAATATCGAGGTAAATCACGCGCGATGTTATGAACAGTTTTCTTCCCTTCGACGTAGAGTGTGTGCACACTCCAGTGAATAGCTACACCTCAAGAAATTGGTCTTCCGTGAATACAAATATTGTTCTTTACACACTTGAACCAGTATTGAGTTGTTTTATTTTGTCGTCGGCTTCATATCCAATTGAAGGTAGCGTCCAACCTTCTATTATTATTATGATCTCCTACCTTCATCACGTCGTTTCATTGAGGCCACGAAACCGAACAAATATACAGTAAGGTAAATGACATTATATAATATATATTGCATGCGTTTATTTTATTTTTCCCTACTACTTGCAGGCAATTCTCGTTGTCACGATCTCGGAACTCACCTTCCGTTAAAGGATTAAAGTAATAACCAGGGATTTCAATAATCAATCACATTTAACCACACTTCATTTTTATTTGTTCAATTTTATATTTTATTTTCTTCTTTCCTTTGAAAATTACAAACACACACACACACACACACACACACACACACACACACACACACACACACATACATATACACATATATACCTTCGGTTAATTACTAATTAAATAATACGCCACATAATATTAAAATATGTACATTCATTCCCATCAAAAGTTAATAATTGCGCGAGACTTAAAATTAAAATTTAAAAATTAATTTTTGAACTACAAGTTGTTAGTCACAGGAAATTTATTTTTTCACAGTTTTCTAAATAATTATTAAATGTCAAAATGAACCTGTTTTTTCTTCTTTTAGTAATAGGTGTAACGTATTTACACACGTACCTATTATATATATTTATATATGATATGTATATATAGGTGTATATGCGTATGTCTGTATATGTATATAGGCACACACTAAGAATAATAGCATACTCATCAATTTAGGACACTCACGACACACAATATTATAAACACAATAATAACACAGAGAGTTCGCAACACACCACCGTCCGGCAAACTCGATAGCAGCCACCCGTGTCATTTGTAAGTAATTATTACTATGCATTAATAAAAGATAAATAATTAGACATTACCAGTGGAACTCCATTATTGAATGTTATTAAGTTTTACCCCCGGCTACGTAATATTTATATATCCAAAAGGTCCTGAAATCCTTCCCTGGATATCTTATGTGTTAACTGGTTCCCCGGCCACGTTACATAGGTATGATTTGCAACTATTTTTCAATGATTTTCGAGAGACTATATGAAAACCGCGAACGAGTCTTCGTTAGACATGTGTATTTTAGTGTTTAGTATACGATGAAAACACTATTCTATGGAGGACTGGGGAGGTTTCAAATGTGTCCCCCGGCATACCCAAATTTAATGTTTGGCTGAAATGTATAGTCATTATTATTACAGATAATTATAATATACTGCCATAGACTGTGATTGTAATAATTAATATTTAAATACCAATTCAATACAATATATAAAATAAATATTCAATAATCAAACACTGTAATCACCGAAGTCGTCTTCGCTTATCCATGATGTATTCGTATAATCTTTATTTAGAACATTATATTTATGATCGAAGCAAGTCAAATTAAAGAAAGTTAAAAGTTTGGTAAAAATTTCTGCGTACCGATCTAACTAAAAAGTAGTAATAATCATTAATTATAACCAAGTAAAAGCAAATAATTATAAAATTATAGCACGTGAATACGTATATACCGTATATGTACGTATACGTACACATTTCACAAATATCGTGTATAAACACATGAAACGTGTTTTTTTAAACATATTTCATATTGTTATATCGAAATCACTGAGCGTAGAAGACATATTATTTTGTTGAATTGTACAATTTGTTATATAGGCCAAGGTGGCCGGAAGTTTTACGTATCGATTCTAAATTTATCGGGAATTTATAATAATTCATTTTTTACACGGCTCAAAATGTGAAACGTGTTTCATCAAAAAAAAAAAAAAAAAGCTTACTGGATTCTTTATCGATTTATTGACCATTATGTTACATACATCATCAATCGTTACTCCAAAAATTCCATTATTATTTACAATACCGATAATGAATCCTGGTATATTATAGAACATTGATATTACGTCTTTTTCATTATCCTTATCCAAGGGCTCGCACAGCCTAAAATAAATAATGGTAAATATTAAATCCGGTATACTTCATAACTTACACGCATTAACGATATAACAGAATTTTATAATATGTATAACGTAATACATAGTTTTGTATTCAATATATTATTACTTTAATTTCTCAGTAACGATTCTTGCTCCTATATCGGTTTTTACCAGATCGTTAATTATACGATTCGCTTGTGTTATTTGTGACACGCATTCTGGAGAATGTGCTGCTAATATATTTGTAACTCTATCTGCAAATTCTTTAAAAAAAAAAAACAAATCTCATTGGTATTCGAACAATATTGGTTCGAATACCATAAAGAACGTAAAAATGTAATATCACTTATTTTTTAAAATTTAATTTCGACTTTTTATAATAACAATTTTAATTTTATATTATACACATAATTTGTTATGCGTGTCTGGATATCTATATATGTTGACCTGTTGCGATAACTCATGATTATATATTTCGTATTACATTGCGTACGATTTCAATAAATATTTTTAATATTTCTATATATTTTATAACACACCTTTAAAATCGGCTTCAAACGATAATGTAGCGCTCGATGCTACGGCTAACTGTACGAGATGTGGATATTTCAGTCTCGTCATAGCGGCCAAATATCCCCCTAACAACCCGCCGAATACCACAAACTTTGTCTTACGCGGGATATTATATTCTGTTCCAATATTTGTTACGAATTCAGCCACATCAGCTAACGCTTGATGACTGTTTAAATATTTTAAATTCTCAGTACTCAGGTCGCTGAAAATATATAAATTTTTTGGTTTATTTTAAAATATATACGTCAAGAATAATATTAATATGAACATTTTACAAAATACAAATGAGACGTGTAAAATTATTTATAAGTCGATAATCCATTTGTATTATTATTAAAGTATTTAAAATCCACTAAAACGACCATTCAATAAGAATTAGCTTTCCACGTCGATTGCCCCGTTTTGGAATCAACTATAGATTGTAAATACTACTAAATGCTATTAAAACAAAAATTAAATATAGGTATAAATAATAATTACACTAATACATCATAATAGGTAATTATTCGAGTTTATACAGCTTGAATATGTAAAAACACGGGATTAAACATATTTTTAAATATCGGCGAAAAAATCATATAATTTCCGTGGTATTCAATAATATAAAAATGAATCAAAATGTGAATTCAACAACGCCTGGACCAATTTGGCCAAATCTTTTTTCAAATATTCGTTGAAGTTCAAGGATGGTTTTTACGGCGAGAAAAATTAGAATTATTGCCCTAAAATAGTTTTGGACGCTGCTGGATGTATCAGAAACGAGGATTATAGATTGTTGGTTGAAAATACAAATACTAATATGCTGAAAAAACAAAGATTGGATTGCATGAAGTTATCAAAAACATGATACATGGTATTAATAATCAGTGTATGATATTACAAAACGATATAATACATTAATAATCCAGGTAATCTGTAATGGACATTCGATCAACAAGATTTATAGATAATCGCTGTGAATTTTATGTCAAAAACACGTGATTAAACATATTTTGATAGTTACCCAATACCAAATCAGTAGTAATGAAGCAGCGACACCCTTCTGTTTATAAAAATGGACAAAGAGTGTATTTACAGGTTTTACAGCACAGAAAAGGAGTTATTCTCTGGGCAAAAGAGCTGCTCAGCCATCATATAATTTCATTCAGTGGTATTTTTGAGACATGCCAAAACGATGATTTCGCACAAACATTGCTATATTCTGAAATGTATATATTTCAAGTTGTATACATTTACCGGTCATAATACTCGTAATATTGTATATTTCACCGATGCGAAACAGACACTGCTATTAGTCAATGAAGAATGGTGAATTGTGGATCCTACAGAGAAGCCTGTCAACGTTTGCAATTGCTTGAAAATGACGCTCATTGGGATCAAACTCTCAATGATGCTGTAATATCATCACACGCTCATCAAATACGAACATTGTTTTCTATAATCATATCTACATGCTTCCCATCAAACCCAATTGATTTGTGGATCAAGTACAAAGATTATATTTGTGATGATATTTTGTATCAAATACAGAATAGAATGGGAAATCCAAATATACAAATCAGTGAAGAAATTTACAATGAAGCATTGATTTCAATTTTGATAATGTCAAACAAACTATTAATTCAATTAGGCCTGACCGCGCCCAATCGTCCAATGCATGACGCTTTTAACCAAGAGTTGCATCGAGAAAGACTGTATGATCTCAACGCTTTGAAAGAATTAATTCAAACAAATCTTCCACTGTTAAATGAACAACAGAAGTATGTATTTGAAACTCTTATGAAAGTAACAAATGATGAAACTGGAGGATTTACTTAGATGCACCTGGTGGTACAGGAAAAACTTTTTGATTTCATTAATATTAGCAACAATTCGCTCACAAAATAAAATTGCACTTGCACTCGCTTCGTCGGGAATCGCAGCAACTTTGCTTGAAGGTGGTCGAACAGCCCATTCAGCACTAAAATTGCCATTAAATATGCAAAGCAATGAAACTCCAACCTGCAACGTTTCGAAGAACTCTGCAATGGCAAAGGTTTTGCAGCAATGTAAATTGATTGTTTGGGATGAATGCACGATGGCACATAAAAAATCTTTGGAGGCTTTGGACAGAACCTTAAAAGATCTACGGAGCAATAATAACCGATTTGGTGGTGCAATGATTTTATTAGCAGGAGATTTTCGTCAAACATTGCCGGTGATTCCACGATCAACGCCAGCTGATGAACTCAATGCATGTCTAAAGTCCTCCAGTTTGTGGAAACATGTCAAAGTACTTCATTTAAGCAAGAATATGCGTGTCGAGTTGCAAAATGACCAATCTGGAAACATATTCTCTAAACAACTCATTGACATTGGTAATGGCAAATTTCCTATAGACATGTTGACTGGCTGCATTAACTTTCCTCAAAGTTTTGTCAGTTAACTCGATCAAAAGATGAACTTATTCAGAAGGTGTTTCCAGATGTTTCTCAAAATTACAGAAACCATGATTGGTTGAGCGAACGAGCTATACTGGCTGCAAAAACATAGATGTAAATGAATTAAATTTCAAAATTCAAGAACAAATTACAGGCGAATTGAGGATATATAAATCAGTTGATTCGGCTACTAATCAAGATGATGTAGTCAACTATCCACCGGAATTTTAAACTCGCTGGATTTGCCAGGATTGCCACCTCACAATCTTCAATTAAAGGTTGGATCGGTGGTTATAATGTTGCGAAATATCAACCAACCGCGTCTTTGCAACGGTACACGGTTAGCGATAAAAATTACTAAACAATGTGATAGAAGCAACTATACTCAAAGGAAAGTATAAAGGAGAAGATGTTCTCATACCGCGCATCCCAATGATTCAGACTGATGTGCCATTTGAGTTTAAACGACTACAGTTTCCAGTGCGTCTTGCTTTTGCTATGACTATAAACAAGTCCCAGGGGCAATCATTAAGTGTTTGTGGTATTAATCTAGAAAACCCATGTTTCTCACATGGTCAATTGTATGTTGCCTGTACCCGTGTTGGAAAACCATCAGATTTGTTTATCTATGCGCCAGGTAATCAAACAAAAAACATCGTATACCACAAAGCACTACAATGATAATAATAATAATTATGATTCACATGATTAACAATAAAGCGATTACTTACTTTTAAATCATTATATATGTTTTATTTAATTATTTTTTATTCACAACGCCCTATCACCAGGGTGACGGTTCTGTTCAGGAGAATATTTTTAAAATACGTAGGCACAAAAACTGCCACATTACAAATCTTTTTGACAGGACGAAGTCTGTCGGGTCAGCTAGTTATATATATATATATAGTATATATTTCAATGTTACATTTTCCGGTCATAATACTCGTAATATTGTTAAACGACAGGAAGAAATCGCCTTTTTCCAACACAAACACATTATAATATAAACATATTTTCGTCATCGATGTACATCATATTATACACCATACGTACGAACAACTTTCATCAAATAATACAGCTTGGACACGTCATTTATTATATATACGTTCAATTAGCACGATTTCTTACTCGGTAGTATGACTTAATCCGTTATATCGAAATTCTAAATAGAAACAAATAGCGTTCAATTCCTTAGCAAACTGAATCCAAGTGTCGTTTATAATTGAGTTGCGATAGAGTGGGCCTGTTCCCTCAAGTAGTAAAAATGCTGGGCCGCCTTTTTTATAATAATTTTTGTTTACTAAATATCTCTAAAAAAAAAAAAATCAATTTTATTTCGAAAAAATTCGCTTCATTTTAATAATATACTATATTTGCCTAAAAAAAAAAAAAAAAACACACACACACTCCGTAGTCCACATACCAAACGTTTTTATAAATCTTAAATATTCAAAATTCCGTAATGTTTCCGACAAAAATTATATTTTGTCTAACCTATAATTAAGTTTAAATGTACCTGTTTCCACTTTTTATTGTTGGCAGGGTTAAAGTTATCGAGTTTCTGCACGAACCACTTGTCTTGCAATACTTCCGTATTATCTATGGAATTCGTTACACTCAAACCCATTCTTCTACTACTATGAATTGGCGAATACCACCAAGCACAGCACCAAACGACACACAATAAAATTCGCATTTTTTAAACGAAAATTCGTAATCTAAAAAACATATAAAAAAAAATTAAGTGTTCAGTGATACGTGATATGAAATATTAGTTTATAAATATTTTACGGAATGAGTATATATAAAATCATATTACGCGCACATATAATCAAATATTAGATATGAAATTTGTCCATTTAATGTGGACGAAACACCTGGTTTGTACGTTTGTGTGTGTGTGTGTGTGTGTGTGTGTATTTTACCTGGGTATGAAGAACGAGCAGTCTGAATAAAAGACAATTTGCATTTTCCGATCAATATACGTGACGACGATCTGAGGACAACACAATTTTCGCTACGGTATATAACGGCGACAATAAGGGCGTTGGCTTTTTTCACAAAATAAACAAGGATAAAACATTCACGAAAATCGGATAATTAATAATATTAATATAGTTGACAAAAATGAATAATAATATCTATGATAGTACGTATATTTATGATTTACGTTTATAGGTGTATACATGGCTGGTCGGTCGAAATTTAGGACAACACAAATGGTACAGGTGCAACGATAAAAAAAAAGGGCGTTGGCTTTTTACAAAATAAATATAATATACCTAATATTCACGAAAATAGATAATTAATAATAACGCAGGTGATAAAAGTAAATAATAATTGTGATTTGCGTTGACTCATAATTAGGGCCCGGCAGTTGGTGACCTAAAATTCATGAAAAAAATGCACGAAAAAAAGCATAAAATGACATATAAATGTTAAAAATATTAATTTAATTCCAAAAAAGAGTTAAAATTCACCAATACCATCAAACTACGATTTTAAAAGACAACTAATATTTAATTTATTTTTAAAATGTCACACAAATACAATACTAAGAACCTTTTATCTCGCTTAAAATAAATATTCTTTCCTTTCGATTTTCTTTATCTTGTCTCTCATTTTTTGAATTATTATTTCTTGAACATAGAAATTGTTATTTTTTGAATATTCCAACCGTGCTGTTGAATCTGTTAGTGATACAAAGTTTGATTTAACGTAAATTTAAATAAATTTTAACTCTTTAAAGTTTCGACATAAGTAACCGTCTATACGTCTTTAAATTTAATATATAATACTTGTGTAAAATGTAAATAATTTTTAAAACCAAGACATTTGGTTTGTATTCTAACCAATTACAATGATGACGTGTGCATATCATTATATACATTTATACGGTCGGCTTAAAAACGGACGAACAAAATATGTTCTCACAGATCGACAATTTGAATATCAGAAGTGTACAAAGTTTGGACTATTTCAAACGTCCAACCTAGTGTTCGGTAATCGAGTCACCAAAGAATATTTCGCTAATAGGTGTGCTAACGTTTTTGGAAAGTCGTAGATTTACTAAAAATCTGTTAACTAGTTAATTACATATTTTGTATTACAATGAAATAATGCATAAATGAAACTTTATCAATTATTACTGGGTGACATAAATCAAAAACGGTTGAGAACCACTGCATTATAGAAATCGTAAAATCTTTTATCAGTTTATTTTTCGTTGTACGCAGAAGAGGCTCCAGTCATTTTTTTCTTTGGGGAAGGGGGGGCAGGATTACATGTCACTTACCCTGGCGCCACAAGTTCAAGTAATTCGTAATTTTTTTGTAACCACAAATCCAGAATTTGTAATCTATTTTTTATCCGTCAAAATCCGTTTTTTATTTCCGGATGCCAGGTTAAGACATACCCCAGCACCCGGTTTTTCAATAATTAACTTAGGAACTTCAAACCGGTGTCAGCAGTTAGAGTATAATTCGTGATTTTTTGTAACTTCAAATCCAGAATTTGTAACCTATTTTTTACCCGTCAAAAACCAGTTTTTATTTCCGAGTGCCAGAATAATCCATTTGGTTGAGCCAAAAGTTTAATATAAACAGTCACAAGTGCTCGAGTTTAATTTTAGTGTAAGGTTATATTATACAAAATAAATATATTTATTTGCTGGTATATTAAAATTAGTATTACTGACATTAATAGTATCCGACAATACTAATGTATTGTTTTAAAAATATATATAGGCACATTTGTATTTTTTTACTTTCAGTTTAAACGTTCCATTACATAATATTAGCTATATTGAAGTTCATGAATAAAGTTAACATAAAAGATCAAAATTACGTTTTGGGAGTTATTAGAATATTTTACTACATTTTTATATCAACCGGAAATATTCTAATGGGGGACATCCATTTTCGTAATTCTGTTATTTGTTTATTTTTGGAATATTTCCGTGCTTTTTGCCCGGTTATTTATTACAGGTACAATTATTATTGATAATGACTCGAAAATGAGTATGTATATTGCAATAAAATTATTAGTTGTTTATATTCATTCTGCGGAGAAACTCGTGAAATATTTTTATTTTTTGTGTGTATTGTATGAATATCTATTATATAATATAAACCAGGGCTCGCAAACGTTATAATTGCAAAATATCAATTGAAATGAATATCAAAAAACGTAACGGAAAACAATAAACACTAATTTTAAACTATCGCAAATTAAAATATATCATTAAACGAAATAATGTAATTAACGTTATATATCAAAATATCGAAAAACGAAAAATAGAATTAACGTTATTTTAATACTTGTATCCAATTTACTACGGAAAATATAAGCTTATGGTGTAGGTTTATTGTAGTTCTATAATAAGTCTGGGTTCACACGGACGCGTAACAATTATTCAAAGATACGTGTCTTAGAAGATGTCAGCTAGTCAGAAAAGTTTCTATTGGTAATATAATCAACATTTTAAGAAAAATATTCTGCACTGGAATATAATGTCAAAAATAAACCAAGGTTCTCTCTGAAAAAATGTATAAAATCAAAAAATTAATGATAAAAATTAGGGCTTTTATAATCAGTGAAGTTTAATGAAGTACATTACGTTTATGAGATTTGAAAACGTGCTATAGTCTATGGAGTATGAACGAATTTATTTATTTGGAAAAAAAATCGATATTAAACCAAATAACGTTAAAATACCGATAAACGTAAAACGTAATTATTATATAACGATAAAACTTTCTTTAACGTTAAACACAAATAATCCATAACGCTAAAATATACCATAACGATAAACGCTAAAGGTAAATAACGATAAAAAACGTTTAAACGTTAAACATTTTTTTTTTCAAATGAGAGCCCTGATATAAACTAAAGTTTCCGAGATGAGTGGAAGGATTCCAAACGTCGACCCTACCGTATTAGATTCCACAATTTTTTCATACAAATCTGACATTATTAAACCAGATGGACAAGGTAAATACCGTCAAACATATTTATATTTATTTATTTACCTATATTAATTAACGATATACCTTCATATTATTTTATATGTAGTAAATTGAATTCAATTTTCCGTTTAATTGATTTAATTGATTTAATCCATTACAATATTTTAAATATGGTATGGAGTCCTTATGCCATTTAATTATTTTGTTCATCTTACTTTATGTCATATAAGTAAATAATTCCTGGCCAAGTAAATAAACTATTGAAACAAAATTAAGTTACTTTGCAATTAAATTCAATTTACTATTCGAACTGGACTGTATCCAGTTTGTGTGTAATGCACCCACCATCTGTTCAAAAATTATAAACATGACACGTAGGTACCACGCTTCGCTCGGTACTCGATTCATTAAAAATAAATAATTACTTGAAGGCAAAAATAAAATCATATTTTCATTTTCCTAGTTTAAATTTATTAACAGTTTTTCTTTTTTGAGTTTAAGAAAACTGCATAGAAAATCAAAAAAAAAAAAAAACCTCTAAAGTACCGACTAGAACGAATTTTCTATGATAAAACTCTTTATTTGAAAACGTTTACTGTACTCCTTCTACCCAAAAAATTATATGTAGGTATATATATATATAAATTAAAACCAATACACATTTTTTCTTAAGCTCAGAATCTAAAAAATACAACTAGTGTTTGTTGCACATTTTATACACGATTTTTTGATTTTTATTCTTAATATTTTTTTGATAATTATACATATATATATATATATATTTCATTAAAAATAAATAATTACTTGAAGGCAAAAATAAAATCATATTTTCATTTTCCTAGTTTAAATTTATTAACAGTTTTTCTTTTTTGAGTTTAAGAAAACTGCATAGAAAATCAAAAAAAAAAACCTCTAAAGTACCGACTAGAACGAATTTTCTATGATAAAACTCTTTATTTGAAAACGTTTACTGTACTCCTTCTACCCAAAAAATTATATGTAGGTATATATATATATATATATATATATATATATATAAATTAAAACCAATACACATTTTTTCTTAAGCTCAGAATCTAAAAAATACAACTAGTGTTTGTTGCACATTTTATACACGATTTTTTGATTTTTATTCTTAATATTTTTTTGATAATTATATATATATATATATATATATGTATTTGTACCTGCTTATATTAAAATAAAATATTGTACACTGTTAATTTGTAATTAATTTGAATACTGGTTGCTATAGTATTATGTTCCTTCATAAGTACCTCTACTCAGCTCCGGGCCTAATTTAACAATATTGTCCGGTGTTGGATCCACGAAATATTTTTATGAAAAAAATATAATAAATAGTATAATATGCCTTAAAAACCTATCAAATATGTATGCAGTTATGCGCTAAAAATTACCAAAATATGCCCTTAAAATATGCTCTTAAAAAAAAAAAAAAATTTTTAAAAAAACCTAAGAAAATTTAAAAATTGTATTTTATTACTATTTTTAGTTATTACAGTTAATCTCAACAAAAATATCTTACATTTTTTTATAATATTATTATTTAAAATTTTCAATATGTTGAATTTAAATATTTATTTTAATTTGATGTGTTGAATGGCATTGTTTCACAATCCATGAAATAAACTGTAACATGTATAGATTACATTATTTGTCATATCTCGTATTATTAATAAATTGAAAAACCAAATTAATAATATTTTACCTAAAACATCGGTAATAAAGTTATCGATTCGCCTGTTAATATTTATAAAATTATAAATTTTAAACAATTATTTTGTAATTATCGTTGAGTTGAAAATGACTTTAAAATGTACAAAATTCTAAAATATGGCCTAAAAATTCAAAAATAACAAAATTTGCGCAAAAATATGCAAAATAAAAGTTTGTTTATATAGAATCGTTAGGAACACATTTTGGTTAAACTAGCTATTTTTTTGACCAACCAATAACAATACGCAAATGCATATAAATATCGGCCCTAATAATAAGTTTATATTACCCACCACCATCACCCCTTTATTCACTATGGCATTTGCCGTACTCGAATATGCGGTTCGGTGCCACTGATAACTACAACAACAACAACAACAACAACAACAACGCGAGAAATAAAAAATAAAATAAAAAACAAACGGTTCTACGTAGCCGCGGAAAAGAAAAAAAAAATATTCCATTCGTACAAATGGTAATTAGAGTAGTTTGTATACGTCGACAATAGAACCGGCACCGCAGCCAAACGGAACGCCGCGCGCGCGCGTACACATATTCGCGCGTATAACGCGATAATGACATTGACGTAGCCCTCACTTTCCGCTAAGGTTCGTAGAACTCGGACGTGTCGACCAAAAAATAAATAAATAAAAAATAAATAAATAAAAAATTCAAATAAGTAAACGTATGAGCGTACGATATAAACAATAAAACGCGTATATATATATATATATGCAAATTTTCGTATTCAACGACCGTGGTGTGTACCTATAACCTCTGTTTGACGAACTCGACGGTTTATAATTGGACAGAAAAAATATTAAATAGATAAAAATCCGTACGCAATATGGAAACGCGTTTTTTGTTTGCGCTCGTAGAAATCTCAGATTTATTATTACAATCAAACGCTTGTACTGTGCACGAATAATATACCTCTATACATTGACGCCAGCAAGACGCTGGTGACGAAAAAAATCGAGCAGAAACGAGCGAAATAACGATGTGACACATCGATTGGTACGAGAATTATGCGGGAAAACTTTTTAATATTTTTATTTTTACATTTATATCGAAATTCTACGAATAAAAATGTAAAAACTCGGGTTTTCACGATACGAGAAAAATGTCGAAACTTTCGTCAATGGGTTGCCCGCCATATTTACGGTATCGAACAGTGGCGTAACTATAAGGAGCGATACAGTGATATAGTGTACTGTCGCAGCCGGGCCTGTGCGCTTAGGGGGCCCGAAGAACACAAAATCAATGTACTATTTATGAACAATTATTATTGAACTATTCAATTGTATTAAAATTCAAATTAATTTTATAAAACTGTTTAAACTATAATTAATTATACATTTATTTATATTTACATATATTATACAATTAACTATGTATGCTTTACGATAAAATGAATAAAACCTATTAGTGGAGCACAAAAGCGCAAAAAATCAACGGAACAAAAACTAAAAGATGGCAACGATGGCAGTGATTTCACAAAACCAATCGAATGTACATCACGGTATTCTATTATAAGTACCTACAATCTGCACTTAAAATACCACATGACAACTCGAAAAAAAAAAAAATGTTTTTTTCGTTGAAAATTTTGCTCCCGGACCCAAATTTTGGTGTTACGCCACTGGTATTGTGTTCAGAAACACTCATGTACATATATATATATATATATATTCTATATCAGGGGTGGCGAAACTATGGCACGCGTGCCAGAAGTGGCACGCTGACCAAATTTCAGTGGCACGCCAAATTTAAAAACAAAAAAAATTATTATTTATCTTAAAAAAAATTATATTTTAAAACTTTAGTATGAGAAATTTTAAGAATCAAATAAATGTGTACCTAATAAAATGTGTGTAATTATTGCATGCTTTTTCTTTTCATCTTACCTAGTAAAATTCATTTTTTTTTTTTTTGGAACGCGAGTGTATTTCAAAAAACTTGATTTTAAATTTTGGCACTTGACCCAAAAAAGGTTCGCCACCCGTGTTCTATATCATAAAAAAGAAACGCTGTTCGTTGTTGACCCCGGGGGCGTCCCTAGACAGGGGTGGGGCGAACCTATTTTTTAAATCAATTACCGTATTTTTCAAAAGTTTGGGTGAACTCAAGTCAATTTTACTGAATTAATTTTTTTTTATAATGCGACTACATAACAAATAGGTTTACGTAAAAAAGTAATTTATTAATATAAATTTTAAGTAATTTTATACATTAAAAATTTTTATGGGGCAGGGGCGAACGCCCCTTCGCCCTCCCCCTTGGGGACGCGCCTGTGTTAACCGCATCGTCTGTGAACGGCTGGTAATTTTCTTTTTTAACGTTCGTAATAATCCGAACAAGGCTGTAGGCACGGCCGTAGCTACTGAATATTGCGCCCGAGGCGAAACTCAAAATCGCGCCATTCTGGTTTCAACACAGGACTAATAGAGTATTCATTTTATAAATATTTATATATTTTTTTAAATTTAAATGAATTATCGTCGAAAACAATCAAAAAATAATTATATTATATTTTTATCAACCAAAAAAAAAAAAAAAACCGTATGTTTCCAAATCGATCGCGTATCACAAGCGTCTCCAGCATTTCAACGGTACGTACTGCCGATAGAATATTCATCTCGCGTGTAAAATTTCCCAATGGCTCACTCCAGTGGTGGAACCAGGATTTTTATTTGGGGGGAGGGGGCTGAGGCTGATATAATTAAATAATTTATATGTTAATTATTAATATGTATAGACGGTACCTACTAAAAAAACTGATTATTTATTCATTTCGGGGAGGGGCTACAGCCCCATCAGCCCCCCATTTGGCTACGCCACTGGCTCACTCCTATAAATGTATTCCTCTTCAAATTGAATATCCGTGGCATATCACTTATCAGTTTATCATATTTCGTGATAACCATTGAGAACGTTAGAATCAAGGTAACCGTTTTGGTAACCCAACTAACATTTTGTAACTTGACAAATAGAATTTAACAATAACAATGTAATGGTGAAACTTACATAATTTAACCAGACGTTAAATTTAAACGAATTGTTAACTATAACACGGTGTTAGAGTGTATTCAACAGTAGTCGGTGAAACCGGCCCAAAGAGTTTCGTTCCCTTGCAAATACAATAGAAATTATGGACTTGTTCGTGTTGGCGTTTGCAATATTTCTTCTACTCTATAAATGTAAATTTTAAAATTCGTTCCATACGAGTTAAAAATCTAAACAATTTTCAGAGCAATTTTGTTGATATTTCACGTGACAAAAAAAAAATATATATATGTATATTAAACGTATAATTTTATACGTTATATTGTACAGATAAGATCGTCGTCGTCCTCGAGACGCGAAATTCTATGATATTATACTCTGAAAAAAGACGATATTGAAATGTTTTTCAGTCCGTCTATGAATTTTAAGCGATCGTTTTTTTTTTTCTTTTGTAAATATTCCGAAAATTAAACGTTTACTTACGTTGTAAAAAAAAAAAAATTAGGTTTTACAATTCGGTAAAACCGATACTTTTCTGTAAATTGTGTGAAACTAAAGTAAGTGTTGATAACGGTGTAATAAAATAGCACATTGAAAAACATAAACGGGACGGCGGTTTTGATCCTAAAAAAAAATTACCACCAAAACGTCTACATCGCAACTTCAGCCGGTAACAATAACCTTTTCAACGGCGGCGGTTGGTGTAATCCACCAATTGCAGCAGCGTAAAATCAATAAACGAGAATTTCGTTTAGTTTTGGAAACGAATAGAGACGCTCCAAAATGCGAAAGTACGCGTTAGGTAAAAAATAAAAAAAAATAAATGTCGAATTATTGGTCGAAAATATTTTTGTTCAAAGTATATACTGTTTATACTGTGTTTTAGCGACATTTTGGGTGAAAAAAAAATGTATTGATTAGGCGAGATTTTCTCTTGGTGCCCAATACCGCAATAAATTTTACTTATATAAATAAAAAAAAGAATAAAAATATATTTTTATTCTTTTTTTTTTTTTACTGCTACAAAACATCCGAAACCCTGTATTGATTATCCTTCGTGTGTGAACGCTTATAGGCGCGAGTTATATCGGCCGATACGGGTCCAGCGTATTGTACTGCACGTAAAAGAAAAAAAACGTGACGTACCGGCCACGCGTTTCTGCGCAGGATAAATCGCAATGACCGTGAAAAAAGAAACGGTTACGTTCCAACGGTAATGATATATTGCCGATTTCAAACCGAACACAATTTATTACAGGACGTGGTATTTATACGTTTTTATTTTTTAACGTTACCACGCGTACGTTTAAGTGTTCAAATGAAATTTTTTTTTTTTTCTACTCTATGACGTACGCAATACGTAAGAGGTGGCGCACAAAAAAAAGAAATCATTTTAACAGCGTGCAGTCGGCTCATAAAACCATTGTACCCACACGCCCCGCGTATTTGTACAAAGACTGTTTTTTTTCTACACTCCGTATCAGTTCTGCTAAAAAAATTTCCATAAATAATACACGTTATACGCCTATACGATCCACCTATTTATAGTCCTAAGCGATAGGTACAACAAAAAAAAGCTTATACAAAAATGTGTGTCCAGCCGACTGCTCTATCGTCGTTCCTACAGTTACGCGTGGCATTGATAACATTTCTATTAAAATTCCATACGGCATAGAAGTGTTGTAATTTTAGAGCATTTTATACCGGACCTATCGCCACAAACTTATACTATTTGGAAAAAAAAAAAAACGTTTTCTCCGAAAAACATATGTATTTATTGTTGTAGAAATCGATTATCCGATTAGAAATTAAATTCGTGTAAATAAAAGAGTTTTTGTCGTTATACGCCCTTAGTTAAAGACTATAATAGAAAAAAAGAAAAGCGTGAGATATCGGTCATCGAAATTGAAAAATGTACACATAAAAGACCGCTAAAAGTTCAATTTTAAACGACTCCCCGTGTCCGTGACCGTAGACACTACGGCGTGAGAGTGTTGTCAAATGTTATTCGTTTCGCAATATATATTGACTAGATGCTCCGCGTCGTCGCGCAAAAGTGGCTGAAAGTGTGCCTCGGTTTTTTTGCTGTGGAACTCGTTTTGGTACCAGTCGCTGTAAGTCAGGTCGTTGTTGTAGGTGTGCAGTCTCCTAAAGCGGCGGTTGTCTAGGCGTAGGGCAGTGGCGCAGGATGTATACACGAACCGAAGCGATAGCTTCATATAAATATCTAATAAAAGTGGTGGGTGGTCTTATTAGTTATTGGTACATATTTAAGAACATGTGTTTTTGTTTTTACATTACATAATTAATAAGTTTGATATTGTAATTAATAAAAGTTCGTTTAACGATATTGAATCCGTTCGTTTAAAAAAAAAAACTGAATCGGTGCGTTGGGTTTTAAAAAGACGCAACTCACTAGTGGCAAAATTGACGTTCATTTAATATGTATTGGGGGGGAAGGGGTCGAACAATTTATATAAAAATTCGTCGAAATGCCGTTAACCTGCACTGGACAACTAACAACCAGAAAGCGTGGACGTTAAATTACTTGTATAAAAAAAAACAGTAAGCAAACCTAAGTTCCAAGTTCCTGCCCTAAGTGAAGTGATAGGTGGGTGTGTATAATAATTCGATTTCGCTTCACTTAAATTTACATGACTCGGCGCCACTGGCGTATGGTCTTCCGAAGTCAGTCTCTCGGTCCCTTAATAGGGGGCGTCTAGTAGTCGGTTTCCTAAGTCGTCCGCTTACGCCAGGAGGTCAGGGGCGTCATTTCAGTTTTTTTTGTCGAGTGTGCAAAGTTTCAAACAGGCCATTTTGAAATTTCATCAGGCCGTATAAAAATATTTTATATTTAAAACTTGTACAAGCATAAAGCTCTAAAAAAAAAAAAAAAATTATCTTTTAAATAAGCGGATACCGGCAATTTTTAAGTGAAACAAATACATTTACAAATTTTTCTAGATTGATATTGTTAACTTCTTCTTTTTCAACATTCAGTACCATTAGCAAAGCAGGCCATTTGGGAGTGTATTAAAAAGTAAGGGGTGCAACCGCACACCCTGGCCCCCTCCCCCAAATGACGCCCCTGCAGGAGATACGGATAAAAGTGGGTTATGCTCCGCATCGTCAATCAAAAGCCGCTGAAAGTGTGCAGTCATTTTAAAAAGTGTAGTCCTTTCGCCGCAGTATCCTTTTTGAGCGTGAATTATTTCTGGAAAGCAGGTTTATGAAGTGGGACAATGGTAGTTCGGCGGACTTAAAGGCGTCCGCTGTCTAGTGGTCCGATTACGGTCGCTAAATTTCTTTCGTTGTTTACTCTACTTTGGCGCACATGATAATTAAAATGATGCGGTTGATAAATCTGCGATTAGAAAAAAACCTAATAACACTGTTACATTTTTATGAAATAATTAATGTTTATACCATGTTATCCGAGTGTTTTTTTTTTAGTTTTTAGTTTTCTTAAATGGCTTGTAGTTTTACGGGTACCTATTATGAAGAAAATATTCTCTTTCAAAATTATTTATTTCACAAATAAGTTATATAATTAGTGCTTTAAATTTCAAGAGAGTCATAAAAAAAATGTCTTGCGTACTGACAAAACAATATAATTATCTGCAATATATCACGGTAGGTGATCATTTTTACACGTACCATCTCATCGAAACGCAGTGACGTAGTGCTCCTGTTATTATATCCGTTCCTAGAGGAAAAATAAAAGGAATGTTAAATTCGAGAAATAATCGAATTTTTATGTTAATTTTTAAATGTCGTTGTATTTTATTCGTTGACACCATCGACTAATGGTGGATACATAATATTGGATTTTATATATATATATTTTTTTTTTTAAACACATAAAATATACGTACGCGTTGCTTGTGAATATCCAGTACATTATACAGAATTCCAGAGGTGAGATGAGATGAGCAAAACACGATTTATAATAAGCGGAACAGAATAATATTATTATATTATACCCCGACGTAAATAAGTTACGCGTAGTCTATACGATTGTCAATAATGAAGTAAACGCAACTGAAAAACTAGACTTACCAGTTTTTTTTTTTTTTTCAATTTTTTTGAAAGGAATTTCAAACTTAATGCATCTGTGTACATTATTAAATTCATCGCCAATGTCCATTACTCAGTTAAAATCAATTCTTTCTGATATATAAACATATATTTTGTTTCTGGATACCTGCCATCGCGTATACGTATACCCGAGCAATATTGATTCGAGAAGGTATTTTTATTCTTCCGTTTTAACGTGATATTAATGTATATGCATACGTACTGCGGAAAGGAAAATAACGATGAAACAATATTTATATTATAAAATATGTACACGTTATGTAATATTGTGATAATATATTATGGCCTCGTAAAAGTTTAGATGTAGTGGCGCGGCGAAGTTTAAAAAAAAAAAAACGCAGACGGCCAATTCCCTGACTCAACGGCCTCGACCTTAAAATGTGTTTTTCTAACCTACTTTTCGAAAAAATATTAACACCGATTTCGCATTATTATTATTATTATTTTTTTTACGGTAATCATTTCTAATTCCTGCGTGCAAAATATGAAATCAATACGACAACGTGTTATTTTAACGCGATAAAAATCCGTCTAGTGTCGTACAATTATTATTATTATTATTTTTTTTACCATTTATTAAATCTTGGCGATTCGTATTTACCGTGAAATCTCAATACTGATCTAAAACGTTTCCGGAGAAAATTTATGGCTTACGATATTTAACGGTTCATTCTGTACATAATAATATAGTTATTAACTGTAAGACGTTGTAAAACGGGTGCCCCTCGAACACTGCTATATACGATATTTCGTATACACGATATTTCCAACACTTTTACGCCACTAATTAAGTGAACAAACACGACATAGGGTTAGCAGATTAAATTTACCAATATCCGAGACATCTTATTTTTTTTCTAAAATTGGAATACCATTCTATTTTTCTTCACTAATTAATTTAAAAAAAAAAAAAATTACAAAAATTAATTTTTTTTTTTATAATTGGCGGGGTATATATATATATATATATATTATGTACCTACAAGTAATTAAGTAAGTAAGGATTTAAAATTAAATCTATATAATATTGATCAGTAATCGGAATTTCCAGAGTCCAAGTTCTCTGCATTTTTTGGAGTTTGTCAAATATTTGGCTAATCCGCGAATTTTTTCAACAACGATTTCTTTTTCAATATTTGGTCGTAGAACTCTTTACAAGACTGGTCATTAAGATTTTACTAGTTTTTTGTGTGGAATTAATTTTTTTAGTTTGTCCCTGTATCGTTCGTTAGAGAATGTATACACGTGCTATAATTGTATTTGTACCAGTCAAAACAGAACTAAATCCGACCACTTGCAACAGCATTAGAAATTGCATTTTTGTTGTCTGCGAATGTTTTAAAAAGAAGTAACAATTTATATTTTATTGCTGGACGATGGCACTCATCGTTTTGGCGATGAAAATTCGTTCAAAAACCGTGTCTTCGTCAAACGTCACGTTATTCGATTTAGACGTTACATTATGAATAAACATTGATTTATTTGTTTTTATTTTACTAATACGTTTAGGATGATATATATATTTTTTTTTTTTTAAAGTTAAAAATTAGTATCAACTGAAATTTGAAAATCGGAACTGTCCCGAGACATTTTTTCGGGACACCGGTCAGTGGCGGTTATATCAAAGTCTTGAATGGGTGACGAATTCAAACTCAATGCTGAGCTAACGATCTCCCCCCCCCCTCCGATCATGGAGTTCGACCTCCGCCACCTCCCTATTATCGGTATTAGAAGTTTATGACTCAAAACAATTACGGGCAATACGGATATTTTTAATTGAAAAAAAAGAGGTCCACGCATCCTCTTTCATTAACACTTTTTGTGCAGGCCCGTATTCAAATCCTCCCCTTTTTCAAAAGTATTTCGTAATTTAAAATATGTATTTGGGTATCAAATTATTCTGAAATATACTCCAAGGGGGAGGGGGAGGGGCGATCCACTTTTTGCGCGTCCCCCGCCAGATAGCCGCCACTGACACGGGGGACACTTAGTTGAAAATCGATAGGGTCTCGGGCAAATCAATATTTACAAAAATAACGCATTTTTATCGGATTATGATTGAAATTTTAAAAAACCGTTATATTTATATAGATATAGACAACCGAGACGTATTTGGAAATACGCTCTTCACGTATACATATTATATAAGATGACCTGCAGTTGAACCGCGATAACATATTATTTTCGCATTTTTCTTTATATATTCGACTTCGATTCGAAAATCGTTTGTTTATACAATATCGAGGAAAGGATTTTTTTTTTTATTATTATTAAATACGCTTATAATTCATGAAATCAAATGTACCTTTATAAAAGCGATTAATAAAGGTATCGTTTTTCTCCGCGCGAACGTAATATCGTTTTATTACGACGTTTTATATTATATACACGTGAAAGTGTTATTGTATTTTTTGTACCGTACGCGTTATATTATTTATTAACGTGTCACGCTCAAAATCAATGCACATACATTTTTTTTTCGACTGCTGTTATGTACAGACCCAATATAGTATTTATATTGAAAAGGTTGGAATTTCGTTCGTTAAAATCTTTCGGGGAACTACACTCGTGTATATCATTATACGGTTTATGGTCAATAAAACATATAACACGAGATAACAACAAAAAAAAAAAATCACCGAGACTATACGATACAGAGACGAGACATATTTTTTTTTTTTTTGCCCCTTCTCTGAACCGCGTGTGATTTCACTTTCTTTCCAGACTTTTTTTTTTCTTCGCCATTTTTCGAAACGATAAATTTACATGAACGTCTCGGGATTAGGACTTCTATTGAATACGGTTTTTTTTTTTTTTGCTGCTAAAGACCACCATCGTCGTATATTATATTATATAAAACGAAACCACCTCCGTTTGGTCTCGACATGTGTTCGCGGTGTTCGACGTTATATTTTATTCCAAATATACGGCGTATAATACACACTCGCTTCCTAGAACCGTGTTCACAATATAATATGTACAAGTGCTGTTTGGTACCGAAACATATGATACGTTTTCTTCTCCACCAGCGGATCGCGAAGAATTTTTTTTTTTTTTACTTGGGGAGAGGATATTAAAATAATATAATAATTATTACACCCGTTTTATAGTAGAAAATTCTCGCCGTTCGTTTAGTGTGTATAATAATATATAAAAGACGACTTTTAAATAATACGGAGAGAGGGTTACGACATCTTAACCCGTGCGTGCCACTGACCACGGTGTACCGCGAGACGAAGACAAAGTGCAGAGCACGGGTTTTGTATTGTAAACGAGAATAATAATACTATCGATTAAAGTGCGTACACAGACTATGGTTACCAGATTAAATTTAACGAAATTTTCAAACGGACTTTTTTTTTTTCTTCAGAAATTTTTACGAAATATTTAATTTTTATAATCTGGATTTTTTTTTTTTTTTTTTCATTATAAATCATGTACGATTATGAAACAGTAATTTAAAATCAAGAAAAACTTGTTTTTTATTGATATTTATTTATTGTATTTTATACTCGTAGAGTTTAATTTACAATATATCGCTCGGTATTCGGAATTTTCAGAGTCCAAGTTTTCTGTAACTGGATTTGGTCGAATATTTGAGGCCGGTGTGTGCATTTTTTTCAACGACGTTTTGTTTTTCAACATTTGTTCGTAGCATATCATATTCTTCACTGTAGGCCGATTATTGAAACTAAGCTTCTGTATCTTTTACACGGAGTTTATTTCTTGAATTCGTCCGTGCGCTGTTCATAAGTGAAAATACACCGGAGCATATTTTAAGGAATTCGTACTCAGTTGCACTATGACTAAGGACTAAGCCAAGTGCGCCTATCCCCGGGTACCTTTTTAGCTTATTTAAAAAAAAAAAATTCACTCGCCCGTGCTCTTGTCTAGTACCCTTGGAATAATCTGCAATGCATTATATAATAATTATTAAAAATATAAGTTATTCTGTAAAAAAAAATATTGAATTTTATAACAAAAAAAAAAACCATCTCCCACGGCGAGGAATCGTCAGTGGCGAGAGACGCGAGTTCTGGGTGTGTGGTATGCATAAAATTATTATTTGGTAGATATGAATATTTATTTATAAAGAAAAAAAACGACGTGACCGGTACTGTTAATTTATATACAAAATCCTAATTTGTTCCGTTTTTCTTTCTATCGGCATGCTTGAATACGTAATTGTCCGATTCGACTCCACTGGGTCGACGGCCCCTCGCGAGATTCTTGTTGGATGAGAAAATATAAAAATAATGTCATATTTAACGGCGTAAGATTCGTCGTTCCTATTTTTTCTTCTTTTTTCTCCTTCTTTTCTTGTTGTTTATTTTTTTATTTATATAGATTATGATTATTATTTGTTTTATCTCGAATTAAATTTTCTTTTATGTTGGAGTATGATGCCGAAGTGCTTTCTCCAAGTTAAATTACGATAATAAATATACGATTTAAATCACCTTAAGAAAATATTCGGGTATTTTCTTACACGCCCATTCTCTACTTTCCATTTGATTTTTTTTTTTTAAATATATTTTAATTTTACATAAAAAATCCTATGTACACGGGTCTCGGTCATAGGTTGGCGGCCCTTTATATCCATAGGACCGTCACACGACACTCCTCGATGTCAGGGTGTGAGCGAGATGTCGCAGACGGCGACCCTGCCAGGATTCGAACCTGGAATCTTCTGATAACGATAATGAACCCCTGTAGAAAACCTAGCTTTGAAAGCTTCTACAAAATACGTAAAATTTTAATCGCAGGAAATCGTTTGGAATTATGATGGCGGAAAATCATTGAATTTTCTTTTAAACGTTTGGGAAAAAAAAACAATAAAAGTACTTTAAAACGTGTCGCGATAACTAACTCGAATAGACATCAACGTTCAAAACAGACAAAATTACAATAAAAAAAAAAAAAAAAGTTTTCGTATTACTATAATAATACATAAACGATTGACGACGAAAACGGGTATCGGTTTTAAATTACACCGTTCGCGCGCATTGTAAATCTGTTTCCGGCACGTATAATATGACCGAGGAAATCGTTAGACATTCGAAATTGAAATTCGTAAACAATGCGAATAGCCGATAATTATAATATACGCGTGTTATACCCATTTATTGTTCCAACGCTCCGAGTTGAATAATAGGTAATTATAATGGCAATTTCGTAGCTGACCCGATTAAAATAATATATATTATTTTATTACTCGGCGTTTCAATATTCAGTGGCACGTCGTTTTACCGGACGAGGACGAAATTTTGCCCGATCCAATTACAAAATGAAAATTGTTTTCTCATCCCAAGGTTTTCGTTTTTACCTTTATCGTGTCGTCGCTAGAATCCCAAGTGCTCCGCCCGCTGCTGATTCGATCGTGTTTTAAATTCGTTTTTTGTCCAAAGCACTAACAGCCAATAATCATCGTATTTCGATTTCTAACGTAATTCTGTAACAGAGTCGTGAACATTGAACTCCCCTACAACCAAGCCCGGATTAAGACCTCAAAGGGCCCATATTATATTGTTGTGGTGGTAATAATATTCATTGCGTCTGTAACGTTAATTCGCCAAAGTGGGATAGTGAAAATAGCGATCGGACAGCGAATTGCGAATGAAAATCGAATTTTATGAATATAACGAGACGTCGAAATCGCGAAAAAAGTTTTAACGTTTACGTCGTATAAAATGTATTACTTATTCCAATAAATCGATATAATCGCGACTATCGCCATTATATTATTATATCGTTTCGGTTTCGATTGTGAAAACGTACGGATTCGGCAACGTCGCGATCCTATGGAAATATCGCACAATAAAGATAGGTATACACTTAAAAAAATATATTATAAATACGAGGAATGTACAGAAAAAAAAAAAAAACGTATATTATATTATACCCACATAAACATTTTTTTTTAAATACCTATAATTCGTAAAATCGAAAAATTCGCTTATTTTTACGACTATGTAAAATATGGTTTTTTTCGCACGTGGATAATCACGAACGTTTTGTATAAATTACTTTTCATCGTCGTACGCAATATATAATAAATAATATATATATATATATATAGTAGTTAGTATATTTAGTTATAGTAATATCACGGGAATTCAGTCAATATAAAATAAGATTAAATTGATATTTAAATGGAAAACGCGTGTTTGAATATTCAAACGGGTTAAGTTTAATACAATTTAAAAGTATGAGATAATATTTCGTAAAATTAAAAATAATAATTATACAATAAGGCGTTTGACATTGGTGAATTTAATTAAACGTGTATGTATTATGTTAAATTTTTCGTTGTAAATTATGAGTATGTGTATCATTAAGAAAATTATTTGTCATCGCCTAAATGAATGAAATCGTCTTGTACTATGAATTTGCGTATAGCCACTAAGATTTTCTTTCTAGCTTTTTTTAACTCTGGCGTATCTGTACTTCGAGGTGCAAACATGTCCTGAGTGGTACGACCTCCTAAAAAAAAAAAAGGCCACGTGAACTCTTTTTTTTAATATAATGTTCATATAGAAATACACATTTTTCATTTAGTGATTATGTACCTTTAATACTAATGAATTCGGTGTTTTTCATTGTTTTATGTGTAATCTCTAAGGGATTCCATATGTCGTTGGATCCTGTGACATAAATTACTCGACTTGCCGTTATATTCAATGCGCCAGACATCATATTTGTCCTTTCGACCCCCTTAGACATAACCTCCAAATTAAATCTTCAAAAAAAAAAAAAAATTAGTAATTAGAACATAATATTATATCAGCGAGTGAATAAAAGCAAGTATTACATTATAAATATTTACGTTGATATGGTAAAAACAATTTGGACTTTACATTTTTCTTAGTTTCTATTTAAGTATTATATCTTAACTTTTATTAATGATGTTAGAAATATATTTAAAAAAAAAAAAAAACAAATAACAAGTCAACAAAAAGACAAATATTGTGACAGGAGTTAAGATAAATATCTCAGTAAATATTAAATACGCAAAGTAAAGAAGTGAAGTTAATATCTAGGAGTTGCTGAGTATTGTTTGGATCCAGTGCCGTGCCGTTATGATTTTGTGCCCGAAGCGAGATTAAAATATTTGCCCCCCACCCCCGCCGATAATTATATACCTACATAGTAATGATACAATTTTGGCGCCCCTCAAATTTTGGCGCCCGAGGCCTAGGCTCCCTTGGCCCAGTGACGTATTTAGGGGGGACTAGGATGGGCGATTGCCCCGGGCTTCACGTTTTTGGGGCCAGCAAATTTTTAAAGGTTTTGTTTGAATAATATTACTACTTGTTTTTGAAATATTTGATATCCAATGTTTTATTTCAAAGTTTGGAAAATAAATATTATCAGGAAATTTCCAATAGTCGATTTTGGCTTAAGATGTAAATTTTTTTATTCAAACTGCGTGATAAGTGATAACTGATAATTATTGATGTCAATCGTAACCAGCTGCTCCCCGTCAGCATATAATCATTCTATATATGAGCTCGGCACCTGTATATAAATCACGCACTATGATTGGTTTATTTGAAAATACCGCCAAACATTTCATTTTATCATTACCATTATCACAGAATATCCATGACATTTGTGAACAAATCAAACATGAACACTTCAGTAACTCTAGGTGGTTTTTCATAACAAATCATTGGATATTTTTAGTTTTAAGTTCCGACAGGAGCGAGCGATTGGAGGTGTCTAAGCGAGCGTAGCTCGCTCAGACTTGTTAGGATGAGTATAATATACTCGTAATAATAATACACTGACATCACAAATGTCATGGAACATAATATAATTCCGGATTTATACTTTCTTATACTTGGCGGTATTTTCAAATAAACCAATCATAGTGCGTGATTTATATACAAGTACTGAGCTCATGTACAAAATGCTTATGTGCTCCCCGTCACGCGACACTTTTATAAGCTATGTGGCGTGATGTGGCCATTGGCTGCTCTGCTGCAGTATTTACCATTCGTGGTAAACAAAAAACCAACCGCTAATATTATTCGAAATGTTTGAAAAGAAAATCTATTATCATAAGTTTTATCAATAATTTTGTTGTAATGGTAAATTGTTTTATAAAAGTGAAATTCATGGCATAATATTTATAATGTGATCACTACCACGTACATAACCATAGAATAAGTACAAGAAGCTCATCGCAAAATATAAATTTAATAAATATATTGCATTTTTCACCTAATTAATTTTTAAATTTTAAATATTTCTGAAATGAATGAGGTTACTAATACAAACGTACTCATTATGATGACCTTGTAACGAAACATTTTCAAATTTTTTCCACCTCCAAGACCTAGGGTTTAGCAATGTATTCTAGAATATTATCTTAAATCAAAATAAATACTCAAATAATGTTTCTTGCAAAATTCTCATATAAATCGATATGCGACATCGTTTTTACACTTGTCATCCGTTTACGCTTGATGTCGCCAGAGTAAGAAAAAGTGATTTGATATTTAGGTTTAGATGAAAATTTTGCAAGAAATAACATTTGAGTATTTATTTTAAATTTAAGATAATATTCTAAGAAGACATTGCTAAAACCCGGTTTTGAGGTAAAAAAAATATTAAATGTTTCGTTATTAGGTCATCCTAATGAGTACATTTGTAAAGGTGACCTCATTCATTTCAGAAAAATCCTGTATATACTCTGTAATAAATTATATGTTATTATTTTATAATTAGAAACATTGTAAGCATTTATAAACATTAACATAATATTGATTTATTATTACTTTTACATAAAATATTAATATATATCTTAAAAAGTAAAGAGTTGTGTATGTCTCAGAAAATTGCTTCTTATAACATTTTTTTTTGCATACAGTACAGAGGTCAGAGGGGGGCAATAAATAAATGTGTTCTTAGGGCAACAAAATTCTAAATATGCCACTGCCTCGGCAACCCCCCCTTCCTCTACGGCACGGCACTATTTGGATCAGAGGTAAATAACGATTAATAATATTTAAGAAATAATTTTAAAAGTTTTATGTATGCGTTATTTCATTGTAATACAAACTAATTAACTAGTTAACATATATTTAGTAAATCAACTTACGACTTTCCAAAAATATAAGAACACCTATCAGCGTAATATTCAATGGTGACTCGATTACCGAACACTAGGTTGTACGTTTGGTATAGTCCAAACTCTGTACACTTCTGATATTCATATTGTCGATCTGTGAGAACATATTTTGTTTGTCCATTTTTAAACCGACCGTATAAATATATTATCTAATGATATACATTATACACACATCATTATTGTAATTGATTAGAATACAAAGCAAATGTTTTGATTTTAAAATTATTTACATTTCACACGAGTATTATATATTATATTTTAAAGATATATAGACGGTTCCTCTTCTCGAAACACCTATTATACTCCCACACATAAAATAAAAATAGAAATAAAACTGTGAAAACGCTCGCACTATGAGGTCTGGACGTCATATTATACTGTAATGATATGCACGCACATCATCTGTGTAATATGCTATAAAAAAAATAACCCAATGTATTCATTTTATATGTCATTTCTATCATACACAATTGTTCCATTATATTTAAATAAATATATACCAACGCTTGCTCCTCTCGGAATGCCGATTATATTACAAAAAAAAGAGAAAACATTTAGATTGTAACACATTTATTGGTCCTGCGCGGAATAAAACGTTTTATTCATAAAACGAATATCACGCTCCGATAATAATATACAAAATATACAAAAATAAAACACGAGTGTGAATGTGTGGAAAAGCGACGCCATAAACAATCACGCCGCGTCACCGCCGAATTGTAATATAGGAACAAAGGCCACACATTGTTACGTCGATATCGACTTGATCATTGGTCGATCGGACCACTGCCACCAGCGTTTTGACATAATTAAAATTAAACAACTAAAATTTACACCCTTGGTCCTCTCGGTGATCTCGTCTTCTCGGCAGTGTGTGTGCAGCGTGCACAGTGTGCGCACACTCAACCAAGCAACAACGACTCAAGAAATCGGCACTCTGCGAGGACAAGTCTGGTATTTCGCACGATTCAATCTGTCTCGAGTTGCTTCATTTTTGTCGCTGACTTCGTATCTAATCGAAGGCGGCGTCCAAACCTTTCAACCTGTGTTATTGCTTCCATTTTCCGTCAGTTCACTGAACCCGAGCGTGGCTTAGTTACGGTCTCTTGGAAGACTACACTGAGTGAGCTCAGCTAGGTAAGTGATATCTTGTTTCGCTTTATTGCATGCGATTATCTCTTTTGTATTTTTGTTTTGTGCGTTCCAATCGGTTTTCGAACTCACGACCCAGGAACACTCCTTTCCGTAAACAGGAGTAAGGTAATAACTCAAATTGACTTCTATTTCCTTTTTTATTTGTGTTATTACAATACAATCCTATAATATTTTATAATTTTTCACAAACTGTTGGTATATCATTTAATTATTATCAATTACTTCATTCCCTTTAATGCAAATTTCTCTAACAACCTGATTTTATATTTTAATTAAAAATAATAATATAAATGATATTCAGATGCCTTAAACATAACTGTAAAAGTCCGAACATATTATATTTGACATATGATGTTGTGCCTATTAAAAGAAATTATTGACACACGATAATTTTGAAAGGTCGCGTAAACTGCCTAAATAATTAAAGTCAAACGCAAATGTCATAGTCTTGCGACACAAACAATTAAATACACTAAGACAATACGTAATATCGAGCTAAATCACGCGCGATGTTATGAACGGCTTTCTTCGCTTCGACGTAGAGTGTGTGCACACTCCAGTGAACAGCTACACCTCAAGAAATTGGTCTTCCGTGAACACAAATATTGTCCTTTACACACTTGAACTAGTATTGAGTTGTTTTATTTTGTCGTCGACTTCATATCCAGTTGAACAAGCTCGGATTAAGACCTCAAAGGGCCCAGGGGCCGATATTTAGTTGTGGGTCCCTATCAACGAAAAAAACCAATTTTTGTTCTAATCCCTGCTTGAACCTTATAATATTGACCGCACTGACGTACACATAACTTTATAAAATAACACAGTTAAATATTATATTAGGTACCATTGATCGATTAATTTTTGTTTCATAAATACCCGTTAAAACATTAAGTTTTATGCCTGTTAAATAAATATACGCACACAAATTTAATGAATAGTATTACACCTATTTCATTTAAAACGACACATTTATTTAATATTTTTGTTGACTGTTGCGGGCACTCGTCAGTGGTTATCTTCCGGGAAAAACAATATAAATATTCTAAAAATAAATAATAATCGAAAATACCGCTTGGTAACGTTTGTTCATTGACGGTGATAGGGAAGGTGATAACGGAACTGTGGCGTATTATACATTTATAATTTAATTTAAAATGACCTATGTAAAGCACCAAATTAATGATGCAATTTGCTACCGGAAACAAAGTATGACTGTAGTAGAGTTCGGAGCACTCTTTTTGGTAAAATTTTTTGGTACAGACATGATAAAAAAAAAAAAAAAAGAAACACGTCATTGTACTCGTAAAACCAATAGATTCCTTGCTCCACTCAGAATCTAAAATATATATATATCACAACAAAAACACTTCGCCTGCAGCTACGTGTAAAAAAACAGCTAAGTAAAAAAAAAAACTATCACCAGTTATTACGTATCTCGTAAGTGTTTAGCATCATAAAGTTGTGATATCATTTGTGATGCTAAGTAAAATTTTCGATTTATTTGGCGAGATCAAATAAACTTTCCTAATCAATTGTTATAACAGTATCACTTCTTATTATAGGGTATAATAGAGTGCATAGAGTTATACAATGTACAATATACTGTATTTTTGTAATGATAGGTACATAATTATTAATTAGGTTGCAATAAATTTACAAATACTTAAAATACTTTATATTAGGAAAGTTTATTTGATCTCGCCAAGTAAATCGAAAATTTTACTTAGCATCACAAATGATATCACAACTTTATGATGCTAAACACTTACGAGATACGTAATAACTGGTGACAGATTTATTTTTACTTAGCCGTTTTTTTACACGTAGCTGCAGGCGAAGTGTTTTTGTTGTGATATCACCTCTTTTTTTCAATTAACTGCAATATGCATCGCTGAGAAGATATTGTTTTTACAATAATTTCTTTCTTAGTAGTAAATAAATGTGGCAACAAACAACGACGACGATTGTCTAATGACTACGCGCCGCGCAACGCTCGGCCCTCGGCCGCCGATTTTACCCCCACCTATTATAATATTAAATCGTACCGAGAACAAAACAAAGTAGAGTGGAGGACCGGTAGGCGCGACAACACGAGAAGCGGCCGCCGTGATTCCAGATTTCAGTATAATTTGTCATTAAAATGTTCACACTTTTTTTTTTAATAACTTCGTTTGTAATTACACGATTTCGATGATTTTTACAAAAGGATCATGTGCACAATTTTTCTGATATTTTGACGTCAACTAGGTATTAATTGATTCAGTACATAATTAGTTATCACGAACTAAAAATAACACCAATATTTACACGGTTTAAATGGGTAACTCCTGCTTCGAGATAATATACACTGTCGTGCCGTAGCTATTATTTTTTTTTACTTAGCTCGCGCCACGACCGTGGCGCTGGATATATATACAAATTATCGCTTGAAAAATTATGGGCCCTTTATATATGTGGGCCCCGTAGACGTGGCCCCCCTTGCCCCCCCCTTAATCCGGGCCTGCAGTTGAAGGCAGCATCCAACCTTCTATTATTATTATGGTCTCCTACCTTCATCACGTCGTTTCATTGGGGCCACGAAACCGAACAAATATACAGTAACGTAAATGACATTATATAATATACGAGTATATTGCATGCGTTTATTTCATTTTTCCCTACTACTTGCAGGGAATTGTCGTTGTCACGATCTCGGAACTCACCTTCCGTTAAAGGATTAAAGTAATAACCAGGGATTTCAGTAATCAATCACATTTAACCACACTTTATTTTTATTTGTTCAATTTTATATTTTATTTTCTTCTTTCCTTTGGATATTACAAACACACACACACACACACACACACACACACACACACACACACACACACACACACACATACATATACACATATATACCTTCGGTAATTTACTAATTAAATAATACGCCACATAATATTAAAATATGTACATTCATTCCCATCAAAAGTTAATAATTGCGCGAGACTTAAAATTTAAATTTAAAAATTAATTTTTGAACTACAAGTTGTTAGTCACAGGGAATTGATTTTTTCACAGTTTCCTAAATAATTATTAAATCTCAAAATGAACCTGTTTTTTTCTTCTTTTAGTAATAGGTATGATTTGCAACTATTTTTCAATGATTTTCGAGAGACTTTATGAAAACCGCGAACGAGTCTTCGTTAGACATTTGTATTTTAGTGTTTAGTATACGATGAAAACACTATTCTATGGAGGACTTGGGATGTTTTAAATGTGTCCCCCGGCATACCCAAATTTAATGTTTCGCTGAAATGTATAGTCATTATTATTACAGATAATTATAATATACTGCCATAGACTGTGATTGTAATAATTAATATTTAAATACCAATTCAATATAATATATAAAATAAATATTCAATAATCAAACACTATAATCACCAGAGTCGTCTTCGCTCATCCATGATGTATTCGTATAATCTTTATTTATAACATTATATTTATGAGCGAAGCAAGTCCAATCATCATCGAAAGTTAAAAGTTTGGTAAAAATTTCTGCGTACCGATCTAACTAAAAAGTAGTAATAATCATTAATTATAACCAAGTAAAAGCAAATAATTATCAAATTATAGCACGTGAATACGTATATACCGTATATGTACGTATACGTACACATTTCACAAAGATCGTGTATAAGCACATGAAACGTGTTTTTTTAAACATATTTCATATTGTTATATCGAAATCACTGAGCGTAGAAGACATATTATTTTGTTGAATTGTACAATTTGTTATATAGGCCAAGGTGGCCGGAAGTTTTACGTATCGATTCTAAATTTATCGGGAATTTGCAATAATTCATTTTTTACACTGCTCAAAATGTGAAACGTGTTTCATCAAAAAAAAAAAAAAAAGCTTACTGGATTCTTTGTCGATTTATTGACCATTATGTTACATACATCATCAATCGTTACTCCATAAGATTTATTATTATTTACAATACCCGAAATGTATCCTCCTATGCTTTCGAACATTGCTATTACGTCTTTTTCATTATCCTTATCCAAGGGCTCGCACAGCCTAAAATAAATAATGGTAAATATTAAATCCGTTATACTTCATAACTTACACGCATTAACCATAGGCGTGACTAGACTTCATCCGCAGCGGCAGCCTAGCTAATGACCGGCGCCACCTTAATACACCGAAATAAAATATTCATCATCGCAAGAGTCAAGACTCAGACTTCACATAAATACGAAAAAACAGGGAATAATATAACGGATTACGGTTTAACAGTATGTCTGTGTTTGAGAAATGATATCGTCAATATCTAATAATAGATGCGATAGTGTAGGGCAGTCTTTATATACTGGGTTTTTCAGAAGTCGGGTGTGGTCGTCACCACCACTTCCTGCCATGTCTACGAAAATTATCTGCCGTCAATAGTTTTAAGAGTAATTCATATTTCTCATAAATTGTACCAGTTGGCATTTGACAGTTACCCGGTACCAGCATAATAATTACACGATATTATATTGCGATTTGCGATAAGAATCATAAATAAACGAGTGCATCAATTCAGAAGATATTTTATTTTTATTTTTTAAATAAAAGTTGTAAACCACCGACTTCTAACTCGGTTGACCGGCGCCTTTCTAAAATTGCAGGGGCAGACCAGGCACCCTAGGCTGCCACCGTAGTCACGCCTATGGCATTAACGATATAACAGAATTTTATAATATGTATAACGTAATACATAGTTTTGTATTCAATATATTATTACTTTAATTTCTCAGTAACGTTTCTTGCTCCTATATCGGTTTTTACCAGATCGTTAATTATACGATTCGCTTGTGTTATTTGTGACACGCATTCTGGAGAATGTGCTGCTAATATATTTGTAACTCTATCTGCATATTCTTTAAAAAAAAAAACAAATCTCATTGGTATTCGAACAATATTGGTTCGAATACCATAAAGAACGTAAAAATGTAATATCACTTATTTTTTAAAATTTAATTTCGACTTTTTATAATAACAATTTTAATTTTATATTATACACATAATTTGTTATGCGTGTCTGGATATCTATATATGTTGACCTGTTGCGATAACTCATGATTATATATTTCGTATTACATTGCGTACGATTTCAATAAATATTTTTAATATTTCTATATATTTTATAACACACCTTTAAAATCGGCTTCAAACGATAATGTAGCGCTCGATGCTACGGCTAACTGTACGAGATGTGGATATTTCAGTCTCGTCATAGCGGCCAAATATCCCCCTAACAACCCGCCGAATACCACAAACTTTGTCTTACGCGGGATATTATATTCTGTTCCAATATTTGTTACGAATTCAGCCACATCAGCTAACGCTTGATGACTGTTTAAATATTTTAAATTCTCAGTACTCAGGTCGCTGAAAATATATAAATTTTTTTTGGTTTATTTTAAAATATATACGTCAAGAATAATATTAATATGAACATTTTACAAAATACAAATGAGATTTCGTGTAAAATTATTTATAAGTCGATAATCCATTTGTATTATTATTAAAGTATTTATAAAATCCACTAAAACGACCATTCAATAATTTCGAATTAGCTTTCCACGTCGATTGCCCCGTTTTGGAATCAACTATAGATTGTAAATACTTCTAAATGCTATTAAAAACAAAAATTAAATATAGGTATAAATAATAGGTATTACACTAATACATTCATAATAGGTAACTGTAAACATTCGAGTTTATACAGCTTGAATATGTCAAAACACGGGATTAAACATATTTTTAAATATCGGCGAATTATAAAAAAGAAAAAAATCATATAATTTCATTCGTGGTATTACCACATTATATATATATATATATATATATATATATATATATATATATATAGTATATATTTCAATGTTACATTTTCCGGTCATAGTACTCGTAATATTGTTAAACGACAGGAAGAAATCGCCTTTTCCCAACTCAAACACATTATAATATAAACATATTTTCGTCATCGATGTACATCATATTATACACCATACGTACGAACAACTTTCATCAAATAATACAGCTTGGACACGTCATTTATTATATATACGTTCAATTAGCACGATTTCTTACTCGGTAGTATGACTTAATCCGTTATATCGAAATTCTAAATAGAAACAAATAGCGTTCAATTCCTTAGCAAACTGAATCCAAGTGCCGTTTATAATTGAGTTGCGATAGAGTGGGCCTGTTCCCTCAAGTAGTAAAAATGCTGGGCCGCCTTTTTTATAATAATTTTTGTTTACTAAATATCTCTAAAAAAAAAAAAAAAAATCAATTTTATTTCGAAAAAATTCGCTTCATTTTAATAATATACTATATTTGCCTAAAAAAAAAAAAACACACACACTCCGTAGTCCACATACCAAACGTTTTTATAAATCTTAAATATTCAAAATTCCGTAATGTTTCCGACAAAAATTATATTTTGTCTAACCTATAATTAAGTTTAAATGTACCTGTTTCCACTTTTTATTGTTGGCAGGGTTAAAGTTATCGAGTTTCTGCACGAACCACTTGTCTTGCAATACTTCCGTATTATCCATGGAATTCGTTACACTCAAACCCATTCTTCTACTACTATGAATTGGCGAATACCACCAAGCACAGCACCAGACGACACACAATAAAATTCGCATTTTTTAAACGAAAATTCGTAATCTAAAAAACATATAAAAAAAAATTAAGTGTTCAGTGATACGTGATATGAAATATTAGTTTATAAATATTTTACGGAATGAGTATATATAAAATCATATTACGCGCACATATAATCAAATATTAGATATGAAATTTGTCCATTTAATGTGGACGAAACACCTGGTTTGTACGTTTTGTATGTGTGTGTGTGTGTGTGTGTGTGTGTGTGTGTGTGTGTGTATTTTACCTGGGTATGAAGAACGAGCAGTCTGAATAAAAGACAATTTGCATTTTCCGATCAATATACGTGACGACGATCTGAGGACAACACAATTTTCGCTACGGTATATAACGGCGACAATAAGGGCGTTGGCTTTTTTCACAAAATAAACAAGGATAAAACATTCACGAAAATCGGATAATTAATAATATTAATATAGTTGACAAAAATGAATAATAATATCTATGATAGTACGTATATTTATGATTTACGTTTATAGGTGTATACATGGCTGGTCGGTCGAAATTTAGGACAACACAAATGGTACAGGTGCAACGATAAAAATGTTCAACGATAAAAAAAAGGGCGTTGGCTTTTTACAAAATAAATATAATATACCTAATATTCACGAAAATAGATAATTAATAATAACGCAGGTGATAAAAGTAAATAATAATTGTGATTTGCGTTGACTCATAATTAGGGCCCGGCAGTTGGTGACCTAAAATTCATGAAAAAAATGCACGAAAAAAAGCATAAAATGACATATAAATGTTAAAAATATTAATTTAATTCCAAAAAAGAGTTAAAATTCACCAATACCATCAAACTACGATTTTAAAAGACAACTATTTAATTTATTTTTAAAATGTCACACAAATACAATACTAAGAACCTTTTATCTCGCTTAAAATAAATATTCTTTCCTTTCGATTTTCTTTATCTTGTCTCTTATTTTTTGAATTATTATTTCTTGAACATAGAAATTGTTATTTTTTGAATATTCCAACCGTGCTGTTGAATCTGTTAGTGATACAAAGTTTGATTTAACGTAAATTTAAATAAATTTTAACTCTTTAAATTTTCGACATAAGTAACCGTCTATACGTCTTTAAATTTAATATATAATACTTGTGTAAAATGTAAATAATTTTTAAAACCAAGACATTTGGTTTGTATTCTAACCAATTACAATGATGACGTGTGCATATCATTATATACATTTATACGGTCGGCTTAAAAACGGACGAACAAAATATGTTTTCACAGATCGACAATTTGAATATCAGAAGTGTACAGAGTTTGGACTATTCCAAACGTCCAACCTAGTGTCCGGTAATCGAGTCACCAAAGAATATTTCGCTAATTGGTGTGCTAACGTTTTTGGAAAGTCGTAGATTTACTAAAAATCTGTTAACTAGTTAATTACATATTTTGTATTACAATGAAATAATGCATAAATGAACTTTATCAATTATTACTGGGTTACATAAATCAAAAACGGTTGAGAACCACTGCATTATAGAAATCGTAAAATCTTTTATCAGTTTATTTTTTATCAGATTATTGAAATATATACACACGCCTGTGTATAACACGCCAACAATATAATTAGTGTATAATACGATTCGGTATGAAATAAAATACGTATACACAATACATTATATTGTAATATAGTTTATAAAAAAAATTTATATAAAATATCGGTCTCGATCGGGTACATTGAAAAAAATAAGAAATTAGTTATTTACGTTAAGGAAAATGTATATATATATATATATATTTATATGTGTGTGTGTAGGCATGGCATTTTATTTCATACCTAAACGGATAAAACTGCACACTACCAGATCCGGACTCGCAACGCTCTATTATACTGCTGCAGGGTCCGCCACCGATGACGGACGGTTTTCAAAACACTAAAAATTATAATATTTGGACTGGAATTTATTAAAAAATAATAATAATAATAATAATAATAACAACGTGCTATTTAACTTACTGCAGATAATTTATATTTTTCCGTTACATTTGTAAGTGAATGACTTCCATTTAGATCATTTGCGCGTCCGTCACAACTACGACCGTTGTTCGTGACGACGTTTCGCAACATTTGTGACGATATTTTTTTCCCCATTTCTGTTGTCGTTTCGTTCTCGATGTGTGATCATTCGCTGACACAGGTTTCGTTCAATGAACATTAATTTTTCTCTACATATCCCCGTAAAAACCAATCGCACGTTGTTAAATCTGTTGGTCTGCAGATGAGCCTGCAACCGTGTGATCGTTGCCTGCCGGAGAGAATAACCGTTCCGTCAGAAATCTCTCTCGACGAGGCCATAGATCGGCGAGCTGTATGCGCAGTTTCTCCGTGACGCTGTCGCGAAACCGTACTCCGTCCGCGTTTATGCGTTCGGTTCCCAGTTGGGAGAGTAAATAGTCGTTTGTCGCGGAAACACAGCGATCTGTGCTAACTGTCTGGGAATATCCGTTATTTGAATACAATTAGATAACTCTAAGCTCGTACTGTATGCAGACTGTTTATCCGTTCAGATTTTCAAATTTTCTGCAATAAATTGTAACGTGCACGAAAAGTGGTACCATAATTCCAGGGGCGTATTTATGGGGGGGAGGGCTATTGAGGCTCCAGTCCCCCCCCCCGAAATTTCAGGAACTATACTAATTCCTATGCCCTATGGCTATAGGATGTGATATTTTTAATAAATTCCCTAATATGTAGTCGTTTTTAAAATGTTGGTCATTTGTCTTATTTTTAAGATTTAGTCTTGGATTAGAATTTAGAAATAATTCAACAATGATATTTACTCAATGCCTCAGGCCCCCCCCCCAAAAAAAATTTCTAAATACGCCCCTGCATAATTCTATATTTACATATCGGCGGCGGGCACACACGTTATTTTGTCACTGTAATCGAACGCCAATATTGTACGGCACGGCGGTGCACGCTCACTCCACCACCCTGCTCTGCCACTTTGTGTCACCGATATCGCACGCGTTGCAATATATTATAACAAGTCCATTTAATTAGACGAATACAGTACACCGGTTCACTGTCCAAATCCTATTTATATTTCCAAAAATTATCGGCGACGACTCGACCCGAAAGTTTTCTCGTTCGGCCGACTCGTCGGTCGTCGACATAATCGATAATTTTTCCGCTCCTGACCGCAAGAAGCGACCACGCTTGACATTTTTTCATCGTTTTTCAGTCCATCCACCAAAATGGAGTAGACGTTCAAAAAAAAAAAAAAAAAAAACCATCTCCCACGGCGAGGAAACGTCAGTGGCGAGAGACGCGAGTTCTGTGTGTGTGTGTGTGTGTGTGTGTGTGTGTGTGTGTGTGTGTGTGTGTGTGTGTGTGTGTGTGTGTGTGTGTGTGTGTGTGGTATGCATAAAATTATTATTTGGTAGATATGAATATTTATTTATAAATAAAAAAAAACGACGTGACCGGTACTGTTAATTTATATACAAAATCCTAATTTGTTCCGTTTTTCTTTCTATCGGCATGCTTGAATACGTAATTGTCCGATTCGACTCCACTGGGTCGACGGCCCCTCGCGAGATTCTTGTTGGATGAGAAAATATAAAAATAATGTCATATTTAACGGCGTAAGATTCGTCGTTCCTATTTTTTCTTCTTTTTTCTCCTTCTTTTCTTGTTGTTTATTTTTTTATTTATATAGATTATGATTATTATTTGTTTTATCTCGAATTAAATTTTCTTTATGTTGAGTATGATGCCGAAGTGCTTTCTCCAAGTTAAATTACGATAATAAATATACGATTTAAATCACCTTAAGAAAATATTCGGGTATTTTCTTACACGCCCATTCTCTACTTTCCATTTGATTTTTTTTTTTTTTTTAAATATATTTTAATTTTACATAAAAAATCCTATGTACACGGGTCTCGGTCATAGGTTGGCGGCCCTTTATATCCATAGGACCGTCACACGACACTCCTCGATGTCAGGGTGTGAGCGAGATGTCGCAGACGGCGACCCTGCCAGGATTCGAACCTGGAATCTTCTGATAACGATAATGAACCCCCCTGTAGAAAACCTAGCTTTGAAAGCTTCTACAAAATACGTAAAATTTTAATCGCAGGAAATCGTTTGGAATTATGATGGCGGAAAAATCATTGAATTTTCTTTTAAACGTTTGGGAAAAAAAAAACAATAAAAGTACTTTAAAAACGTGTCGCGATAACTAACTCGAATAGACATCAACGTTCAAAACAGACAAAATTACAATAAAAAAAAAAAAAAAAGTTTTCGTATTACTATAATAATACATAAACGATTGACGACGAAAACGGGTATCGGTTTTAAATTACACCGTTCGCGCGCATTGTAAATCTGTTTCCGGCACGTATAATATGACCGAGGAAATCGTTAGACATTCGAAATTGAAATTCGTAAACAATGCGAATAGCCGATAATTATAATATACGCGTGTTATACCCATTTATTGTTCCAACGCTCCGAGTTGAATAATAGGTAATTATAATGGCAATTTCGTAGCTGACCCGATTAAAATAATATATATTATTTTATTACTCGGCGTTTCAATATTCAGTGGCACGTCGTTTTACCGGACGAGGACGAAATTTTGCCCGATCCAATTACAAAATGAAAATTGTTTTCTCATCCCAAGGTTTTCGTTTTTTTACCTTTATCGTGTCGTCGCTAGAATCCCAAGTGCTCCGCCCGCTGCTGATTCGATCGTGTTTTAAATTCGTTTTTTTTGTCCAAAGCACTAACAGCCAATAATCATCGTATTTCGATTTCTAACGTAATTCTGTAACAGAGTCGTGAACATTGAACTCCCCTACAACCAAGCCCGGATTAAGACCTCAAAGGGCCCATATTATATTGTTGTGGTGGTAATAATATTCATTGCGTCTGTAACGTTAATTCGCCAAAGTGGGATAGTGAAAAATAGCGATCGGACAGCGAATTGCGAATGAAAAATCGAATTTTATGAATATAACGAGACGTCGAAATCGCGAAAAAAAAGTTTTAACGTTTACGTCGTATAAAATGTATTACTTCTTATTCCAATAAATCGATATAATCGCGACTATCGCCATTATATTATTATATCGTTTCGGTTTCGATTGTGAAAACGTACGGATTCGGCAACGTCGCGATCCTATGGAAATATCGCACAATAAAGATAGGTATACACTTAAAAAAATATATTATAAATACGAGGAATGTACAGAAAAAAAAAAAAAACGTATATTATATTATACCCACATAAACATTTTTTTTTAAATACCTATAATTCGTAAAATCGAAAAATTCGCTTATTTTTTACGACTATGTAAAATATGGTTTTTTTTCGCACGTGGATAATCACGAACGTTTTTGTATAAATTACTTTTCACGTCGTACGCAATATATAATAAATAATAAATATATATATAGTAGTTAGTATATTTAGTTATAGTAATATCACGTGAATTCAGTCAATATAAAATAAGATTAAATTGATATTTAAATGGAAAACGCGTGTTTGAATATTCAAACGGGTTAAGTTTAATACAATTTAAAAGTATGAGATAATATTTCGTAAAATTAAAAATAATAATTATACAATAAGGCGTTTGACATTGGTGAATTTAATTAAACGTGTATGTATTATGTTAAATTTTTCGTTGTAAATTATGAGTATGTATCATTAAGAAAATTATTTGTCATCGCCTAAATGAATGAAATCGTCTTGTACTATGAATTTGCGTATAGCCACTAAGATTTTCTTTCTAGCTTTTTTTAACTCTGGCGTATCTGTACTTCGAGGTGCAAACATGTCCTGAGTGGTACGACCTCCTAAAAAAAAAAAAGGCCACGTGAACTCTTTTTTTTAATATAATGTTCATATAGAAATACACATTTTTCATTTAGTGATTATGTACCTTTAATACTAATGAATTCGGTGTTTTTCATTGTTTTATGTGTAATCTCTAAGGGATTCCATATGTCGTTGGATCCTGTGACATAAATTACTCGACTTGCCGTTATATTCAATGCGCCAGACATCATATTTGTCCTTTCGACCCCCTTAGACATAACCTCCAAATTAAATCTTCAAAAAAAAAAAAAAATTAGTAATTAGAACATAATATTATATCAGCGAGTGAATAAAAGCAAGTATTACATTATAAATATTTACGTTGATATGGTAAAAACAATTTGGACTTTACATTTTTCTTAGTTTCTATTTAAGTATTATATCTTAACTTTTATTAATGATGTTAGAAATATATTTAAAAAAAAAACAAATAACAAGTCAACAAAAAGACAAATATTGTGACAGGAGTTAAGATAAATATCTCAGTAAATATTAAATACGCAAAGTAAAGAAGTGAAGTTAATATCTAGGAGTTGCTGAGTATTGTTTGGATCCAGTGCCGTGCCGTTATGATTTTGTGCCCGAAGCGAGATTAAAATATTTGCCCCCCAACCCCGCCGATAATTATATACCTACATAATAATAATACAATTTTGGCGCCCGAGGCCTAGGCTCCCTTGGCCCAGTGACGTATTTAGGGGGACTAGGATGGGCGATTGCCCTGGCTTCACGTTTTGGGGCCAGCAAATTTTTAAAGGTTTTGTTTGAATAATATTACTACTTGTTTTGAAATATTTGATATCCAATGTTTTATTTCAAAGTTTGGAAAATAAATATTATCAGGAAATTTCCAATAGTCGATTTTGGCTTAAGATGTAAATTTTTTTATTCAAACTGCGTGATAAGTGATAACTGATAATTATTGATGTCAATCGTAACCAGCTGCTCCCCGTCAGCATATAATCATTCTATATATGAGCTCGGCACCTGTATATAAATCACGCACTATGATTGGTTTATTTGAAAATACCGCCAAACATTTCATTTTATCATTACCATTATCACAGAATATCCATGACATTTGTGAACAAATCAAACATGAACACTTCAGTAACTCTAGGTGGTTTTTCATAACAAATCATTGGATATTTTTAGTTTTAAGTTCCGACAGGAGCGAGCGATTGAGGGTCTAAGCGAGCGTAGCTCGCTCAGACTTGTTAGGATGAGTATAATATACTCGTAATAATAATACACTGACATCACAAATGTCATGGAACATAATATAATTCCGATTTATACTTTCTTATACTTGGCGGTATTTTCAAATAAACCAATCATAGTGCGTGATTTATATACAAGTACTGAGCTCATGTACAAAATGCTTATGTGCTCCCCGTCACGCGACACTTTTATAAGCTATGTGGCGTGATGTGGCCATTGGCTGCTCTGCTGCAGTATTTACCATTCGTGGTAAACAAAAAACCAACCGCTAATATTATTCGAAATGTTTGAAAAGAAAATCTATTATCATAAGTTTTATCAATAATTTTGTTGTAATGGTAAATTGTTTTATAAAAGTGAAATTCATGGCATAATATTTATAATGTGATCACTACCACGTACATAACCATAGAATAAGTACAAGAAGCTCATCGCAAAATATAAATTTAATAAATATATTGCATTTTTCACCTAATTAATTTTTAAATTTTAAATATTTCTGAAATGAATGAGGCCACTAATACAAACGTACTCATTATGATGACCTTGTAACGAAACATTTTCAAATTTTTTTCCACCTCCAAGACCTAGGGTTTAGCAATGTATTCTAGAATATTATCTTAAATCAAAAATAAATACTCAAATAATGTTTCTTGCAAAATTCTCATATAAATCGATATGCGACATCGTTTTTTACACTTGTCATCCGTTTACGCTTGATGTCGCCAGAGTAAGAAAAAGTGATTTGATATTTAGGTTTAGATGAAAATTTTGCAAGAAATAACATTCGAGTATTTATTTTTAAATTTAAGATAATATTCTAAGAAGACATTGCTAAAACCCCGGTTTTGGAGGTAGAAAAAAAATATTAAATGTTTCGTTATTAGGTCATCCTAATGAGTACATTTGTAAAGGTGACCTCATTCATTTCAGAAAAATCCTGTATATACTCTGTAATAAATTATATGTTATTATTTTATAATTAGAAACATTGTAAGCATTTATAAACATTAACATAATATTGATTTATTATTACTTTTACATAAAATATTAATATATATCTTAAAAAGTAAAGAGTTGTGTATGTCTCAGAAAATTGCTTCTTATAACATTTTTTTTTGCATACAGTACAGAGGTCAGAGGGGGGCAATAAATAAATGTGTTCTTAGGGCAACAAAATTCTAAATATGCCACTGCCTCGGCAACCCCCCCCCCTTCCTCTACGGCACGGCACTATTTGGATCAGAGGTAAATAACGATTAATAATATTTAAGAAATAATTTTAAAAGTTTTATGTATGCGTTATTTCATTGTAATACAAACTAATTAACTAGTTAACATATATTTAGTAAATCAACTTACGACTTTCCAAAAATATAAGAACACCTATTAAACGTGTATGTATTATGTTAAATTTTCGTTGTAAATTATGAGTATGTGTATCATTAAGAAAATTATTTGTCATCGCCTAAATGAATGAAATCGTCTTGTACTATGAATTTGCGTATAGCCACTAAGATTTTCTTTCTAGCTTTTTTTAACTCTGGCGTATCTGTACTTCGAGGTGCAAACATGTCCTGAGTGGTACGACCTCCTAAAAAAAAAAAAGGCCACGTGAACTCTTTTTTTTAATATAATGTTCATATAGAAATACACATTTTTCATTTAGTGATTATGTACCTTTAATACTAATGAATTCGGTGTTTTCATTGTTTTATGTGTAATCTCTAAGGATTCCATATGTCGTTGGATCCTGTGACATAAATTACTCGACTTGCCGTTATATTCAATGCGCCAGACATCATATTTGTCCTTTCGACCCCCTTAGACATAACCTCCAAATTAAATCTTCAAAAAAAAAAATTAGTAATTAGAACATAATATTATATCAGCGAGTGAATAAAAGCAAGTATTACATTATAAATATTTACGTTGATATGGTAAAAACAATTTGGACTTTACATTTTTCTTAGTTTCTATTTAAGTATTATATCTTAACTTTTATTAATGATGTTAGAAATATATTTAAAAAAAAAAACAAATAACAAGTCAACAAAAGACAAATATTGTGACAGGAGTTAAGATAAATATCTCAGTAAATATTAAATACGCAAAGTAAAGAAGTGAAGTTAATATCTAGGAGTTGCTGAGTATTGTTTGGATCCAGTGCCGTGCCGTTATGATTTTGTGCCCGAAGCGAGATTAAAATATTTGCCCCCCACCCCCGCCGATAATTATATACCTACATAGTAATGATACAATTTTGGCGCCCCTCAAATTTTGGCGCCCGAGGCCTAGGCTCCCTTGGCCCAGTGACGTATTTAGGGGGACTAGGATGGGCGATTGCCCTGGCTTCACGTTTTGGGGCCAGCAAATTTTTAAAGGTTTTGTTTGAATAATATTACTACTTGTTTTTGAAATATTTGATATCCAATGTTTTATTTCAAAGTTTGGAAAATAAATATTATCAGGAAATTTCCAATAGTCGATTTTGGCTTAAGATGTAAATTTTTTTATTCAAACTGCGTGATAAGTGATAACTGATAATTATTGATGTCAATCGTAACCAGCTGCTCCCCGTCAGCATATAATCATTCTATATATGAGCTCGGCACCTGTATATAAATCACGCACTATGATTGGTTTATTTGAAAATACCGCCAAACATTTCATTTTATCATTACCATTATCACAGAATATCCATGACATTTGTGAACAAATCAAACATGAACACTTCAGTAACTCTAGGTGGTTTTCATAACAAATCATTGGATATTTTAGTTTTAAGTTCCGACAGGAGCGAGCGATTGAGGTGTCTAAGCGAGCGTAGCTCGCTCAGACTTGTTAGGATGAGTATAATATACTCGTAATAATAATACACTGACATCACAAATGTCATGGAACATAATATAATTCCGGATTTATACTTTCTTATACTTGGCGGTATTTTCAAATAAACCAATCATAGTGCGTGATTTATATACAAGTACTGAGCTCATGTACAAAATGCTTATGTGCTCCCCGTCACGCGACACTTTTATAAGCTATGTGGCGTGATGTGGCCATTGGCTGCTCTGCTGCAGTATTTACCATTCGTGGTAAACAAAAAACCAACCGCTAATATTATTCGAAATGTTTGAAAAGAAAATCTATTATCATAAGTTTTATCAATAATTTTGTTGTAATGGTAAATTGTTTTATAAAAGTGAAATTCATGGCATAATATTTATAATGTGATCACTACCACGTACATAACCATAGAATAAGTACAAGAAGCTCATCGCAAAATATAAATTTAATAAATATATTGCATTTTCACCTAATTAATTTTAAATTTTAATATTTCTGAAATGAATGAGGCCACTAATACAAACGTACTCATTATGATGACCTTGTAACGAAACATTTTCAAATTTTTTTCCACCTCCAAGACCTAGGGTTTAGCAATGTATTCTAGAATATTATCTTAAATCAAAAATAAATACTCAAATAATGTTTCTTGCAAAATTCTCATATAAATCGATATGCGACATCGTTTTTTACACTTGTCATCCGTTTACGCTTGATGTCGCCAGAGTAAGAAAAAGTGATTTGATATTTAGGTTTAGATGAAAATTTTGCAAGAAATAACATTTGAGTATTTATTTTAAACTTTAAGATAATATTCTAAGAAGACATTGCTAAAACCCCGGTTTTGGAGGTAAAAAAAATATATTAAATGTTTCGTTATTAGGTCATCCTAATGAGTACATTTGTAAAGGTGACCTCATTCATTTCAGAAAAATCCTGTATATACTCTATTATAAATTATATGTTATTGTTTTATAATTAGAAACATTGTGAGCATTTATAAACATTAACATAATATTGATTTATATTATTTATTTATTATTACTTTTACATAAAATATTAATATATACCTTAAAAGGTAAAGAGTTGTGTATGTCTCAGAAAATTGCTTCGTGTAACATTTTTTTTTTTGCATACAGAACAGAGGTCAGAGGAGGGCAACAAATAAATGTGTTCCTAGGGCAACACAATTCTAAATACGCCACTGCCTCGGCAACCCCCCCCCCCTCTTCCTCTACGGCACAGCACTATTTGGATCAGAGGTAAATAACGTTTAATAATATTTAAGAAATAATTTTAAAAGTTTTATGTATGCGTTATTTTATTGTAATACAAACTAATTAACTAGTTAACATATATTTAGTAAATCAACTTACGACTTTCCAAAATATAAGAACAAATATCAGCGTAATATTCAATGGTGACTCGATTACCGAACACTAGGTTGTACGTTTGGTATAGTCCAAACTCTGTACACTTCTGATATTCATATTGTCGATCTGTGAGAACATATTTTGTTTGTCCATTTTTAAACCGACCGTATAAATATATTATCTAATGATATACATTATACACACATCATTATTGTAATTGATTAGAATACAAAGCAAATGTTTTGATTTTAAAATTATTTACATTTCACACGAGTATTATATATTATATTTTAAAGACATATAGACGGTTCCTCTTCTCGAAATACCTATTACACTCCTACACATAAAATAAAAATAGAAATAAAACTGTGAAAACGCTCGCACTATGAGGTCTGGACGTCATATTATACAATCCTATAATAATTTATAATTTTTCACAAACTGTTGATATATCATTTAATTATCAATTACTTCAATCCCTTTAATGCAAATTTCTCTAACAACCTGATTTTATATTTTAATTAAAAATAATAATATAAATGATATTCAGATGCCTTAAACATAACTGTAAAAGTCCGAACATATTATATTTGACATTTGATGTTGTGCCTATTAAAAGAAATTAATGACACACAATAATTTTGAAAGGTCGCTTAAACTACTTAAATAATTAAAGACAAACGCAAATGTCATAGTCTTGCGACACAAACAATTAAATATACCAAGACAATACGTAATATCGAGGTAAATCACGCGCGATGTTATGAACAGTTTTCTTCCCTTCGACGTAGAGTGTGTGCACACTCCAGTGAATAGCTACACCTCAAGAAATTGGTCTTCCGTGAATACAAATATTGTTCTTTACACACTTGAACCAGTATTGAGTTGTTTTATTTTGTCGTCGGCTTCATATCCAATTGAAGGTAGCGTCCAACCTTCTATTATTATTATGATCTCCTACCTTCATCACGTCGTTTCATTGAGGCCACGAAACCGAACAAATATACAGTAAGGTAAATGACATTATATAATATATATTGCATGCGTTTATTTTATTTTTCCCTACTACTTGCAGGCAATTCTCGTTGTCACGATCTCGGAACTCACCTTCCGTTAAAGGATTAAAGTAATAACCAGGGATTTCAATAATCAATCACATTTAACCACACTTCATTTTTATTTGTTCAATTTTATATTTTATTTTCTTCTTTCCTTTGAAAATTACAAACACACACACACACACACACACACACACACACACACACACACACACACATACATATACACATATATACCTTCGGTTAATTACTAATTAAATAATACGCCACATAATATTAAAATATGTACATTCATTCCCATCAAAAGTTAATAATTGCGCGAGACTTAAAATTAAAATTTAAAAATTAATTTTTGAACTACAAGTTGTTAGTCACAGGAAATTTATTTTTTCACAGTTTTCTAAATAATTATTAAATGTCAAAATGAACCTGTTTTTTTCTTCTTTTAGTAATAGGTGTAACGTATTTACACACGTACCTATTATATATATTTATATATGATATGTATATATAGGTGTATATGCGTATGTCTGTATATGTATATAGGCACACACTAAGAATAATAGCATACTCATCAATTTAGGACACTCACGACACACAATATTATAAACACAATAATAACACAGAGAGTTCGCAACACACCACCGTCCGGCAAACTCCATAGCAGCCACCCGTGTCATTTGTAAGTAATTATTACTATGCATTAATAAAAGATAAATAATTAGACATTACCAGTGGAACTCCATTATTGAATGTTATTAAGTTTTACCCCCGGCTACGTAATATTTTTATATCCAAAAGGTCCTGAAATCCTTCCCTGGATATCTTATGTGTTAACTGGTTCCCCGGCCACGTTACATAGGTATGATTTGCAACTATTTTTCAATGATTTTCGAGAGACTATATGAAAACCGCGAACGAGTCTTCGTTAGACATGTGTATTTTAGTGTTTAGTATACGATGAAAACACTATTCTATGGAGGACTGGGGAGGTTTCAAATGTGTTCCCCCGGCATACCCAAATTTAATGTTTGGCTGAAATGTATAGTCATTATTATTACAGATAATTATAATATACTGCCATAGACTGTGATTGTAATAATTAATATTTAAATACCAATTCAATACAATATATAAAATAAATATTTAATAATCAAACACTGTAATCACCGAAGTCGTCTTCGCTCATCCATGATGTATTCGTATAACCTTTATTTAGATCATTATATTTATGAGGGAAGCAAGTCAAATTAATGAAAGGTAAAATTTTGTTAAAAATTTCTGCGTACCGATCTAACTAAAAAGTAGTAATAATCATTAATTATAACCAAGTAAAAGCAAATAATTATAAAATTATAACACGTGAATACGTATATACCGTATATGTACGTATACGTACACATTTCACAAATATCGTGTATAAGCACATGAAACGTGTTTTTTTAAACATATTTCATATTGTTATATCGAAATCACTGAGCGTAGAAGACATATTATTTTGTTGAATTGTACAATTTGTTATATAGGCCAAGGTGGCCGGAAGTTTTACGTATCGATTCTAAATTTATCGGGAATTTATAATAATTCATTTTTTACACGGCTCAAAATGTGAAACGTGTTTCATCAAAAAAAAAAAAAAAAAGCTTACTGGATTCTTTATCGATTTATTGACCATTATGTTACATACATCATCAATCGTTACTCCAAAAATTCCATTATTATTTACAATACCGATAATGAATCCTGGTATATTATAGAACATTGATATTACGTCTTTTTCATTATCCTTATCCAAGGGCTCGCACAGCCTAAAATAAATAATGGTAAATATTAAATCCGGTATACTTCATAACTTACACGCATTAACGATATAACAGAATTTTATAATATGTATAACGTAATACATAGTTTTGTATTCAATATATTATTACTTTAATTTCTCAGTAACGATTCTTGCTCCTATATCGGTTTTTACCAGATCGTTAATTATACGAGTCGCTTGTGTTATTTGTGACACGCATTCTGGAGAATGTGCTGCTAATATATTTGTAACTCTATCTGCAAATTCTTTAAAAAAAAAAAACAAATCTCATTGGTATTCGAACAATATTGGTTCGAATACCATAAAGAACGTAAAAATGTAATATCACTTATTTTTTAAAATTTAATTTCGACTTTTTATAATAACAATTTTAATTTTATATTATACACATAATTTGTTATGCGTGTCTGGATATCTATATATGTTGACCTGTTGCGATAACTCATGATTATATATTTCGTATTACATTGCGTACGATTTCAATAAATATTTTTAATATTTCTATATATTTTATAACACACCTTTAAAATCGGCTTCAAACGATAATGTAGCGCTCGATGCTACGGCTAACTGTACGAGATGTGGATATTTCAGTCTCGTCATAGCGGCCAAATATCCCCCTAACAACCCGCCGAATACCACAAACTTTGTCTTACGCGGTATATTATATTCTGTTCCAATATTTGTTACGAATTCAGCCACATCAGCTAACGTTTGATGACTGTTTAAATATTTTAAATTCTCAGTACTCAGGTCGCTGAAAATATATAAATTTTTTTTGGTTTATTTTAAAATATATACGTCAAGAATAATATTAATATGAACATTTTACAAAATACAAATGAGATTTCGTGTAAAATTATTTATAAGTCGATAATCCATTTGTATTATTATTAAAGTATTTATAAAATCCACTAAAACGACCATTCAATAATTTCGAATTAGCTTTCCACGTCGATTGCCCCGTTTTGGAATCAACTATAGATTGTAAATACTACTAAATGCTATTGAAAACAAATATTAAGTATAGGTATAAATAATAGGTATTACACTAATACATTCATAATAGGTAACTGTAAACATTCGAGTTTATACAGCTTGAATATGTCAAAACACGGGATTAAACATATTTTTAAATATCAGCGAATTATAAAAAAGAAAAAAATCATATAATTTAATTCGTGGTATTACCACATATATATATATATATATATATATATATAGTATATATTTCAATGTTACATTTTCCGGACATAATACTCGTAATATTGTTAAACGACAGGAAGAAATCGCCTTTTTCCAACACAAACACATTATAATATAAACATATTTTCGTCATCGATGTACATCATATTATACACCATACGTACGAACAACTTTCATCAAATAATACAGCTTGGACACGTCATTTATTATATATACGTTCAATTAGCACGATTTCTTACTCGGTAGTATGACTTAATCCGTTATATCGAAGTTCTAAATAGAAACAAATAGCGTTCAATTCCTTAGCAAACTGAATCCAAGTGTCGTTTATCACTGAGTTGCGATAGAGTGAGCCTATTCCCTCAAGTAGTAAAAATGCTGGGCCGCCTTTTTTATAATAATTTTTGTTTACTAAATATCTCTAAAAAAAAAAAAAAAATCAATTTTATTTCGAAAAAATTCGCTTCATTTTAATAATATACTATATTTGCCTAAAAAAAAAAAAAACACACACACTCCGTAGTCCACATACCAAACGTTTTTATAAATCTTAAATATTCAAAATTCCGTAATGTTTCCGACAAAAATTATATTTTGTCTAACCTATAATTAAGTTTAAATGTACCTGTTTCCACTTTTTATTGTTGGCAGGGTTAAAGTTATCGAGTTTCTGCACGAACCACTTGTCTTGCAATACTTCCGTATTATCCATGGAATTCGTTACACTCAAACCCATTCTTCTACTACTATGAATTGGCGAATACCACCAAGCACAGCACCAGACGACACACAATAAAATTCGCATTTTTTAAACGAAAATTCGTAATCTAAAAAACATATAAAAAAAAATTAAGTGTTCAGTGATACGTGATATGAAATATTAGTTTATAAATATTTTACGGAATGAGTATATATAAAATCATATTACGCACATATAATCAAATATTAGATATGAAATTTGTCCATTTAATGTGGACGAAACACCTGGTTTGTACGTTTTGTTTTGTGTGTGTGTGTGTGTGTGTGTGTGTGTGTGTGTGTGTGTGTGTATTTTACCTGGGTATGAAGAACGAGCAGTCTGAATAAAAGACAATTTGCATTTTCCGATCAATATACGTGACGACGATCTGAGGACAACACAATTTTCGCTACGGTATATAACGGCGACAATAAGGGCGTTGGCTTTTTCACAAAATAAACAAGGATAAAACATTCACGAAAATCGGATAATTAATAATATTAATATAGTTGACAAAAATGAATAATAATATCTATGATAGTACGTATATTTATGATTTACGTTTATAGGTGTATACATGGCTGGTCGGTCGAAATTTAGGACAACACAAATGGTACAGGTGCAACGATAAAAAAAAGGCGTTGGCTTTTTACAAAATAAATATAATATACCTAATATTCACGAAAATAGATAATTAATAATAACGCAGGTGATAAAAGTAAATAATAATTGTGATTTGCGTTGACTCATAATTAGGGCCCGGCAGTTGGTGACCTAAAATTCTTGAAAAAAATGCACGAAAAAAAGCATAAAGTGACATATAAATGTTAAAAATATTAATTTAATTCCAAAAAAGAGTTAAAATTCACCAATACCATCAAACTACGATTTTAAAAGACAACTAATATTTAATTTATTTTTAAAATGTCACACAAATACACTTGACCCCCAAGAGACAAGAGACTTGGCCCCCCCCCCTTTAATCCGGGCCTGCGTACAACACTAATTACGACGGTATTCTACTTTTTATTTCAATCGCATCATAATCTAGTGAATCTAGAGAGTCAGGTCGACTATATAATACGATATGTCTACCGCTTTTTTCTTATACCTATTGCGTATTATTATTGAAATATATTATATTGTATTGATTATAAATTATTCATCGAAATCGAACACATTGTTTAGCGTTTAAAATTAAATTAGAAGTAATACGGCACATTATAGCACACCTGACGATAGTGGTAGTAAAAGACACAGAAAAACAATATTTTAAAATAATATATACTAATGAAAATAAGAACGTGTTGAAATAAAATAATTGGTAATCGACACTAATCATAACAATTAAGTATTTATGTTTTAATTAGTCGTTACATTTTTAATTGCACATTTAAAGGCACGTGTTCGTTTTTTTTTTATTATTATTATCTACAGCTTCATCTAAAATTTTTTTTTTTTTTTTTTAGCAGCAATATCACATTAGACCGCGACGGCGGCGAGACTTGATGTCACTCGGTCGGACATTTAATCAGTCCGAGACGTGTTTTTATGAGTTTTATTATGGACCGTTCACTCCTTCATAAAGAGAACCGTTCACTCGAATCGGTAGACGTAGCTGCGGTAAAGTCTATTTATATTTAAAATCTAGAAGGGTAAATTTAGCCCCTCACCTCTTTTTCCCCACTGTTTTAATTGAATTTTCAAAAACTACGTGGAAGAACGCCGAAAATTTCGACTCGAAAATTTTTTTTTTCTGTTTTATGCGCGCGCGCCGAACACACACGAATCTTTAGAAAATTCTATTAACATTTAACCGGTAATTTTAGATTGTGAGCGAAGCCAGAAAGCTATTGGTTCCACAATGATAACGTACGTTTACTTTATTTTGGTTTTTCTGTGTACGAATTTTCGAATAGTAGTAGATAATAATGCACGGACGATACGGTCATAGTTGATCAAGTTTTTCGATTTTCTCCGTATAGTTTCCAACAGATGCGCGTATACAATATTGAAAACCGCTCAAAACCGGCCGGAAGAAAAACTATTTTCTCGATCATTTTTAAAAGCGGCTCAAAAAGACTATGCCGAAATTAATGGTCATAGAATACACACACACACACACACACACGTGTAACTTTATACACAATATGTGTTCGTAAAAAAATGTGTTCAAAAAATGTATTCCAATTTCGGACTATTATATGAGACGTCCGCGAGCTATTTGAGTGATAGAACGGGTGTAATTTTTGGTTTAAAGAGCCGACATTTTTCTATATAACACAGAACGCGTACGTTACTTGAACTATAATATATTTAAAAAAAAAAAAAAAAATTTTTTTTGAAAACACAAAGTGACGATTTTTTTTTTTTTTTTTAATAGAAAGTGCGTGTTAAACGCCGAAACTCAGAATCGAATGCGACGATCGCATTGAAATGTTAAGTACTTAATAACAAAAATTCTGAAATCGTTATTCATTCACTCGAGCGTCATCCTGCACGACACCCGCGGCTCGCCGCCACCCTTTTTTATAATATTCGTCTCGATATAATAAACACATACCTGACCGTTTTTTGCGCCTCACCAAACAATGTACACAAAAAACGTTTTTCTGCGTATTTATAAACGTAAAAAGAAAAAAGTTTTTCACTATATACAGCCGAGGCGGTCCGGCTAATAATAAAAATAAAAAATAAAATCCCTGTGGCCCGCCAACGGACGATATTTACGGTTTGACGTATACTTGTACTCGCGTCACGATGTGTCGTGTACACGGAAATTTTTTTTGTCGAATTTTTCCATTCTTATTTGTTCGTTTTTTTTCCCCTCTTCCCGTATATAGATACACTTTTAACGATCCATAAACTTCGTAGTCGTTTACGACAGACCGATTATAAACGCTGCCCTTCTTATTATTTTATTTTACTTCATTTCTCTCTCCCTTTCTCCTCTCTCCTCTCTCTCTCTCTCTCTCTCTCTCTCTCCTACTCTCAGAGTAGAAGGTGTATCGAACAAACGCGTTGTAAACACAACTAATACGCACACGCATCGCGTGAACCCGAGCACGAATATTTTCAATTATGAGTTCGATTTTCGAAACGAACAGAACACGCTGGATTCGGTACGAAAATCGAACAGTTTGCAACATCTTTACTCAAAACCTTCGATTGCAATACCCAAAAGTAAAAGAGATTTTTTTGAAAAATTCGTCTCGTTATTACAGCCCAGAGTCATATAATATATTCGGTGAAAAATTTCAGGTTTCTACAATCATTACTTTCAAAATTACGAAGAAAAAAATACAATCGATTTTGACGAAATTGCGTTTTTACCGTTGTTATGTAATTTTTCGGTAGCTTTTTTTTGACGCTTGAAAAAGTGTTGAGAAAAACTAAAAAAAATTACTCCTCTAAAGTATCAACTAGATTCGATTTTCTACCGGAATACAGGGCTACACATAAAGATCGGAGCACTCCTTCTGGTAGAATTTTTGGGTACAGACATAAAAAAAAAAACACTTTATTTTCTCCGCTCAGAATCTAAAATTCGAAAATACGTAAATACGTGTCGGTGCTCTCAGGCCAGCGATATAGGTACTAAATTTAAAAATAGCAAATCTATCGCCTCCCCCCTTATAACCGTCACTGGGATGGTTGGAGGATTGGTATGCAATGCACACATTGCAAACCCAGTAGTGATGGCCGGGGGCGGACGAATCGAATGAGATAAACGGTAATTGTCGTAAAACAATACGATAATTGCTTGGAATATATTTTTTATTATGTGCAGACCGCCGGTGAAAGCATTATCACCGTCGGGCGACAATGGCATTAGCCTTGGATATGTGTGTGTGTGTGTGTGTGTGTGTGTACGAAATCGTTATTGAGTTATATTATATGCGTTTCAGTTATGTAAACGAAGTTCAGATTACCTTCGTTCGATTATTATCGACATTCGTACTGCATTCGTACAAAGCAGTGCGGTTCCGTAGCCAGAATTTATTTATTTTTTCTGGAGGGAGGGCACTAGTGCGTAGGCGAAATTTGGAGATGCTTAGCGCCCCCAAATTTTTAACTGCATTATTGAATTTTTTACTTGTTGTAATATACTTATGATATATTGATATTATGTCATAAGTTGTTAATAATTATAGATTAACAAGTTAGTGTAATGAAGGTGTATGAATGGCGTTGTTAACGGGGGGTGTGGACAGCGCCGGATCGGGAAGAAATTACATACCGGGCTGTCCGCCTAGACCGGCCCAAGCTCTTAAAAAAAATTTCACCTTAAATGAGTATAAACAATTTTAGCCCCCAAAAAAAAATAAAACTGAATTTGCGCCTATGGTATTAACACTGGTTCAAAACCCATTATCGAACCGGCCCAAATCTTTAAAATTTTCATCGGCCCACCGGGTTTCGCCCGGTAGTCCGCCGGCCCAATCGGGCCTGGGTGTGGGGACAAAGCCCCCCACGGGTCACTTTGATCGACATAAATCCAGCACCCCCATAAATTTAATCCGAATTGCGCCTATGCACCAGTGCCGTATTAAGGTGAAATTCCGCCCGGAGGCAATCATATTTTGACGCCCCCCCTCCAACATAAATTTTTTCAGGTACATTAAAAAAAAATTTTAAATGCTGTTTTGAATATTAAGTAACTACAAAAAAAAAAAAAAAAAAATGTATTTAAAAAGCTGATGTTATGTTACATATAAAATAAATAACGGATGTTAAAAACATCTTGCATAAACTAAAACACAAATCGTGTTAATCTTTTAATTGCATAAAGATTTATCTAAATACTTTTTTTTTTTTTTTTAGACGTAGTATAGCATTTTAAAGTACTTGTCACTTAAACGATTTTTGTTGAGAGATAATATTCGATTTTCCGAAATAAATATTCTTTTTATATAGGTACTGGTGCAGAACTCGGCAACGTAGGTATAGTATTATATTTCAAAATATGCTTTTAATGATTTTGAAATTATATAGAGATTTTTAATGATTCATTTTATAACTTATATCTATGATGTAAGTGCATATAGAATATCGAGCCGAACCGTGACAAATTACAATGTCGTTCAAAAAAAAAAAAAATCATATTTTAGGTACTACATACATACAAATATATATGATTATTATACTTACGGTGCGGTACTCGCGAGTGTAGAGAGCTGCAGTCGAAAATTCATGTTTTTATGTTTACCTTGTTCAAGTTCAATATTTACAATAATAATGGCAAAGCGTGTTCAAGTGCAAATAATATTAAACGCACTTCACAGCTATTACAAGTGTTTGGAGGGAAAAACATTTGAAAATTTAGCTCGAACCTATAGGAATTATAGAGAAAAAAAATCGTATCTCGTATAGGTAAATATATTATTTTATGACTGAAAAATGTTAAAATCTTACTTAAAATTCGTCAAGCACATATAAGATACATTTATATCAGAGATTCGCGATGGATAATAAATAATTTAGTAAATTTAGATAAGCTCTTTAGGACGCGTGTATTTTTGTAAATTACTAAAATGTATGACCGTATAATATATTATTGTAACAAATTATTATTCAAAAACAATTATAAATATATACAAAAATAACAAAACGATCACGATAATATTATAATTTTATATGCAGATAATTAAAATATAAATAAGATATAATACGACTTTGATACATAATATAATAAATTAATAATTTTCGTTGAATTTAAACAGCGCAAACAATAAACTAATCGCCGTGAACGGAAACCAACGTCAGTGCCGAAACGATTGATAATTGTATTTTAAAATGAAACATTTTCGTTTGAAATTTTTTCTGGCGACTCTTGTTCCTGTAGTTGTTCCCGCGTTTAGATATCGACTGTCTTTCTCCGCTGTCAGTAACGTTACGGTTTTTCTTTTTAAATTAATACATAATACATCGTCCAAAAAATATTTTGAAAACAACGAGGTGCACTAACAGCTTTTGTGGCAGCTGCAGCTGTACAATTGTATTTTTTAAATTTGGCGTAAACTTAAAAATTCACTTGTTTTCAAATGCAACACACTCAAGTAAATATACGACTATACTCGAGTATACTCGCGCCCGCTATAAATAATTATGTTATAATAAAACAATATTAAAAAGCCTCTTATGAATCGCCGTGTAATTGAAAAAAGAACGTATAGGAACAAAATTGTACAACTGTTCGCAAGACGAGAAGATAAGTTATGTTTTGATGGAAATTGATTTTTGAAAATCGCATTGACAAATTAATAATATTGCACAAGAAAACATTTATAAATGTTTTTGTACTGTTTTTGTACGCGCGTAGAATAAGGTTACGTTGAAAATACTCGTATAAATAATATTTTTATGGAGTACGTACGGTTAAAAATGTAGAATTAAACCCCATCACACCTGGCGATGCGGACCATTTCGGTATATCTTAGAAAATTGTTAAGTTTGTAATTATTTAAATATTCAAGTACAATTTTCGTACTCGTTAAAAAAATATCAGACTTTATACACGTTTAATGGGTGTTGTGGTATATAAACTTTAATTATTGCTAATGAAATAGCGTTTTTAAGAATAACACATTATTACTTCCTCGTGTATTTCCATTATCTATGAAGTTTTTAACGCTTAATTTGCATACGTGCCCCGCGGACAATAATGTTTGACAACTACTACTAATACGTTCGGTACCCATAAATTTCCATATTATTATATTTATTATCTAATATACAAAGATGCGTATAGGTACATAATGAGTATCATTAACACAGTTTGCTCAACTGAAGAATATCACACAAATTCTTTACGGGAAAATGTGATATAATTACCGAATAATAATCCGACGAGTCGTAGTATTTTAGCACTGGCGAAATTATCGATAGGAAATTCAGTGTTCCCCCACCACCACCACCACCACCAATCCACGAATTAAATTCCTGCCTACGTCGCTGATTGCAGTTTTAAGTTTAAAATGATAACATTGTATACGCGAATGATTATTCTCGCTCTTAGCTTTCGACTATTTACTGAACATCTAAGTCAGGGACAGTTTGACTGAAGGTTAAAATATCGGAATACAATAAGAAAAAATTCTTTGCGAACCGATTAAAATCGAATAAAATTTATTCAGATACAATGTCATAGCCGAAATTATACCGGCACGTGTTTACAGTGAGTTATACATATTAACGTCAATCGGACGACCGATACAGAGAATTAATGCTACGCAGAACACAAATCGGGACAAGTAGGAAGGTAGGTAAAAATTAAAATTAGTCTATAAGTATATCTGTGTGAGTGTAATATTATATTATGTATAAAAAAAAGTAATATCATAAAATCCATTTTAAAGTCTTCAAAAAAAAAAAAAAAATTCGTTCTGATAAAAAACGGGTCATATCATACGTATTTTTTCTTTAAAAGAAAAATGATTACTGAATACAATTGTCACTTTTTGTCTGACGATACTGTTGACAAAACGTATTGAACATTGAAATCGTCTAATACTGTATAAAACGCGTTGTTCATTATTATTATAATTTTGCAAAACCAATTAGATATAGCAATTCGAAAATATTTGATAGTCTTAAAAGCTTACATGCACAAGGCGTATTTAGTAGAGGGGGTTCCTTGACGATTTCATGCTTGTTTGTACATAATAATGTTATACAATTAATTATGCGAATTTTACGTAGAATGCAATGGTATTTCAATGCAATGAATGGTAAAAATAATAGACACGACATATTATATAATTTGACTAATTTATTGTCGTGGTAAATTAATCGTGTTATGTATAAATATATTTATATATATATATATATATATATATATATATTTATTTATTTATATATATATATATATAATCATATGTGCGCGTTTGGTGTTTTATCTAGCGTTCTGATATTTCTAGCTACGACACAATGAAAATAAATTGAAATAAACTATATAAAAAAATTTTATTTTTGTATTAAATGAAAATAATAATTTATTTATCGATTACAATGAGATCATCATTAAATCACGTCAAAAAGTTTTTAAAAAAAAAAAACGAAATTCTCTAAAACTTCTATTTAATTATATAAATTCGTACAACTACGTACGAATGATGTTGTTGGTCGTGACAAAACAAAAAATCCTATTATTTACCACCTATTTCGCAATACGACCACTGCGTGCATTCGCCAATTTCAACCACGTGATAATGATTTATTTGTAGATATTTTAAAAATCAATGTCGTTAGACATATTTGTATGTAAAAATATTATTTTGTTTTATTCATTCGCCTATTTGATATTACTTATTATAGCTGGGATGTTCTTTGATTATTATTATTATTATTATTATTATTACTCGTATTATTATTTTTATTTACAATTATTTTTTAATGGGCCGCTCATATAGTATTTTTTGGGGACGAATTCACGTCCCGATCCGTTCCTGGTCCGAGTATTTGTTCAAAATTGAACACTGAGGTTTGTACACGTACCGAACTGTTACCGTACACTGAACATCAACTATAATAATACGATTGGAATTTAAAGAAAAAAAAATTCCCAATCCTTTTAAGGTTTTGAGGGCTACGTGACAGTTTTACAATCCAGTTGAGAACGTATTATATTATTTGAACGAGTTTACGCGAGTTAGTTTTCGTTTACACTAATAATGTATGCCGTCTCGTGATTCCGAAAGGTTCATAATTTATTCTCATCGTTGTAGTAACGAAACTAAAATTTGGTAAAAAAAAAAATGTTTGAAAAAATGAACTCCCCCTCCCCCGTGAAAAAGGTTTCCTTATGTTACATCATTCACCGGAAATGTGTTCTGTAAACAGTAAAAGTGTCGGTACTCGTAGGAAAAATATGATACTTATAATGAAAATATAAAAAAAAATGTATTTTTTTCTCATCATTTGACCGTCGAAGGTACCGAAAAAAAAATAGGTACGAAAAAAAAAAATGAAATACACTCGATCAGTAATACGACACGCGCATTCAATATTACATACGAGTGTTCGGTTCAGACGAGAACCATTGTTGTTTGCTTGGTGTAAAAAAAAAGATATAAACGAAAGGAAAAAAAATTGGAGGGACTGTATGGGGGGTTTTTTTTTACAGGTCCGAAAACATTTTTAATATTTTTTTAGAAACCTTATGTTATATTGTATATCAGGAAGTCTAATATTTGTTTTGCAAATGTTCCATCGGGTCCGCGTATTTAAATTACAATAATTTCCCCGAAAACGACGAATGTGTCTATACAGCGGCGTGTATCTGCAGGTTTCTAAGGGGATTCGAAAACAAACACCTGCTCTTTTATTGTGCGCACATTAGAGAACATCGTTCACGAAAAATACTCCGGAAAAGTGGCGTATTTTACATAAACCTTCGCCAAAATCGAATGGAAAAATAAAAAATATAAAATAATAATAATAATAATAATAATAAAACATGTCCGTCTTGGGATGACCGCGGTGTAGTAGTTAAATTTCAATGTGTGTTTTTATCGACAATATTAAGTATTATAACATTTGTAACGATTGGAATACACGTAGTCGTATAATTTCCAATGAAAAACGCTTAATAAAATGTATAAAATGCTGTAAAAAAAAAACAATTAATACCAATCAGCTGGTGGCGGTTTATTAACGGTGTTTTGCGATTGATCGTTATTATCCTTTTTCCAGTAAACTGTTATTTTTAGTACCTATCTAATAACAGTCAGAATTTTGAATTAATATGTTACAGATATTTCTACGGGCGTTCTGTTTGTATATTTCTATCGCGCGTTGTTACCGATTTTAAGGGACGCGAAATGATTTTTTTTTTTTTTGCTTTTAAGTCACGAACAAATAATAATTACAATATTTGTTGAAAATTTGACCAGCTACATAATTATCTTAGAATCTTTTCTGCAAAAAAGAAGACTTGACTTGTAATTATTAATTTAAAAAGAAACGTATGGAATTTTATATGCATATATTTTTTTTCAATTGGAGTAGTACGTTAACTTATTTTCATTAGTTGATATTTCGCTAAATTGCGTCAGTATAATATTTTACACGCGTTATTAGTAGTTTTTTTTGTCTCTCCTGCAGAAAAATCCGAAAAAAAAAATGGACTAACCTAAACGTATCACAATATATGGGTACTGTAAACGGCAATGATATAGAAATTTTCCCGAAACCATATACACAGGAGAGTTACACGCGTTTTCGCATTGTCCTTCGGAAAGGATACCGCGCAAGTTACGATAGGTTCGCCATACTGTGTTAGTGTAGTAAATATTCGTGCGACAAAACAAAAACAATCATCGGAGCGAAAATAATTGCTTCGATGACTACAGATACTATTATAGTACGCGCGTGGGTATAATATATTATGTCTTTTGTATTATTTTATAATATTATATTTATTGAATTTTATATTTATACACACACACACACACACACACCGTGTAAGACAGGTATTATTACATTGACTATATAGATTCCTATAATATTGTAATTTCACAAACGGGCGCGATGTGGTCGGTTTTCGAATTTGAACGTGCAATTAAATCGTATCCAATCGAAAAACACACTAAATTATTATTATACACACTGCGCAGTAACAATATTACGCTTCCATGACCGCGTACCTGTATGATTTCCCGATTTAATTGTATTAATTACGAATAATTATAATATTGTAACAAAGCGTCGCGTTAATTGTGTATACCCTACTGGACGAGTACTCTGGAAACAATAATATTACGTTGTCTAAGGTGTACTTAATATTATACTAAAACGATTTTCATTGCTGACACAATAATATTATAATGTTTGATTGGATAGCGGCGCGATCGCCGCACTGCTGCAGGTCAATCGAGAAGAACGTATTTATATTTTGATGAACGCCGTTTTGGCCGACGAGTTCCTCTACTCGTATTGTAAAATATTCGCTGTGACGTAAAAAAATGTCTAAAATATTACTATTGTGTGTCGACATTCTATGTACGCAAATGCGGTAATTATAACTGATTAAAAAAGTTAATATTTTTCTTTTTAAACTTTTTAACTCAAATATTTAACTTATGTTTGACTTAACTTTTTCGTCGTTAATTCATTATATTGATTCAGTGAAGTCAGTTGGACACGTTCAATGCCACGGTCGACAATTAGGCCTCAGCCGACAAATATGGGACTCGTTTTTCGCTGTCTGCAGGCGATGCCTGATCGATTAAATTTTCACTGTTGGCGATTCGTGATTGTATTTGCTGTTGAATAATAATATATTTGGTTTTAATTTCAGTCTACAACGATTTGGACAGTGCTCGAATTGGAAAAATTAAAAAAAGGAGACTCCGAGACTTTAAAAAATTCGTGTCTTTTACAACGACTAGACCCGACACGACCCTTGGGGGTGGCTTCGCTCCCCCATAACTCCCCTAACCATTAATTTTCATCAAATTATTACAATATAATAATATAATACGCTAACAGTTGCAATGAATTACTTATCATTTATTAACATAAAAAATTAATAATTACATAAAAATGTACACTACAATATTTGGATTCTAATTAATTTAAAATAATTTTCCACAACTGTTGGTTACATCTCACGTCTCACTCACAAACTATCAAACGCCGACACACTGTTGATTACCTATAAGTATTATAAATCATAATAACGATAAATAGATAAGACTATGTTGTTCTTGTTATGAATTATCAAAAAATAATCTTTTAAATAGTTTTTTTATTATCTTATTGAATGCAACTTTACAAAATGAAAATTTCAATAATGTTTTAACAAAATAACACGTTCCGTCCCCCCGTTACAACGAAAATAATTTGAAGGGGTGCTCTCAAAATACCTATGAAAAATTTGAAGAGGAGCTGCTTTCCCATGCGCACCCCCCTTCAACAATTCGAGCAATGGATTTGGATAATCCGTATTTTTCCTAAAATGACCGTCCACCTTAATAATAATAATTAAGGTTACCTAATATTTAATGTTGAAAACAAGAAAAGTATTGGAAAAGTTTATTGTCAAATGATTTTTTTTTTCTAAAAGTCTTGAGTCCTAAATGTTAAATGATAAATACATTGGAACGTTACGAAATTTGCCTTTATTTTCACATAATTTTACGAACGCACACAAATTGTGCGTTGAAACAAAAAAAAAAAATCTAAATAAAATAGTGGTATTTAACATGTTTTCCGTCAAAACGTGTAATTTTCACAAGATATTATGTAGCCGCACATATCAGACGACCATACGAGTATGTACAGAATGCAAGTTAGTCGATTCTCGGTAACTCGAAGTTCACGGGGTTCAAAAAAAATTCTAGTAACCGAAAAATTGTGAGATATGGAAAATCTTTTAAAAAATATATTTTCAATTAGTTTACATTAAAGAAAAAAAAAAAAAAACACACGAATTTACATTTACACACTAACGTGTTGTTTTCTTTAAAGAATTTGTTTAAGGTTAATTGTTTTTGTTTATTTAATATACAAGGCCGCCCGCAGGGGGGGGGGCCGGGAGGGGCCATGCCCCCACCCCCCGCTATTTTATTTGATAATTTTTTTAAATTTGTGATATAATACTTTTTAAATGTCAGATAATATAATTTTCAGTGTTTTTGTTTCTTGTACGTGTGATAAAATAATCGGTTATTATTTCTACTAATCCCGCCCGAAATAGCCACGGCTATAGATAACCATATCCGTGGAAACAACTCTATAGAACAGCAATAAACAATACATTTTTTAACATAAATTACACTCAGCATAAAAACTAAAAATACACTGTATATTAAAAAAAATTAGTGTGCACGTTTTTTGTTGCCCCCCGAAATTTTTTTCTGTGGGCGGCCTTGTTAATATGTATTTATCGATTACAATCGAATGGTTTAAATAAATCTTATTTCGCTTTCAATACATTAACGTAATATTTCTAAAGGACGTCTCGCTTCTTCGCTCGTTATGATGGGTTGTATTTGCAGGTCTTCAGTTTTTTCTTCATCGTCACTTTCTATAATGTACCGCGAATAATATCATCTTCAGTCCATTCTCCACCTAATATCCAATTTTCTTTCGACATTAACGTATGTGTTCTTCCTCAAGAATTATTGCCTTTATTAGTTGTATTCGGCACGAAATTTAAATAGGAAAATCCGAGATATCGAAAACTTACCTGATTAATTTTATAGTTGACAAGATTATTTAAACATTAAGTGTTGCGGCCATTTTATTTGTTCGTTATATCGATAATTTCGAATTATCGGTAGTCAACTGTAAAAAAAAAACCTATGTAATAACGTATTATCTGATTTTCGATAAACATTGTCGTAAGTAATACAGAACACAAATAATTAGTGAATTTTTTGTCGTACTCAAAAAAGTTTTCATAATTTATACAATAGCGATTCATTTAAACTATTCAAACATTTATTATTGTTATCGTATATAGGTAATCCTATTAATTCATACGAAAATAATCACAATAATTGCAAATAAACGATATATTTCTATCGACAACGATACGCCGAATAATTTTTAACGCATACGCGTTTTAGTTCAACAGATGTATTATATATTTCACCTGCGCAATGCAAAATATTCAATTATTGGTTTTTTTTTTTTTGTGTTTGCCACAGATATTAGGTACGATTTGTGAAATTCGATATTTTGGATATATTCTCATATATATATATATATATAATAGAGAAGGATGTCCGGGGCGAGGAAAACAAGTGTCCATACTTAGAAATTGAAAGTGAGGGAGTAAAACATTTTTTTTAACGTAATAAAACGTTTTTTTTTAAATTCAATTGAAAACGAAATCAATGGAGGGAGGAACATCTTGTGGTGAATTCGTGTTCGATTTCACTCAAATATACCATATGTTAGCTGAATACGGGATTTGCAAAAAAAAATAAAAATAATGAACCCTACTATATACGAGTACCTATATATATATACAGTTTTTTCCTTTCTCTTTTATTGTATATGCTCCTGTTCGTATTATTTAATACATTGCTGCGGAAAAATATACACTGCACACTGTGCGCAGATGGATTCTTGCATATCCAAATATTTAAACGGATTTATGCATCATTTAAAAAAAAAAAAAAACCAAAAAAATGTAGTTAAAAAATTACATCGCATCAATAATGTATATTGTGTAAAATCTGATACGGATATATTTGATTATAAGCTAATTATATTAAGTTCAACTAGTTCAAGCACTGAAAAATTGAACATGTATAATTCAAATAAATATATTGTTTTGTCAAAAAATTGTATAGATATGGCATGGTGAAACACGTATAAATATGAAAAATTATTTCCATCATTTTTAAATAATTTTATTATATACGATTAAAAGATAATGTAAACATTTTGTCATCACTTGTATGCATATAAATACATTTTTTTTTTTTTACTTTTGCTTGTGTATATAAAACTTAAATATAAACACGGTTATTGTTCAAAATAAAATTTAATCCTAATAATATATGTCTTTAATATTATAATAGGTAATTTTAATACATTATAGTACCTATAAATTAATATAACAGAATATTTATCTCGTACATTATTGATATTATACTTTGCAATTTTACAATTTTTTTTTATATCACTGGGTATTAAAAAAATTATAATAATAACGTGACAACAAAACAATCTATTTTTGGATCGTAATCCTATGAATATTGGTATACGAATAATGTATGTTTTGATTTTTTTTTCCGAGCAGCCCACTTCTGACACTGAAAACAGTCGGGCTAATCGATAATATATATATACGTTAAATCGTTTTTAACTCGTTTTACTACAGATCGGGGGAAAAATTATACTTTTTATCAAAAAAAAAAAAAATAGAACAAAATCTATTTTATTTATTTGAACCACAATTAAACATTTTTTTTCCCCGAAAAATTCCCGATTTCTTTTTCCAATGTTCGATATTCGATCCAAACACCCCGAATAACATCACTACACAATTTATAATAATTGTAATTGAAATAAACGTTCTTGCAAAAAAAAAAAAACCTTCAATAGCTTCGTTCAGAATCAAAAAAGAAACGTACAATTTTTACGGTGCTTTCGAATTGCTTGCGAAAATCATTATTTAGGTTGAATTGCGTGCGCGGATTCTCGCGACAGAACCGAGTTTACGCGCACGGTTTTCTGGTGACAGAGCCGAATTGTGCGCGTGATTTTTTTTTTATTTACATATTTCGCGTATTTTTAACTTTTTTGTATTTTTTTGCATATTTAACGCATGTTTGTAACTTTTTAGTGCATACTTTTGTTTTCACCTTATATTCTTATTTCCAATTAAATAATTTTTAAATATTACGTAAATTACGCAATTCGGTTGTCGACCAAGGTCGCTTTTTTTTTTTTTTTGCACGCAATTCGGATGCAGCCAAATTTTACACCGAACGCGTATCGCCGCGTCCGGTCAGACGTCCCGTGAGACCACGTCCCGTACGCATATAAGCAAAAAAAAAAGTTACCTTACATAAATAAGAGGTGTGGTGGGCGTAGCCCCCACTCTGTGTTAACCCAAAAATTAATCTATCCGCCCCCCACCAGAACAAAATCATAACTACGCCACTGTTGTCGACTACGTGTCGAGCGTCAAAAGCTACAGTGTTAATACAAATCGAACAATGCGCAATAATATTTTTATTTAACACTTTTTAATCCCGAGAAATGGGGTTATTAAATTTCCCTATAAATACGCCACCGTATATATATATATATATCATTGATTATATATTACTATAGATTGCTCACTGCAATATAAAATTTGTTGCGCGATAAATGGCGGGTGCCGCTATGCAGCACTCCGCGCTGTATTTTAGTTATGGCGGGTGCCGCAATAATCGCTAGTGAGGAACTAATCGACTGTATGTTGTTACCACGGTAGATAATTTACCATTAAAAACCAAGATTTTAATATTTATAATTATCTTTAAATAATAACATTATATATAATCTCTCTGATATAATCAATGATAATTACATTGCACGAGGCACAGTTACTTAAGACTACGAAATATAGTGTATTTACTATTTAATATTAATATAAAAAATAAAATTTGTTTTATACATAATTTTACGCTACTAAAAATAACGTTCGGTTAAATCATACGTTAATATATTTAATTCTCGTAAGAGACACAAAACATCATTATTTAAAAACCTCAAACGTTCTTTTTTCGCCATAATAATAATAAATATAATATAATAGTAAAAATGTGTAATGAGTCAATTAAATAAAAAGATTCCTAATTTCGAAGAATTAAGTTTTTTGTATTTAGTAAAGCTTTTACTAACGACACAAATTTACAAAGAATGTAAATGGGTAAAAGGTGAATTCAATTCAAGCTATGCAAGTACCGTAAAAATAAAAATATTTGAAAATGAATAATAATAGTTCTATCATGTTTTAGTGTTTCAAAAATTTGTTCTCTTATAAATAGGAATATAATTTCTTACACAAGTGCATAATAATTTATTTTATTTACTATAATATTCAAACTCTCACAAAAAAAAATTTGTGTAAATTGTAAAATGTATCAATTTTTTTTTCAAATGTTTGTCGTACCGCTTTACAGCTTTATAATACTCTTTCTTTAATATTTATTTAAAAATTTTCATTTTATTGCTAAAATAATGTGTTCAGTAAATTCAGTGTGTTTTGTAAGTCATCAAACTTATTTCATTTATTTCATTCCAATCCCGTATTCCCGCGTAGCAAGTGCTTTTGTGTTATCTGTGTTTATGAACAGTAAGGACGATACATGTATGACGACAGTCAACGAAAATAGGTTTCGGTTATCCCAAACATACCTATAAACACTACGGTCGGCTGGCCTTCGGAAATAAAATAATATACATACTATATTATGTACTATTATCGCCACCTATCGGTCGTCGATTATCGCGCAACAAATTTTATATTGCAGTGAGCAATCTATAGTAATATATAATCAATGATATATATGATAAGCGCATTATTGTGAACTGTACACGATAAATTTAACAGAAAACAAATGTAAAAAGTTTCTATACTCGATCAATAATAAAACGATTAAATATTGTACAAATACGTGCGATGACGATGATTATGGTGATGATCGTTAGATGTTGATCGCTTTAATGTTTGGTGCAGTTATCGTACCTACATTATTCACGACTAAACAACGCGTTATTTTAAATAAATTAGAGATTCCATTAATTTAACATTATTTTAACTGTCTTCCTGAGTATTTATTTGTATATTTTTTTGAAATGGTTCAATCAATTATTATTTATTGGACGTGTTTCCTTTTGTAATATTTCAACGAGGAGAAGCAAAATTCGCCTATAACTATTTTATGGAAAAAAGACGAACAAACTTTAGAAATGTTCTGTTAAGTAAAGTATCCGAGGAATTCGGGCAAATTTGTAGGTCACGAAAATTCCAGTACTAAATACTTTTTTTTTTTTTTTTATATAGACTATATATGTCATCTCGTTCGAACGTTTAAATTATTCGAATAAAATTTGAAATAACAATATGTACTCTATCATAATTCATAATGTGTGTTTAGAAAGTAAAGTATATATTTTTATTTTTAAACTATATAAACATATTTAATCTTAGTTATAAATGACTGCCCACAACTTATGTAATATTATTACGTTTAGTAAGTTAAAAAAAAAAAAAAAAAATCTGGTCATCTGGATAAGAAATAAATATATATATTTTTCGTTGCATTATCAGTGATTCGAATTTCACACCTTGTAATTTAATGAATTTTCTGAAAGAAAATTTCAGGCGAAAATTTAAATGTTTTGAATTGGAAGGGTGCGTCCAGTGGCGTGCTCAGGGGGGGGGCGAGGTTAGGGGTTATATCCCCTCATTGTTATTTTTGCCGACTTACAGAAAACAACTTATTAGTTATGAGCTGCAGTTTTAGAGTCATTACTTAATACTTTTCATTAGTTATTAGCAAAAAGTTATTACTTATGACAATAAACATTCACTATATACATAACATATGTTATATTAATTGAACAACTTGGTGTTATAATTTAAATTAATTTTAATTATAGAACAATTTACGAATGTACATAATTATGAGCTAGAAACGATTTTGGAGAGCTCGAAACATAAACGTTTGAATTTTTGGTGTTACCATGACAATTCATTAAAATTTAAAATGTATTATTACTATTTACTTATAACATCCCCCCAATGAAAATTCCTGGGCACGCCACTGGGTGCGTCCATAGGGATGTGTGGGGACGAAAACGAATTTTAGGACGTTTCTACTTTCTAGAGTCGAATTCGTCGTGACGGTCTGCCTTAGATCAAGGCTCGCCGGATTACGAACAAAACCACGTAAAATATAAATATTGTCATCGTCATATTATACAATTATATTTTTATGTAACATCGACAACAGACATATTATTTTGTAAATTCACGAAGTACGCACTAACACAAGATTACGTTTGCGAACTCTCATTAAAACCGAACGTTGCTAATTATTTTGTTCGCGAATATATAATACATACAATATAAAAAAAAAAACATACATAAAAACTTTTTTTTCTTCTCTAACCACATTAAAAAAACATTCTTATACTAATTATTATATTTATATACGTTTTTAAACCAAGGGGAATAAAATATAATAACGATATGTTTCGTAATTGTAATTTATATAATTTATATTTTACACTGTTGTACATTTTCGAAAACGAATCGAAGAATATTTTCATGAAAAGTTTTGAGCCGAACGAAATCGGAGACGAGAAAACAATTTAACAGAGTTCGGCGGCAACTAGAAAAACATTAAATAATTAAATTACCCGTACGGAGGCGCTTTAATTGTTTAAACAGTTTAGTCGAAATACTATTGATATTTACAAATTATAGGTATTTGTATAGTTTTCAAAAATTATTCATTTTTGATTTCATGTTTCATTTTGGTTTTTTTTCTAATATACTAAAACAAAATATGTTGATAAATGTAAAAAATCAATTAAAATATTAAACATCGATTTGCGCAAAAAGAGGTAATCGAGTATAAATGTTTTTTTCCCGAGTTCACTTTTATAAAACGTTCGAATTATCGTCTAGCATTTAAATGCAAAACAGTAATAAAAAAAAAACGCCCCGTTTACCATCCTTTTGGTAATTTCATACGAATATATTATATTGTCGTAGTATGAAATTTTATTTTAATTTTATATACCGAAATGAAATAAATTCCGAAATGCGTATAAATTACACGCCACAGTATACCTACTCTATTGAAATTTATTCGGGTGAAATTTAAATTCTCGTTTTTGATATTCGTAGAATATGTCTCCGAATAATGATTTTCTGTTTGTTTGTAAATAATTTCGTATTGCAGAGCGCAGTATTCGTTTATTATACACATGGAAACCATCTATATAGTCGTATAGTTGTACAGTATACGACGCGTTCGGATTAAATAAATTTATTAAAATTTTAATAGAACGATTGGCATAATATATTTTTTTTCAGCCAATTCTATTCGACGACAATGGAATTTACAAAATATAATATATATGTTACCGTAAAAGATGATCATTCAGGAATTGTCATCATTTCCTAGTCATTGTTGACAATTACTAATGAATCATTAGTAATCAGTGATGATGTTAGGCGTTGTTGAATATTTCTCGTAGTTGTATCTACGTTTCCGTATTATTTATGTTGTATATCAGGACAGAAATCAACCCATGCAAGGAAATACTTCTTGATTTTGAAAAGGTTGTCACTAAATCGAAAGAGAAAGAGCCGCAATTACTCTTCGGGAAACAGCTGCCTTTAACAGCATTTCTGGATGACAATGTTTTACGAGATGCAACTGTAAAACACAGCGTAAAACTAATAGATGTGCTTGTCGTGCCTCTACAAAATTATATAACTCCAAGTGCCATAGCGTAGTTTACTCTGCCGTAATAAATAAGTAATAAATAATTTTTAATTTATTTAATATTTTAATATTATTGCGATTTTTAGCATCATTGCCTTCTTTTTTTTTTAAGAACTAACGTCAATCACTAGTCATTCATGACAAATTCCTTGCTAAATCAGGCATTGCAGCCGTTGTTGCCTAGTCATTGTCGACATTAACTTACTGATTATCATCTTTTCCGGTAACACACACATTAAATCACAAATTTTTATTTTATTTTCAACGTTGTATTTATAAACAGTGTTATTGATTATGATATTATTATATTTTCTTTTATACTGCAGTTGACAACATATTATGGTATCGAAATCGTCGTTAAAAGTTTTTTTTACGTTTACCTACCCGTTATAACTTGCAGGTTCTTGGAAGTATACTAGCGCGAGATGAAATTAATCTTTCTCCGCGTACATATATATATATATATATATATATATATATATATATCTGACCGGTCGTCGACCGTTATTCTAACATATACACGGAAGACATTTTTTTTTTTTTATATCGACGTCGGTTTTTTAAATTAATATATTTATTATTTTTACCGAGTATCGGCGATAAACATAATATTATATATACGCGAAACGACGCGTGTGTGTGTATCGTAAAAGATATTTTCATAAGTAACAATAATAATACTGTATATTTTTAATTCGTTTTCCCCGATAATGTTTCAGTTAATTACCTGCACTTACCGTATTATATTTTAAGATTATATATATATATATACATACATACACTATTATTTGTTAACGAAACATTCTCACGAATAACAGACAATACAAAATGTATTATATACTTAGTTTTTAATTAAAATATCGCGTAAAACCGTGTGATTAAATTTCAGAGAAGGATATTCAATTATCACTGCGGAATTATTGTGGAAAAATGTTGGCAAAAAAAAAATAAAAATTCTTCGAGAAAATAAAAAAACATACGTTTAAAAGACAAAATCATTATTTTATAATACACGAGTATATATTATAAAATTCGAAAGACGGTTACGTATCTGATTGTAAAACGTCGACGTCATGACATTCGTATTTCTATCTTCGACGGGATTTCTTTGATGATACGACTGATTAAGTTTGGAAATGAAGACAATTATAATCGACAAACAACCCTTATCACTCCCGTAATCATTTTATGTAATATTTTCTATACATTTATACATATATATATAAAAGTCTCGGATAAATAATATTGTACGCGAATAGGTATGTGTGTGTGTGTGTGTATTTAGTTATGTAGTTATAATAGCTATACGTTAGTCATAAACTAACTAATGGTATTATTTTATGATGTGCTATTACGTTAAATAGGTAATAAAACGGTTGTTCATGAGTTCATTAAAAAAAAATAAAAATCTGTCTACCTACTATAATTAGTTATCATAATTACATTTTAAAAATCGTTTTTAAATAATAAAATATCTGTTATTTCCTTCGTTATCCTTCATTACCTATATGGACACGAGTTATGATTTTTATTATTTTTGTTATCAATGTCGGACTGGTCGTGCAAACTGTTATGGGATTGAGCCCCACCAAACACTACTAGAGAACATAATAATATAACTGTAAGAAATCGGTTACATTTTTTTCCGGTCGACTGAAAAATACTCTCGTTAAGTCAAAAATATACTTAATATACGAATACATATTTATTGATTTATTACCGCGATATTATTCCAGTTATGCATCACTTACTTAAGTACATAAATATAAATAGGTACTTTATAGTATAAATAAATGTTAATTTCAATTGGACATTTATTAAAACAATCTCGAAATCTATTTATTTTTTTTTTGCACTCTTTTTCGTTTTATAGATGTTATTATGGTTTTATAATTATTAACGTTCAGTAAAAATATATATTCCAAAAATGATTTAAATTATTGATTTTTATTATCCCGTAAACTAAACGACACGTCTTCATTGCTCTTTTCTTTTTTTTTTTGAGTACAAATAAAATGGGACGAAAAAATGTCTACGGGTCGTCCGTTTACAATCCTAGACCCGTCAAGCTGACATGTAATTATTATTAGAAAAAAGAAAATATTCGATTTTAATTACTGTACGAGGTACAAGTGTGTAAATACTTTTGTGATGTTGCGCGTATTAAAACCGTATTATCGAGCTGTTTATAATGTTAAAATATTACAATTTACGATTAATGTTTTAACGAGTTTTAATATTTTCCAGTGAGTGCCGCAGGTTTTTCCTATCAGTTGACCTCGTGAGACTCGTATAATATTATAATAAACACTCGATTTTTAACAGTTTTTCAAACGGTTTTACACGTCATTATTGTGCGGTGAATGTCGATATGCGCGTTTGACATTAATGTGCGTCATTATAAGTCCACAGCGACTCACATTCGAGAAACGACGTGCATTACATTATACGACATTATTAGACATTATATGGAGATTTCGGAGACAAATTTTAAATTTTCTATAGAGACACGATTATCATAGCTACTTGTTTGCCTGTCGGGCAAGTGTCATCATAATATTGCGTTTGATCCATTAAATGCACTGTGTTGTTAACATTTGATGACTGTATAGGTTCGTGATTTGCCGTCCGTGTGCATTTATACTAGAGGGACGTAAAAGTAAAAAAAAAAAAAAAATTCGCTTTCCAAAAGATATAAATATCTTGTCTGCCCAAAATCGACGCCATCGTTTTCGTAACATAACCGAAATGAATTATTTTCTATTAAAAAAAAAATATAAAATTTATTATATTTACGTTTTCCTGCGATTATACGAATGATCCAGTCTTTCTATAATTTCGATGTAGATCGTTTAATGCATTTCCTTAACTCTAAATAATTGAACAGAATGTTTACTACAGCAGATAATGCCTATGATAAGCAATCGCAGCGCTTCGTATGTCTAGACGTGATTACAATTTTCACGGGTTACTGTAACTTTTATTATAAAACCATCTTTATTTTTTTTTTGTGCTACAAAACTACAAATATCAAAGCGTAAAAATGAGTCCGGTGTTTCATTTAGAAAAATTAGAAGAAAGACTCTGAAATACTTTTAAAAAAGAATAAGTCCTCTCACGTATCTCCTCAATTCGAACGCTGTACAGTGACACAAGTTGTTTCGAAATAAATCGAACTGAATTGAACAGTTATAATAATTGATCGTGTACTAACGTTGTACTAGTGAAGAATGAAAATTTCAAATTTCATTCATTAAGAATACGAAGGATACATCGCATAAACGACACAAAAACGTAGCCGAGCTTTCGGAAACGATTGTCAAACAAAGTAAAGTAATCATACGCCGGCATGTATACCTAACTGTATATCATTACGAATAAATAAAATTGAAGTGTTTATGTATGTGTGTCTACTGGTCGGGAATAAATTTCGAAAAGGCTGAACCGATTTTGACGGGAATCCTGTAGGAGAGTAAGAGGACTTTGCAAAGAGTGATCTGGGCTAGGTACTTTTTATCCCGGAAATTTTATGCTCCCTGCGAAAAAATTGAAAACCCGTTGGAATTAGGGGCGGCAACATTTGAACTGTAACTATCATAAAGGCCATAGTAATTGACTATTAATAATAGTAATAGAAACTCGCGTAATTACAACATGTATACGTTACAAATGGAGAAATAACAATATTGATAAGATATAACAAGTATATAAATGCAACAATATTTATTATAATATATGTAAATACAACAATATTCACAGAGTAGTAAGGCATACATTAAAATTGAACTCACTATAAGTAAAATAAAATGTAATCAAATGTAGCTTGGCAGTTTTAAAATGACATTTATCCGAATTGAACTCACAAGATTATTGAAGAAGAATCAATTAGTCAATATTACTGAATAATTTAAATATATTTAGTGAAAGTGAAAATATTTTGATAAATATTCCGCGTCTTTGAACGGAAAAATATTAAAATCTAAATATATCTTAGAGGAAAAAAAACGAAGGATGTAAAACTATTAAAACCTACTCTGAGGTTATGACAGTTAATCGAAACGTTAATTTACATATAAAACCGATTTTCTTTTTAATTATTTTAAAATATGCGCCAGTTATAGTGTAAACGTTAAATGTATTTTTCATCGCGTAATTAGTTCTAATTCTGTTTTTTAAAACTTTAATTTTTTGTTTTTTTTTTGTTTTAGTTTAGTCCATATCCAAGACCATAATTGGCAACATATACACAGATATTTCCGAAAAACACAATAATACCAGTTTAATCCGTGAAAATTTTAATGCATTCACGAAACACACTTTTCTCTTTTCTATTTTAAATTCCACGCGGACACTGTCTAGATATTCACTGCTTATTTATCCAGATAAATATATATATGTGCGAGTGTGTACTAAGGACTTATTGGTTGATGGTTGAGAGATGTAATAATAAAAATAAAAACGAGACATTATCGGTTTTTTAACAATTATGATGGGGCGAGACATAGTGCAAGACACATTTCTCTTTCAGCGATTGCGCGGGTACAGGAACTATATAATATATACAATACGAATATAGGTAGACACGCCCAGACCGAACGGGTTCGAATGATCGAACAGATTTATTTCGCGTACAAAAGGATTGCGACTCGCGAAAAACAAACCCGTCGTCACCTGGTCGTTTACTCGAATTACGTTTTTCGCGGGAGGAGTGTTATAAGTATTTTTCAAAGAATTAAACCGTAGAAAACCGTAGTTTTTTTTAACTCTTTTTTTTCTTTCTTACCATTGTTATTACAGACTATAGTGTGTGACAGAGCTGGCGTTCCAACAACGGTGGTTCGTATAACGTTGAGAAAAATAAACCGAATACTTTTCCTAAAGTGTTATGTCGAGGGGATTGGAAACGGGTCTGTCTTTGTTTAACGCACGCGGGACACATGGCGAAATAGACGCGTTTCCTATCGGTCGATCCATTTATTAGTGATGGGACAGAAAATTCGAAAACTGAAATTTCGTCGTGAAGGAATCGGTTACTCGTGATCGACTTTTTGAAACTAAAAATGTTTTTTTTTCTTTATACGTGTGTGGCAATTAAGTTCCGGGAATTTGTCAATAATAAACAAGTAAATCAAAGTACAAACAAAATTGTATTATCGACCTTCACAATAGTCTCCCTCTAACTCTACACAACGATTCCAGCGTTGCTCCCAAGATTGGAAGCACACTTGGTAATCCTCCGCAGTTAACCCGTTCAGCACTGCGGTTACAGCTTCCTTGACCTCCTGTACGCCACCATGATGAGTTCCCTTGAGGTGCGACTTCATCTTGGGGAATAAGAAAAAGTCGCCGGGTGCGATATCGGGGCTATAGGGTGGGTGCGGCAACGTTGGAATGCCTTTTTTCGCCAAAAACTCTTGCACAATGAACGAGGTATGGGCCGGCGCATTGTAATGCAAATCACTCATTTTCACGACGCGACTAAAAAAGTTACTTTTGAAAAACACGTATAAGATACAAATCAAACGTGCAACCGACTTCAAACTTTGACTAGTATATAAAGACATTTCCCGCTTTTCAGACATATGTTTACAAACGACGCAGTATTACCAGTTCCCGAGTTATATCTAAATTCCCTCCGCAATTAATTAGAACGAATTAAAAACAAAAAATATGTAAAATTGTTAATACTCGACTTTTTTGACGATCTATCACTAAGGTAAAAAATAATCAAAACGACGGGTCGATCTAGAATTTCACGAATTGAAATCACTTTTCAAAATCTTTATCGTGTCGATGATCAGTACCTATCTACCCAGGAAACTCGTCTATTTTAGTGCCTACCTATACACAAAACGCGCGTTTCGTGTTGTGCAAGACAATATTTAATTCCAGCTTAAGCGAACAAACGACGACGACGACGACGACGACGACGCGTACGTTATTATAATAATATTAGGTAACAGAAAAAACACGAGTGTGAAAACGGTTAAAATCGGAATGGGTAATGTATTATTATGGAAATGCGTATATATATATATATAGGTTCTTATTTGAAACGCGCGTATACTAGAATACGTCTGAAATACGGCCGTTAATATTTAATTGACCTTCGCAGACGACGACATAACATACGAGGAGAATAACGCCGCGCATTATTATACAATAATTTATAAAATTTATATAAACGTTAAAAAAAAAAAAAACTCTTGATACGGTTCAATGTTATCAAACAATATCATTATCGTCCGTAAACGGTTCGAACGGATTACATAACGAGTGGCACACGCATAATATTATATCATATTATGTTATAGGGGAATAATATATTTAAATTCTCGAAATAAAAATATTTACAAACTTTCACTTCGGGATCACGACGGCGGACACGAAATTAAAAACAAAAATCTCCCGGAGGCTCGTGCCGAACGGTTTAAAAGAAGAAGAAAAAATATATAGGTACATTTCCGAATATAAATCTCGTATGATGCGCGCGCGAAACCGCGCTGTTCGACAATTATTATTCATCGATTTTTACTTCCCCCCTTCTCGTTAATAATATTGTTTTTATTCTCTTTTTTTTTTTTTTTATACGCTATATACCGTTCTCGTTAAAATCATTTTTTTGTTTTTTATAATTCGCCTATACCAGGGGTCGGCGACATGCGGCTCTTTCGATCTAAAATTGCGGCTCTCCAGTTCCATACGCAAAAATTAATAATTTTACTATCAAAAATAACTTTATAAATTATAATAAATTGCTTTGTTTCAAAAATCTGAAGCGATATCGCGACGAAACCAATGCAATTATTGACACAAATTATTTTAGCATAACAAAAAAAAAAAATGAAGGATGAATTTGTCGAAAGATTCGAGCAATTCAAAACAAACAAAAATACTTCATAGTAAATCCTCTCAACAAAAATACAAATGAGATCGACACTGTATCATTTGGAATTGATGCTGGATCATTTAAAGTCGTTTATTTTAAATCGATAATCAAACGTGTATGAGCAAATAGCATAATATCGAAACGAAAATTTTTAGTGGCTCTTGAAAACCGGGAAATTTTGTAAATCGTAACGTTTGGCTCTTCCTTCTCAAAAGGTTGCCGACTCCTGGCCTATACGAATAATAATATAAAATGATTTCGTTTTTTTTTTTTTTTGCAATTCACGTGTCATACGTAATATCGCGTGTCCGTATTGTTACGGCGAAATCGGCCGAATTCGTATTAGAAATAAATTATAAATTTGAACGTTTTAGTGTAGTGGGTTTTTTTTTCTTCGGTAAATTTTGTACCGGAAAAAAAAAAAGAATATTTATTAAAAAAATATACGCCCCGTTCTTATAATCGACGAGAACGACGAATAACTACTATATACGCGATTTCCACCCGCTCGCCGTTACACCACGTATATAATATATTATAGTAATTCGAGTTTGAAAGCCTGCAGGTGGCAATTTTCGCTTTGTTTTTCTCTCTCTCTCTCTCTCTCTCTCTCTATTCGTCATTTCAGACGGGTTTCAATCCTTTTCTTTTTTTTTTTTTTTTTTTGCACCAAAACTCCAAATTTCCGACGATAGGCGTGTGCAGTTTATAATAGAACACGGAAAACGTCTGCCGGGCGAATACCGAATATAAAAAAAAAAAAAGAATATTATATTCCGAGCGTCATTATATTACATTACACGAGGACCGCGATATAATAACCGATTTATCCCTTTTGCGCGCGCGTCTCGATCATCGTTTTTCGATAATGGCGAACCCGCAGGACCCGTAGTAGTTTTTTCTTTCCTTTTTTTTAAACTACTAACGCGCACTACATAACAATAATAATAATAATAATAATAATAATTTAAGGGTTTATCTTCGCTGAGCACCGCGATCACCAGATGTCGGCGGCAACAACAATCGCAGCGGCGGCGGCGGCGGCCAGAGAATTTCGCTCGTTCCGAGAGCGCCACCACAACCGGTGTCTTACGACAATGTAATATATTTTTATATATAATACTGCGGCCGGGGGAGGGGCGGCGGCGGCGGTGTGTCCTGCCCAGGAGTGTACGCGCGATATTATTATTATTATTATACGTACCGCTGCCATAGGGCGTATATAGGTATGCCGTATGTAGGCTGCTGCTATATGTGTAGGTGTACCTACGCGGAGAAAAGAAACCCTTTTTTTTTTTTTTGCTCTCACTCTATATCGTCTTTCCTACGGGCAAACGTACCGGGTAGTAAACGACAGGACTGATGAGAGGGGTGAGGAAGCAAACACATTGTTATACACACACACACACACGGGAATAATGCGTTTAGATAAACCGCGTGTGGGGGCGAAAGAGTCAGGTAGCTGGTTCCCATGGACGGACCCGGCGGTGGTGTGTGCGAATATTATTACTGCCGGTCCGTCGTCGATCCAACACGATCCTGTGAGACTGTGTGGGGCTCGCAGCATCCGATCTTATAAATAACGTTATACTGCATACGCACTGGTCGGTGTTATGTACAAACGGGACATGCCGTTGCGGGGTGCTTTACGGATGACGGGACGACGACGACGCGGTATACTCTGTCGCGCGAGAACAGGGCGAAAACAATAGCGTTTTTACCAACAAAAAAAAAAATATATATATATAATTATTATAGACCCAACGTAATAACATAATTATAATTTTGTTGTACGGTTCCAGACCGTTGGGCGGTGGACAAGAAAATAGAGCAGAGAATGAGTGTGCCAGAGATGAGAACGCTAAGATGGATGACAAGAGTGGATAGGATGAGAGAAATGAATATGCGAGAGGAAGCGTACGGGTGTAGCGTCGATCGTGGAGAAGATTGGAGAGAACAGACTTAGGCGGTTTTGAAAATTCGGAAGCGGTAAAAACGTTTATGGGAATGAATGTCGAAGGAAGAAGAGGAAGAAGAGGAAGACCGAAGAAGGAGTGGTTGAATGCGATTGAGTGTGATATGAGTACTGCTGGTGTGAAGACGTGGGAGATCGCGTCAAGTGCAGGTTTAGGGCAAAGGTGGCCGTCCCCAAACAGTTGGGATATAAGGCGAGGAAGAAGATGATGAAATTATTATAGACCTCGGGCGGCGAACTGTGAAAGCAGTGTGTAACGTAAAAAAAAAAAATTACCGAAAACGTCACTTTAAAAAAAAAAATTAAAAAGTTTATACTTTGACAATTAATTTTCATTTATTTATTTTCGTTATACTTTCATTTTGGGAACATGTCTATTATCGAAGTTTCTGAAAAAAATAAACGGAATTCTCGATTATTTAGACGGTTTTTGTGGTATATTTTCCGATTAAAACAATCGTCCGCTTATGTTTTTCAGTTTTGAAATGCAGTTTTTTCTCCGCTTTTCGGCATTTTAGTTTCACGAGATTTACTGAAAATTGTTTACACATACAACGCGTTCACGCCGGATTCTAAAACGTATTGTTTTTACGACATTAACGATAGAGTAGGCTTAATTTTCGGCTTAAATTTACAAAATAATAATAATAATAATAACGCTTAAAATTCACGGAGATCGTAACACACATACATGTCGATATTATCTTTGTTGATTATTCCATATAATTATTTTTGGATTTTATGTCTGGAGAACGGCAATCTTACCGAATGTTGTATATACCTACAAATATAACGTATTAAAATTACAATTATAATTTTCTTCGTTTCACTAAAAATAGTATTTTAAAAAATTGAAGTTGTACCACGGTGAATGGTTCTTTTTTCAGCGTATAGTGGATCGGCAATTATTTAATTGGCAATTTATTCGGAATTTTTTTTTTTTTTTTGAAGGAAATAAATTCATTTTTTTTTAACTATTATTATTATTATTATTATTATTATTATTATTATTATTATTATTATTATTATTATTATTATTATTTTAATAAATAAATATGTTGGTCGACACTGAGTGACGGAAAAACTATGTTAACACCTCGTTTTATGATCGCAATCCTAATCACTATCGTATCTTCCTTATATACGCAGTTATAATATTCGTTTTATTTTATTTTATTTTTTTTAAATTAAATAAAACGTATTATACTCCCATTGCAGTGCCTAAAATTTCTGCGTTTCTCCACTGCACACACACACACATTTCCTTTATTTCCTTAATTAAATATCTACCTACCTATATACGAGTATAATATACGTCTGATACTCTGATATCATACGCATAGTGTATACAATTAATTTTTACTAAATTGTTTCAAATTATTTAAATGTATATGAAAAATTAAAAACAATAAGTGCTCAGTAGGCACTTTATGACATAGTTTACATAGATTTATAGATATAACTATAATAAAAATAAATTTAAATTTCTTTTATTATATGAAATTACAGCATATAAATAAATGTTATATATATAATGTAAAATAATTGGCTAAAAATGTACTGCACACTTGTCCATTTACTACCTACGGCACGTTTGGTATTTGCTACCGCACACCTTGTGTGCTACAGCACACAATTTTAGGCCTTGTCCCATTGTATAGATTAGAAATCGAACGCAAATTATATATCACGAGCTTATTCTTTAACTATTTGTTTGTCACTTATTTTTTTTCAGTTTTTCAATAAACCGAATAAATAAGGCAATTTTGTAACAACAAAGATTCATTTATGTTTAAAAATAATTTTAATTGACGATAATTGCTCGGGATTTCAACTCGGTACTTGTGTTTTTTTTTAATAATTAATTATTACATAATAACGCGTATAAATCCTATATAAAATAATATTTATGACGATAACATAAAAATGGTTGAAGCTCCGAGACAATTTAAGTTATTTAATCAAACATAATTTTATGGTTTTGTATACGGTTTTTACAAAAAAAAAAAAAAAAACCTTATTAATTAAATATTCTATATTACCAGAGATTCTTCATTTGTCGACTGTTTAAAGAAAAATGTTTGGATTTTGAAGTTTGCAATACTCGTGTATGGAAATACGCAAAACAAAAAAAAAACCACAACAAAAACCCACCACTGAAATTTACGAGGAAAAATAATTGTACAGTTCGCCGAGCGCAGAACATTGTTACTACGTAATGTATTTCTTTTTTTTTTCTAACGTGAGAAATCCTTCAAAAACTCATCGACCGTTTTTCAGCTCTAGCTATATAAATAAATACTCGAGCCGCGTTTATCAATATTTTGACACTTTAATCCAAGGCTATTCGCACTACCGTACTGCAGCGTATTGCGTATAGACGTATTCTGAAAACATTCACTTTATTATAATTCGGTTTATATAAACGTCGAAGTTTAGCAAAAATCACTGGAGTTCCGACCAAATAATTGTCTGTATCACCCGTATAACTGTAAGACTGTTTTTAGAATGCGACAGAGCGTAAAATTGTTGATTTTTTGCATCGCACGTTTCAAGTTTGTGTCTTCGTCCACGTTTTACGATTGAATCGGTTGGAAATAACAAATGTATTTATTTACGAACACGAGTAAGATGATCGAAATCGACGTTAAGTACCTATATATCGTACCTGGGCGTTACAAAAAAAAAAAAAAAGAAGTCATCATTATTCGGATCAACAAATCTTTAGGTTAGGCTATAATGTATAGGAATAATTAAACTCGTATTACAATGAAAATCCGATTACGTGAGCTTAAGATATTTGAATAACAAAATATGATAAGTTTTGTGCAAAACTACCGGTTTCCTATTAAACTCTTCGTAGTGCACACGCGGTTTTACGCCCTGGAATGCGACAATAGGTATTATAACAGTTGTTTAAAAAATACGTATTACGATAACACACTCGCACACGTGTCCCGAGGCCCGCCCATTATGCGAAGAATGTCTGGGTACTTTAAAATCATTTTTTTTTTCAAATTCATACCGCCTGTATATTCGTATTATGCTTTGGAGTTTTAAAAAATAGTTGAAAAACACAGTGTGTTAAGAATAGGCCACACCAGTGTTTTAGCCGGTTTTGAGTTTGTTGTCTTTGTCACGCGCAACATAGAAAATCGCGGTTAAATCACTATTATACAGGTACGAACGATTGGAAAGTGATTGTGAATTATTGATACTTATTAAATATTATTAGAAAAATAACATGAGATTGAATTTTCGTGAACGTTTCATTTCGTAGTTTCGTTATAGTCTTTAAAAAAAAAAAAACAAAGTTATGCTTTTTTTTAATACTCATATAATATTATACATATACAGTAGCTCTAAACTGGTTTGTTGATGTAGAAAGCAAGATTTTTTTTTAACGTGCTCGCACAGAGAACCCCTCTACGAAACGTTCACGAAAAATATCGTTTTTTTTTTTTAAATATATTTATATATTATGTATATTCGTTTAACGCTGTAATCAACTCGGTCGTGATTTAATGATCGATCCGTATAACACGTGTTTACGTTAGATCGTATTGTAACAACGAATAATGACATGCGAGATGAGAAGAAAAAAAACGGAAAAAGTAAAATTACAACCGAAGTAAAAATATGTCTACTATGAATTTCATACGTTTTACTTCTGTTGTTATATTTTCTTCTTTACTTAATACCTAATTGATGAGTTTTCGTCGAAACCGCGCGGTAACGAATAAACTAATTTAATTTCATACAACTCTTAGAAATTGTTTTTTCGTTATTTATAATAATTCTCGTTGGCTATAATTTGTTTTGAATAATTGACTAATTAATTACGAGTAATAAATTATATATATATTTTTTTTTACTTTATTAATAATATACACTGACTGTATACGTATATAAAAGTTGGATAACAGCGAGTGCGGAATCTTCGCATAAGACGCGTAACGAGTGTAGGAGAACGCGTTGCGGAGTAGGGTTCTCTGAGGACATCACTATAATTACTACTTAGGTTGAATATTATTGTCTTGTCAAAACTAGATTTACAGTGTATTTGATCATGCACGATCACGGAATAACAACAATGTATAATCTTATTAATTACGAACAATAATACTATATACTTATCGATTACTTTCAACTTCTTAACAATTGTTCGATATAATAATTTGTAACCTTTTTTTTTTGTAAATTTGTATTTATTTATCATTTATCAAAACGGTTTTTAGTACTGTTTTGTCCAAGTCCTGTTTAATAATTTGACATATTTATATACGTAAATAAAAGTTTATAATAACTGTTTGCAAATATACAATCGACAGCTGCGTATAGGTATAATATACACATATTCGGGGTATACTTGTTCGAGACAAAACGATGACGTGGCTGATTAAACAAAAAAATTTTTTTTTTTTTTTAACTGTCGATGAAAAGTGTCTTCGTTACATAAAACTGGTGAATTCTGTGAAACAAAAAGCCATTTTCGTCTACAAACATCGCCCTTAATTTTTACGTTTTTGTTTATAAATTTATACATATATATATACATACAGGTTAAATTTGAGCAGTTATCGGGTTAATAAATGACAATCAATTTTACAATTATTTATGGAATTTTATTATGATTTTTACAACGCGTTCCCACTTTATATATATATATATAGACACGGATAAAAGTTACGTTTTCTAATTTTAACACTCAAATTTGTAAAAACTCAACTAAAGTGCTGTAAAAAAAAAAACAAACATAATTGTATTATATAACCCAAATAATATCTGGTCTAAGTTCCAAAAAAAAAAAAAAAAGAATTTTTTTTTAAATTTATAAGCTAGTTATAAACGTTTTAAACGTCTCTTCTTTGGCCTACAGATTGACCAGGACAGACATTCGACAAAACACAATAAATTACAATTACTATAACGCGTGATCCTATCGCATCCAAGAAGTACCGAAGACGAAGACGACGTGGACTCGGGTCGCGGTGAACAACCGGTATAATTTGTACGGATAAAAACTGAAAAATTTATATACGAAACTACCGATGCGACAAGCACGTCTGGTATGTATAAAAGTATTTTTATATATTATACAGAACAAACGGTTCGAGAGAAAGTCACTGTCGATGATTTCACGACTGTTTGTTGACCGTTGTTGGGCCACGCGCGCGCGTATAACGCGCATCTATAATTTAACGGGTATTATTATTATTATTATTATTATTATTATTATTATTATTATTATTATTATTATTATTATTATTATTATTATTGTGTGTGTGTATGTGAATTTTGAAGTAAGATCAAAGGTGTTATCTTTCTCGAGTCGGATAATACAGAAAGTGTTTGAGATTTGAAATCTTTTATTTCAGAGTTGAAATCAAGAGCGTTCAGATCAACTCCATATTTAAGACAAATCAGATGCACATTTTTGTATATAATCCGTACAGACCTACCATTAAGGCGTTATATAACCGACACCCGCAGCACCGACGGATCTCCATACCAATTTTTTATTTTAATTTTTTAATTTTTCGTACAAATTAATTGGCACACGCGAATAAAATCCCTTTTCATTCTCTTGTAGTGTGTATTGTCGCTATTTTAATTCACATCTGTATACATTTCCCGTCTCCGTGTCATTGACGTACTATAAGTTTTCGCCGCCTCCAATCATCGCACGACGTATCGAATGAATCGTTTTCGTTGTAACACTAGCACAAAATCACAGTGTATATTTAACATGTTTTTGTATAATAAGTAGGTATACGTTGTGATTTCTTCTTTCGATTTCAATCGCATTTCGAAAACATACATACGTCTGCAGCTGTATCTTTTGCATATCACAATATATACATACTTATACACAGCAGCCACAAACATAAACGTGTAATATTCGATTTCAAATCAAACGTAAAATATTTCGACGTTTAGAATTTCAAATTTGAAATAAACTGTCCGTGACGTTATGTAATTCAATGATTGTATAACTGCGTATAGTATATGGTCATAATCAATCGCAATATTTTGACAAGACGCGTTCGCGTTCGTGCCGTTTGAAATTTTTTTTCAATAAATTCTCCTAATTGTTTGGCTATAATTTACACGGATTACAAAAAAAACCGCAAACCACCGAAAATCAAAGAAAATATTAAAAACTTAAAAACCAAAACAAATTGACAATAAAACACTTTGTGTTAGTGTTACATAACTTTATTAAATTTACAATTTTAGTTGGGATACTCAAGTTCGTTAATATCTTTCACAATTTTTCTCTTATTATACCATATTATCGTAAGCTTGTTTGAAATCCACAAACACTAAATAGATATCTTTATTACGTACTGTTAGTCTTCAATTACGCGCTCAAATAGCATATTATTATTATTATTATTATCATTATCATTATCATTATCATTATTATTATTATTATTATTATTATTATTATTATTATTATTATTATTTAATGTCAACCGACATTGTGTGTCGTGTACGAAAATATATATAACCAAAATTCGTATATTTCACATATTTACAAATATTAAATAGTTACTGACGCCCGTAAACCATTGGTATTTATTTCACGAATCTCACACTTAATCTGAGACCGCAGGGCAATCATTAAAGGCAATGAGTATTCGAAAATTCGTACGAACCCGAAGGAAAACTACAGTTTGTTTACTCCACACACATACTGTATTATTATATAAGTATCTTTGATAATATATTTACATGTAATCAATGATAAATTTATATACGTATAATGTAATGTATATTATTATACAACATTCATGATCATTGATCACAATATACACCGATACACGTGAATTCGTAATCCGATATGTAGTATAAAAATAATAATAATATACCAAGCTATATATACAGTTAATGTATATCGTTGATATTGAAATGCAACACAAGTATTATTTTAATTAGTATATATACGTCAGCAAATGGAGTAATCGAACGGAAACTAATTTTATATATTTAAATTTGTATATATAAATATGCGTGTGTATGTGTGTGTGTGTGTGTGTGTGTTTGTGAATATGCAATTAAGCCGAAAAATATTATGAAAGATAAAGAAATACATAGAAGTTGTTGTATTAAATTTGTTTATTTATTATAGGTTGGACAAAAAGTCACCATCAGACATTAAACGATAAATAAAACTAAAATGACAGAATAAAAAATAAAAACATTTTAAATCACATAAAGAAAATTAGGAATATTACAATAAAAGACATAAATTTTAAATAAAAATTAAATAATAAACCTCGAAGAAATTTTGTACAGAATGAATTACGTATTGAACTTAAAAGAAACAATTATGGCTTATTATTAATATTATTCATTATACATGTATATAAATAATATTATTTTTAAATTTGTACGATTAACATATTTTCGCAATTGAATGAGTTTAATTTCTTTACATTTTGTTTTGAAATAAAATATTATTATTACATGTATGAGCTATGTGTACAGTAATAATGTATATAGGTACACTGCATTTGAGTAAAAGTAAAAATAATAATAATATTAAAATAGGAAAAACCAGAAAAAATAAATAAATAAATAATGTAAAAGTCATGTGAACGAAATAGTAATAAAATTAAAAACTATGAATCATCTTAAATTATTAAATTCAAATATATAGACAAACATATACGAGTCGCTGTGCTTATGATTTGTTTATTTACTACCGGTTTCGACAAAAATTTGAAAGGAATTTCGTACACGGTGAACTACATTGTTAAAAATGTAATTCTTCCAAAACTGAATTTTTATAAATATTATATTATGTACGTATAAGATTTTAAATAGTAATAATTATTATTATAACTGTATTGTTTAATATAGGTAATTATTATCTCTATTAAAAGTAATAGTGTGAATATTTTCTAAAACGTGTTTCGCAAAATTTGAATTCAAATTAGCTTTTTTTAAATCGTATTTCAACGATGTGTTACTGTTTATAATACGTTGTTTTAAAATTCCTATTCGTCTCACAAATATAACATTTATTACAACCATATTTAATTACGTGAATTCCAGGATAATTTAAATTTGTAAAAATTATTATTTGGAAATTATTCTGTTTTATATAATTTATTATTGGTTTAATTAAATTATTTGTAGGTATTGAACGGGATTATAATATTATTTACTATTTTATCGAATTTTTCTGATAATCTATTTCGATATTTCGTACTGCAATATATTACGTATTCGTTCGTCAAATCTAATATTATTATACTTATTTCGAAACGGGTTTAATATATAACCCGATCCGATGGTCGGATCGATTATATAATGCCTAATACAAGTCATTATATTATTATTGTACGTTTACATGCCTCACTGCTATTTCGTACAATTGGCAACCTCATCGTCGACGGTGTTCCACGTACATTTATTAAAAGCAAAAAAAAACATAAATAAAAAAATTAGTCAATTAAAAGAGTACCTTTAAGTAATAAATCATCTGCGCCTGTTGTTTTTGGGGTTGAGAAAAAAAAATTACCAAGATTGGATTTTTATCGTTCGCCGTGGACTTAACGGGTGTATAAAAGACTATACACGCGGGTCGAAGGAAAAAAATCATTAACATCTTTACAACATACTAATCGAACTCAAGATGACTTGTACTTTTGCAGCAGAAGATTACGCTGCGCGCGTTTTTTCAATTCTTACTGAACACGTGTATTTCTAATTTTTAATTATTCCGATTGGAAAAAATAAAAGGCACCGACTTGACGGAAGAACAGAAATCACGATCGTGCGAATCATACGTTTAATGTAGAAATGCAGGTGCACATATAGAGATTAAATATAAAAATAAATAAATCTACGATCGGCAGATGATAATTTATCGGTAGAAAGTGGTCCGCAGACATCCGGTGATTGGTATAATAAATTACGCCCCTGGACGCCTTTTATTTTTAGCGTTAATTAATTAATTTTTTTCTAATTTATTAAAATGTCATCGTCGAAGCAAAAACCAAAACAAAAATGTTTACCACATTATACAGAATTCATATACTAGTGCTTATAGACCAGTGAGTCGTCAACGTCTGCAGTGGCGTAGATACATATAAAATAAGAAAACACAATTTTTAAATCGAAATCATCGATTTATTTTACCAAATTTATTATGTTTTTAATTTTAAAGAGCTATTTTGTGACATTATTTAGAAATCACCGTAAGGCGGAAACTCTCGTTGACTTCCAAAATTTTAAATTTATAAAATAAAATCATGAACATGTATAAAATATTATTATTATTATTATTATTATTATTATTATTATTATTATTATTATTATTATTATTATTATTATTATTATTATTATTATTATTATTTCAAAAACAAAAAAAAATAAAGTTAACGAGCCGCGGGGTGTTGTGGATACCGCTTAAGTGAACTACTTGGATAAAGATTTTAAATTTGAAAGCAATGATAAGTCATTGCTCCGCTCAGAATCTAAAATGTAAAGAAATATACATATATATATACACACATATATGACACAACACGTGATATCATCGTAGTACTTATATGATGGGAAATAAACAAAAGGTTTAAAGCTATGGATTTCTACGATTGTTGTGTATCGTAATACATTGGAATGGAGTAGAGAAGGGCTCAGATAACATTAATAATTGACTTATAGTTTATAAACCGGATTGACCGTTACGAAAGTACATAATCTTGCAGCGAAGCGAACTCAACAACGTGCCTTTAAATATCCACGAAAATGAACGACAAGAGGAGGTCGCACGAAAAAAGAAACCGTACATTCGTGTGACGTTTGCATAGAAATGTTTTGCGCCGAGTTCATAGGCGGAAATGGGGCTTAGGGGGGCTAAGCCCCCCAAATATTTTATAATTTGTATGTATTTTGGATATTTGACTGATTATGACTGATGTTAAAAATGTTAGCCCCCAGAAAATTTAATAGATTTCCGCCTACGGCCGAGTTACAATTTGGTGGAGCACACCCCGTCGTATTCGTGTAAAGTTTGCACAAAGTCCTTTGCAATAAGCGTGTGTCATTTGACGACGCACATGCGAACGTACACCTGAGAAAAACCGTATTCGTGTGAAGTTTATCAATAATAATAATAATAATAATAAAATACAATGAATTCTATATATATATATATATATATAAATAGGTTAATTCACCGGTGCATATTATAATGTCAATAATACATTATAGTTTGCACGATTGAGACGTCCGCGTATCACCCGACTACAATATCACTGCAGTGCCAATAACTGCGTGACAATATACCCCGTAGGTAGGTACAATGCAGTACGTTCCCACGCCGATCCGCCGATATAATATGGTTTATAAAAACGGTTTGCATAGGATTTTAACCTTTTCAAACCGATGCGAGATTTCCGTGAGAACGGAACGCGTTTTGTGCCGATTTTCGTCAATATAACGCGGTTTTAGAAAATTGTCGTCGGCGCGCGCGAAAGAAGGGAAGCGCACCCCACCCGACACATTATATTATTGTAGCCACGCCACGCGTTACACCGAGATCCGCGAAACGCACTGCAGGAACAGTATTTAGAGCGGACGAACCCGTTCCGGATTCCCACACCACCTCCGACACCAGAAAAAGGATAACGTGCCCAAAATATCGGGTTGTGTACTTACTGTATACGCGTGTATAGTGTTCCACATGGGTACCATTGTGTAAGCGAACAAAAACAACAAAATACACTTTTCGATATCCTACGTATTCGGCAATATTGTAACAACTCGAAATATCCATTGTAAACGCATCTGTTTTTGTTTCAAAGGATTTAATATTTTGTCGCGAAAGTAACAAAAAAAAAATAATAATAAGAAAACAAACAATAGTAAATACGTCTAATAACACGTCAACTCTATACCTAATAATTTCGCGCGTTAAAAAAAAAATTCCAAGAGCGTGTTGTATTTGGAAAATCATTAATTATAATAGTGTCAGACGAGTTGAAACGTTTTTATTTTAATTTTTGCACGATTTACTAAACGTCTGCGCGTCGAAGAGTTTTGATATGATGGATTTTTTTTTATGCGCAAGTCGATTATTCTGTGGCCGTTCTAACGTACTCTCTCGTACAACAGCGTATAACTTGTGGCAGATTGACGCACTTTTTATTTAACAGTTAACGACGCGTTATACAAATCGATCCAAATGAAACAAACGAAAATTTTCATTTCTATATTCGTCGTGTTAATCGTAGAAAATATTGAGTTTAAAATAAGCGTATGTAGGGGTCAACTATGTGGGTTATATAAAATAAAATAAAAATATATCAAACAACAATTTTTTTTGTTTTGATAAAAGTAACTGCCGGACAAACTTATTAAAAAATAATGTTTGCAAAGGAATAGTAAAAAAAAAAAAAAAAATGATAGCGAGCCGCGGGGTGTTGTGAATGTCGCTTAAGTGAATTACTATTGGATAAAGATTTTAGTATATACTGTTATCACTATACATTTAAAAGCAATGATAAATCATTGCATTCGATAAAACGACTGTGAACGGTGCATCGGTGTAATACAATTTGTCGACAAATTTGAAATGGTTATGAAAAGAAATTGTGACGTAACGACTTTTAAGATTTTTTTTTGAATATAGTTGAAGTAACAAAGGTCTGACATTGTTTTTAGTTTTTAAACCTTAAAACCAAAAATCACCTCTTTTATGAAATAAATACTTCATTATCTACAATTGCTATAAATAGCCCAATTATAATTAACACTATTAATGAATTTTGATTTTTGTCTAACCAACAATCACAGCGCGATCCTCCGACTGTTGGCAATTGGTGAAGTGAATTAAACGTGTACACTCGTTGCGTATTTAAGATATCCTAATAAATACTGTTATACTATAGGTATGTAAATAAAAAAAATTTTAACTCTAATACGCGATGATATTTTTCTAAATCAATTAATATGTATGTAAGTGATAATTTTACTTCTACAAATACGAGTTAAACGTGATCAACAATAATATTATACTTAAAATAACCGAGAGTAAATGTATTTAAATATACGAGTATTTGAATACTTTACTCGGTTATTTTACAATACCGGTAGTAGATAGATACATACAAAAAAATACAAAAAAAAATAGTGTTTCTAAATTTTCCACGAATATATTAACTTATATTGATTATTTAAATTTTATTATTAAATTATATTAACATATTGTAGCTATTATTTTGTACATGAAAACCATATATTAACGATTTGAAATACTGCGCATTCATCGTGTGCTGTTATATATTATAATAAATATTATTGATTACTATGAAGATTTCAACAAAATAACGAATGATATCAACGCGATAATACAAAAACGTATATTATTATAAGTAAATTTATATGTTCTCGCGTGATTTATATCACTCATTTTCACAGGCAGTGTCGTATTTACAGGGGGTCCAGAGGTACCGGACCCCCCAGAACCAAAAAAAAAAATTACTAGAGAGTAAAGATACTGAAATATATGCCGAGATAATAGTTATACAAAATACAATACGCGTTAACTACAAGTACAAAATTAAATACTATATGGGAATAATATATATCTAATAATATGGCCTATATAGGTGAACACCAGTAATTCTTGAAACACTATTTTATCGCGAGAAATCAACGATCGACACAAGCCGTTGCTCAAATTCCGTGAACACGACGTGAAAATATGACGTTTTAAATGGAGCGGGACTTTTTTTTGAGAAGAGACTTAACGGATTGGCAACGTTATCCATTTACAACAAAGATTCTCTCTCACCTCATGAAATTTTGTATGAACTTTGTGAAAAAAAATAGACGATTAGATTTTGTACTTTAAAATTGAAATCTATTTTTTTTTTTTCAAATAAAATGTACTTATTTGTTAAAATTATCCAAAGGTATTTTTTTATTAAATATCTAATATCCTGTTTGAATGTTCAAAAAAAAATTTTGGACCTCCCCCCAGAAAAAAGTTCAAAATACGCCACTGCTCACAAGTACCACGTTCATTTCAAATCGCCAATTTTTTTTTCTCACTATATTTGATAATAATAGTTATGTATAGAAAGAAATTTTTTTTTTTTTTAATACGTTACGTATACACACTGTTACACCAAAAATCGGGATATTTTCCGTTGTCCGCCGTTCGTTTCTTTTTTTTTTCACACATTCTTTCCCCCGCCCGACACATTTCTACTTGAGTGTTATAATTTTTTTAATAAACACATAAAACCGGGCACAAAAACAACGATGCTGCCTGACGACGAATGCCGGCGCTCATTACGCGAAAAATATTCGCTGATTAATTTGTCAGTGTCGAATCGAATCAACGTGGAAATCGCAGGCGAAAATACGAAATATAAAAATGAGCGGACTGGATTCTGTTGGATTCCGGGAGCTGTTGGATTCACGGTGAATTCGTGTGGAGACGTCAGTAGAAAAAAAAATGTTGAATCGCGTTTATAGCGTTTTCCGGCCTCCTGAATAAGTTTTATAATAATAATTTAGAACATTGAAATAACAGCCGATGATATCTCGTTAGTTCATATACGTTCAATTATTACGCCCCCTGCTCTCGGCCACACGTGATACAAAGAGTGCAAAATCGAAATAAATCGAGATATTTAATACGTTTGTTTTCAATTTTTTTTTTAATTTTATTTTTTCATACAACTGTCGTCACTGTATTCATATTGTCCGCGCGAAATGTCGCGACGATTCTCTCGTGTAATTTATACACGCGAGAGATAGAAAACGGCGCACGTCTCGCGCGAATAATATTTGAATATTTTCCATTATACGCGCGCATATAGTCTTGTATTCACCGAACGCGACCCCAACGCGCCGATCGTTTATCGATTGCCCTTTTCTTTATGTCCTTTTATCTAGTTGTTTTTTTTTTTGCACAGGATCTGCAGATAGTGCAGTGTACTCGAAGCCCTTGAAATATCATTATTAATTCCGTTTCGTAAATCGCGAGTTCCGTTCATGTCGACGCGACGATGTCGAAAAATATTGCATACGCGGTCGATCGCAAACGGTATATAATTAATATATTATAAATATTATTTATATAATTTTATATGTGTACGCTCTCTGTTGCTGTTATCTGTTTACTTTTCGGACGCAGCAGTCCTGCGTGCGAATATGTAATCAAACGGCCCGACGACGACGGTTTACAGGTGGACGGTCAATCACCTGTGCGTATAATAATGATACATCTATGTACTAGTGATGGGAATTATTCGAGTATTCGAATAGTTCTACCGTAAATAATTCGAATGTTTAAATAAGAGTTTTGATTTAAGTATAGTTTCCCGGGGTGAAGCAGCCTCTATTAACCGAAGCTATTCTTAATTTTAATTTCGTTACCTACGCCATTACAATTGTTTGCGTTAGCTTGGAGATACATAAAGTAAGTCGCCTGTTGAAAATTAAATATTATAATATTCAAATAGTTTTCAATTAAAAAGTCAGAGAGTTATCTCTTAGCAAGGTTATATGGTATGTAACGTTATAACGCATGCATTTTATTTACATTAAAAAAAAAAAAATCATTACATTTTAATAATATAACAGTTATTTTTTCTTCGCGCACCATAATACTATAAATATAAATTCATGTCAATGTTGAATTAACAATACGGACAAAGCTGACGTTAAAACTATGTATATATATTTATAGGTAGGTGTGTATTCATTTTGATTTTTAAAACCCAATAAAATTGATCGTGTCATTTCAAACATATAGGTAACGAATGTAGTATGTCGGTGCGTTTCGGTTTCGAACGTTACCTATAGCGTACAGTTTGTTCAATATAGGTACTCGTATATTACACAGCCGAATATATAACGTCTTATACCTACGTATATAATATGTTTCGAGTACCCGATAAACCCGTTAGAAAAATTAAGTGTTTAGTTTTGAACGAAGAGTACAATGGACCGATTTATATTCTTACATTATCGTATACACACGAGTATGATGATACGCCACATATACCAGCGACGCATTAATATTTGTTTACGACGATGCAGTGCTTATAAAGTGATTATACACTATACCGACGCGCAAGTAAACACAGATTAAATATTACGGTCTATATAATAATAATAATAATATATTCAATGTACATGAACACAATAGGATGTCATGATGAGATGTCGACACTCGACATACGTGTATAAAATGATGTAAATCTACATATTATATTGTATATATACTGAACTCGGCCAGTGGCGTGCTCAGGGGGGGAGGTTAGGGGTTATATCCCCCCCATTGTCTTTTTTGCCGACCTACAGAAAACAACTTATTATTTATAAAAGCTGTTTTAGAGTCATTACTTAATACTTTTTATTAGTTATTAGCAAAAAGTTATTACTTATGACAATAAACATTTACTATAGGTCACAGGCGTGTCCAGACCTCCATGGCTGGGGAGGCCAGTTATAAAATTTAAATTTTTTACTTACTACAGTGATCTATATTCTATATCGGTATTTGTGACTTTTTTTTGTTGCATGGCAATTATATAGCACCTGGAATTTTTTCACCCCGCAAAATTAAAGATTATCTTGATCTTAAAATTGGTTTCCTATGCTATTACAACTAATAAATAAGGCCGATCAACTAATGTGCTGGGTACTTAGTTACTTTTTATAAATATTTTATATTTATAGTTTTAACCACGGTAGATTATAAGCCAAGAAGTCAAGAATTAAGTCACTGGGGAGGCCGGTGCCCACCCTGCCTCCCCCGTAGACACGCCTATGCTATAGGTACACAACGTATGTTATGTTAATTGAACAACTCGGTGTTAGTGTGTTATAATTTAAATTCATTTTAATTGTAGAACAATTTACAAATGTACACAATTATAAAAGCTAGAAACGATTTTGGAGAGCTTGAAACATAAACATTTGAGTTTTTGGTATTACCATGACAATTTATTAAAATGTATTATTACCTACTATTTACTTATAACATCCCCCCCATTGAAAATTCCTGGGCACGCTACTAAACTCGGTAGGTATTTAATATAAAAAAATAATATTAGAATATGTATATATAAACTAAATAACTGAGTATTTATATATATAATATATTAGTATGTACATGAATTTTAAATTTGGGTTGATATTCAATACCTTATTGTAACGAAAATCAATATCAAGATAATTGAACAGAACATAATGTTAATTAAATATGTAAATACAACACTTAATATAATGGAGTAGTTTAATGAAAATGTTTGAGAATGCATATACCCATTCTACTTACTCGCATAAATATTCACTTTTTCCTCATTTAATACGTTAATACGGAGTATTTATTTTACATGTATTTAAATTACAAAAGGTAGACAAAATAAAAATGTTCCGTTTTTACTGTAGAACAATAATCATAACAAAAATGTCTGTCTCGGACGATCCCTGTGCAATCCGGACATTTTATTAAAACCATTAATTTAACGTACCCAAGTAAATAATAACGTCACAGACTAAAATATACTATCACGTCCGTAAACTGTGGAGCTGAGCGTTTTTCATACTGGTCTCCAAACATTAATGAGGGCCGTCATTTTATATCAAACATTATTCTTATTGGGCATTGCATAATAAGGAATTTTAATGCTCCACACACGTTATCGATAAAATGTCAGTAAATAAAGGTCAGTCACATAAAGGATGTTTTCGAAGAGTTATTTAAAATAAGTTTCCGAAAACTTTGTCGAAAATGCGTTCTGAATACGCTTCCAAAAACGTTTATAAAATATTTTGAACGCTGAATACGCTTCCAAAAACGTTTATAAAATATTTTGAATTTCGAATAATTTACATCAAGTGTTTTAACGTATTGGAATTTCGAATAATTTACACGAAGAGTTATTTAAAATAAGTTTAGACGGAAGATGACGAAAACTTTGTCAAATATATGAATAAGCATTGAATGTTTCGTAGTACTATCACGTCCGTAAACTGTGGAGCTGAGCGTTTTTCATACTGGTCTCCAAACATTAATGAGGGCCGTCATTTTATATCAAACATTATTCTTATTGGGCATTGCATAATAAGGAATTATAATGCTCCACACACGTTATCGATAAAATGTCAGTAAATAAAGGTCAGTCACATAAAGGATGTTTTCGAAGAGTTATTTAAAATAAGTTTCCGAAAACTTTGTCGAAAATGCGTTCTGAATACGCTTCCAAAAACGTTTATAAAATATTTTGAACGCGTATTGGAATTTCGAATAATTTACATCAAGTGTTTTAAGTGTATTCAGGTTTCTCGATATACGACTTTTAACATTTGCGTTGGCGTTCTCGACATAAGGATGCCATATGTAGGTAAACAATAATTCGGCACGTGTACGAGCATTTGCAGGTTGTAGTCTGCAGAGACAACTGTTTCAAAACGTATTTTTTCAATTGCGCCTAATATTAAAGTAGGTACTTTGAGAAAAGTCGCTTATTCCGTATTATACGATGTTGAGGTTTATAAAATTTAATATTTTGTCTGTAATATAAATATGACGAATTTTATGATATTATTTTATCAAAAACAACCCAATCAGTGGCGTGGCGTGGGGTTAAGAATGTAGTAAGCGCTTACCAAAAAAATATACCCACCTATTTAAAGAACGCCAGAGCGTATTTACCCCCCATAGACCTACTTTAACCCCCCACCCTAATCGACTATTTCTCAATTTGTGATACATATGACATATTATGTCATAGTAGATTTTGTAGCTGGGGGCCCACAAAATCCAAATCCAATCTTAAGTATAGGATTTAAATATTTGTTCGGCTAAAAAATAAAAAATAAATAGCTCATACATTGCATTAAGTGGGTGCTTTCATTCGCATCTAATTGTTAAATGGAAAAAAAATTAGAGGGGGGGGGCCTCTTGATGTATGATATCATAGTATTTTTTAACACATCGGCACCAATGATTAGCACGAATCATGTCAGCCCGCTGTTAACAAATCCTGCCAATCCCCCACCCCACAAATGACGACAACACGCCTTCACTGTGCGACGACCTACGGCGGACTTTCTACCACGATCAGAGAAAAGCAGCTAATATTTGCTACGTGAAAACATAAAAACTTGATACCTATGTTTTTATACGTATTGGTCCTTGGCCGATTATATTAAAACTAATATGTTATATTAGAATATATTATATAAACCGAATAACTGAGTATTTATATTTATTAATATAGGTATATACATTTTTTATTTGGGTTGATGTTTACTATGGTATTGTAACGAAAATCAATACACAAATTGAAAATCCCAATTAAAAAAATCATTATTACTCGAATATGTTACCTGGGAATGTGAAACAACGAATTAATGTTTACTGGGAAATTTCGATACTTTATAATTCTTTGGTGTGAGAAAGCCACACTTGTTTAGTTTTCATAATTAATAATGTTAAGCGGAATTAATATTAAGTAGGTAAGTAATTATCCAGAATTTCTATTTTATCAAAAGTATTTAGTTCAAAATAATAACTTTTACTTGTACCCGAAACCAAGATAAAATTATCTTTCTCTTTATTTTTCAATTTTTTTTTTTTTACGTGTAACAATCGCCATATTTTAAACAAATTAAAATTATTCTATTTATTTACCACCAAACATAACATATATTTTAGTTAATTCAGTGGGTAAGTACTTAATAATTTATATAATATCAAGGGAAGGCTGAGCAAGTTAAAATTAAAATAGTAATTTTAATTACAATTTAAGTTTGGTACATACAAGATATAAATTGTATAAAATAATGTTATTTATGGAAATTAAAAGTTAGTTGATCAAAAACCAACCGAGTTAGTGAAAAGTCACTCAAGTAATATAAAAAAATATGATTTATACATAATATTTTTCGAATGTGAAAAGTAACAATACTTCAAAGTTCTTATCTGAAAAGTCGATACTCGTCTTGATTGTAGTAGGTACCTAGCTGTCCTCCAGCACTGAAAACATTATTTACACTACCATTGCAAGACAACATTGCAGTGTGGTATTTAATTTGAAAATAGGAAAATATATTGTAATTTTCGAGGAAATAACATGCAATTCTGTAAAACGGTTGTCACTGCGCTTGATCCATTTCTACTGGAATTATTTTGAATATCTTTTAAATGTTTAAATGTACAAATGATTTTGTTAATTAATTTTTGAAAATAATTTTTCTAAATTGTACAAACTAATGTCATTATGTTAAAAATATACATGTTGTATAAAATATAATTCGGTAGTATACTTAAAATGCACTGATTAATGCAACCTTTGTAACTAGTTAGTGCCCGACCTTGCATACTATTATAGTTGATTGAATATTATTTTTCACAAAATAATTAAACGTTTGCATATCAGAACAGATTTCTAGTGAAATGATGGATCTTTCACATTATCAATTATCTGAACATTTTCAACCTATTAATTAGGCGCATTCCCTTTATACATTAATAATGGATTTTCACTCTAGTCAAATCATACTATACAAGTAATGTAGTATATAATGTCCTATTACGAGTATGTCTGATACTTATATATAACAAGTTACTTATATAATGTCAAATATTCAACGGTTTTCAACTTCTTCGGTTACTGGAGAGTGTTACAATTGGTATGATAAGCCCATGGCTGACACTGTTGAAAGAGACTCGTTTATTTTTTTCAATTAAAAAGTGTCAAATAGATGACAGACATTATCGAAAATTATTAACACACATTGAAACATTATTAATGGCCAGAGTACCATTACATAATAATTAGTGTCCACTAAGGAGTTATTTGTCAAAAAGTGTAGGTATGTAGAATATGGTTCATTAATATATTAACGAGAAGACCTATTTTACAGCTATAAAATATTAAAATAAATATATTTGATTAATTTTTAATGAAGAACAATTATTCATGTCTCATAGTTTCTGAACTACCAATCTATAGATTTATTTACTGTTAAACCCTTAAAGTTATTTTAAAATTGATATTTTGTACATTTAATAACGACGAATATAACAACGTAGACTGATACGTTAGAAATTAAGAACCATACTAAGAGTAATTTTATTGAGAGCAATCGATATAACTTAAAAGAAATTGTTATTAGATTTATTGAATAAAATAGAAGGCAAACAAGACCAAGGGAAACACAACAAAATACTGTTAAAAGGGTAATGAAAAACAGATAGTATTCAATGAATTAATTTTATAGTTCAATTATTTTTATTTTTTGGGCAGACACTTTATAACAATATAAAAATGAAAACTGTTACATCAACTAGGTATCAATGACAGATGTTTATACGCGTAAAAACAAATCAAAGATAACAGGTAAATAAGAAATTCATTTAATTTTTCGTACAAAAAAAAAAAATTTGTTTTCTCTTATTTTAAGTATTATACGTTTTTTAAATTGCTTAATGTCTACTAGGTTTATGACATGTCATTAAATTGTAATTCATTAAGTCATAATTCAAGCATTCAACTTAGTATCTAAGATTTTAGCGCCGGAAAATGTTTGTTTCTGTAATAATTTTGTTGTTTTTGATGTGATGAGAGATTTTATATTTTTCACCGCAGACTCGACACCCGATTCAATCATCCTAAAAACAAGTTCATTTACAATAAATATTGAAAAACTCATTAGAAAAATATTATTTCAAAACAGTATGACTTACGCGATAAGCAGGAAACATGCACGGTTACACTGAACCCATGATTGCAGAATGTCTTTCGTAAGTAGTGATGACAAGATTTCAGAAAAGGTAGCTAAAAATTTTCAAAACCAATACAGACATTGTACTATAAAATATATTTAATCAATTATAAATATGATCTTACTTTCACTATTTTTTACAAGAATTTTATCATTGCCAATGATCTTTCTTAATACCATATGAAGACCAGCGTGTTCATAAACGGGAACAATGTTCTCGTTGTCTGATATTTCATTGCTGGCATCAACAAGGTAATTGGCAACCGATGTCATTGCTTCTTTCAATTTTTCTCCTTTAAAAATACAAAATAAATGAATCAAATATAAACCAATATTATCTAAATGTCACTGGAAGAGTATAAAATTTGATACAAATTGTTATCAAGTTTATGAATTGTTGTTACAAACACATTTTTTTTCATTTATTAAAAAACAACTAATATTGTTATAAATACTATTGTAAATAATTTATAGTACATTTCCAAAAACATTTGTTTATTTTTATAAAAACAAAATGAACAATTCAAAATGTTATCAATATGACTTGATTTAGCGATACGAATTTTTAAGTGAAAATAATTTTTTATCAAGAAATATTTTCAAACTTGAAAAAAATGAACAACTATAGACTTTTATTTTGTTTGCATTTTACGTGAAAGAAAAACAATGACAATTTTACATTTCAATGTGATAGGTAAGACTATTGAATACCTATCTGAAAAACCACTTTTGAAAATTTGTTAATGGTAAACATTTTAGTACAATCCAAATTATGTGGTTCCAACTTGTATGATTGTATGTAAACAAATATTAGTTCAACATAACAAAATCTACAACACGACTGAGCATAAAAACCTTTTCAAAACAAATATAATATTTATTATGAAGTTTACATGTAGATACGTCGTACATAGTATTTACTGCTAGTTGCTGTTTCCAGCTTTGCAACTAGTAAATGTAGTAAATGCAATAAATAATTAACATGGCTTGTTTTCAATAAACAGAACATATACCTCATATTTTGTATATTCCTCATCTACAATGATTTCTTGAAAATTGGGCCTTTCTTTGTATACTTAAGGTTTTCTACAACCAATAGCACAGACATCATAAATAAATTTAATCATATTATGAACTTTATTTATTTTAAATAATAAAAACCAATATAATTTGTTAACGACAGACAATTGTTTTAATAATTACTCTAACTGATATTGGTATTGGGCCTAACTTATTAATAATAATGCAGTTCACTGTATTCTATAATAGTCTTCAATTGAACAGTTTTGCTGCTACTAAAACCTGCCACTAAATAAAGTGTAACATAACATTATACTCGTATATTAAAAGAAATTTTAAAAAGAGACCGCTTAATGTATCCGCTAACAGAATATAATAAATTATAACAGCTCTAAATAAACTTACTATGAATTATCAATTAATATTTTTTTTATCAATGATATATGTATACATAAAAAGACCATTCTCCCCACCTATTAGAATAAGAATGCGATTTCAATATTTGATGAGGTATCAAAGGATGTTAGTTTTTAAATGAAATCATTAAATTAATTTAATGTTATTGAAGATAACTTGTATGACCTGATGAAACATGAAATGAAGTCTTTTCAATCTCATCATAGAAGAAAGATTTACACAAATTGCTCAACATTTCAGATGTTTTCAATAAGATTATTGATTATGTTGTTACAGAACACTATTTATTTTGCACAAATTCCCTAGTAATATTTGTAATAAAACATTTTACTTTTTACTATAATATTAGTCAAATACTTATCACACATTAATTTTATTGACAAAACCAAATTTAAAAATTGATTTTTTTAAACTTATTTTTATTATAAATCATAACATTAATTAATAAGAGCAATAATTGTGTAATTCCGCTGCGAGTAGCATGGGCATAAATACGATAAGCCACCGTCGCCTTATTATGACAGCATTGAAGTGTATTTGGTTCTCAATCGTGTACATTTATTTTGCATATTAAAAAATATTATTTCTTTTATTCCTTTGATAAGATGATAAATTTGTTTTAAAAAGGTTGTTTATGCTCAGTTATGTTGTAGACTTTTATTTGTTGGGTTGAACTAATATTTGTACGCACATGATTGTATGAAAAATGTAGTTATAAACTGAATAAATGTTTAAAGAGTTTGTATATAACTGGATTATGTTCATTTCACGAATTAACCAATTTAATATCTGAAGTACAACATAGATAATATCTTTTATAATATAATTATGAATATAGTAAATAAGATATTAATATTACCACTGCCAGATTTTAAAATTCCAAGTAATACCATTGCTATTGATCCATTGCGTAACCAGAATTCGGGGGCTTCTTTTATGTGCTGTAGAAAACGGTCACTGACTGTACTCGCTAATTCTTTTGTACGCAGATCATCATCTTTTTTGCTGTAAAAATTAAAAAAAAACATAAAAATATACAACGTTAAAAAAACTGTATAAATAAATGCAGATACAATCAAATCGTATTTGTAATTTATTTATTCTTTACATTATTGCCTTTTTATTTATCTTTGTTTTCTACAAAATGATTTGATAATTTTAATATTTTCAATACTACATGAATACTTTATTATTATTATATTGTATAATAAATCAAAATATTTTTATTAATAATCATAATTTTTAAATTTCAATACCTTCTTTAACAATTTTATTATATAAATTAATAAAAATGTACTCATCAGTTAAATAAAATAAATGAGCTAGGTGATAATCATATATAATATATTAAAAAATAACTACCATTCTTTAATTGAATTTCCTTTTTGTAACAGTTTAATATCTTGAGGATGAAAATATGATGTGTCCCTCCAAGCTACCAAGGACAAAATAACCTTACGACCATATTCGTCCATTGCAATTTTGTCCATATTATTTAAAATCTCAGGAATAATCGTCTAAAAGAATAAAATAAATCATGAAAATTTTTTAAAATGTGTGTGTGTGTGTGTGTGTGCACTGTGCATATATAATAACCACCTTTTTAATAAGAACAGTATCATCAACAGAATCGAAAAGTGCTAATAAAATTAAGTATCCATATTCTGATGTAGCCAAGTCACAGGTAGCTCCAGTGGTTTTGATTTGCTTTATTATAGCTTTCTTCTCCTAAACAAAACAATGAATATACTATATAATATAAATAAAGTTTAAACGTTTATAACTATCACATTCAGGATAGAATTTGTTACCTTAGGATTTGAAGACCATATAATGTACATAGCAAGATGACAACCACTTTTGGACGTATAAAATAATTCTATTGGGAATTCCTTGAGAGAAGTGAATAGTTCACCACAATCTTTTCCACCGGTATACAAAATGTATTCGTAAATTAAATTATGAACTAAAGCTGTCTGCATAGAACTCTTCTGCCTAAATTAAACAATTATATTAATTGTTATTAAATTGTATAAACCTATGGATAATAACAAATCAATATTGTACATAAATATTTATATCATTAACCAACAGGATTAAATATGACAATTTTAATTTTTAATAATTTACCAATACACTATCTTGCGAATATAAATTATCTAACTAATATGAATAAATGTATGGGTACATTATATAATAAACGATTATAATATATAACATATGTAAATATATAATATAAACTGTTATAAGAATGTAAAATAAAATAATTGAAATATGTTAACCGTCTAGCTTCTAGCATACATTTTTTAAAACATTAAGATTCATATGTTCACATTATTTTCTAATTATTTTAAAACTGATTTTATCAAAAATATAAATAAAAGTTACAATATTTAATTGAAACATAATATAATGAAAATGGTTAATTTAAAAAAAATTATTTCTACCTGACTGGTTAGACTGGGCAACTAATGATTAATGAAAGTACAGAAGACTAAGAAATATATTAATATGACATGATGTCTAAAATGTTAATTTTATTAAATACATTTTTTAAACTTTAATATATTGAAACATTTATTTGCTTTGCTTGATCTAAAATGTCTACCATGAAGTAAAAATAAAAAATCTTTCATAAGTTATAAATATCAAACTACATACCATTAGAAAATATAACTTTGATACATGTCTGTATTACTATTCTACATGTAAATTTAATGTAATGACTAATTCAAAATAAAAATATTGTTATAAAAAAAAAAAAACCTATTTACTCTTAAGAAAATATTAATGGTTTAATATAAGACGGTCAGAATATTTTTATTTTTCGACATTATATTTAACAAGAATATTACAGAATATTGGTCAGACACTAATTTTCAATTTAATAATTACTTTAAAACAAATTTCTTTATATGATCTTTTGTTTTTGCTAGTATAATGTCTTTTGTGTTTGGTGAATTCTTCAATACATCGGAAAATGATAATACATTAGGTGACTCGCATAAAATACTAGATGCACCATATAACTCATGCATCATTAAATTTTGCTGTTCTGAAGTTGCATATGTAGTGTAAATCAAATCCATAATTTTAGCAGCATTCTGTATGAATGATAAAACAATTTTCAAAATGATGACAATCTGACTATAACAGGTAATTAATGTTCTTACCGAATGTAAAGTCAACGCATAAGTCTTTCCCTTTAGTGAATTGATAATAGTATTCCGTTGTTCAGTGTTACCTCGCTTCAACATATGTTTCACACATGAACAAGCATATTTAGAAAGTAACATTTTTGGTACATGTTTTAATAATTCATTTATAACTTGACTACAAATTTCAGGTGTTCCTAGTTTCAGCATCCATTGAACTATACGGGCAGAATCGTGCGAGTAAACCATCTTTACAATTAAACACAAAATAATGTTAAATTACAATAATCATATTTATAACCGAATAGAAAATAACACACCGTTTCCAAATGAGATTTAGAAAACTTAAAAAGCTCATTTAATAGCGTTTCTTTTTTTTCTTTAGGACAATCATCACGACGAACTTTTTCCCAAAGTTGCTTAGCTTTCTGAACAGTTTCATATAATGGACACTTTTGTTGTTTACGTTTAAGTCGCAGATCTTGTTTTTCTTTTTTAAACTCTTTCCAATTTGGTTTTTCAGTAGGTTTGTTATCTATAACATACACAAAAAAAAACAATTATATAAGTAATATTTAAAAGAAATATAAAGCACTATCAAAATATACCAGTTTTAGTTTTAGATTTTCCATCACTTTTCTTGGATACCAAATTTTCTTGGCTGGTTTTTTGACCTTTTTTCTTGATAGCTTGAGTTTTTTTAGCAGATTTAATTTTTTCAGGTTTTTCTGCATTATTCAATTCCTGTTCATCATTAGACTCAATTGTTTCTATGTCTTCTGATGTCAACAATTTAGTATAGTCATTTTCCGTATTTAATTTGGGCACTTTTTTTTTAGGATTATTTTTTGTAGATGAACTACGCTTCATTGTCATTTTGTATTAGAACACAAAGTACTGAAAAAAAAATGTTTTCAAATCATATATAATATAGGATTATTTGTGCTTATTTTCCACTTAATATTAAAAAAATAGTTCAATAAAATGTACAATTCTCCTAACTGACAATATTTTATAGGAAATTTATCGCATTAATATAGGATTTAAATCTGTTATAATATTATATTACCTAAATAAATTTTCTAAAGAATAATAAATTATCTCATTATAATGTAAAACTTAACAATTCTAGATGGAAAATGAAAAAAATTGTGAAACTAATGAATCATCGGCAGTATCTGTATTATTCAAATCTAATATACCACTGAACACTAAATATGTAGTTATTGTGTTGAATTTCTATCATCAAGTATTCAGGAATGTTATATTAATTAGAGATGGCATGTATTAAACTATAATAACTAGTTAATCTAATTTTAAGATGTAAAAATATACGTGAAATACACTTTACGTTTTAATTTTTTTTTTATTAATATTGTCTTGTAACAACATCACACATATATACATTATTGTAAAAATTACAATATTAATAATTGTTATACTAGACATTTATTTCAAGCAATACACCTGTTCATATTAAATATTTTTCCAGTTATGAAAATGTCAGTGCAAATTTATTTTCTCCAACACATACATATCATAGCAAAACCAGTGTCGGGATTTTTCATTTAGTGATTTAGCGGCTAGCGTTATGGTAATTTAAACTATAACGAAAAACAGCAATATTATCTCGTGTGCCCTACGTGAGATTTTCAAAAACAAATTATTTTTAAAGTCACTGTAAGGGTGTAAATCTCAAAATTCTAAACACCATTTAAACTCTAATAACATTTTTTTTAAAACATATATTTTTGAAAATCCCATGTAAGTAAACCATGTTCTTAAAATATTTATGTACAGTTTAAAAGTAATACAATTTATTTTAAGAAAATTAAACAAGTAAATGAATAAATTGTAATTAGCAAAATCAAATCATTGAAATTTAAAAAATATTCAAACTTATCGAATAAGCAGATAATATGAACCATCGGTGTATTACGTAGATTTTTTATGTGATGGTTAAGCGTTATAAATACGTTTTAAAATATAATTAAATCGATATAAATTTAACGATAGGTATGATTTTAATTCAAAGTTGTTTATAGATAAAATATATTTATCTCTGTCGTTGGCAATTTATTAATAATATTCGAATCGAAGAATAAAGAATGCACGATACACGAAGGCAAAAGTGTCGTAGAATAATATGTTTTCTTAAAAGAATTACAGACGTAGCGCTTCCAATAACTAAACAAAACAACGGTCTAGTCCATTACTTTACTCGACCATTTCTACGATACGGATCGAGCAATTCAAAATAAAAATGAACTACCTAGGTACTGTAAATGAGTCGCCTACGTAAAAAAAAAAAAAACAGAAAATCAGTTCCAATTCTTCTCTCAGTCGTATTACAATAATATATATCATAATATTTACGTTACGCCGTGATTTTCATAAAAATGCATTTTTACTTTTTGATCGCTCGCCTAGGAATCGACCGAGTTTCAAAGAGATTTTCAAATGCGCACTAGGCACAAAACGCACGAATACGTAAAGTAATATCGTAAAACGTAGTCGTAAGGCGAATATTAAACAGACATACAATACTAAGATATACGAACAATTTTTTTTTTTTACATAATCTCGACTACCGTACGAAGAATCGAAAACCAAAACTTACCAGCTAATGTTGTACAGCGTGGAAGACTGCGACGTTTAGTGTTTTGTAGCGATTTCTGTCGAAATACCACCGTACAGAACGCAGAAAAAAAAAAACAAAAAACACGAGCGAAATCGATAATTTTTTTTCGATTTTTTTTTGTTTCTGAACAAAACTCGAATCGCGACCATGTGGATTCACGGGATGTCGTTTATCGCGTGTTCACGCGGTGGCCCGTAGGTGAGCGATAAGCGTGGACAAGGATCTCGGTTCACGGCGCAGATAAGCGTTTGCGTTATGATAACGAAAAATCGCCATCGTGATGATAATCCGTAGTTATTGGGTGGTCTACGTGATAATCCACGAAATTTCGGTAACCGTTAACTGGTATCCGTCGTTGTGGTAACCACAATACGTGGTATCTTCCAGAGTTGTACGACCACTACGCCTAACGACCACCATTCAATCGCACGTTTCATACGCGATTTACCGATCGGCGGAGGGAGGTGCCCGGACTCTATCGTCGTAAACGCATCATCGTCACCATCGTTGTCCGCTGCTACTTATACCTGCTATAGTCGCTACCATTGCGCTCGTTCTCTGCCGACGTTTTTCGTTTTCCCGGAGAAATATCAATTTTCGTTCGCGTGCGAGTAATTAAAATAATCGTCGTCGCCGTCAGCGTTCCGGACCACTGCGAACGCGGGCATTGCCGTTTTGTTTTCCACTGCTGTACGCGCCCGCCGTCGACCGAGGTACACACGTTTTCGGTTCAGTCCCCGCGCAGTAAAAAAAAAAAAAAATGTCGTCCATATTGTCGTTTACGGCAGTCGTCACGACTATGGAACTAAAGTGTATCGCTGTCGTGTGACTCCCGGTCAGTGTATCGTTGTTTTAATTAGGTTTTCGTTGCGCGTTCCCGATTTCTGTTTGAAAATTTTTCGACGCTACGTCGTCCGTCCGACAATGGAAAACGTTTCGCTTGTCGACGTTTTTGTACACGACGATATATTTCGTTGCGCTCGTAGCGAAATCGACGCTACGAAAACGATTCACAGTAGTCCCTCTCTGTATTCGGTGTTTGGGTGGGTCGGGTTACGATTTCGTTTCTCCGTCTGTCGTTCGTCTAATTCAGACGCGTTCTACAATAATAATAATAAATCTGATCGTCAGACAATGGAAACGGATTCGAAACAAAGTTGATATCGCAACGAATTCAAATGCGTTTTAAAATCCAGAGTTGTATCGAACGACCGTACGTTGGCGATTGGTCTAAATTACCCTGTACCCGGTGTCGCTCTGGGTAATTGAGCTCGTCTGCCCCGTTGTTAGCCTCCCGCAGTACTCGACCGATACGACTGCTGTCGCTTGGACACTACGTGAATGATACTGAAGAGCCGACCGATATTTGTCTGTACGCAGCATCATTTTCTTTCGTGATACCGGGGATTTATGTAATGCGCGTTTCTTACTAATTTCCTTTGTCGACTTTTTTTACAAGTGAAATTGAAATTGCTCGGCGTTAACGCACGTACACTCATCTAATACTCTATTAGATATTCTTTTCCTACTTTATTGATAACATTTTGAATAATATTTTCAAACTCGTCACATAATTTATTTTTATTATTTTTAATCTGTATTCATTTTTATATATTTATTTATTATATGTATAATTTAATTTTAAAAAATTACTGAAATTGATTAATTTAGGGGTGCGACTTTATTTTTTGGATACATAATTGTATATATATATATATATATATATATATATATATATATATATATTTCTAGAGTTTGAGGAAATATATGTTATTGTAATTTGTCTAAATTACAAGACCAATGTAGATTGCAATATGTAACAATGATATATACCTAGTTGAAATCATTTTTTATTTTATTAGAGAATTCTATCATAAATTTTAATAAGAATTGTAAATCAGCAAAATCAATTTGTATACCATAAGAAATTATTTACTTATCGGTCATCATAACTGGTAAAATAGTATTATACACAATACCTAAATGATTTTAACGTGTTGGAATCATTATTATTTTTTTTTTTTTAATTGAATAATTTGTATGAAAGCATGCAAAGCAAAAAAGTATAACTTTTTGTATTTGATTAAAATAAATATCGTTTCAGAATTTGAATTCATTATTTAAAAGAAGATGGAAGACAAGAAGAAATTGGCTTTACTGATTGTAAACCACATAAAAAATCAACTCAATTTTGGTGGCCTCGATGGCGATTCTTTGGAAAGTTTGGAGGTTGCAGTTCAGTGTATTGAATCTGCATATAACTTAAATCCACAAGAGTCTGTGAATGTTAATGTAACTTTGGAACAAATCGTAAAAGAATATTACGAAAGTTTGGAACAAAAGGTAAATTGAATTCACAATTCACAACCATGGCTTACAATTCAGTTAATTTATTTATTTTATTTTACATTTCAATATTTGTATCCAAAATTTATTTAGTCACATATTTATAAAATCATAGATAATATTATGTTTTTTGCCATTAGTTTGTTATTGCCTACATGTAATCACACTTGAAATAATTAATAAAAAACTAAAAAAGAAATAGAAGATGAACGATATACAGTTTACTAAAACAAATTTTATATTTGTACATATTTAAATTGTAAAATATTTATCATAGTTCACTCAAGAAAATTAAAACTCAGTTTCTTTAATTTTCTGAATTTAATTTTAGGCAAACAGTAACTCTGAAGCAAGTCAATCTAGGAAGGAAGAAGCTGAGTATCATAAGAATTGCGGAAATGAGTTCATGAAAAATAAAAATAATGAAAAGGCCATTGAAGCTTACTCAAAGTATATTAAATTTTCATAATTAATGCCTGTTAAACATGTATAATTAATTATTTGTTTTGTGTAATATTATTTACATTAATATATTTTATAATTAATTATTATTTTTTAATTTATTACACATTACAATTATCAATGACGATTATTTTGATTTCAGGTCTATTGCGTTGAATCCTATCAATCCAATTTATTATTGCAACAGAGCTGCGGCCTATAATGCAGTTGGAAAGTACAAAGAAGCTATTGAGGATTGTCAGAAATCAATTGAACTTGATTCAACATATTGTAAAGCGTATTGCCGTTTAGGGTGATTATAATTCAGTGTTTCAATTTATTTTAATATTGTTCATTAATTTACAATATTATAAATAATATATTTAAATCATCTTGAAAAACTATATATGATACCGCTACCGGTTAGATATTTTTTTGGTTAAAAATTACTACATTCCCTTTTAATATTAATTGATACTAAAACCATACATATCACACATAAAGCTTTAATAAATAGTGGTTACTATGAATGTTAATGTTTTAACCTCAGTAAATAGTATACCGAGAAGTGATATGAGTTAAAGTAGGTAATTGTTTGATCTTACTTTCAAAGACCACGTCATGTAAATAACAAATATGTAAGCTAATGTATGATTATTGTAAATTCTTATGTTTACATTATTTTTGTTTATGTGCCAAGTGAACCATTTGTGTTCATATTGTATTCTATTATACTACTGCAAATTAATTCATAAACTTTAACATTAATCATAGACTTATAAATTATAACTATAATGTATACTAAAGTCCTTCCATCCTAATTTTCGTAAAACGAGTAAAATTAATTTAAGTATATAGATTTCTTTAGATTTGAACTATATAGAAATTTACTTAAAGTAAAACGACATTGCACAATGGACAACATATCAAAATATAGTAAATAAACATAGGCAACTTTGACGTTTTAGATTTTAAGTACCATAATCGAGGTGAAGAATATTTTTGTAAAATATCGTTTGACAAAGAAGTTATAATTTATTAAAAAATCGAAATCTTTAAATATTGTAACTTCTTTGTTATATATATTTTTTTAAAGTATGAGATGCCCTTGAGAATATTCTTTTTAAATTTACTGTTTAGTATTTAAATTCTAAATTTAATTAAACATTGCCAACCAAAATAAAGTTCCGCATTATGTGATTTTTATTAACGAGTAATGCCATACCAAGATTTTATTTATTTATCGGCCTTTTTTATAATATAAATAAATTAAAAATATTAATTTATTTTAATTAAGAAGTACTATAAGCCCGTTTTAGTAGTTTAATATTAATTTATATATTTACATATGTATTTTTTCAGTTTGGCATTTACTTACATGAAAGAATTTCATAAGGCAGCATCATGTTATAAGAAAGCATGTGAATTAGAGCCGGAGAACGAAGGATATCGTAAGAACTACGAACTTACTATAAATAATTTAGAAAGAATCGCTGCTCAAGGAGGACATGCTGGAAACGAGTCTGGTGGTACAGTTCCTCCAAATTTAATGAATACTGCTTCTCGCTTGATGAATGATCCAGAAGTTACTTCAATGTATGCAGTTTTTTTTTTTAATTATCTAATAATACAATTAAATATATATATATATATATATAAAATAACATTTGTATAAATTATTTGTTAAGGTTAAACAACATTTTGGGAGATGCTTCAGGTGTTGAAAATGGTGGATTAGATCGCCTTATGCAAGTGTAAGTATACTTTTTAAAATAATTAAATATGTTGTGATGAATTATGTGTAATCAAAAATTAATTTACGAATAATTAGTAATTATAATGAAATTAAAATGTTTAGAATTTATCATTGTATATATACACATACATATACTTACATATATACTTTGAAGTTGAGAGATTATTATTATTTTTATAGTGGCCAAACTATAGTTACACGTTTACAATCATCTAATCCAAATATATTAGATGGGATACGAATGCAGTTTCAGAATGTTCAAACCGAGGGACATCCCCCACCACCAACAAACGGATTTCCTGATGATGATGACCATCACCACCATCATCAGCATATATAAGCCAATAAAATATTTAAAAAAAACATTTTAATAATTTCTCTTTTATAACATATTTAAATATACATTTTCTCTTTTTAAAAAAAACTCGATTGGTGTTGTTTAATATTATATTAAAAGTACTGTGTATTGTGTGTTAATACAGTAAATATTTGCCATGGTTTTATAGTAAAAACCTTAGTATAATTTTAAAATATCAGTGTCTAAGTATATTCATTTGGTTGTTTATTTAAGAACGCCCATTTCTTTGTATTGAAAATTATAATAAACCCAAACTTATTTAGTCTCTTATCAAAAAGTGTCATCTTTCTACATAATTATTTAATACAATATTATTTTTTTTTTTTTTGTATTTTGGTTTAATGTTTTAGTTATATTATGTATGTCTCATTTAATGTATGATTCCTTTACATTTAAATAAAATTGGTTTTTACCTACGTATAATATTATATTGCTAATGTCTTTGAAAACAATTTGGGTTGACTACTGTGAAAACGGTTCAATACACGGTTTGAGGTATGTCATTCAAAAAGACATGAAACCATGGGAGAGGTATTGGCTTATATTTTATTATAAACATTTTCTCAAATTTGACGATAAACTAACAGAAAAAAACTATCGGTACAGGTTTACGTGGATGCTGTTGTTGATTATTGCTAGCATTGCAATCCTGGTATTGGTCTCTGCGTCATGGGAGAAATATTCTTATTCTTCAATGAAAATTGTTGTTGATGAGCCTCGTTATCCGCTTACCAAAATCGATTTTCCAGCAATCACTATTTGTCCAATCAACAAAATAATGTACTCCAGGGCTGTTAACTTGATACTTAAGTACGTAATATTGATTTGATTTTGTTATTGAAGTGAAACTCCTTTACACTTGTTAGGGAGTGAGACCGCCTGAATAAATGCGACCTATAAAATTCTGTGGCAGAAACTCCTTTTCTTCAAATATCAGATGGTGCAAATACCACTCAGTAATTGTACTCTTTTAGTTGGAGTGGAGTATAGATATCCGGTTATTATCCTTTTAGTTTCACGTAATGCTATATCAACTTTATTCTCATGGGCTGATTTGCCCCATACAGTGTTTGCATATTCTTCAGTAAAATAACAAAGATGTTTGCACTGTATGTGCTTCTGCGCTCCTAGACTTGATTCTACCAATTCGCTAATTATGTTGTTTCTCATGCTCACTCTACATTTTGTAACTTTGTAATGATTTTTGAAAGTCAATGCCCTATCAAGGGTAACTCCTAAGTATTTTGATTTGTCCGTGTGTTCATTGCAATCATTCCATGTCAGTTTCAAATTTGGATTAGAGTATTTCTTAGATAAAACTATGAAAAACACATGTCTGTGTCTTATATATTTCTATGATTATTGATCATAGATTAATATTCCAAAATTAATATGGAAATAAAATCTTATAGTTCTAAAAATTTCTGGTTTGAATGTTTTAAAGATCAAAACGATAAATAACTAAATATAATATTAACCACTCACAAGTTATAAACAATTATAAAACATAAAATAAACGGCTTGATGGTTGAATCAACCTTTATAATTTAAAAATGATAATGTAACGGCAAAAATGTCACAAATTCTTACCAAAAGTATCAGATAAATTGAAATAACTTTAACCCAACTAATTAAAGAAAGTTTCTTTCTAACCATTAAAATCCCACTGAAATTCATGGAAAAATATGGAAATTATTAGCGATCAAAGGAAGATGGGAAGATTGCCATTTAAGAAAAAAAATAATATTATAGTAAATATGTAGGTATATAAAATTGTAAAAAAAATTCATAGAACATGAAAGTGTATATTACTAAGGTATAATAATTAAAAGATAAAATTCAAATTGCATGGTTCTGTGCAAAGATATTGAATGTTTTTAAATAGCGTTTACACTATGTATTGATGTAAGTATTAATTTATTTCCAAGACTTTAAAAAGCTATATTGATTATTTAAAAGCTCTGTTTAAACAATGCTTGTGATTCATCAGCGGTAACAATACTTGTTGCAACCTACCTACCTAGTACTTACTCTAATATATGATTAGATTTTTGGTATAATAATTTTGATGCCAATACTTTTATGTGCACTCTATTATGTTAATTTAAATCGTATGTGTTTTTTAAAACCTTCACTATTATTATTATTGTAGTTTTCGAAATTAACCATGTTGTTAATTTTGGTCTGACGTAATATTAGTGTAATCTATGAAAATTTTAATAATTTCATAACTTCACTATTCTTCTTAACTTTCTTCTTCAAAATGTGCAAAACCAATTATATAGTTAAAGTAAAATTCATTAAACTACAGTGAAAAATAATATTTAAAATATATTGATTTATCGTGTTTCTATAGCAACGAGTTGCAACATAAAACATTCTTGTATGATTTTTTATTAACTTATATTTCAAATACTGTGTGAAATGAAAAATATATTGGATATGGAAATGATGTGTATTTTTAGTTATTTATTTTTATTATCTGTAAACACTTTTGTATAGAAGCAGAAGGGCATGATCTTAATATGCGTTACTTTCAAATATCAAATTATATCTAGTTTGTTCATTATTTGACACGTTTTCCAGTTTTCTCAGTAATTTCCTTAAGCATAATTTAAAAATTTCCAAAAATTTTAGAAAAAAAAAGAAGATGTAAAATTATTGATTTATGTGTTAGACATTTTAGACATGGACAATTTTTGTATTTTTTAGAACTCAAAATGTAATACTAGCTTAGACATATATATTATTCAAACATAATTTATCATATTCATTAATTATAATAACCTACCAGAATTGTTTTTCGATTACAATAATTTATCATTGTTTTCAAAATCAAAATAGTAATACAACTCTTTGTTCAAGTCACTCACTTAATTTGAACCCACAGCAATTTTTTTTTGTTTTTGTTCTATAATATTAACGATTAATATGTAACAGTAAATATACAAACATAATAGGAGGTACTTTATTTTCGGTGAAATTGAGTAACATGTAGGATAAGTAAATAAAAGTTAGTCATTGTTCAATACTAAAGATGGAAACATAGTTTCCGTAATACGCATTTGTTGAAATAAAACAAACTTTTTCGTAAAAATTGGATTTTTTATTTTATAATAGGTACCCTTAAACATTTGTACATAATGATTGTTTTTGTAATTTGATTGGTTTTTACTTATTGACATTAATGTCACTATATCAATTCCAAATGCTTATCATCTAGATTGTAGATTTTATCTTAGTTTGTGAATTTTAAATTGGTACAAATAAAAGTATATAATATTATATTATATACATACATATTTCTGTTATCTGAAACAAACTGTCAATAAAAGTAAAAATATAAACTAGCATTTAAAAATATCTTATTTAATATGGCACAGACTTCTGTATTATAAGTATTGTTTACTACATGATATTATCTTAATATCTGATCTGACACACATGCAAATATATTATGTTATATTTACATTATATATATATATATATATACTTAAGTTAAGCTATGTACTAAATAAATATACGAGTATTACAAAGTCTTATGTATGTTTACGATATGTTTGGTAACAAACTTAATATTTTTATAAAGAAACAATTTTGAATGACGCTTTTTTGACAGTAACCTATTAAAGAACTCCGATTTGATCATGTCATTTTTCAAAATAACATTCATTGATTATCATTTAAAAATAAAAAAACAAATTATATGTATTAGTAGCATTGTACCACAAATATTATTGATAAATTTAATATAATAATAATTATAAATATAATTGATTAATATGTTTTAGACAAGCGGTAATAAAAAAACTGTACTTAATGGTAAGGTATAAAAAAAATGACGAGCTGAGAATGAGCAAGAGAGCGAGAGAAAGAGAGAAATATTTTATAATTGTTGATTATAATATAATAGTTGTATTTATTAAGCATTTTATTCTAAAAACAAAAATGACACTTGTTTTAACTCCAATCTTAACATAAAATAACAGACTTTTTCGGGTTATAAATATAATACATACTAAATATATTTCAAATTTTCTTTTTATGTAATTTTGTTGGTCTTATTTTTTTTTTTTTTTTTTAGTAAATATTTGAACGATACCGATTTAAGAACAAAGTGGTCGAATTCCATACAGAGTATTGGAAGGATGCAGTTCCCACATAATACGAATTTATATTTTTTTCTACTAAATAAGGCTACGATAAACATACCTTTGGATGATATATCCAACCTCATGTTTGAAGTAAGCTATGTGTTAGAACGTAAAAGTAATCAGCTAGAGATGTACTTAGTAATATAGCTATTATAGGTAGGTAATTATTTAAAAGAATTATTATCGTATATGACATCGCCGAATATAAAAACTGTAAAAAATTAAAAAATTTAGTACCAATTTCCGGGTTAAACAACTGGTATGATTCTGGAAAAAATTATATCTTTAATTAGTGTACCTATGAATCCGTTTTATGCGTATTTAAATATTTTTACTAGATTTAATTATTATAATAATTTTCACTCATACGAGTGAATTGATTTTGTATTATTGATTTGATATTATTTGATTCATATTGATCATTGAATATTTACTTTATACTTGAAAATATACCCACCTATTAACTTTTTATTTTTATTTGACAAAAAACACGAATATTTACAATTGATGTAGTATTAATACAACAAATAAAACATATAAAAAATACAAAAGATACAAAATGCTTACCAAAACTTTATTCGTTAAGGAATTCCTAGGCCATTCACATTTAAACCTTAAGGTGAGTAGATGGATTATTATCAGAGAGAGTAATAGATGAGATATTGGATGTAAGTGGGTTTCAATGATTATAACTCAACTATTAACAAAATTTTAAATTATACACTTGCATCTAAACAGTAAACACTTTCACCACATAGGTACGTCATTTTTAAGTTAACACGAAATAATAATAATAATATAATAATCAATATTTAATATGTATTCATCATTATAATCTGTTGAAATAATAATTTTTATTGTACCTACCATTTTTCGACATTATTGTAGTTGAGACCGAGATTGGATGACATATTCCATAAATGTTTTTGGAAAGGTATACAATACAAATGCAAGGATATTCTGCGATTTCAACGTACCGAAGAAGGGTTTTGTTATTCGTTCAACAGCAAAACAGCCGAAAGGACTTTAAAGTAAAATGCTGAAACAAATATTAGATATTAATAATATTAGGTGTATATAATTTCGTGTTTGTTGTTGTCGCATTGCATACAGTGACACTAACGGGATCAATCCTCCATTGGTTGGCCCAAAAGGAACGCTAATCCCACTCAGAAACAATGCTGCAGGAAAAGGGACTGGACTCAGAGTGGTCATGAACAACTTGAGCAACGAATATTTTCCTAATGACAAACGTAGTAAAGGATTTAACGTAAGTGTTTATATATTTGGCATCTATATATTTTATACCGATGGAGTTTTTAAATAATTTGTTGTCGAGTAAAATGAGTACATATTTATTTATGTGTTGTCTGGTGTATTTTATAAATGTACGTTGCAGACAGAGTTTATTTACTGAAATAATGGTTAATAACTCGCAATCGTTTTTATTTATAAAATAATATTATTTTGTTTTTCATTGCTTATAGAAAAATACATATTTATAAACTGACAAATATATAATAATATTATATATATATATTTATATATATATATATAAATCGAAAGTAAATATTGTATGAGGTAGGTATATTATTTTTAATTATTATAGGTAGGTCTATAGTTGACATTATGCACTGTCGCCTATTAGTTACGACAATTACCGATTACCAATAACGAAATTTCATACAACTCTCCTTTATTGAAGTACAGAAATATACGAAAAATTGATTTTTTCTTTTTTGTACTACAACAATAATTACGGAATTTTTCGAAAAATTAAAAATAATTAAGAGATAAGTCGGGAAAACATGTTTTTGCCTAATATTCAAACTTTTCAGGTAAATATTTCGGTCTAGGACATTTCGGCGTGAAATCAATTTTATTATTATTATTAAAAAATAAAAAGTAAATTGATTTATCACGACTAAATTATGCGCTATACCTCTTAAAAAACTTATAACTTTTCGATGATTTATCATACCTACTACCTTACTAATGGAAAAATTCGATTATCGATGTTGACGATATATATATATATATATATATATATATATATATATATATATATATATATATATATACCTACTTCAAATATAGCGCGTTTAAACTAACCATAAATTAAAATCATAAAAATAATGTAAAATAATAATTATAAAACAGATTTCACGCTGAAATTGACCCACGCCAAAATGTTCGGTTCCGCGAATGTTTATAAACGTGTCTGAATCATTATTTCGAAAGAATGATTTATTTTATAAGTTCCATTTAAAAAAAAAATGTTAACACACTTTCCTGAATCTCCCTACCTACTCGTTGTATAATGTTTACCTTCGAGTATTAACATTTTAATATAAACACAATAAATATTTTCATATATAATAATCTGTGCCGTTTTTTTCTGAAAACAGGTGATGGTACACACGCCCGAAGCATTTCCGGACGTATCGACTGGTTACAAGGTTCACGCTAAACATGATCGCATCACTCAGATCTCGGTGAGTGTGTCTCAAGTGCAGGCGGACGATTCGTTGAAACGTCTCAGCCGACGTAATCATCAGTGTTTCATGTACTCGTACGACTCGGCGATGACGAATGACGCTCCCTTCTTCGAGAGCATTGACGAGAACACTTGTTACAGCGAGTGTCGGATGAATACTATCTTCCAGATCTGCAACTGTACGCAATACTTTTTCAAAAAGTACAAAGGCGAGTGTACATGGCGATATAAAATTGTTACCTACCCAGCCAGGACATACGCTGACTCGCGGTTAGGTACACAAAATGTGCAGTTCCAGAATAAATGTTGCGCACTTCTTTAAAAATATTACGTATTGTTTTCACTATTTTCTATTATCATATAATATCATGTTATCAATGAAGAAGTCGTTATACAAAAGAAAACATTTTGATCACTTTATAGTTATTCAAGTTATTGCGTTATTTTAATGAATAAATATGAGTTTTAAATTAAATTAAATTGAATTATAACTGCTGTCTAATAATAAATAATTTGTTGAAGTAAAAAAGGGAAATATCGTATTAAAACAAATGTAGCATAGTTGCAGTATTGTTGTAAAATTTGCAGTATTTAAATATGATATGGTTCACTAGGGGAAAATATATAGAATTTGCAGTTCTAAAATTGTCTTAGCGTAGACTCTGTAACCAGCTACATATTTTAATTACTACTAAGTACACGTTTAAACGTATACTATAGCGTATAGTAGCAATTTTTAAGCTGTGGCCCGCGATTCCCTGGGGAGAGGAGGCCGTGACCCTCTCTGTGCATGACATAAGTGTGCAATAGTCAAATTATTCGGTATAAATTTGAAAGTATATTATACTCGAGTTATAAAAACTTACTAGATATACTCTCCTGTTCTAGATACTAGTAAAAACTGAATTAGACACCCTTTTGCAATTAATATTCATTCAGCCCGTTTAGCTGACATCAGTGGGAGAAAACAGAATTACAGACATCGGAATTCGTTTGAAAATTTCTGGTCGCACGTATGAAATATTGATTATAATAACATGAGATATTTTGTATAAAAAAAAGGTTATTCAGAACAGTGGCGTACATTCAAATTTGTTCTGGGGGGGGGGTTTAAAAAAAATAACCAACACTAAAACCATCCCTTTAAACAGCGCATGAAGGAATTTATGAGTAGGAGCCGATAGTGCACACAATACCTGTGCACCGTTGTAGAGTGTAAAAATTAAAACATGTTATAACGCGCAACGGGCCTTATAATAATATCACAGTTTTATTTATTTTTTGGTCCTGGGGGTTTGAACCCGAAAACCCCCCGTATGTACGCTACTGATTCGGAAGAAAATTGGTAAAGGTCCGTGGTTTAAAGAAATTCTTCATCACGGGTCCCCGTACTAACTACAAAATATAAAAACCGCTGTAGTATAGGATACAATAACGTTCTGTAGACGGAGTGATAAAACGTAATAATATTATATTGTGGAAAAATCTGACAAATTTATTCCCCCCACTAATACATTGTAAAATAAAATAGATTTTTATTATATATATATATATATATATATATATATATTATTATATATATATTTTATACAGAAATTTTCCATTATTCAGCCAAAATTTGAAATTTAAAAATATTTTTACTAAAGATATTCAAATCGTTTTTAAATGTTATTTTAATACCATACGATAGATCTTGTGTTGTTTTCAGACTCTCGCTATTAAAATTTTCAAATTTCATTGGTTTTCATAAAAAAAAAGCTGTAAATTATTAAAATTTTCATTATTCGTATTTATTGCGACGACAATAAACCATCGTAATTATTATTTCTCAATATTTTTCTTTTTTTTCGTGCAATCTCTTTCGAGTCATTTCTATAAATACCGTAGGTCAAGCCTCAAATCTGACGCATTCGATATTTTGTTAATAGTATGATACTATAATGACCGCTTGTTGTGTGCTAAAAAACATTACATTACGTGTGTTATTTAAATATAGGTCTTGGTTCGTACTGCGGAGTTGAGCACATACCGTGTTTGATTGAAAATGACAGTAAGGAAGTGTATTTCTAATCGTTATGTTAATAATTGAACAGTCAACGCTGTTCTGTTTAGTAAAATTGCGTCATTGCATATCAAATATGTTCTTATATTGTTATAGTACGGCAACGTAACCCAGAAGTTCCGAAAAACGAACCCGGGTTCCCCGAATGGAGTTTACCAGCTTCTATGAACTGTAGTTGTCCACCACCGTGTTCGTTTATAACGTATACAACAGAGATGCAAACGAATGTTAGGTAAATATTATAACAGAGGTTATTTAAGTGGAGTCTGTATTATACGTAAACTACAATCGATGTTTAAAAATGATGCATTCGTTACTTTTATATTTAGGGAATAGTAACAAATTTGAAATTTTATAAAAAAAAAAAATAATAATTTTCGATTATGTTGGTAGGTATACTAATATTTCACCAAAACTACTGTTTTTAAATATAAATAAAAATATAATAAGTAGCAGCAGAAGTATAAACTGTATGAAGTAAATTAATACATACTTTTATAAAAGAACCAGTGGATGAAAATTTATTTTGTTTAAGTCTAAGAAAATAAAACTATAATTACATACCAATTTATTCATATTTAATATGCATTTTTTTATTGTATTATCTATAGAGAATAAATCTAAACAATCATTATAAACATTAATTTGAAGAGTTAGTTAATATGTGACGATTTTCTATTAATATGTTATGTGTATAATTATATTCTTTATATTACGTATTTAATACAATTATTATTGTTAACGTGAGTTGATAACTACAGAAAAATAACATGTTTAATTTTGACATTTTTACCGTTTTTATATTATAAATTATGTTTTAATGAACTGGAACGTGTAATTAAAAATAGTAGGTTTTTATATGTCTGGTTTCACAAAGTATAGTGTGTATTAAAAATATAAATTGTATATACTCGTATCTACATTGTTTGTCCCATTACCGCAGATAGTGACTCATTTATCGATGAATAATTAAAAATGAACGTGAACATGTTCTTTTGAAAATGTTGGGAACACGAACGAGTTCGTTTTGTACACATTGAACACAAAAGATAACGAGTTCAGTTTTCAAGTGAATTTTCCAATCACCGTTTTTAATTCGATATTTATCGTCGCCTACTATAATTATTAGTTATTACATTGTAGATTATATGAGAAGTAAATTCTCTTGATAATTGATTCGTTAATAATAAACTAATAAATAATATGATGAAAAATTATATCAAATATTCTTCTTTAGTAGACAATGTTTGTTTTACTATAGAAAATACCAATTAATTAATACCATTATTGGTGTACAATATAATAATTAAAATATAACATCTTTTGAAATTTCTATGTTTCAGTTCTGTAACTAATAAGTAAAGTTGTAGTTTTTTTACCGTGTACTCAACATTTAAAAACGTTGTAAATTATAATACTGAAGTTTTAATATACTAAAACTTGTTAAAAATAAAATTATTGTTCAACTCATTTTTTTACGCCAAATATTTTTAATAATTTAATTTTTTTGTTTAAATTGGGGCTAAAATCAGTAATTTTATTGAAGATTATGAATTATCTATGGATTATGATTCATATGTTTCTAATGCTTATATTATATTTAGTGTAGAAAAAATATCCTGTGTTCATTTTTTCGATAATCATCTGTCTAATTTTAATGCATGGTAAAAGCTTAACTACAGAAATTGTCGTATGATTTTTTTTAATGGTCCTGGTTCAGATCTGATTTTTACTTAATATGGGATTATATTAAATTCAAATAAGGCATGGAACCGGTACCAGTACTTTTTGTAAAGTCTTATTCCCTATTAAACAGTCATCCATATGCGATAATATATTTTATTTTTCAGACAATTTATCAACACATCGTCTACAAATTCGAGTTACCACGTAATCCTGGAAGTCAATTATAGAGGACTGTTTGCTACTAGCTATAGGCGGTCCATGAAATATAGTACGCAAGATTTGTTAGGTAATGAAACAATAATTATATATATATATATATAATGTGTGTGTGTGTGTGTGTGTGTGTGTGTGTCGTAGTGATATCGTTCTTTTTATGAAAAATTAAAATGAATTGCAATTTTTTACACTTTATGATGAAATAAGAAAACAAATTCATTAAATGGATTCTTAATCCATTAAAAACACAATTTATTATAACAAAATATAAAAAAAGGAAACGAGCCGCGGGTTGTTGTGGATGACGCTTAAGTGAATTATTTAGATAAAGAGCTTAGAGTTTTGTTATTACTATACATTTGAAAGCAATGATAAATCATTGCATTCGATAAAACGATTCTGTGCGGAGCTTCGGTGTAACGAATTTTGTTGAAAAATTTGAAACGGTTATAAAAATAAATTTTGACTTAATGAGTTTCAAGTTTTTTGAATATAGATGAAGTAACAAACGTTTGATATTGTTTTAAATTTTTAAGCCTTAAAACCAAAAATTACCTTTTTTATGAATTAAATACTTCAAAATCTACGATTGCTGTAAATAGCCTAAAATTAAAAGAATTGAATATTAGTTAGGCAAAAGTCGACATTTATAATTTTATATACAGTATTTAAATCACAGTATTAAAATAGTTACTTTTTAAAAATTCTCTGAATAATACAAAAATAATTTTATCAGAAGAATATTTGAGTAGTATAAGTATTTTAAATACATTTTTCGAAAACTATTTGAGTAGTATTTACAATACTCATAAAAAAATCTTTTTTACGATAAAGCGTATGCTTTTACCGTGTAATTTTACTGATACTAATAAAGCCATATTATAGTTTGTATTACAGAGTCATCCACACGATTGTACTCGTTAATCGTTATGTAATAATAATAATTATTTATTTTCGCTTTGATATTTGGCAGTGTCGTTTGGTGGTGTGGCCAGTCTATTTCTTGGTTGCAGTTTAGTTAGCATAGTGGAATTCTTTTATTTCATCTACAAAACATGTTTGGTGGTCAAACGAAAATACGCAAATGACGACGACACGTACGATGTGGATTATTCTTCTGACGGCAAGACACCTCAGTATTCGTTTACGCATTAAAGTGTATTATACTTTCGTAAACGGAATGGGTCGCATTTAAACAGGCAGCCTACTAAAATTAATAAAGTGTTAATATATTATGTTATTGCAAGACGAATAAAAATGTCGTTACGTTTTTATATTAGAAATCAACAGGGCTTGACACCGAATTAAAAACTTCATCGGTTTTGTTTTCGATTTTTGATACCGGTATACTACATTAATAATATAAACGTACCAACAGAGTATAGAGTATAGACTATATAGTTATATACCTCGGAGTTCAAAATTTTTGTTTATCGTTCTGCACGCACAACACACTTCAAGTTTGACTATCCACATTTCGAGATTACATTTGTTAAGAATAATATTTTTTTAATAAATTTATTTATAAACACGAGTAAAATGATAGAAATCAACGACAAACTAAACGTTAATTATACTAAAGTACACAAAAATCGTTATTTTTCTGATAAATAAATCGTTTTGGATCGATTTGAAAATGATAGATTTAAGACAGTTCATACATGAATAATACATGGACATTTTTGTAACAACACACTTCTCAGTTTCGTGTTACGCATTCAACTTTTTGTTATGCACACAATTATAGGCCCAGTTGTACTTTATTATTTTCTAATAATTGTTTACTTTTAATGCTAGTCGTCTTTCGGTAACAACATTCAGTATGTCGTACTTTTATCATCGGTTGGCGGTTTGTGTAATTATAAATAATAAATTAATAAATACAATAAATTGTATTAAAATTATTAATTTAATTTAAAACATAAAATACTTTTATTATAATATTAAACTCATTACGAAATATCAATTGAAATTGCATGGCCGGTTATTGTCGAGGTATAAGTTGATAACCTATCGTCGTTCCTATACATATTACATACCGACAGGTGCCCGAATTTAAATTTTTGTTTTATTACGGCTATAGTAATTACTAGTTCTTAATTTTTCAAAATCGGTTTTCCATACTATTTTGATTTCGATTTGGTTCACCAATATATTATTATTGATAATGGTTTAGATGTTGAATGCCAGTTTTGATATTTTATGATTTCGATATAGGTTTAGGATTTTAACGGAAAAATACCGGTATTTAAAATCGGTTTCAAACCCTGAAATTAGAATTTTTTTTCAAATTTCAAAAATCACGTATTTTTAATCTTTTACAGCATAGAGTACCTACTTAACTTACATCTTAATGATTTAAAAATGTATAAATATTACTGTAAAATCAAATTTTATTTTAGTAATAACTAAGCAATAATAATAATTATATAAAGAAGTTCACGCAATATTTAATATTATTTGTGTGTAGTATATTACATATTCGTATATTATACTATCGTAATAATATTTTTATAGTATTATATTTAAGACTAAAAAAAAAAATGTTTACTGATTGTTGTGTTTATAGAATTAGAATATGTTTTTAATTATATATCATTTATTTAATATTTCATTGAACTATACATTATATTTTAACTAAAGTAACTGAACTCTAGTAATACTGTTGATAGTTGTAAACCTTTTAAAAAATATTCAATACTAATCTACAATTATTTATCCTAGCTCTAGTGGTATTCATTTTAACGCTCGTTAACTGAGGCCCGCGTACAAACATTTTTTCGAGGAAAATTGAACTACATTAATATTTCCTCGCCGAAATATTACCCAAATAAAAGGAATTATTTATTGAATTCATAATTATGTGCGTTTTTTTTTAATGTCGTGAACACATTTGGGTTGATGGTATGCTCTTATTTCTTCGTACTTAAAACATGTTTTGTAAGACTATAAATGTGCAAGAAAAGCTTATGAAAAACTGCGTAATATACAAATAATAATGTACAATTGTGGACATATCAGATTTTTGTCTTAATTGATTTATTGTAATAATTGCAAAAAGTCAAAATTTAAAAATTTAAAATTAAACCTGTATTGTACTAGGTAATTATTGTCTTTTAATCTTTAAAACGCTAATTCGTCGAATGCTTAAAACACATTTCAATACCGGTAGGTATTTTATAAATACATTTAAATAAATATTAATCGGGTTTTCAAAATCAATATGTGTAATTTAATTCGAATTTTTCTTGACATATTTTTTGTCTACTAAATATGTATAGTTATTTTGCTGTATAAAGTTCATTTGGTAATAAAGTTAAAATAAAAATAAAACAGCGAGTCCAGTATAAACGATGGAATATTGTACCCATCGAGGAAAATATACGGTTTGAGAAATCCGGCGAAAATAAGAAGTACAAAATTTGGTTTACCGGATCGAAACCTTTGAATAATGTTTTCCGTTCAGTAAAATCTAACACTACGAAAACGGACGATTCGAGACTGCCCAGGTGCTGGTGCGACGTAATTTGCCATTTGTTGTACCTTTTAAGCTATAAAATGAAACAATATAACAAAAACTACGTTACAGTGTACACAAAATTGAATAACAGTTATTTTCAATATATTTAATTTAGTCGTTCGTTTGATTGGTCCAGAAAAGTAATCGCTTCTAGTTTACACTTCTCTAGGTTCATGCGAATCGATTCCACTTTTTTTGTTAGGTATTCCCTGGCCTGAATTCAATTCGATTAAACAATATTATTAATATCTTATAAATAACGTGTTTTGTATACATTATGTATTCGTACCGATTTTTTAACGACAGTTTTCGCACATTCTTCGCTCTGCAATTTCGTCAACAGATTTTGTAGCTCCTGCATTTCATTGCAGATTTTCTCCATTTGTATAGTCGAAAATTTGTCGAAAGCGTTTATGTGTTTTGTACTCTCGAGACTGGCTTTAATCACTTCTTCGCTGATGTCTTCCAATTCTTTTTCTCGTTGGTTCAAATTCTCCGTCTCCGATTTGATGTTTTCTTCCAGATATTTCAATCTTGATCTGAAAAAAAAAACAAAACAAAAATGTTTATACTTTATTAACTGTATGCGATGAAATCACGAAATCCGTACTCGATCAATTGGTTTTCAGTTTCTAATTTTTTTCTTTTCATTATAGTCGTCTTCGATTCGAACTGGTTTTTTCTTGTTTTGCTCCTTATTAAATAAATGCGATGTCAGAATATTTACAAGTTATAAACAACGTCAACGTGTACGGCGAGTCACGAATATAGATTATCATCGTTTTACCTCGTTGATTTCGCGCTCTAATTTGTCTTTTGCTTCTTTGGCCAATGCATTCTTGTCGGTTTCTTCTTGTAGTTTAACAAGCGACGCTTTCAACAGTACCGGTAATGCAATCATGTCTTCCAGCCGTTCTTGGTAGACCGACTGTAAATCGAATGACTCGCAATTATATTCTAATATTTTGGTTATAACACGTTATCGAAATACAGACATTTAAAAAAAAAAATTCTAAGAGGACGTGTTTTTATGGATAGAACACCGTGATCTAATACAAACAGTAGACATGTTATTATAGTGTAATATAGTAAAAGAATGTAGAGAAATATATTTGACAGGTAAAACGTTGGAGATAATAAATATTATTTAGACATTAATAATTTTTACTTTTAATTTGTTGTACGAAACTTCATATTCATTTTTCAAAACGTTCAACGAATCTTCTAGTTTTTCAATTTCATCAGTTTTTTCTTTAATATCGCCTAATACGTCTTTTAGCTAAACCGACAAAATACAGTCATTATGCACATACTTAATTACATTATATGGTTCGACATATTTTTATTATAATTTGTACAACGTGTCTTCGGCCGGGCTTACTTTTTCGTCATAATAGCTAATGTCTTTTGCATTTTCTTTAACAATCAACTCCATTGTCTCGATCTCCTCGTTTACTTTATTCAATTCGCCTTTAACGTCTTTCATCTCGGCGTACTTATACATCTGTTAATTTATTTTATTATATATGAATCCCGTAAACATTTGATTTTAATGAAACCTCGTGTGATCCGTATATTTCTATAAATTACTTGGATCTGCTTCTTCAAATCTACTAAATGATCAGTCAAGTATTGATTTTCAGCAATAATGTTGGAATTCGTCTGAACGTTTGACTCGTAATCAGTTATTATTCTGCCCAACTCTTCGTTCTTTTCCCTAATTACGTGATAATTAGACGATCGTAATTATTTTCACTAAACATAAATTTATCACAATGCCGAAAAATAATTTTATGAATATGAATTATTAATAATAATAACAGTGCAATAAACTTTATGTCGGAAACTCAAATTCTGCATAAAAATATGAAAACGTTTTTAAAGATCTAAACGAATTATCACTTACATTATTTGCGATTCAATGTGTTTAATTTGCTGACTTTTCACTTTGACATTATTTGTATCGTAATTCTCTTTTGGACAATTACACTTACATATATATATATATATACACGAATGATATAATAACAATAAACAATAAATAACAAATCAAATGGTGTTGTTTCATTAGGTACCTGACAATTATGCGAAACATTGTATTGGTTGATAATCATAATTTCTTTAGCCGATTTTAGTCTCAACTGATTAATGTGTATTTTTTCCATTGCACTGTTCAATTCTATCAACTCTTTTTTTAATAATAAAAGTTTCTCTTCCTGTAAGTCAACCAATAGTTATATTCTTATTTATTAGTTAAAATCACATTTTTATCATCGATTACCATTTCTTTTTTCCCGGGAAATATTATTACTCCTGATGTTGTTATCCTAAACGGAGCCTAAATATTTGTAAAATTGTTATTACTATTTTTTATTAGAAAAAAATAAAATACGTTTGTTTCGTGTAATTTAACTTACGGGACATTGCAAAGCTATTGACAATAAATCGTTTCGTTCAATCTACAGAGAAACAAAAATGTCAGTTCTTAATAATTACTATAAAATATGCAATTTAAAATGAACCATGGATTCAAGTTGGAATCGAAGTTTTTGGTTTTGGCTGATAATGTTTTGTACGTTTTCTTTTAGTGTGCACACTTCTTCGTTTAATTTTATATAGTACGATTCATTCGGCGGTGGGCTAATGTTTATCGGTACGACATGACTGAAAAGCAAGTACAATTCAATTTGTAAAATTCATTGTGAAAACGCATGACGTAATAAAATATACGTATTGGTTTCCTCCACGTGTTTATTGCAACTGATTGAATCTTTGTTCGATTTGCATTCGGTTATCGAAGAACGGGAACAGCTACTCCGACAACTATTGACTTCATCACAATCAGTCTACAAAAACAATCTAAATAAATTTATATTGTTATTATGACATAGGTGTACCAGCGTAATTTTTTTTCACCATAATCTCATTATCTCGGGAAATATAAATATTTTTTGTCATATATTTTTTTTTAGAAAGTTTTTTACACATTCCATTCTAAATTATTTCATAGTTTCAATACATCTGTGTGTGTGTGTGTGTGTGTTTGTTTGTTTTTAACCAAATGATTTTGTGATATTGTTGTTCCCAACAAAAATGATTAAATTTAATATTGTGTATAAACCATGGATTCCAGAACCATAATGGTGGGTGTTGCTCCATTCGTATTGTCACGGTTAACCACAAGGACTTGACCAAACTTTCCTGTATCATCGGACCGCTATAATCGTCATTGACAGTAATATTTTTAATAATTATTATGAAACCTTTAGACGTTAAAAAACGTGTACATTTCTAACATTGTATTTCTGAAAATCCATTGTTGAATTATGATTGATCAATTCGTACGTTTGGGTTTGAATTTTCGTCAACAATTTATTGACCCGGTCAAACAGTTCGTCCAATTCCTTCAGTTCTTGGTCGAGCGTTTTTTGTATGCATTCCAATGCCGCTTCATCGTCCGCAGTTTTGTCTTCTTTCTAAGTAAAATCAATAAAATACTTAACGATAAACTGACGCAGTCGAACTTGTTCGATTTTTTTTTTTTTTAATCATTTATGATTTGATTTTACACTAAAGTTTGAAGCTCGAACGCTATACCGAAAATTATAATAATAAGTGTACTAAATCCATCCGCTAGGTATTGCGTTAAATACTGGCCGTAAGTAATGAAAATAATCGGATCATTGTAAATAAATTCCCTCAATTCGTAGTGAATTTATTCAACCCAAATGTTCTATAAGAAATCGATTCGTCACTCAGCCTTAAATTACACAACACAGAATTTCCTAAAGAAAATTCGTCGTGTTTTGCCCCATGAATTAACAAAAACCAGTTATAAATAATTGATAATAACACGAAGTGTAATTTAATAAACTCATTTTCATATATCACATAACTAAAACAAACCAATGGGCCGTTTACGCTACTTGTGTTTTACAACACTTGTGTGTTATTTTTGTTTTCAAAACTCGATTAAAACTGCGTTCAGTTAGTGTCACGCAGATAAATAAATGCACTAATAATTCCCGTCATTCGTGAATTGATTTTGATTTTTATGCCTTACTAAAAGTTTCACCCTTTTCGGGCATCTCTCAAAAGGTCGATGTAAATTTAATGCGAATTAATAATTGTTTAACTAACTGAATTTAGTGTCAGTTTGGCAGTCTGGAGAACTTGTATGGATTCGGTAAGTTCTACGATACGTTTTTCCGCGTCTTGCAAAGCTTCGAGTATATTTTCACTCGGTATTTCATCGACAGCGACCGCGTTATCCATTATATTTAATCTCTTAATTTTTGAACGAAACAGTTTGCATATATATAAATATTTTTTAAAATGACGTGTTGAAATGTTCTGTTATGAAATTTTACGTTATTTATTAAGACATAATATTTATCAAACACTTTATAAAACAACTTGTTGCCTTGGAAATTTATAATATATACACGCTTAAAGAAAAAATCTTTTCTAAACGTGGATGTAATATAATAACGACCGTAACCGTAAACAGAAATTTCACTAGTTTTTATGAGGAGGAGAGTTTGGTAAGACTTTTTAATGTAAAAACCTGGGAAGGATCGGGAAAGCGTTTTTCTGATACAGACAGTAATGGACAACGCATATTTATAATTATTAAATCTAAATGTTCACATATATGATGCACAATTAATAAAAATAATTTGTATAGTGAATAAAAGTAATCATTAATTTTATTAATTACTATCATAAAATCTAGGGAAAAAGTTTAATTTTCAGTTAGTTAAAATGTCCTATAATTAAAACCGAAAGATTCATATCTTGACTTAGAAATGTTTTTCCTAAAATATATTTATTAATCATAGTACATAACAGACAATTATTAGAGTCGAAAAAAAATAGTTTTTTTTTTTTAATACAATTATTTATCAAATTCAAATTTCAAATTCAACAAAAATGCAATTCTTAAACCTTTGTTTAAGCAGCCAACGTTCTTTATTATCTTGATGTTTTGAACTTTTGTTCTTTGCCGGTCTGTAGTGTCAATGTAATACAACATATTCCGACACGGTTTAATTTCATGAAAAACAATGCATAAATGTGAAATATTTTGAAAAAATATTTAATTATTTATTACCAATTGAAGTTTAGAAGAGCTAGATTAGATATTATTTCACGTCTCTTATGTCTAAAATTGTAATGCTTTAATATAATATTTATTATTATAAACGATTAGTACAATATTCGAAATGTACACAATACTAATAAAGTTAATATGATAAAGTTAAAAACATATGTTAGTGAAACAAATAAAAAACTAAAAGTGTCACGAATATAAAATAATAGGAGCGAGCTGTGATCACCGTGAATGTCGTTACAAATTGATCACTAGTTCGAGTGTTTTTGAGTTGTATTTTTTCGTAAATTCAAACATTAAACACTATAAACCAAATAAAATGTATGACTATTATTATAAATTATAAGTAGTGGTAGTAGTACATTTGCTGCCAAGTCTCACAAGATATGTAAATAGAAATTATAGACATTTTCCACGTCAAATAACCACGTATTATAATTATTTGTAATTGATACAAAAATAAAAATGCGTATCATTAGCTCGCTATAAATTTTGATTCGAAATCGTGGCCTTAAAGTTTTTTTATATTTTAAATTAAACATAATAAAAACCACGACAATCGTTATTCTATTCAATAATAAGTATAGTTAAAAAATCGATTATAAAATTTGTTCTGTTCTTAAATATTTTTAATATGAAAGAATTCGGAAACACATCAAATCACCGATGTTTGGTAAGTGTCACAGCAGTAGACTACAATAAAGTCGAATTTAAAGGGTTTGCGCGCAACCTTTTTTCTAGCCAAAAAAAATGCCTTACTGGAAACGCTTCGTCGAGTTATCCGAATTCAATAATAATTTTTTTTTTTTTTATAATTATTATTTAAAATCCTTTTACAGAGCGCCCTGGACACTGGTTCATAAAATTCTACGTCTAAACGCTATGATAACAGTTCGAATACGAACAATATTCACGAGTTTTTTTAAACACATTTTTTTGTGTCTTCTCATTAAAGTAATAAAAAAAAAATCTAAGTCAAATGCGCCCTATAGAAAATATTCCCTATCCTAATACAAAAAATAAAATAAAATTAATATTATTATTAAATAGCCATGAGCAGGATTGATAAAATCAGACTTGGGTAAAATTCTTCTTAAAAGTATTCGGAATAAGTACATATTCCGAATACTTGGAAAAATACATTAAATAAAATATAAAACGTATTAAGAATATGCATTCGAATACTTCATGACAATAGTATTTCCTAAGTATTTCGTGTACTTCACAAAATTATTCTAAATACTTTTAGAACACTTTTTTTTTTCACTACTTATCAGTAACACGAATATAATATAAAATAATAATATTAAAATAGGGCTACACGTATGTAGGTCATACAAAGAAGGGATCGCTATAGAGCTCAAGCACCCCGAATGATTTATACACATACTTGTTCCAGTATCCAGTATTTTTGTTCCAATTAATATTATTAAATTATTAATTGTATTTCTTGAAACCCCCGCCTAAAAAATAACCTAGGCGTACCCTGGGAGTTGAAACAAAATACTTTTAATCTATATAGGCCTTATGCCTAACCTGTTAAAAGTACAGTTTTTTTTTTTTAATACAAATAGAACAATTAATTTAATATTATTTCTTACATTATTTACAAGACACAAATTAATGTGTATGTTAACTGTACATAAAATGTGTATGTGCAGTGGCGGATTTTCAAAAATTTTTCTGGGGGGAGGGGGGATCCTAAAAAATAATATGTATTTCAAATGTATTATTTTTATTTTTATAAAAACAAGCGTTTACTGAATTTTAATCTAAGTATTATATTATACCTACTGGGTCAGACCCTGTGTATAGTGCGTTATATAAATTATAATAAATATATATATATGTATATATCAGCGTTTGGGGGGGGGAGGTCCAGACTCCCTGAACCCCCCCGTAAATCCGCCACTGTGTGTGTGTGTACGTATTGTCAAGTTAACGTGTGACTATCATTACTAGTTAACCGCCTGGATTTTTCTAAATTAAAAAAAAAATCTAAGGTTCTTTTTCCGTCGTTGCAAGTTCGTCGATTATTTGATTTTACCACAGAATCAGGCCCGTACTGGCCCACCGGGCAACCGGGCAGATGTACGATGCGCCCTTTAGAATTACGAGGCACAATGCGCCCATTAAATTTAAAGAAATTACGTCTATTAAATAGATTTTGGAGTAATATTGACTTCGATAATTTTCCAATTACAACCGGATAAAATTCAATGATATAATATTATTAAAAAATGTTTTTTTTTCATATGTATATAATAGGTACACAGTTTATAGTCGCATAGACATTTTGGTATCGTCATTGCCATTTTGTTCTAATGCGGTTTGTTGGTGTTTGGTTTGTTGTTCTAAACCAATTAAGATTCTTAATCGGTAATATTTAGACCTCTAAAATGAAAAATGGAATTTTTTAGGCGCCCTTATAGGATTCAGCAACCGCCCTGTAAGAGTAGCCAGTACGGGCCTGCACAGAATACATTATATTATGTACTATGACATTACTATGTTTCTGTCATATGGAAGACCTAACAAATAATAATAATAATAATAACCGTTTTTAATGTGGTCATAACAAATAGATAGAAAATACCTATATACAAAGAAACAATAAGTTGATGGGATGAGGGGAAGCGATCGCCTCCGTCGCAACCGTCCCATTCAAATACGCCACTGGGTGGAAAAATCATTGGTACTCAACGAAACCGGCGTTTAAAAGGCAATTTTTTTTTTAATTTTTTCACGCGATTCGCGTACAGGACGCGGGCACGTACTTGACGAAGGGCTCGCCGAGAACCGGCCGCGAACGGTGTCGGACTGCCGGCGGCGATTCCACGTGGTTTCCGCGGGTGGTGTCGTCGTACGGGCTCGCCGAAAGCGCACACTGGTCCCGGCGTCTGGACGAGGACGTGAAATTCGGCATGGCCGGCGTGCCGCGGCGAGCGGGCGGCCGCGGGCCGGCCGCCGCGGACCGCTACTTTTACGGCCGCGAAGACGCGGACGCGGCGTACTTGAAACGTAAACCGGTCTCGTTCGCGGTGTTCTGCAAACCGGGGCTGCCGGACGGCCGTCTGGCCGACATGTTGTCCGCGTACTGGGGCTGCGTTCACGTGTCCGTGGTCGCCGGACTGGCCGCCGGACGCGCCGGCGCACGGACCGCGTGGTCGTTGCGCCGGGGAAACGCGGTGAAAGCCGCGCGCACCGCCGCGCAGCTGAACGCCGTTCTGGGACTCGGCGACACGGAAATCCGCGAACGCGGTTACGTGCTCACCGGATTTCCCAGGTACGCGGACCCACACACGTCGAAATGAAAACGTGCGCGCGGTCCGGGGGACCATCCCCCCCCCTCTCCACCGTCAGGAACGAAGTTCCTTACGCCGCCTTTTCTTCGACTCCGAATGCAATTGTTCAAATCTGTGTACTTACACTTTTTTTTTTTCCAACGCGAATAATGCAAATAATAACGAATCAGGATAAGGACAGATCGGGGCAGGTGTGGCGGCAATTTGTTCAAATGGGCCACGGCTCAGACTCCGTTCTGTGAACGTGGATTGGAGCAAACCGTAGTAGAGCGCACAGCGTTTAATTGCCCCTGGACAAAATATGAGGGAAACGTCGAACAACTACACAACCCATAGAACCTGGTTAAAAGACCTAAAAATCCGACCGTAATATTTTCTCACCACCGTGTTACCGTTTATTTATTTGTTTTTAAATTTCATCTTGAATTATTTACCTACTCCGCACGCTACTTCAAGTTTTTAGATTTAGTTATTATTAATTTCACTCTCATTCTTATATTATTTATTTATTTATTTTTATTTATTTTCTTTTACATATCGTAGCCGATACACGTCACATGCAAATAATAATAAATAACGAATCAAATCAAAATGTCTGATTTTAATGTTTTAGGGAAAATATTCGTTTATTGAAAATTAGATTAAAAAAAATAGTGAATAATGTAAATTATTATACAAAAATAACATGACTCACGCATAGGCTTGCGCAGACTTCTGTGGCGGGTATGGCTAAATTCAATCTGACCACCCACCCACCCCCTGTCACGGTCACACAAGAAAAAAATTATAGAAATTTTCACTAAAAACTTCGAAGTGACCATTTTGTTGGTGACTGGAAAAAGTATCAGAACAGAAAAAGTAATTATTTTTCATTATTTCACACGTACAATTCATCAATATTGATTTAAAATTTTAACCAAATACCTACAATAATCTAATAAAACAATTCAAAAACGTTCAAAACATAATATATAATATTAAAAATATTGTCAATTAATATTTATTTATTATTATAAATTATTCATTGTGTAATTTGTACGTATATACATTACATACAATTATGAATTATTATTCTGTCAAATAAAAAAACGTAATTGTTATGTTAACATATTAACGTGTTTAATATCCGCGATTAAAGATATACTGGTTAGGTTAACCAATTGATTAGTCAGTTCAATAGTCAACTTATCACGTCTCGACGGGCGACCGGTATATCTTTAATCGTGTAACTATCTATGATTTTGATTTATTTTGTTATCAATTTTCTACGGCTATAACGCCTTATTACTTTCTAATTTCCTTTATAGTCTCTCGGGTAAAGGCTCGGGTGGGGCTAAAGCCCAACCAGCCCTACCCCTGCGCACGCCTATGAACTCACGTATGATTTAAAATTAAAACAACAAGTAAGTTTTAACGAAATTTCTATGTATTCAGTATTGTGGTTATAATATTATACAACCGGCCGCGCGCTCGTCTGCTCGTCGGTTATTGGACGCACGCACACACTCAGAGCCGGACTTAGGGGTGAGCTGAAGCCCAGGGGCCCCCACACATTTTTAATAATTATTTTACAGTTACAGATAATAAAAAAATACAAATTTATTTTTCTGTTTAAAATTAAATTTTCATCAAACGAATAGGTACTTACAGTGTAATAGAAGATTTTGTAAAAATAAAGCCAAAAAAAGTTTGCGCGCGTTTAATTTTAATTATTATTTATACATATTATTAATTGTATGTTTCAATCGCTTACACTAATTTTTTTTTTTATCGCAATTGCATAATATGCTATTACTCACACGTTTTGAATGTTTTAAATAAATTAAATAAGTAATAATAGTATAAGTATTACGCAGACAATATTGAATGTTATTTAATAAGCAAAACACGTCCTGTCCCGTTTATTTATTTGGGGCGCTCACATTATATTCCGCCCGTAAGCCACCAGCACATACCCAAATCCGGCCCTACACACACTCGTATACAATGAAAGTCGTATGGAGGGCCGGAGGGGCATAGCGCTTTTTCGTAACGTAATGATTTCTAGCAAATCACTCGTATCGCGAGCCGCGTCAAGGAACTTCGTTTCAAAAATAAAATTTTCAAAACAGTTGCGTGGAAAACGAACGAAGTTCACGTCGTCAAATTATATTGTCGTGGTAGGGAGACGTTTTTTTTTTCATCTCTCCAGTTGGACATCCCAGTGCAATAACGAGTTACGTCTTACGTTTTTCAGGAGAAAAACTTTTTTTTTTTTAGACATACATTTAAAATGAATTTTTAGATTCGGAGCGGAACGAGAAATCTTATGGTTTTACAAAGCTATGGTTTCATTTTTTGTACCCAAAAATTCTGCCAGAAGGCGTGCTCCGATCTTTACAGTCACAGTTTGTTTCCGGTAGTAAATCGCATCTGGTCGGTAGTACTTTAGAGAGGTCATTTTTCAATTTTCTCAATACTTTTCTCGAGCGTTATCATTTGTATTCGAATAATATAATAGGAATTATAGAAAAACCTTTATGATATAATAATTAATATTTATATATATATATATACATTATATTAAGTAGGTACCCGAATACCTAAACGTCGTTCACGTTCTGTTTGAGGAATAAAACGAGTGACGTGCATAGAATACGAAACGAATGAACGTCGTTCTTTCCAGACCCCCTGTCATAGTATAAATTATTTATATCGAATCTGTGAAGTAGAAATAGGGTACCCGCCGACGGCTTCCTAGAGAGTATTTAAAACTTCATATTATTACTTCACGAGTCGTTAACGCAACACTTTTTTGTTTCGCCCCATAAGACACGATCCGGAATTTAGTGCGAACGAACAAATCGATGCAGTGTTTTCTGTGAACCCGCCGGACGTATTGATTTATATGAGTTGTCCGAATCAGGATTTAGACACTTATCACAACGGACTGATATTAGAGCTTACGGAACACGATCGTTTGAAGCAAACATTACACTTCGACAAAGAATTCTCGCAAAACAATCACGGATACGTGCGATGGTACAAGTCACCGAAACACAGAATTATCGCTAAACTGTGTTTAGACGCGTACGAACAGTACTCGTTAAAAGCGGTGGAAGAAATAATCAAGCAATTCGATTCCGAATTTGTGATAACTGTGGACGGCAGAAGACCGGTGAATATGATATTCGAAACAATTAAAGCGAAACTGATGGCAATGCGTATACAACGCACGGTATTGCCGAAAATCGTAGAAGGTCCAGATGAATCTCTCCTGTCGGAACATTACACGCACTATCCAGAGTTAGAGAAAATCGACGAAATGGAGGGAATTGACGAATACAGATCAGAATCGACGGGAACCGTTACGAGAACCGTATTGAACGGGCACGGTATAGACGAGAACGACCAACACAAATACCAAATGTCGGTAAATGAACGGAACGAGAAAATACGATTAATGTCCGAATTCGGCAAACTGTGTCCGGTAAATTTTCTTTACGGTTTGTTCAAATTTGGCTCGGAGAACTATTGCGTAAAGTTTATGGGGAAAATGTACTATTTTGCCGGTTCTGAGGAAATGCAATTGTTCTGCAAATTTCCGAAACTATTTGTAGAAATCCCGAGACCCGGGTTGCCTGTAAGAGCCATATTTTACGGTCCCGAAACGTTGTCGAGTACAGCGGCAAGAGCTGTCGGTAGTTTCTTCGGTTACAACGTGATAGACGCAAATGACATAATAAACGTAAACAAAAAAAAAGAAAAACGAATGTACGCGTACGCAATCGTCGAGTCCTTATTAGAAAACGCGCTAGTGATCAATGAAATAAAAAAAATTCAATCCGGCGAAATCGACACAATGAGAAATGCTATTCGTGACTGGATACGGCTATATTACGAAAACTTCGTTTCAGAATCGCTCAGCGAAGGTGATGATGGTAAATACAAAATGTTTAAATATTATTCGGATCAAAGTAAAAATTACGATACTTATAAACGATTTACTGAATTAAGTCGTCTTTGTCGATAACGTACGTATTACCACCGTCACGTGGTCAAAGTTCGGACACGTTTTAGGCTACTTCCGTCATAAAAAAAATCAATTATAATTTAATTTTAATTTTTTTTTTCTGCTATCAAATTATAAGTCACAGAACACTGCTTAATACGTATACTGTAAAAGACATTAACTTTATATGATAACGAAAAATATTCGTTGAAAACTTCAAATTTTTGTTTAAAAATTACTTTTAAAAGTAATTAAAATCAATAATAATTAAGTTAGTAATTAAATATTAAATGTATACACTGCTCGTATACGCGTGCACGTAATAAGTACTTAACAATTGTTTAAAAACAAAATAAATCACTATAGATCGGAGTCATTAATTTCGAATGAAAATGCGTACAACAATTATCATTGATTTTGACACACTTGGGTAGTATTCCGAATACATTATTCGGAATACTGTATTTCTGAATACTCTTTACATACTTTTTTCGAAAACATTTAAAACAGTATTTTAAACACACTTTAAAAAAATTCTGAACACAGCATTCCGAATATTTCATACATGTCAATCATATCTTAAATATTTTATACCTACATATAAAATAATAACTTATTACTTAAATGTAAAAAGTAATTAATTAAAAATATATATATATGAGTAGCAACTAACAACAGTAGGTATTTAAAACAACATCAAATATTTTACCAATAATCTTCCTATATTCAGTTGTTAGAATCCGGCCTTATTTAAATAATTAAATACATTTGATTACATCGTGTTACTATAATCGTGTTCCGTTTTATAACTAATTGGTGTATTATTAATTTACTTATTTGTTATTGTTAATTTATAAACACAGAATTTAATAAAATAATTAAACCCTCAAATACACATTTGATCACTGTTTTATTCGATTAAATAATAATAATATAATTACTATATATTTGATATTCGTATTACTGAAAACTAGAAACAAAAAAAAAAAAAAAATTATTCTAAAATTATATGATATACCTTTTACGAAGTATTCAAAATACTCTTAAGGAAGCATTTTACCCGAGTCTGAATTTCGATTATATTTTATACACTGATACAAAGAATAATTCTTTATTTTTAAATACGCTAATATTTTAATTTTGTTACGTTTTATCGACAATTCAAATATCTTATCCGTTCGCGTTGATCATTGAAGTATTCTGTTCTATAGAAATGGTCTGTTTACCAACGTGGTTTGTTTTGTAGAGACAAGTTACGAACACGCGAAAGAAGAAGAACTGACACGTCTCAGAAATTATTTTGAATCGTACGGCATAGATTTTATTGACGATTTAGACGCGTGCATTCGTGTTTACAAAGAACCAATGACCTTAGTAACGCATTTTGAAAATATGCTAGAACAAAATAAACGTGCTTTGAGAACGGATCACTTAAATAAAAACGAAATTACCCAACTCGAATTAATGGATATTGTAGTTGACAATGTACGGACGAAAAACAACGAGAACAAAAACTGGATTATTGTGAACGCGCCGTTGGATTTTCGTTTAGTGAAAAAACTGACCGCAGCTAACCTCAGCCCGATCCAGTTGGTGTTTTTTCGCGACCCCGATCCGATGCACAAGGTGTTATTGAGCGGGAAAATGTCCGACGACGACCGGGACAGAATAGTTTGCGAAGCCTCCGAAAGCGTGAGAAACGGAACTGGACGCGAAACGACGGTCAGGGAAAAAATTTATCTCGAACACGTCCAAAAAACGAACGGCACGCCGATCAACACTTTCGAAGAAGAATACGAGTATTTCGGTAAAGAACTGTCGTTGTACGACGAATACGACATTGAAGATCCGTATGAATACGCGAATATAAATATCAGTAACGGTCGCATAATGCAAATGATTACGCCGAAAATAACAGAACGGCTCGATCAGTACACAACAAGTCTGCTGGAACAGTGGCAAACATTGAAAGAACTCGTATCGTACGAAATGAACCGCGATTATATCGATTTTAACGTTATAGAATGTAAACCCGATTCCGCGACAAGTGTCACTGTTAAAACGCTGGTCGAAGACACTTTATATTACGTAAAAACGTAAATACAATTTATAATAATATATCGTAGTCAGTGGCGTAGCCAAGGGGGCTGATGGGGCTGCAGACCCCCATCCCCCCCCCAACCGAAATGAATAGATAATCAGTTTTTTAGTGGGTACCGTCTATACGTATTAATAATTAACATATAAATTACATAATTATCAGCCTCAGCTCCCCCAAAAAAAAAAATCCTGGCTACACCACTGTATCACAGTCAGTGGCGCAGAGTGTTCGGTAAAAAGAGGCGATAAAATTCTAACCGACCCCTGCTCTATATCGTAGACATTTTTCTAAGATTTATTTATATTTATTTTTCAATTATTATTTAATACGCGAGTACATACAATATGACGTGTACCATACAATTAATAGCAGGAATGAAAAAAGTTAAATGCGTAAACTTTTCGTTTATAATCTATTCACGAATAAAAACTTTTTTGTTCTATAATAACAAAATATAACATATACGTATTTTATATTTTTCGTGAATTATTTAAAATAGGTAATATAGAAGTTTCTCTAAAAAAAAAAAACGTTTTTTTACAAAATATTTGGGTTGTGGACGGATCTTAAACAATGCCACGTGCAGTGGCGCACACATTAATGGGGTCGATCGACCACCCCCCCCCCGTTCAAAAGGGTGGGTGGGGCAATGCTGGTGTTACGGAGCTAAAAAATGTAAATAATATCTTTTTAATCGTAATTAATAATATAGTGCACGCAAAGTTGTCATTGGGTGTCTACCAGTTGTCTATTGGGTGGTGGCCGGGTGTGTAAAATATCGTTAGACCCATCAATGTGCAGTTCAGTGCGCGCCACTGGCCACGTGGCTTTGAGATCAGGCGAAAAAATTTCGATGTACTTACCGCTCATTCTTATTATTGATTACCGTTCGTTTTCACTGCAAATACAATAATTAAAATTCTTACACAATATTCTTACTCGAATTGTCTTATTATTTTTTTTTTTTTTGTTCTCTTTTACGCGGATAAAATGAATCCGCCCACCTTAAAACACGTATTACTCGGCGCCACCGATTATAACCGTATATAGTACCCGTATTTCGGTACCTCGGAAATAATAACATCTGCGGAAGACGTTCGTTTTTCTTTTTTCAGGTTTCTGTCGGACAACGTATACGACGTGTCCGCCGCTGCGGACTGGGACGATGCGACGACACCCGACGTTACGGGGAAATACAACGGCGACACTTCCGTTTATTGTCCCGTTCGTTACGCGAACGGTAAACTTTCGGTCGGTTCGAAAAAGCACGCGGCAGTGTATCAAAACAGATATTACTACGCGAGCTGTTCCGACCATCTCAAAGCGTTTATGCGTGATCCTAGGAAATACGCTGCGTTCACCAGTGCGCCGGTGCGCGGACCCAAACCGAAAATATCGCTGATGTGTCCGTTCGGCGCGGAAAACGTAGAATCGACGGTGCGGCCGCTGTTGGATTCGTTCGATTTGATTCTCGTGGACGCGTACGGGACATTCGCGGAAAAAGTGTTGCCGAAGGGCGTGCCGATGTTGGGCGAAATGTACGAAGAGCCGACGCTCCGGAACGTCGTCGACAGATACTTCGCACCGGGAAACCGAAGCAAAGAGTACGTGGACGGCCTGCGGAAGTACGTGGACAGAGAAAACGATTGTCGTTTGGGCTACGAAGACTGGGAGAAAATGAATTCGGTGTTTTTTCGCGTCGACGACGTAGGAACGTGCTACAAGAATTATCCGCGAAACGCGACGGAACTGGCGTGTTTAAAAGAGTGCGGCACGAGTCCGGACGTGATCGTCGAGCTGACCGCCGGCGGCCGAGGCGAACGGAAAGAGAACGCGAAAAAAGCGGTGATCCGTAACCGGTTGAATTGTCAGAAAACGCTGATCGACATGGCCGTGGCCCGGGACTACGCGGACCGGCGGGACACCGTTAACAACCGGTCGGTAACGTACAAGAGGATACTGGCTGAAACGATTCGGCGACAGAAAATGGACAGGGTCAGAGCGCGCTTGAGACGTTTGATCCGAACGATTGCCGCGGAAAAGGTGTTCGGGCGCGTCGCGGTCCACAGCTTGTGCGACGACGAGGAGCGCGCGGCGGTCAACCGCAACAGCGGAAAGCGGTGGAAAACGACCGGCCGCCGCCGCCGCCGCCGCCGCCGGGTTTCCCGTCGTTGTGCTCCGAGCTGAATCCGAGACGGAAAACGATAATCGTGGATTACGGACTGAGCGCGGACGATTTTTCGGAACTGGATGATTTCGCGACACTGGAACTGATCGACCGGACGGTGAAAGACGAATTCCCGGAGCGCCGCGAATTCGTCGTGTCCGAATGTTTCTCCGGCGGTCTGACGTTACCCGCGGACGCGACGATCGAACGGTGTCTGGACGCGGAGGACGCCGCGTTGGCGGACATGCGGGACTTTGCCGGCGCGTCCGGCGTGCCGTGGATAACGGCGGAACGCGATTCCGCGGAGTCGACGGGCGCCGCGCTGCGAACGGCCGCCGGACTGTTGCGGAAACTGCGCGGCGCCGACGCGGTGCAGACGACGTTCGACGTGGACTGCCGGACTGCCGAGGACATGTTGTCCGCCGGCGAGGCGTACCTGAGCCGGTACGGGCGGCGGTGCCCGGTGCGGGCCGCCGTACGGCCGGATTCCGTGCACACGTTCCGCGCGGACTGCGTCCGGCCGGTGGTGCACCGGCACTACGTGTACTACCTGAGCGGCGCCGAGAACCGCGACGAGTTCGTGCGACGGCCGTTGGAATACGCGCTCCGGCCGTTCTCGCCGGCGCCGCCGGACGTGCCGCTGTGGATCGCGGTGCTCGGGCCGCCGGACAGCGGTGACAGGTCGCGGTGCGCGCAACGGTTGTGCGACCGGCACGGTTTCCAGCTGATCCGGATCGAACGGGACGCCGGCCCGTACCTGACCGCGTACTGGTGGACGGACGACGGGAAATCCGCGCCGTTCGCGTTGCGCCGGGGCGGCGTGCTGAACGACTTCACGCTGGTAGAGATCGTCAAGTCGGCCGCGCAAACGTCGCGGGCCATCGTCCAGGGTTTCGTGATCGACGGGTTTCCGAACACGCGCCAACAGTTCCGCTCCATGGACGATTCCGGCATGATACTGCACCGGGTTTTCGTTTTGAACGGTCGTCAGCCGCGTGGCGACGACGTGTCCGCGTTGTCGCGGCACAGGCGCCAGGCCTGGGACGAACAGTTCGTCGGCGAACCGTGGATATCGGAACACTACGGGAACGCGATCGCGATCGACGGCGACGGCGACGGCGGCGACGACGAGATGGACGCTGCGATCGAGACGTGCGTCCGGTCGCTGAGGGAGTACCGGGACGACGTGCTCGCCCGCAGGCCGTGCCGTCTGGCCGGCGTGCCGGTGACGAAGAGCGAGCGCGAGAACAAGATGACCGCGTATCTGGACACGTGCCCGGTGTGCCGTGTGGACGACGGCCGTTCGAACAGGCCGCGAGATACGGCCGGTCTGCGACGCGGCCTGACGCAGTACCGGTCGTGGTTCTACTGGACGTGCCGGGAACACCGCGACGCGTTCGCCGGCGACCCGAACAGGTACGCGGACGCGGTGCCGGACGAACCGGTGCCCGTGGCCGCGTCCGTCGATCCGGACGAGAACGCCGTTCTCGAACACTGTTCGGACTTGTGCGTGGTGTGCGCTCTGTCCCGGCCGTGGGACCCGGTGTACAGACGGGGGAAACGGTCGCACGTGGCCGAGTACGACCGGCGGACGTTCGCGTTCTGCTCGGCCGAGTGCCTGGACGAGTTCGTGCGGCGGCCGCTCGCGTACAGCCGGTACACCATGCGCGTCAGAGGACCGCGGGACGACGAAGAACCGCGCGTCACGGACACGGCGATCGAACGGTTCCCGGACGCGGGCTACTTGGAACAGACCGTCGAGTTTCCCGTCGGTTCGGCGCTGGCCGAACTGATGGCCGTCAGGCCCGTCTATCCGGGCCTGTCGGCCGACGTGTCGGCCATGGTGTTCTTGGGACTGTACGTCGGCGCTACGGACGCGGTCGCCGACGACGACGTCAGACAATATTTTCGGAACGCTTACCAAAGGTTTTCCGCCGCCTGCAACGATTTCAAAATGGTCGCGTTCAGGCTCAAGTTTATGGTTTAACGCGTTCGACGCGCGCCGGCTTAAAAGTCGTCACCGTTCCGTTACTCTACGCGTTCGCTCGCTGTCTACGACGCGTGTCGTATTTTTTTTTTTTACTCGAATTAATATCCACGTCGTCATTCGATTCGTACGAAATCCTATGACCTGTAAACAATTACAACACCTGTTAAAAACAATAATTAAATGACTAATGTACACTTACAACAATACCTATATACGCGTGTTGTGTACACGTTTTATCTATAACACGGCGTGCAGCCTACGCAGTGGCGTCATTTCAGTTTTCGAAAGGGGGAGGCAAAAGATTTAACCGGCCCATTTAACTATTTCCCACTCACATTTAGCTCAATAAGTTTTACATAATTCTGATATTTTCATTATTATGGGCACGAATCGACCGATATTTTATTTTTTGGAAGGGTGGGAGGGGAGGAAATTCATTACTTTGTCAGCTATAATAAATGTATGTACATATCATAAATGACTACCTATATAGTACATATGAGATGCAAGTTTTGAAGTTTTCCTTGTCGTGACGTGTTAGAAATGACGTTTTGTGACCAGTTCTGAGCAGCTTGTTCAGTTTTTTTCCTCTTTTTCTCACCGTCTTGGGTCACACACAACCTTTGGCTTTTTTCATTTTTATTCTTTTTACACTTGCCACTCATGAATTATAATATATACATAAAACTTACGTTCAGAACGTTAAAGAACGGCTAAACGATTTCGTTTATGCCGTACGCGATACAGATAGGTCAACCATCAAACGTACATCGTATGTACATATTCTTCGAAATAACGTTAATAATTTACGCACTGCCTTTAGGTAACGATAACCATGTTTATCGAAAACAATATCCAGAACCGCGATGAGTTGTAACCACGAATTAATTACCTTCTTTAATCGTGCTCATAACTCGTTAGTCATTACTACAGATTTGGTTAGAACAACTATCATATTTCCATCATCATCTCGGCACAAATCGTGTCGGCCCACTGTTATCAAGGGGGGGGGGCAAATGCCCACCCTGCCCACCACCAAATGACGCCACTGAGCCTACGTATTGTGTACCCGTGCGTGTATATTAAATTCTGAGCAGAGCGAGGAATCTGTTGGTTTTACGAAGCTGTGTTTTTTTTATGTCTGTACCATGAATGTTCTACCGGAAGGAGTGCTCCGATTTGTACGGTCACAGTTTGTTTCCGGTATAGCGAATCGCATCTAGTTCGGTACATTGGAGAGGTCATTTTTTTGATTTTCCCAAAAACGCCTAAATACTATACCGAAAAATTACATAAAAACGGTAAAAACGCGATTTCGTCAAAAACGATTATCGTTATTTCTTCATAGTTTCGAAACTAATGGGCATGGAAATTTAAAATATTCATCAAATACGTAACTGTTTATTATATTAAGAAAAACTTTCTTTTAATTTTGGACTGTTTATAGCAAGTGTTGAGATATTTAATTCATAAAAAGAGTTCGTTTTTGTTATATACCTACCTAAAATATTACACCGAAGCTCCGCTCGGAATCGTTTTATCGAACGCAATGATTTATCATTGCTTTCAAATTTACAATGATAACAATACACTCTAAAATCTTTATCCGAGTAATTCGCTTAAGCGACATTCACATTTCACAACACCTCACGGCTCGCGTTACCTTTTTTTTTTTTTATGTCTGTACCCGAAAATTCTACCGGAAGGAGTGCTCCGATCTTTACGTGTAGCACTATTTTCCGGCAGAGCAAACTGCATCTATTTGGTACTTTAAAGCGGTCATTTTTCGATTTTCTCAATACTTTTCGTAAGTGTCAGAAGAAACTGTATACCGAAAAATTACACGGTAACAAACGCAATATCGTCAAAATCGATTATTATTGTAATTTTAAAACTAATGGTCGTAGAAACCTGGACGTCTCACCAAATATGTAACTTTAAACTGTATTAACGAGACACATATAGAAAAAAAAAAAAATTCTTTTAATTTTGTGCTATTTATAGCAAGCGTAGATTTTCAGTAGTGACGTTACGAATTGTTCGATTTTCGAACGAGGGTTTTGAAAAAAATTGTTATTTAGCATAAACGTGCAAAATGAATTATTCAACATAACATTACATAATATAGCTGGCACTTAAAAATATTTTTATGAAATCTGCCGAGAAACTGGTCGGCATTATTGAATTGAAGAAAATATATTACAAGTGAACTATAGTAAATAAAATGTGTATATTGGTATATTTTGTGTAGTGAATAAATTGATATTTCATTTTACTTGATGTGTCGTCGAATTCGACCACCAATATTTTCTTAAATATTATGTTAACAGTATTGTTGTCTTTACCATTATCGTGTGAAAAAACATAATTTCTTTATAAAAAAAAATATATATATACATATGCATAAAATACATAAAAATCAAGAAATATGCAAATTGTTTCTATAATTAGCAAAATATGCATTTCAGATTTTCGTTTTTTGAACTAGTCTTTGTATAGAACGAATTTATAGCTTGGTCTGCTCTCTAATCGAGAGCGTATTCGTTATTTTTCGTCTTATTAAGATAACGTGTTGTGAGTTTGATATACTAGTACAGTGGTTCCAAACCGCGGGGGAATTTAGATACTGCAAGGGGGAAATGTAGTGATAATGAAATAACGAAAATTTTGTTGTTAAAATAATTATGCCATTCTACAATCAGTAAAATTGAAAAAAATTAATTAATTTTCGGACAGTCGCCCATAATAACCTATAATATATAGGTAGTTATTTTGTAAAATTTATTTGTACGGCTAACTAAAAAAAAAAAATAAGTCATCTAAATTCTAATTTAAAGGGGGGCGTGAGATTTTTTTAAATTTACAGAGTGGGCGTAGAATAAAAAAGGTTGGAAACCACTGTACTAGTAAATTATATCACATTTATTTGATAACACCCCCCCTTTCCTTGACTTATTTCTGGTTATGCCACTGCAAATTTCATATAATGTATAATATCATATTCATATACGTTAAAAATTATGCTTTTAAATTTACTAAGCAAACAGGTGAAAATAAAACAATATTTTATCAAAAATGTCAATCTGTATACATATATACATATACGTCATGTTGACTTTGATATTATAATATTTTTCGATAGCTTATATACGCCCATTTATTCAATAAAATCAACAACACGTATAAAAAAAACTACTACTACATATAGTACCTATCTATACAGTTAAATCTTTATTATTTGTATTTAAACGAGTAACATCTATCCATGACATTGATTATCGCGTACCTATTTCCAAACAAATCGTATGGCTATGATTTCGTATAAGTATGTAGCGTATCGTAATTTTTTTGTATAGTGCACAACATATTAGTTCCGTCGACATGACGTCTATAAAATCTTTCTGGACCAATTATTGTGACAAGAGTTCGGTACACGGTCTCCGATATGTCGTCCATAAAGAAGTGAAACTTTGGGAAAGGTATGATGAGTTCATGAGTGAAAAACGTATTTCATATTTTCATCTATTATTACATTTAATAGTGAACGAAAGAATAATTTTATGCTCTGAAAATAAAGTTCTAATTTTTTTTGTATAAACTGAGCTTTTTTTTAATGTGAGATCTACATAATTTTTTAGTCAATTAATGTGCGTTTTCACAGGTATATAATTTGAATTATTCATTTTTATGCTATAGACTAAACGATAATTATAAAATGTGTAAGATATTTTTATCGATACATTTTGTTTAAAAAAATCGCACAGAAAAAAAATGTTATTCCACACTTAAACACATCCGATTTATAGAAATCGCAATTTCATATTAAACATAATTACAACCAATGCCGTAGCCAGAAATTTCTCGCCATTTTCACAATTGCGAAAATACTTATCACTCGTCGGATCATAGTTACCTACTGCTTTTGTCCAAAATGATATTTCATATCAAATTGTAATATTTATAAATAAATTATAAAATTTTAACTCTTAACTAAGTTAAATTACTTTTTTCTCAAAGTTAATTTTTAACTTTTGAAGTCAACAAAATCAATATAACTTAGAAGACGTAAATTTTGACTTAATTCATATATTTGTATATTGCCCTCTATAATGAGTTTAAAAATAAGTTAACTCGCCCAGCCTCGTTTATTGTAACTAGAGAACTTTTTGAAAATTTGTTTTTATTTAAAATACAATAACTAAAAATGGAAATATATTACTTACCTATATCGACCATAAATATTTGAAAATAATTTGTCAGTACATAAGTATTAAGTATGTACCTATTGTGTATATTAATAACAAATTGCACATACCAAGTGAGTACGAAATAGAGATTTATAACGACGATGTTATATAAACTAATATTGTAACCCGTAATGTGTTAGTGTAAATATTGTAAAAACTTCAAGAAATCATAATAATACATTTTCGTTTATGTAGGTTAATGTGGGCAATGTTGTTGGCAGTGGCTGGCGTCACTATTTTCGTGCACCTGTACGTTTCGTGGAAAACGTACTCGTATTCTTCTATGGAAATTGTCGTAGACGATCCTCGATATCCTCTTAGCAAAATCGATTTTCCAGCAGTAACTTTTTGTACCACCAACAAAATTGTGTACTCAAAAGCTAAACATCTGATTTTAAAGTATGCATTTGATTGAATTATTTTTTCGATGATAATTTTTTTATTTACGCAATGCCTCTCTATAGGTACATATAAAAATACCGAATACTTATATACAATATATAATCTATATGTATACGTATATGTGTTTACAAATGAAATCGATTATTTTAATCGTCACGTATTTTTTTATTTGAGTCAATATTTTACCGTGCTCAAATGACGTAGTTACCTATTGTACCTTTACATTTTACATAATAGAAAATTTATGTCTACATAAATACTTACGTTGACTAAAAAATGTCTAAAAAAAAAAACCGTTTTTTTTTCGTTTTTAGTAAATACGATCACGATCCAGAATTGAGAAGAAAATATCAAAACTCGTTATACGTTTTGGGAATGTTACAATATCCGTATTACAATGAGTTATCGCTTTTTATTCGAAATAACTCCGTGGTTAATTTACCTTTGAACAATATTACCGATTTGATGTTGAACGTAATTATTAATTTACATACGTTAAAATTATTGTGTTACACACCTACAGCGATAATAATTATCCATCGACTCTCACAAAACCTTTTCAGCTAATGCCTACTATTGACGAAATGTTTAACAGTTGTTATTGGAGAGGCACTGGATACAACTGTTCGGATTTAATAAGGCTACAACGCACTGAGGAGGGGTTTTGTTATTCGTTTAACAGCAAGACGTCGGAAAGAACAGCGAAGTAAACGTCGAGAATAAAATTTCCTTTTTTTTCTTAAACACGTTAAGAATTGTTATCAATATGCTACGTATGAATCGGTTATTTTTAAAAGGCACTAAGTCCACATTTCGTATTTAATATTTATTTAGTATTGAAGAGTATTAAGTCAAAGACATAGTGCCTTTCAATACTTAACCTATAAATTGATGTGCATAAAGAAATAAAAAATTCATAAAGAGTGCGTGGATAATGCGATTTTCTTCGCGGAACGATCAATACGCTTGATACAGCATGAAATCCATCATAAAATTATGAATGACAAAATGTGGACTTAGTGACTTTTCAAAACATATAACCGATTTTATATAAAAAAAACTACGTTACTTTGAAATCGAAAATTCCTTGTGCCTAGATACGTCTCAAACCTTAATTTCATTGTTAGGAAGCCAGAGGATCATATAATATTTTGTAAATAAATATATGTACAATGTACATATTACAATAAAAAATATGAGTATATATCTTATATACACATGTATATATATATATGGGTCCGGAACCTAATTCATGTATCCTAAAGAGGTACTTAAATTATATCGCTGAGTCGTCGAAAACCTTCAAAATTCTCGAGCAGTTTAATATTATAGCTGCTGAGTACATGTTGTACTTACTACAGTACTACATCTCAATAGACTTCACTACACAATTAATGCAATCAGCACTTGAACTCGATTGCTTGGATTTTCTGTTACAAATTATTACCTGTATTCAGGTATTCTATAGTAGATAGAAGCCTATAATACAGTACTTAATAGCTACTACTACTTAAAAATAAAATGGTTGAATAAATACGTTTCGCCGATATTTTGACTGTTATGTAACGAATATGTACCTATACAGTGAAGCTTGTTTAAAGTGAATTACCTATAATTATAATAGAAGTTCTTTATAAATTTCAATGTTTATTAACCAGAAAATTAAACGTTAATATGTTTTTTCTCTTATATACAAAACTACATCTGAAATTTTTTAAAGTCCTAAAAAATTTCCTTTAGGCGAATTTTATTTTAATTTCATTTCCAATTTAATAATTTTAAATAATAATCATTATATTAATATTATATAGGTACCTATCTAAAGTGAATTATATATTACGTTTTTAGTGATAGTGAAATTAACCCCCCTATGATTGGACCGAACGACATGCTAATACCGCTCAGAAACAATGCGGCTGGAAAAATGAGCGGACTTGAAGTGCTTCTGAATGATATCAATGAATATTTCCCAAACAATATACAGGCTAAAGGATATAATGTAAGGCAATGGAAACAATGTAGTACTGTTATTTACTAAGGACTTTAGAACTAAGGCTCAAAGTTCATCAATACTAGAGTGTGTTTTTCTTTAATTGTGAACATTTAAAAATTTAAAAAATTGTTTTAACTCGGTTTACAAGTATTTTAGATTTACTCAGTTTTGGGCTCAATTATAGATAATGGTACACACACCTGAAGACTTCCCAGACATTTCGAGCAGTTATAAGATTTACAGCCAGCTCAACCAATCGTCCCATATATCGGTAAGTGTTAGTCACATAAAAGCAGATAAATCGCTCCACCGAGTTTCAGAAGAAGATCGCAATTGTTTCTTGTTCGAGAGAAGATCAATAAAAGAAAAGAAGTTGCCGGCCCTCAAAAGTAATGCTGAAGACAATTGTTACAGTAAGTGCAGACTACAGACCACTTACAAAATGTGCAATTGTACGCCGTACTACTTTGATATGGAAGGTAAAGGAGTCTTATTACTGACTAGAAAAATAAAGATAGCAATATGTATCTATAAAAAAAAAAAAAACAGCACCATTAAAATAGCAAAAAACAAATAAGGGAAATCAAAATGACTAATAAGAATATTTATATTATTAACATAGTACCTACGCCTTCTTCCCAAAAATATATGGTAAATGATGCACACTTGTACCTACACGATTGTTATTATTATTGTTATTGTTACTGTTACTGTTAGTATTACTATTACAATAACAATTACTATTACTATTACTATAACTATTTTTAAAAAAACAGACAAAATAAATATGTTGTATAATGTATATTTTCTTCAGAAATAATCCCAGTTTCACAATTTTAATATACTGAATTTAAATATAGTATGTGATTTTTGGTGATAAACAAAAATAAAATAAAATACTTATTAATTATAATAATTTACTAATTATTAGTTACTTCGGTAATTTAAAATCATTAATGAATAGCATTTAATAAGAAAATACTAGATTAACAACATTTTATTTGTCAAGGGTGACAAATAAAATATAAATTAAATAGTATTATATATCCCGTGCAAACGCTACACACAATCAATATAAAAACTTCTAAATATTGCTGGTCAAATGAAGACGAATGGTTTTAAATTACTTTCATTTTGCTGAATGTGCTGTTCACAATATTACCTTGAGTGTTAGAAAGAATGTAAATACAAAATGTACAGACGCCACAAAATTTAAATAATAACATTTTACTAAATAAATAAATTATTATCATATTAAATTAAGTAGGTACTTGATAAAAAATTAATTAATTAATTTTTTGTTCTTGCTATAGGACCTATTTTTCAAATCGCATTGTTTATTAGAAATGTTAAAGTTAGTTTAATCCTTTCGCATCAGTAGGAACACTGATTAAGATATTATAGATAACTTCCTAAGAATTATTAAATACACAATAATAAGCAATAATATCATATTTAAATATAATTACAATATTATAGCACACAAATTTACATTTTGTAAAATATATTTGTTGCAATTTCTTTTTTTTAAAGGAAACAATCAAAATTGCGGAATTGAACACATAAACTGTTTAGGAAAAATGAACGGTATGATTATTACATAAATACAGTTGTATTTCAATTACTTGTCGAAATTTATTGGATTATTAGATATTGACTTTTTGACCTGGCATTTACCTATGTTTTATGTTTATCCGCAACACGTAGTGCTTCAGCAGAGCGTCGAGGCCCCAGAAGAACCAGGATTTCCTAAATGGAGTGTACCGGTTTTCATGAACTGTAGCTGTCCACACCCATGTTCGTTCATCGGGTACACGACAGAAATCCGAAATTTTCAAAGGTTTATACATACTACATTATGTTCTCGTGATTTCCTGATATTTATCCAATATAAAAATTTTTTTAAATACATATATATATATATATATATATATATTATTAAGTAGTTAAGTAGGTAATAAATAATAATAAAGGTACCTATTAATATTAAGTAAAACTAAAATTAATGTATACATATATATAAATGATTTTATTTAAATAAATTACGAGTTTGACAACTAAATACACAACGTAATCATAAAAAAATTCAATTGCAATACAACATTTTACCAAAAACAATATGGATAAGTAGGTTACATTTTTTTTTAATTTCTCTCTCTCTCTCTCTCAAAAGAAAAACTCGAGAATGGAATGTTGGTAGGTTAATGTTGGTTTGTTGGCAAGTACTCGTATAAGTACGAGTACTTACTGTCTTACTATAACACTAAATTATATTTAAAATGTTAGTAGGTAGGTTAAAAATATTTTTTCTACAGGTGAAACAATTACTGTATACTGAAAACAAAATACTATGATTAAATTAAAGTTTAAGTTCAGCGAAACTATGACTAAATTTTTTTTAAGTCGATTCAAACAAAAAATTACTTATTTTAAACTTCTTATATTTTGAACTATCTCATTCCGGTGTCTGATTTTTGTCAAAAATCGCTAGGCATTTTAAATTATATTTTGCACTTGAAATTTCTATGAATGTACCTACAATGTAGATGTACCTTTCTTTGCTATTTAAATATATTCGTTATTTTACAAGATTTACTAAATACCCCTTTTCGTGTAACAGAAAAATTGATTTTAAACTAAACGTATCACTTTAACATTAGAATAATTTTTCTGTATTATTATTATTATTATTATTTAATAGTGACTTCATGGAGTACAATGATCGTCCAAATGCTTACGTGCACATTGACATACATTACAAGGAACGGTTTGCAATCAGTTACCAGAGGTCTACGAAATACACTACGCAGGATTTATTAGGTAAGGTCAAGTCACTCCAGACATACATTTTTCTATTTAAAAACATTAGACATTAATAAGTATCGGAAATATTAAAAATTGTTATTGATTAGTAAACATATTTATTTTGTAACGTATATGTTAAGATATTTTCAGAAATCCGTTAAAATGCTTAGAAATTAAATAATCGTCAATACGAGAATTAATTTTTATTTATACATTTAAAAGTTATCATTTATTAACTTAATCTACTAATATAAATATATTGTACGTTACAGTGAATTAAAAATTTTAATTGGTATAAGTTACATATTATGTGCAGTAAACAGTGAAAATAACGATGACTATGCGCGTAATCCAGTACCTCTTATGAGTGCCCAATTACTCATAAATCAAAAACCTTTGATTTACAATCAAATAAATTGGTTTTTTTCATTAGTGACGTTTGGAGGAATGGCAAGTTTATTTCTTGGTTGCAGTTTGATCAGTGTGCTGGAGATAATTTATGTTGTCTACAAATCTTTACTGATGCTGAAACACAAATACACTAAAATCGAGTCAGTTCCAAAAAAATCACAACTCATTCTGTACCGAAGACATCGTTCGTACCGTTTTGGCAAACCTTTGTACATTCCGCCCAGGGAAAAGTCACCAGATGTCTGTTTTGACGTTAAATACTAAAAATACACTAAGAGTTCTACATACAGTTGTACAGAGAACTGTAGTAGATTAGCAATCGAGTACACAAGAAAGTAAAGGTATCGAAACAAGAAAACATCATAATTTTATATATATAGCATAATAATACTGATTATATATTTCAAAATAAGTATATTGATTAACAAGTAAATTAAAACTATTATCAAATGTTTTTAAAATATAATATTACACTATGGTATTTTATCACACAGTAAATTTGGCATTTAAAAAAAAAACAAGATTAATTTAGATCGATTTGAATATTACAAGTTCAATTATCTGAATTATCTTCTCTGGAATCAGAATCTTTGAACAATACGCTCTCAAGTACTAAAAAAAATAAAATAAAATTATTGTCAAAATAAAAACTTTATAATTATTCGCATGTTTTATTCGGTTATAAATATAAAAACCGTGCACATTGTAATAGTGTTTAACTTTATTGCATATGCAAGACCGTAACCCAATCATTTTTTTTTATGACCTTTTATTAAAATAAATTTCAAAGTATACATCACAATATCAACTCAATTTAATTTTCAATTATCTCACTAACATATACGAGTACATGTAAAATCAACACCAGGGCAAAAGTATAAAATATGTATTTATACCATTCTTTTTTTTAGATGGATTTTTTTCAAGTAAAATATTAATATAATATTTATAATATCACTTTTAATTTTAATACATGCAGTTGACAATATGATAGGTAATTTCTTTTTTATACCTACACAGGTGTACACTGTACAGTATTCCTGTGCAATTTATAAGAGTATAATACACATAATCATTATCGCCAAAAGTAAATTGTCTTTCTTGGCCCTTAGATTGGTCAGATTTTGGTTACAAACTAATTTGAATGATACAATGGATTTATTTACTAAATTTAAAAAAATCTAAGGTATCCACTTTGCGATATTAAAAAAAATGTCTTATCTTAATTTCTCAATTGTACTTATTGATGACATATATACATATATACTAACGTGTAAAAAAATTATCTTTTTTTGTTAAGATGATATTTTAACATTTCAATCGTAACTATTACAAATAATTCTACACAAAAAAATATTACATTATTCTTGAATTTACTGAAACTAAACATTCAAGTTTTTAACACCGAAAACTGAATCATAGTTATAAGTTTAAGAAATGCTGTATAGTGTATAATATAACATACTGTATGAAAACATAAATAAAATGATAAAACATTAAATGGATTTCTTTTCAAGAAATACGAAGGTAAATGTGAACATAGTGAAATGAATTTCAATATGTAAATATAACACTTTTACTGTATATACTTGTACAATATAAAATAATATTTGTATTAATATTTAATACTGTACTTTACTATACAATATTCTAATAATCGTAGCGTGCATAGAAATGATTTTATAACCTAAGAAGTTTGTACAAAAATACAATAGTTTACTTAAGTCAACGACCAAGTGTAGAAACAATGAATAAAAATGGTTTTATAGTTCACTTTAAAAAATATTATGCTATATATTTTTATCTTTACTGAGGTTACCACAGTAACGAAAATTGAATATAGCTAATTGACTTCTTACTAACAGTTTTCTAATTTTAAAACAATTCCGGTTAATAAAACTAGAACCGAGTTATGGTTAAAAGCAATATGTCACCAACAAAGTTTTACTAGTTTTAAACAGACTAGAAAATATAATTCTCATTTTCAAAAAATTGACTATATATATATATATAAGAAGAAAAATTTGTGAGTGTTAACTTGAGAAACAGTACCTAATATTTTTAAAACAAGTAGTATATTTATATTAATAAATTAATTTAATTCTCTCGTTTTCTCCACAATGGATGCCACTCCTACAGTGCTCCTTATGTATTCATTTCTTATTCTATTTATTCTTCTTAGTCACACCACACATCCACCTTAGTAAGCTTATCCCTGCTATACTAATTCTCTGTTACATTTTCTTATGTCCATCACCCAACACTCCATAGTCATACACAATTTCTGGGCTCACTACTATCTAAAAAAAAATCTACCTTTCAATATTATCAAATTTATTCTCTTGTTACTCAAGAGTAATACAATACAAATATACTAATGTAATTCATACTTCTGGATGTTTACTTACTTTTGAATATACTTTCAACACAGTTAATATTAGTTGCTGATACCGACATTCCCCAAGATTTCATTGGAATATGGAATGTATCATCCATTAAAACTATACTTTCTATACCTCTAGTCAGTTCTATATCATCGTATTCTGGTAACTCGTTCCTAAAGATATATATTTATACATATATGAAATTGATAAATAATATGATGCGTGATTGCTATCTCACCGTATCCTTTTCATAAGATCAATACCGCGTTTTTTGGCCTTGTGAGATAACTGAACCATGTCCAATGTATCTTTGTCATCAAACCATGCATCTGGCTGAAAATGAAATACACTATCAACACCCATTTATCCAAATGTTAAGTAATTTATCACAAACATTTACCATTGAACTGACATCAAGAGATGAACTCGTAGAGCTATTAAATGCTGACGACGATTTTTGCAAAAACGTTGGAGAGCCATTATGAGCTGATATCTACATTGACATTATTCACAAGAAAATATATTCATTAAATATATATATATATATATATATATATATATATATATATATACACACACATACACAAATGTCTATAAATCAAGTTGTAAATACATGTAACTAACCAGATTAGGCAACATAGACAGCGATGAATTTGCCGAAGAAGAGAGATTTTCGTTTTTATTTGGTGGAGGTGAATGATCTCTCGAAGTCTAATTATCAACAAAATAAAACCGTTTAAAAAGTAATACATACCGTAACCTTAAAAAGATTTTGAAATTGCCAATAGTCCAGTAACGCACAAACATACTTTTACTAATAATAAAGATATGTTATTATATATTACTATAATTATTATTAACTCACACAATATAAAAATGTCAATACTCATAAGTCATAACTATGTACTTTTTTTTTATTTATGTGATATTTTTAAAACATGAAAATATTTTAAGTATTTACAATCAACCATTTGTAATGAATACAGTATTCAAAATTTTATAATTAACTTCGTTGACATTATTTAGTGGTGTAGAAAAAAAAGATGAAAAAAAAAAAGCAATTATTATAAAAAACACATGAAAAATAGTTTAAGTTAGTGTTAATGTCAACCAGCACATCTCAATAACATTAATATTAATTAACATTAACTATTTGTTTATACACTTGCATTGAAAAAATTCAACAAGTTAGAATAAATTAATTTCAATATTAGAAAATTTTGTACAAAATTAGGCTATGGATTTTAATAAATGTGTGCAGTACCAGACTATTTTAATGCAATTAATTACACTGCGTATATTTTATAGTGATGGAAGAAGTGCCAGAACATCTGACACAGTGCTTTAAATTACATTCAAATTTATTATACTAACTGCAGGCGGTTGTGGTAATGTATGCCAATCATCAATAGGCTGATAGAAATGCAAACTCTTTTGCTCCCATGCATCATTGTCATCTTCTTGAGAAAATACATCTCGACCGTGGAAAGACGCAGATCTCAATACAGGATTACTAGAATTTTCCACACTTTTTCTATATAAAAAAAAAATTGAATAAAATACAACACTGTTTTCATTAAATATAAATTTAAGAACTTACTCTTTAGGTAACAACTGTTTTTGTAAATCTTTTTTCTTTCCTTGTGCAGCTGCTTTCATTGGGTCATAGTTTTTACGCCGCTTCCAATTTTCTAATTCTGTTTCCTTGTTTGGAACCGGAACTTTAGCTTTGTTGCATAGAATACTAGAATTCCATTTTTTCTTTGATGATAAATTTTTACGAGTAGACAATAATGGTGACTGAAATAATAAAAACCTTTATTGAAATTATAATTTTATTTTAGTTTTCAAATACAAATCCTGCATACTGAATTTGGTTGAGGAGCTCTGGATGTTCTTAAACTGAAACGCCCACAGTCCACTCGTGATAAAGAAGAACTCAAATTTTGGTTTGATGGCTTGTATATGTTAGGTTTATCATTAGCAGTCTTGGTATTTACATTTTTTTTATTTGCATCTTGTAATGGTTTTGAAAATCTATCACGACGTAAACTAAAAAAAGCATACTCAATTAAATGTCTTCTATCTATTTTTAAAAACTAAGAATAAAGTAACATACTTAAAAGTCCGATTATACTGAATAGCAGTAAAAGCAGTTTTATCTACTTTAGCTTCCATCATAGATACACAATTTTCTGCATCTTTCAAAAGCAATTTGGTATCATCATCACTACTTGCACTTCTGAAACTATTTTCCTGTAACATGAAAATTAAAAGATATTCGTTTAACATGTTCACATATTATAGTCGACGCCATGCCTGCATTATATTCATAGAATGATGCACTTAGCAAACATCTTTTCATGTAATTATTAAATATTGTTACATAATCTTATTATTAAAATGTATTGTATATTAGTATAAGTTAATGTTAAGTTTATATTTGTAACAAGGGCTACGCCTGTAATAAATGTTAAATAAAATAAAAAATTATTTGTCAATCTAACAGACAACACAGCGAATCACGCTACACATTCATAAACTGTGGCGTTTAGGTTGAATTTAGAGTTTGAGCACTCTAATCACCAAATTTGATGAGAAGAATATTTCTGAGTGAATCACACATAATTTTTTGTATTATTACACTATTGCTTGACAAAATTTGTATATTTTGGAAAAAAATCAAAATCTTAATCATAGAAATTTTATGAAAAGACTGTGTGATGCCTTCGAAAATATTCTTCTCTTTAAATTAGTTAATGTTTTTATCCATTAAACAGAGAGACTACAAATGCATGTGTGGCGTTCTCTTAAATAATTCTATAAAAAGTTGAAACAAACACTCAAGTCTTTTATACTGGATGCATTTGGCAATGGAATATTTGATTTTCCTGTATGCTTTTTTAAAATTGGTGAATTTGGTTTGAAATCTAAGAACAAAATACAATTATTAATTACTTGGTATTGAAGACAAGATTAATTTTATATTATATGCTATTTACCAGATTTTGGTACAGGTAATGCACTAGAAAGCGATGATTTTCTTTGATTCAATTTTGAATGCCATTCGTTAACCCAACTGGACCGTAATTTCTAAAAAATACAAGTACATCATGGCTTACATTACAATGAAAAACTAAAATTATATTTATATAAAAAAATTAATAAATCAATAACTTACCTTAACCATTGAGTTTGACTTCTTAAAATCATCGATATTATCATCAAAATCACGTGATGGTTCAGATTTATTATCGGTAATCGCATCGTTTCTCTCTATAATATAAGTTCCCGTACTACCAGTGTCACTATTAGAAGAGGTATCATCATCACAATCGTTGGATTCTTGGTAATTTTTGTGGACTGGACTAGAATAAGATTTTCCATTGCCTAAACAAATAGTACAAACAATTGTAATTAGATACAAAATTAAATTTATAAACAAATAAATTATGCTCAATACAATAGAATTTCTTTTAACACAATCACTTTTCAGATTAAAAAAAAAAAAATTATTTATTTCCAAAACACTTTCATTTTATAGAAATTCCTAAATAAAAATTTGATTCTGATTAATGGATTCATTTATTCGTATATTAAATCCCAAATTCATTGGTAACCTCACCTCGAGTATTAGATAATGTAGTCAAAGACGAAGTATCAGCTTCTGACTAAAATTGAAAATATATAAATTTATTTATTTATATAAATCTCAGTATATTATATTTAATAATTTATTACCGTTGTTGGCTCATAAAAACTGTTAACGGGTAGAGATAGATTCCGTTGATGTTTCCGAGTAAAGCTGTTTATAGTAGAAATATTTTCGCTATTTTTACAAGAAGATTCTTTTGTTTTTGCTCCATTCAGTCTTGATGATGACACTTTCCATTTATAATCTGAATTCATCTTTGTATATAACCATAAAACCTAAAAATAAAATCATAATTTTAATATGTATTTAGTAGTATATTAAAATATATACATATAATAATTATTATATAACAGAAAATAATATTTAAAATAGATTGAAACATGTGAAAAGAACATAATTTGTTTCTTATTAGTTTTAAAGGTTTTAATATATATATATATATTATTATTATTTTAGACTTAGGGATTAACTGAAGATTATTAACAAAAAAAAATACTACTATATATTACTTGCTGACAGTCCCGTAGTCACTGTGGGGAGAAGCAAGAAGGAGAACAACCTCCTAAAGATCCCATACATCTCCTACACCATACTCCTACACATATCAATAAGATATATATTTTATAGGCTCGACTATGCAAACCCCTAACACTCGGTTTGTCCAACCTGAAGATTTGATATGGCTACGGGCCTGCTTGCTGATAAGACTTTTTTCAGTAGAGTAGGTAAAAATAAAATGCTAAATCATTTATTAATTTAAACTGAAATTAAAATCAAAATTACCTATCACATAAATAATTTATTTATGTGAAACAGAAAAACTAGCATAATAAATAGCAAACATATGTAATTAAAAAAATAATATGTGGGTAGTAATACAAAAAATGAACAAACATATATAACTGGTTATTATTATTGTTAAACCAAATAATGAAAAACAAATAAAAACTTTACACTCTAATTATTCAATTAAAAAATAAAAAACAGTTTTAATTAGTATTATGCGCTATAAAATTATAACTCTCACCTAGGTACCGTTTCAACAGATTAATTTTTATGAATACAATTATATGATAATAAACTGATTAAATTAATTATAAATTTGAGTTAAATAGTTCAAACATTTAATTATAAAAATGATTACATATTATACGAAAACACTTACATTTGAAAGACCAATTTATGTTTTAAGCTACATCATTTTAATATTATTCTAGACCCTATTCACAAATGTTTTTTTTTTTTTTTTTAATAAATAATATTAAGTACCTATAAATAATAATATGAAAATAAAAACACATTAATACTACATAAACAATTTAAAATTACAAATTTACAAATATTAAAAATGTGTTGTATAAAGTCATTTTAATTTTTAACTGATTCAGTGATGTATGTATCAACCTAGTTGAAAATATAATTAAATTATGTATTATAAAATATATATATTGTTATGACTCATATACCATTTTATTTTTAGTAATTCGTTTCATTATGATTGAAAAGAAAAAAGAAATAATAAGCCTAGATGACTAGTTGAACATTTAAAAATGTCTAGACAATGTTCTAATATAAGTTAAGTAGGTACCTAATAATCAATTGCCAGGATAATGGCATTAAACATTAAATAAAAAACATGTATTAAATAAAGCCAACGTGTACTTATTCAAAATTGTTGACTCAAACAGTGAACAATTAATTAAACAATATTAACGGTAAACACTTTGCTAATTGAACACAAACCTATTCGTCAAATAACTTTTAATGTAGTACCCACAAAGAATAATGAGTCAATTTTTTTAATTTCGTTTTCATAGAAAAACGTAAAGTCCTTATTTCGAATTTATAGCATTCATACGAATAATACAAAATCGATCTTAAAACGATACGGATCCACAAATTACACTAACATTTGTGTATAAGGGTCTGTCGAAAAGTATTCAGACACACGTGCGGATCGATTACATACGAAAAATAAAACTATATTCTACAGAAAACTTACAAATACTTTTGAATCGAGTAACACTCACTCAGCGTAAAAACACTGCGACAGTCGAACGGACAACGGACGATTCAAAATACTCTAAGAGTCGTTCAGATTAATCGCGTAGCGCCGCCTAACTGTTTACGACGTTCGGGTGCGCGAAAAAAAAAACCAAACAAAACCATTTGGCCACTCGACAGTATATTGTTGAACTCGTCGTCGTCACGAGCCCGTGAGAAGCGTTGCGAACGTCAAAACGGGTCAAGTACGACTGGGTCTAACGACGTCGTATTATTTTGGAGAGAGAGAAAACATATTTTTGGAGAAAACTAAGGAGGCGCCGCCAGACGACGGACTTGTTGATTTTATTTTTTTGCGCGCGCGCGTGGGACCACCGACGAGCCGAGGAGAGAGATAAATGGAACGACGTACGGAAATAGCCGCACGGTCGCGCGCGCGCCAAAAGCCCGAGCGGCTGTGTTTTAAATTTTTGTTGGCGTCACGGGGCGGGAGAGAGGAACGCCGACCACGGGCGTTTGCGACGAGTGACGCGCTCGTTGTCCGGATTGCCGGCACGGGGGGATTCACACTCACCGGGATCACCGCGGGAATCGCTGGCCGTTCCGCCCGGGGGGGAACCGTGCGGACGCGGGTCGTCAGTAGCGGTGGGCGACGGTGAACGGCGCGGACATGTCAACGCGCGTTCGTACCGGCGATACGCGCAAAACGACGGACGGCGAACGGCGACGGACGGACTCGCAACGGCAATCGTCGGCACGCGAAAATATTGTGAAAAAAATTTATTACGGACGCAAAACACCTCTCTCTCTCGCGGGTGGTAGTTCGCGTTCGTCCGTGTTATCAGACATTACTTTATCACTATTATCACTCGTTCGGGCAGATACGCGCACGCGCATTACACACGATTACGAAGCAGTCGCCTCCAAAATTGCTCGACCGCCTTTTACCGGAGAACATTACGGAGGCAATTTCCAGCAGAAATCATTTGAAATCGATTGGAAAATTTTTACAACATTATTGTCGCGCGATCGCGATTACCTATTTATCAAAAACGGTTTTGCGGACGACAAGGTTTTCCCGTGTAATAATAATACGTAATAATATATACTTAATAAAAAATTCAGACATTTATGAGAAATATCTTCGAAGGAAAGATCTCGGGGAAAAGATCTAGAGGACGCCCAAGAACATCATATTTCCAGGACCTCAAACGTCTTATGGAAGTCACAACATATTCACAAAACTGAAAAACATGGCAAATGACAGAGACTTATGGCTATATCACGACAAGGCAAGGCCTTTAGATGATGATGATGATGATGATGATTTCCACGTTTTTACGACAAGTGAATAGAGGAGAATTTCATATACGTTCAGTGCCGTCCTTACCACCAATAACGCCCTAGGGCAGGGGCGTAATTAAGGGGGATGAGGGGGATAGATCCCCCCCAGAGCCTTTTTTTAAATCATGTACCTATAAAAAAAAATAACTGAAAACTGTCATCATCTATTGTGGAGTCAAAATTTTTCTTATTTTTTCCTATTTTTATACTTTACTTAAAATCGCTTTTTTATTATAACGTTTAAATTATAGGCCACGGAAATTGGATTTAATTTTATAATTTAGGTACCAGTTAAAAATAATAGTAAATATACGAGTAGCAATCAAATATTTCTATTGTGTATTTTGATTTAAATACTTGAATAATATTAACTTAGTTAGGATTACAAGTAAATTTTTTTTTCTTTTTTTTTTACTGATTTGTAGTATAGTATGTACATAACAAGAAAATTTATAGTATGAAGGGTGTGTGTGAAGTTTCCCATTGCACTGTAATGAAAAACGAGGGAAAAATGTCATCCCCCCCCCCCAGAACAAATTTCTAATTACGCCACTGCCCTAGGGCAATAATATTTGACGCCCCCACCAAAAAAAAAAAAATTTACAACTAACGTAATATCTAATTACATAATTATATATATATACAGCGCATCCTCGAAATCGTCATATATAGATACAAGGGAAATTAATATTTAAAATAAAAATTTTTTTTCTTTTGTCATTGATTTTTATGACGCCCCCTGCATTCGTAATACTTTGGACGCCCTAGGGCACTTGCCCCATTTACCCCCCCTTGGGACGGCTATGTATACGTATTGTTATTATGCTCAGTCGTTGATGCTCCACGTTCTGGCCGTCCTCGAACAGCAGTATACAAACTAAAAATATGATGTACGTTGCGCAGTCGTATGTCGAAAATCCGGCACAATCTACTGTACGTGTGTCTGCGGATTTAGTAATATCACGGCGTTCGACGGCTCTATATATATTTGTTTTGGATTATATAATAAAGTTATAAAACCTTTCATGTTTTACGTCATTTTTTACACATTTTTTTTACAAATCGGTCGCGTGACATTTGCTCACCCCGGTATAAACATATATACGAAAAAGTAAATTATTTTATTATGTGAAATTCGCATCGGAATACAGCAGTAGTGTAGCCAGGATTTTTCTTTGGGGGGCTAAGGCTGATAATTAATTAATTTATATATTAATTATTAATATGTATAGATGGTACCCACTAAAAAAACTGATTATTTATTCATTTCGGGGGTGGGCTGCAGCCCCATCAGCTCCCCCCCTGGCTACGCCACTGGAATACAGTACAATAAGTAATTATAATATGTATACGATTTTATTGAATTTTTTTTTTTTGAAAATTCCGTATTAAACTGTGCGTTTCATGATTATGACGGACCGAATAATAAAATATATGCAACGAAACTATTGTATTTATTTATATATATGAAATTTGTTATAATTGATTTCAGTGTAATTTGTACATCTTTCATTCCCCTTTTGTAACACCAGTGTTTAATTTTTATAAATATTATAAAACACGTGGTCGTAACGAGGTAATAATCGAACGGTAAGCCGTTTTGTCTATTTGGTACAAAAAAAATATACATATATAATTAACGCGTATCGGTCGATTCGAATATTATTGAATTTTTTTTCGTTACTCATCGTAAACGCGCGTAAATAGAAAATCAAAAAAAAATAAGTACAATTATCGCGCGATATTTTTAATATTAAACCTGCAGCAGAGAAGCTATTGAATTTTATAACATGTCCGTTTTGTTTTTCTACATACAGCCCTCTTTGGTCCTCTTTTTGTACGGTTTGAGCGTAATATTAATTAATCGACATATTATGTGCGTATTTCGACGTTTTTTAAACATTCGAACGCTGTTATGTAACTAATATAAATTTTGTTCCCGGAAAAATCATCATTTTAGAACGGGCGATAGAAAAAGAGATGCGAATATTATATACTCGTATACAGCAATGGTTTTGGTTTCACATTTTGATGTCTATTATTTTTAATTTTTTTTCTGTGTAAGCTATTTAAGTCGTAAAAGGGGTAATTTTTGGGTTTAAAAATCTGAACATTTTATAAAACATCAGACGTACGTTACATCACAACACTATATTTATAAAAAAAGTCTTGACAATCCAGTCACAATTTTTTTTTTTTTTATTACAACTTTAAATTTTCCGACAAAGTGTATTATTACACCGAAGTAATCGTTTTATCGAACGATTTATCATAACATTTTGTTGTAATAATTAATAACGAAACTCTGAAACTCTTTATCCAAGTAAATTCGCCTAAACGACATCCACAACACCAGCGGCTCGCTATTCATTTTTTTTTTTTGTCACTAGACGCCTCCTTTTATCAAGCCTTCACGCGTTGTACATAATACTCATAAAAATTACCTATTGTAAAAAAAAAAAATTACAGATTGTACATTATATTTTTTTCGTTAATAAAAAAAAAAAATCTTGAATAAATGCGAATGCTTAATTTTCTTTTTTCTGGTGGAAACAATAGTTATAACTACGTAGTATTTTATGTAAAAGGTACGCTCGCCAAACGAGCGCGTAGTCGGGTAACACAATGTGGTAACGAGCGCGTTCACTCTAACACGGTGTATATAATATGCGTGTTCATTTGGACGGCGCTGTATAAATACACATTTAGTTTTGACCGGATTTTTCAAGAACCAATCCCCGCAGCCGCGCGAAACAGACATCGCCGTCCGGGGTTCACACACTATTCGATTATCAATCTGAATTATTGTCATCGGATATAGTATACGAATATTACTATTATTATTATTATTATTATTATTATTATTATTATTATTATTATTATTATTATTATTATTATTATTATTGAAAAGAAAAAACGTATTGTAATCGCCGATGTTGACAATTCGACCGTTTCCTCTATCCGGCGCCGTACGTAGGACACCGCGTTTCACAAACAATTTCACGTGAAAAACATTCCATTTAACGTGTCTTATCTTTCGTGTAATCGTGAACCAGGTATTCGATTGAAAACGTTTTTTTCTTTTCTTTCTGTTTGTCACATTCAATACGCGGCTCGTGGGGGACTCGGAAAACAAGAAATTATGATACGCAAATAGCTCTGATACCCAATAGTATACGAGGCAAAAATATTAATTATTTTACGAATGTTTTGGATCGGAGTATATTATGTACGCGTTTGTTATGTTATAGGTTTATTCGATTTCAAAAATATTCGCCAATTATACTCGGTAAACGTTTTGTCTGCACACGATTTTAATGCCAAAACGCGTGTTCGAATATAATTATTATTACAAATGCTGCGGATATGTTTTCTAAACGTTTGAAAAAGATAATGAGTTTGAAAAAAAATAAAATAAACGCCTCTTCTATAATGGTGAAATTCTCGTATAATATAACGCGTGTACCTATCAGTGGGGGCGATGGGGCGATCGCCCCCTGACGTTACTTTTACACATAATACGTATGCATACAAATAACTATTTGATTTTTTTTCTATAGTAATAAAACTCAGACAATTACTATTGCTATTGGTTTTACAAGGATGTTAATTTTATTAGAAAGAATGCTCGAATGATCTCATTATGTGTTAAGTTCCGGTAGAAAATTGTCATCTAGTTTGTATTTTATTTGAAACGTTTTTGAATTTTCTCAATATAGTTTCCTTTTATGCGTAATTATCAAATGAACCCATACAATTGAAAAAAAACCATACTATCTCAATATAGTTTTTAAAAGCAGTACAAAAAATTACTAAAATAATGGTCCAAGATTCTTGAAATTTACACCGAATATGTGTGTGTGTGTGTGTGTGTGTGTGTGTGTGTGTGTGTGTGTGTGTGTGTGTGTGTGTGTGTGTGTGTGTGTGTGTGTGTGTGTGTGTGTGTGTGTGTGTGTGTGTGTGTAAAAAAATGTCATTCGATTCCGGGCTGTTATTAGCAATAATTATTAGATGTTGAGCTATTTAAGTCGTAAAATGAGGAAATTTTTTGTTTTAAGGGCTGCAAATTGTATACATGAGTCCTACGTTATTTCAACTATATATTCAAAAAATCTTGAAAATCATAAGTCACAATTTATTTTGTTTATTAGTCGCTACTGTAAATTTTTTGACAAATAAGTGCAATATTACACCGGAGCTCCACTCAGAATCGATTTATTGAATGCAATAATGTATAATTACTTTCAAATGTATAGTAATAACAAAATTCTGAAACGTTATCTAAGTAATTCCCCCTTAGCAACATCCACAACTCCCTCGGCTCATTATCACATTCTTTTAGCCCATCAATAAAAATAGTCGCTCGTATGCGACGTCATAATATTAGTAAAATATCGAAAATAGTTTCATTACGAAATATTTTACTCTAATTGTGTTTTTAATTATTATAAAATAATAATAATAATAATAATATTTAGTCTAATTGTACCTATTCAGTATTTTTCCGGCATACGTATTTGTCGATAAATAATGCGTATATAATAGAAATATAATTTCACAAATAAATAGTGTATTAATGCGGTGTATTATTCCTACCCAAATTATATTAACGAAAAACTAAAATACGAAGGAATCGAAGAATTTTACTTCACGTGCTCGGTCTAATCACTCCAAATTCCACTGAATACAATAATAATAATAATAATAATAATAATGGTAAAATACCGCCAGGGCGAAGTACGGTTTATATCGTTTATATCATTAGTATAATATAGTTGTATACCCATTATTGCAGTGCATTTTCCACGGAATTATCACTGGGCGACGAAAACAAAAAAAAATAATACAAGACGTGTATTACGTTATTATTGAAAATTGTATTAACGGTAGTAATAACTAAAAAGTTGTAGTGTATAGGTATGAGAAAGAATTTCAAAGAAGGTTATATAATATTAAATCGAAATGAAATCTTTTTCTTTACAAACACTAAATAATAAAAACTTTTAATATTTGTGTGCAAATAATGAGATGAGCTTATATAACTTATTGACTCGGTATTGATTGTACAATAATAAATGCGTTTGATACGAGATCGTACCGAACACATTACTTATCCGTCATTCGCATTACCTAATTTTATTATTATTTTTTTTTTTTTTAAATAATTTAAACAATTTTCTTTCGAAAAATGTGTGTGTCGTCACCCATTATTTAAAAATATAATCGTATAAACGATATACGCGATGTAATCCCGACGAATAAAATTCGATAAAAAAAAAGGTGCAGCTGAAACTGCAGAAAATTTCATTTCGAAAATACTTCTCAAACGCTTAGCATTTATTTACTCGAAAAACACGTAATTTGGTCGAAAATTGGAATTTTTCAACGCTACTTCAGATTTCGAAAATATCGTAATTCTAACCTGATTCATATTATTATTAATTGAAATTCACGAAAAGTCTCTACAAACGCTCCAACATTTTTGATAATCATTCAATTTTTTTTTTTTTAAATCGTATTATTCATTTTAAGGGAATTGAAAGCGGGTATTTTCTCTCTTTGTCTTACACACATGAAACATAGCAAAATAGACGTTTCGTACTTCCAACGTACCGATCGATCTGTTGGTGCGATAAGAAATTTGAAAACAGATTTGAATTCCTCGTGAATTTTACTACAAAACAACTTTCCCACTTTTTTTATTTCTTTTTTTTAAGACCTTCAAAAATGAATTATTAACAAATTTTTTTTTAATTTGTTCGGTTAATTTTTTTAAGGGTTTATGAAAAAAAATGAAAAAAGTGGGAAAGTCGTTTTGTAGTAAAATTCACGAGGAATTCAAATCTGTTTTCAAATTTCTTATCGCACCAATAGATCGATCGCTACGTCGGAAGTACGAAACGTCTATTTTGCTATGTTTCACGTGTGTAAGACAAAGAGAGAAAATACCCGCTTTCAGTCCCCTTAACTCTTCTGTACTTCTTCTTCAATTTTATAGCATGCTTGTGCTTATAATTGTAATAAAATTGTGGCCCTTTGCACAAGCTTATCGACTGATATTTAACTATTAAGTCCGCGTATGCAATTTACTTACATGTACATGGGTGGTGACACGATCATACGACATGAAATTTATCAAAAAAAAAATCATTTTTTCGTATAAAATGTATCTTTAATAAAGACTATGATACGAGTATAAATGTAAGTAGGCGCGAATCAGACGCGAATTTTGTAAAGTAAATGTTCAGTGAATTTTTACAACAATCAAAAAAACAGTAGAACAATATTTCTCAACAAATATAATTTTTTGAAAGATAAAGAAATTATTTGAAAAATCATTCCTTTTAATTATATATATAAATGTGTATCATGTGTCCACACCCAAAACTGGTTCTGGATATACTTTAAAGGAACAATAAAAGCCTGATTTATTATTTTTTACGATCCTTTTTACTTATTTAATTATGAAAAAAATCAACATGCATTTACGTGTAATAAAAATTTTAAAAAATTCTCGCACTATGTGAAATTTAATACAAATTTCGTCTCTGAAGATTATACGAGTAAAACATAATTTATGGCCAATAATAATAATAATAATAATAATAATATAATTATTATTATTATTATTATTATTATACTTTTTAAAACTTATTATTACTTATGTTTACAATTATACAAGTACAACTTAAGAACGGTGATAGACTCGGTGAACAATTTCATATATAAATATAGGTATTTATCGACTATCGTTAATGTATTTTATTCGGAAATTGACGAAATATTAAACTAAACTACAAGGGAAATTAAACGACCAGTTTTTGTACGCGTTTTAGAAAATTATGAAAATCGGTTTATGTTATGTGGAATAGAAAAACAATAATACTGTAAATGTATAGTATAAAAAACAAATTTTAATAGTCAAACACATTCTTATTTATCTTATAACATTTGAATTGATGTCGAACGTATACTATGGGTCTGTGTTCATAAATATATATATATATGTGTGTGTGTGTGTGTGTGTGTGTGTGTGTGTGTGTATAATACGCATATCGAAATAAAATGATAACTATAGAAAGTGGATTTTTTAGGTTTTGAGTATATAAATTTATTCATTTTTTGCAGCTCGACGGTGGTTTAAAAAAGAAGCGTGGACGAACAGTTGCAATCGCAGTATTCGTAAAAAAAAATAATAATTTTTTTTCCACGTTTTTAGAATATTAGAGAACATTTATTACATTTGCATATTATTTACGGCATTGAAAAATGCCTTGTAAATATGAATATATGCGGTCACCCCATTATACTGCCGATCTTAAAAATGTCATTTGTCGACAAAAAAAAATATTCGTATACAAATCGCGACTGCTGTGCGCATGTATATAATACGACGTACGTGGACGGTGGACATAACAGTAATATATTATGAACAGAGTGAAAATAAATGTTTGTTTCTGAATCTGACTCATAAGGAACGTAGGTATTTATCTAAGACGACCCAAAAACATCGAAATAATTCACAATTTATTGTTATATGGTTATACGTTGTGTGTATGTAATATTTATACGACTGTATATATATATATATATATATATATATATATATACTCGTACGTTCGAAATCATTTCACTGGAATGGCGAAACTGAATGTGGGAAGTATAAAATCCGATATTTTGCCAAATACCGAATATTCAGTGTCGAATTCAAACAATTTTTCTGGAAGAGGGTTCACCTTTTTTCTTTTCGTAGTCGTTGTGGTCATATCATATGGAGTTTTGATATTATACCTGTGCATTTTATTATTATTATTATTATTATTTATTACGCCAAATGGCAAATACATTTAAATTAAAAATTAGTTACATATTATTATAACTCTTTTATGTTTAAATATTAATCTTATACAATGTGTCCCTCTTTCGATATATTTTCGTACGATATTCATACGTGACTTGTCCCATCCGATTTCAAAGTTTTGTCATAACTCGATTCGAAAACAACTGAACGAACGTGTTCGACCGCGTAACATCCATAAATCTGTTATGCTTCTTTTACGATTTTTTACGGAACAACATTCAAGTACAAACAACTAAGCACAAATGATTGAACGGTCTGTACTTATAAGTATAGCGCGGATTTGTATGCATTTGCATATTTTCTATTGGTAAATTATATAATGTGCTAAGCACGTACATTATAATGATATTACGCTATATATTAATATTATAATAATAATATATATAATATGTTATATTATATTGAATATAAAACGATATTTTGTTCGTTATCATAAATAGCTAAAAGTCGTAATATCTTTTAAGGATAATAACAATTCACGACAGTTTTTTCCACAAAAGTGTTCTAACGACAATGACGCATATAATATGATATATTATTATAAGACGATTTAATAATTAATACAATTTATGCACTGCGCATACGAGCAGTTTGTTTAGAATTTTTTTTTGTGGCCAATAATGCTCAATGGCAATTATATGTGTTTTATTATAAACGGGATAACATCACATAGACGTAGATTGGGAGAGGCTAAAATTCCTCCAGAATTTACTCAATTACCCTCCCCAAAAAAAAAAAAAATTAATACCTACTCTACGTGTTTGTACAGAATTTTTTTTAAATTTAATTTAATTTCAATAAAATTTTGATGGAGCTTTTGAAATTTGAATAGTTTTAGGACGAAGAGAAGAACTATATAGTTCACAGAATTAAACGTTTCTTACAAGTAACGCATAAAATATATATGTTTATTTCAGTAGTACTGAAATTTAAAAAAAATAGGTAGGTACTTACGTATTATATGTAACAACTAGAATATACCGACTACAATTCTATATTTTATATTTTACCGACTATATTTATGTTTTATTGTGCGATGTAGAGACGAATATAATATTTAATGTTGAAATATTAAACTGTAATTTATACAATTACTAATTAGCAATTAGAAAATAGCAAACACAGGGTGCTGATGTGCTCATTCCTATCGCGGCTGTGGCAACACAAGAATGTCAATGTTGTTTCGGTACTTATATAGAGTAGTCAGCCGATTTTCTTGCCGCCGTACGTTTGTACGTTGTACATAATATATATTATCATTATTCGCTGTATATTATACAGTTTATTGTTTTATCTAAAATTTGTCTGAATTACTTTTTAACCTTCTTCCAAACCAACATTTTGAGAAAAAAACGTGTGTTATATTCATACATTTCAGTCCACGAGTATATTTGATAGCTGAAATTAAAGTAACTTCGTCGAAATTATTTGGTGTAATATTACTATATATATATATATATATATATATATATACGTGTACGAATAATAAATATCTATAATTTTTTTTTTTTTTTTACAAATCTTATCTTTTAATTAATAATGTGTTAAGCACTGTTGTTAAAATTAATATTGTAAAATTTCTCAATTATTTTTAATCGTAACATAAAGAAAAAAATCGTTTTATCGATCAAATGAGTAAGACGTTTTACAAATAATGTGATTAATACATATTATATTATACATACTTTAAATAAAATATGTATAGATTATACGAGTATGTACATTAATGATTTTACCGTGACTTAATTTTTTCATAGAAATAACATGTTTATATTATAAATGATTCATTTTCAGCACATCATCTATATATATATATATATATATATATATTATACATAGTTTGAAAAAATATGTATATATTATATATTATATTCGTCCATCTCAAACCGATATTATACGTGCAGCAACAGTAATTCCGATTCAAGGAACGTCTTTTCACAACTCGAGGCATCCTTTTAGAGGTGTTCTAGGAACCAGTCATAATTCAAATGTCAATAGGTGTCTGTAAACACAGATCGTTCAGAAGGACAATAAAGTTACTTTGTTATAGTAAATTCTATACATTTCATTGTGAGTTACTCGAAAATTGATGGGGGGAAAAAATGCAAAGAAAAATCTGTCGAGTGGCTAAACGAAATAAACATACGTGTCGAAATGCCTGCAGCACACACGTTTACAATTTTATTGTTGTGTTTATACATAAAACTATATACATATATTTTTCTTCTTTTTTCATCGCGCCATCGTTTTCGTTTACTTATAATGTATTTTTTTGGAAAATAATCCGTCATTTCTAGAATATTTAAAGCCATCAAAATCTACATTAACCCCATTATATTAATACTAATTTCGTTTCTAAACGATATAATGAGAAAAATTAACGGCGTATGTGTTTTTCAATAATTTTGTCGACGATTATTCCGCGATTATTGCATTACGTTAAATAACAATTAAATTATTTTTTAATTGTACGGTGGGTCTGCGTTTCAACATAATTTAATACATTATGAAACGTATCCGCCACGTCGACATTTTTCTCGTAAAATTATGTTAAAAATACAGTCGAAATCGAGATGTTCAAAGACGGTAAACACAACAGAAATTCGTTTATAATATATGAACATTAGGTATCCACGAGATTTCAACTATTAAACTGAAATCGATTTAAACCGAACGTAACACACACACACACATACGTAATATAGATACATTTTTTCCTCGTCGATTTTCGCCACTGTTTTTTGACCACCATTTACACCAATAATATCATGTAATATTATACGATTTATAATAAGTTTTCACTGTTATTAACTTGCTATAGAGACTAGGGTGTGGACGTGTGGTAACATTCTATATAGGGTTATATTATACCATTGCAGCGTACACTTTATAGCTATCATTTAATTTTGTAATGTGCACACATATCAATACTTATATTCGATAAATACACATTTTTAAATTATAATTTATATATTTTTATTTTGTTATTTTATACGTGCGCACGCACGTATCGTAACTTCTGATAAACGTGCTCACAATTTAACCTTCTTTTTCGTCCTTTTTTGACTTACACCGACCGGGCACCCCTAGTAAGTAACTGTATAACCGAAAATCTTAAACATTTTAGAAAGTCACTGCAGGATACCTTCGACATAAAAGGCATGACTGGTATGTCCGTAGACTACACCGGATCGGAGGGACCGAATAAGGCACGCCGACATCAATATTGTAATCGGCGTTCTTTCATTTTTTTTTTCTAAGCGATTTTCGGATTTACGACCTCGAAACTCTCCTTCCATTAAATGCACGAGTAAAGGGTAGTGACCATGGAATAAAATGTACGAGTCTTGATCCAATTATTCTGTATCATTGTTATTACTTTATACCATTTAACAAATATTTTTATAATTGGAAATAACACATTTATTGAATACAAAAGTACTTACGAAGCCAAACACTTAATATAAAATAGTTATAAGGATGTCATGATGATGATGTTTTTTTAATATATCTCGGTTAAGAGTGAACAATTTTTTCAAGTCTTTATTCTTTATCCAGCTCAATTATAATCACAATTTTCTCGTAATTTTTCTATAAAAAAAAGTCGAAATAGTATCGTAGTTGAATGGAAAAAAAAATCATTGTCAAGTTCAAATTCAAAATTTTCCAGAATTAATAACGTAATTGTTAACCAAAATGGTACCGCTGGAACCAGAAATTGCATAAGCTTTTTAAAATTATATATTAAAAATTTGGAAAAGTTATGAATATATATATATATATATGATATATAGTTATTAGTTATTAGTTAATAACTTATTACGTATTTTAATTTTTTTTTTATATGTTTTCAATATATAATCGGTATAAATCATAATTGTACAAATCTATACTTATAATTGATACAAATTTAAATAAACAAATTTCCCACTATCTAGATATCAGTAAAAACGTTTTCTGTTCACTATAAATGGAGAATCAAAGTTTTGCACATTTTTTTTTATAGTATAGACAATTCAGTATTAAATAACTCATTAGTAACAAGCTACAAGCACGAATATAAATTTTGAGTAATTTTTTTATAAAAGTAAAGGAATTATTTTTAATATATATACCGAGTCACGGGTATAAACAAATTACTATATCAATAATAATGAGTCGGTCATTAGAAAAAAAGAAAATATTGTAATCGAGTACTTTTATATAGAAAAAAGTTACGAGTTTATATTGGAGTTCATAAATAACAATTCGACAATTATATTATTATTTTATGCTTATTTCAGTTGTGACACAGCGAAATTTATTTGTAAAAATGCTAATTAAAAGTTACCGATTTTTACTACTGCAGTGTATTGCAAAGATCACTTAAATATATGCAAACCCAATATGACATTGTGACTATATTGTGCTACTATAAGCGTAAAACGAAAATAAACATTTCAATACCTTATAATATGTAGTGTTGCAGACAGAGTCTTAAGTCTGCAAAAATGATAAGGAAAATATTTATATATAATATTATTATTAATAATAATATAAATTACTATATATATATATATATATATATATTAGAATAAATCGTTTAGTTATATATTATTCACGAGCCATTATTTTCGATTTCAAATATGTGTAATATATTATATTTTTAAAAAATTTTTTATACCTATACGTTCTCGTAAGTCTGCATATTAATATAAACGAATTTAATTATACCAAATAACAACGACGATAACACGAAACGTCAACGCGTCGATTCCGGAGTATTATTATTTTATAATCTATGTTATTATAATATTATATATATATATACATAGGCAATTAAATAATTTAATGGAAATAATATTATAGAAAACCAAATATTTCTCGGTATTATAATATTGTATACACGTGCGCGATATTGTTATATCGACCGAATGGTACTCTTAATGTCTTTTTTTTTTCCACTTAAACATTAATATTAAACATATTAATGGTCGTTGTTATCCGATATAATACACGAGAGCGTTTCAAAAACCGATATCCGATTCGAATACGTCGTACATAAATAATAATTGGCGTCGTTATAATATCGTATTGTAGTTTGTGGCGTGTCTAATGTCTATACTATTATTTATAATACAAATATTCCGTCGACGAATATTATAACAGATATGAAAAATCAACCGCGTGATGTATAAACGTGTGGTGGGAAGCCGTGTGGTGGGACCCGTCCGGTCAGTGGTCGTCAGCACTCGCGGCGGCGCGGCGTCGCTGTAGCGCTGTAGCAGTCCCGTCGGACGGTCGCGCTCGTCTCGTTTGTTGCAGTCCTTGTAAAGAGAAAAAAAAAAAAACCTACAACGTATCAAAACGTTATGACGATTTTCACAAGGTGTCTTTCAATAAACAGTAAATGCGGATCGTTCCGTATTTTCTTCTATCACCAAATTCACTCAAACCGTTCAATATCGCGCGGAGACTGGCGGTGTCAAAAAGGTATATATTATTTTAATAGTATAATAAATCCGCGTGTTATTAATTTTTAAGACATTATAATAATCTAAGACGCGTATATAAATAGTCGTATTATAAATAATTCACTAATAAATGTATTCATTTAATGTAAACGGCGGTAGAGATTTTTTTTTTTTTGGTTTGTGATTATCGTTAAAAAATTTTTTTCCATTCGAAAAATACGTAAAAGTGTTTATCGAAATACGACAAGTAATTTCGCGTATATAAAAATTAATGAAAATTTCGTTTTTACCGCGTAGAATATAATTCGTAATAAATAACGTTTAAATGCAATTACGAATAAAAATATTATTTTAGAAAAAAAAAAAAGAAACGGACTTGGAAAAATGCGCTAAAAAACTATGAATAATCACAATAACCTTGTTTGATATCGGCGTCGAATTTCAAACAACATTATAAATTGCAAAAACGCATTTTATTAATCTAATATAGATATATTGCAATAAATTAATATATTAATAAAATGCGTTACTGCAATGTGTAATGTTGTTTGAATTCGGCGTCGATATCAAAAAGGTTATCGATTATTTCATAATTTTTAGTGAATTTTTTGAAGTCCGTTTCTTTTTTTCCGAAAAATATTTTTATTTCATCCTTTTTATAGTCGTAGTATAGTTATACCGTCATTCCAGTTCCTACATTTGACTCTGGCTGGCTGATACTATGCCCAATCCTTATGAAATCGGAAAATATGAAAAAATACAAAAAAACTAAATTACTGGCCGGATATACTAGGCCAATATTTACGAAATTGGTATGGGACCACCAGGAGGTGATACTCTTTCATATAAAAAAATTCATCTAAATCGGTACGTAAATGACGGAGTTATGGGGTGACAAACATTAAAAAAAAAAAATACAACCGAATTGAGAACCACCTCCTTTTTTGAAGTCGGTTAAAATACAAAAAAAAAAATTAACGTGTTCACACACATTATATATTATAGAAGTGAAACTATACGTATTTGCGAGACATAGAAATCGAATATATAAATTATTATCTGATGCGGGAGAGTACTTATTAAAGAATATTATACATTTGTACATTTTATAATTTATCTTTTTTTTTTTTTTTGTGTATATTTTCGTTTTGCGAACACGATAAAATATTGCGAGGACAGCCGAAATAAACGTATATTTTCTACACAAATTCTTGTCTCAGTACTCCCGGTATGAAATCGTGGTTTAAATCGCTGATCGAGGATTTCGTATGACTGTTATCATCGGCATATTATTATTTTTTTTTATATATATACAATCTACGAACACGGTTTTTTTTTTTTTTTTAATGCGTTTTATCGCGTACCATTTATTTTATCATTTTTTTAATTACCCCTAAATTAACGATTTAAAATTAATTCGAGTGTTGAGAACCACCGAAAACGAGGGACACAAAAAAAAAAAAAAATTGAAAATACGCCGCCACACGATTATGGTGGGTGATATCTCGGTATATACGACGACGACGTTTATATTATTTCGAATAAAATAACACGGTAAACGCGTCCGCTGGTCATAATAATAATAATAATAATTGTTCGCGGTATATTATATATTATTAAATATTGTATAAAAATCATTATGATCCACGTGAAATACGCGCCGGCAAACTTCCTTGAAATCCCGCTGCGCGTTCAAGCCTAAGAATCATTATTTTATTAAAAAAAAAAAAATATTACACAACACTGTGAAATATCCGGGACGGCCGGCAAATATATGTATAGTGTCGTATTAGAATATTATTATTATAAATTAAGCGGATACGTTTGCACGTCTCGTTTAATAATTCATTTTATTCGGTATAAAAAACGCGCGTACATTTTAGATTCTGAGCGGAGCGAGGAATGTATTGGGTTTTATATGCCTGTACCCAAAAATTCCACCAGAAGGAATGCTACGATCATTACGCGTAGCACTGTTTTCCGGTTGAGCAAATTGCATTTAGTTGGTACTTTAGACGGGTCGTTTTTCGATTTTCTCAATACTTTTTCTAAGCGTCAAAAAAAAACCATCGAAAAATTCCATAAAACCGGTATAAAAACGCAATGTCGTCAAAATCGATTATCGTTATTTTTTCGTAATTTTGAAACGAATTGTCGTAGAAATCTGAAATTTTTACCAAATACGTAACATTGGGCCGTATTAACAGGACAATTTTTTCGAAAAATTTCTTTTTTTTTTTTTATTTAGTAATTGTAGATATTGAAGTATTTAATTCATATAAACTAAGTAACTTTTGGTTTTAAGGCTTAAACATTTAAAACAATGTCTTTTGTTACTTCAGCTATATTCAAAAAAAAAAAAAAAATCTTGAAAATCGTCGAGTCACAATTTCTTTTTATAACCGTTTCAAATTTGTCGACAAAGTGTATTAACGCCGAAGCTCCGCTCAGAATCGTTTTATTGAACGCAAATGATTTATCGCGTTATTGCTTTCAAATTTATATATATATAGTAATAACAAAACTGAAGTCTTTATCCAAGTAATTCACTCAAGAGTCATAACAGCCCGTGGCTTTTTTTTGTTTTTTTTTTTATAATAATATTATTTTATTTATTTATCATCTGCTATTTTACAGAAATGACGTTCGTCGCACTCCCTCTTCTACAAGGTAGCACGCGTTTCCACGCAGAACAGCTACGTCGTCCAACTGGAGGCATTCGACGTTCCCACGATTCGTGTAAAGTTCGCGCCGACCATTCGCGCGCGCGCAATACTCACTTCATCGCACACGACGCGGATGATTTCGGAAATCGGTTTTCCGTACCTGCCTATACCTGCAGCCACAGATCAAAACGTCCTAAGTCATTCACGTTCTCATTCGAAAAACGCCAAAACTCTACAAGACATCAGATGACCGCGAGACAGCCGCTTACAGGTAAGATCGATTTAGCCAATTCCCGTAGCTTTTAACCAAACAAACGATATTATAAGCGAAAAATATGATTTGAGTGATTATTAAAAAAAAAAAAAATTTTAATAATAATAACGTTAAAATAATATTTATAAAATATTACATATTGGCCGCCAGATAATGATTTATAAAATAATAGTCATAATAAATAGTTTTCGTAATTAAAAAAAAAAAATATTTCGATTTAATAGAACGTTATATCAGAATAAACAAGTCGAATTATTATTATTTTATTTATTATACCCGATACCTTATCGATTCAGACGCAATTTTATCAAACCAATAAATAAAAATACGTGTAATTTTTTTTTTTTTTTTTTAATTGCATATGACTCATCGGTTTATAAATTACGGTAAATGAAAACATTGATGATACCATATTATATATATATGAATTACTTAATACTACAAGAATACTTAAAAAAAAAAACATTTAATCGTCGAGAAAACAATTTATAAATATGAGATTATTTTAACTTTTACAATCTTAACTTAAAATTCACCAGCCATTTAAAATCGCTTCACGATTTATATGTTTGATTAATAACCGAGTTATTAATAATAATGAATCTACGGTACCGTCACATTGGAATTTTTTTTTTTCTGATAAATTGTGTTCCGAGTTTTTTTTTTTTTTACAAGCGTTGTATGTAGGTACGAATAACGCTATAATCGAATTATAAAAATTTTGTTAAAATTTATCGCGAAAATAATTCCTACGTGCCACGGATTCTGTTTTCTTCACTATTTATACATAAATTAATATCGTAGGTAAGTCCAGGGCCGTATTTAAGAATTTGTCGCCTTGGGGCAATCAAAAAAAAAAAAAATGCCCTATTATAATGCAATACAAATTTAATGCAATATAAAACAATTTTATTTTTAATTTGCAATTAAAATTTAATCGCCCATGGCAATATATATATATATATATATCATCAGTTGGTCAGTTGGAAATGAGGAGAGGTACACAATAGTAGTTCTCTTCGGAAAACTATACATGGGAAAATCGTGAAATGACCACTTTAAATTATACAGCGACTATAGCGGATTTGATATCCTTTGAATTTCGGTAAAAATATGTAACGACGTTTTGCGCGCGAAGCGAGAAAAATTTTTTTTTAGTAAAGCCGCGCATACACTGGACCGATTGCCCGAAGTTCGGTTTTCAACCGTTCAAACGCGTTTGAATTTTTCGACGGATAATTCGTCGTCGGTCCTGCCGGTTCGTGTCTACGCGGCTAACAACGTCCATATTAATTTTTAATATCGTGTTATCCTCCGCTCATTATCGATTATTTCACATTTGGTGTTTTGACATCATCGTTAATGTAACGTGTACATATAGTTTATATATACTTTGATAGTGTTCCACAACGTGCGATCCACTATCTGTGTAAACTTATCGACCATTACACACATTGGTGTTTTTCGACGTGTAGTCGTAAGTAGTACTGTAGTTGTATAAAATACGCTTTGCATTCGTTCGAGAATTTCTGAAAACAGTGCGCACATTTTTAATTCGCCACCGTTATCGCGTTGTTCTCAACACATTTATGCACCCGATGTCTTTTCCGCGTTTTAATAACGGGACTTTCGAATAAAAAGGAATCCCATTCGTCGTCTTATGAGTTATCCATATTTTTTTTTAAATTCTATAATAGTACAAAATTCATACGACTGCACGGCATTCGTCAACCGTTGAAAAATAATTGCAGAAAATAGAATATACGCGGTTTCTTGTCGTTATTATAGCGACATAATGATAATAATTATGATTTACTAATAAAAATTATTAATAGTTCGGAACGAAAATTCGGTGACAACGAAAAAAATTCGGACCGAATATTTTGTAGTAAAATAAAATTAGGCGGATTAAGTGATAATGAAATATTATCACTTTATCCCCTCTTTATTTTACTATTCAAGTTTTTATACGTCAAATAGCTCGGGTATGAGGTCCGAGGATCCGATAACAATATGTTCTGAAATTAAGAAATTCTTACCCTTTTTGAGCCAGCCGGGCTGATATTCTACGCAATGTTTGAAGGTCTTTTTGGTTTCAATAAAAGAAGGATTTTTATAAGAACAAACACTTTAATATATTATATAGTTATTTTTTATTATTATAATATCTACGTTACATGTATATGTCGTTGCCGACGAGATGTATGACAACGACTGTGTCGGCGACGGACTGTTTAGGGATATATATATATAGTCCACCGCCGATATTTTAATAATTATAATAATTAAGATATGATGATAGCCACTCTATTATTTACAACATTTATTATATAATTAATAATTATATATATTGATAATGAGTGGCTATCATTACAATTTTTTCGGTTTGCGGTCAGTCGATCGTCGTCGATTTCGCTGACCGCGCACGGCAATACACACGTTTTCATTATTTTACTTTGTAAGTTGTCAAAAAAATCTTTCTTCAACGCGTTTTTAAATCGGCACGCAGCCCGTCCTACATCGTTTAACGCGTATCGGCGTTTTTTTTTTTTCATTTCGTAAAATAGCGTTTTGACAAAAATTCCGTAGGGATTTGGCGTTTCCAGCCGCAAAAAAGCAGGAAAAAACATTATTTTTTTTCCCCGTTTATACGATATTCAATTACCGCGACGTTTTATACAGTAATTAATATTAAACGCCATCCGTCTCCATCTATATATATATTGAATCGACGAATAACAATTAAAAATTTTAACGCGATTTCTTTACGTTTATCAATTTTATTTTTTTCTCCATTGCTCCCGGAACAAAAGAATTGTTGACACGCATTAATTATTCCAAACCGATTTGCACACGAATCATTTTCCGCGAGACTTTTTTTTTATTTATTTTTATATTGGTCTCGCGTTCGTGATGTATACTCGCACGAAATACGACACTGAAAACCCACGGGGTCGGACGGGAAGGGGTTTCGTACACGTTTATCGGTTTCTCGGTAAGACAATTATCGTTCGGACGGGCCGCGAACGAACGAAAATAAAATGTGTTCTGTGGATTTCTCCGTCGTCTCCGCCAATGTGTGTGTGTGTGTGTATAAGCGTTAAAATTTATTAGAGAAACAAAAAAATCGTATACCGAACGGAACGACCACGATTTATTGAAATGGCTTATAATAACTTGCATGAACCCCCCGTAGAAGTCGAAAACTTAGCTGTGAGGCTTCTCTACAGGCTGTCGTTAGAAATATTCGCGTAATAATCAGTGTTTGTGGCGAATGTCACTACGTTCCGTTGACGGATACAACAACCGGTAGGTACCGTTCAAAAAATATCCGAGACGAGTTTTATATAGGTACGAAACGTTCCTCGTTCTACCCATATCCGACGTGTACACTCGGTCAATATTCCCGGTGTAATTTTGTCATTCGTAGGTACAGGAAATTTTCGATTATATTAGGTACACGTTGTTTGTATCGCAATAATATTCAGTTTTTTCGTAGAAGAAAATATATCGGTAGTGCGCGTAAAATACTCGGGGAACCGTGTCCGCGTAAAAACTCGCCGTCGAGCGTTTCAAAAATACCGTATACGTTTATTTTTTGTGGTTTATTTTTTAAAATCGGAGGGGACGTCTTGAAACAAAATATCGTCGTGTCCCGTACAGGTTGCTTCCTGTATAAGTCGTTATATTTGGTGTAATGGGTCTTCTTCTTAGGGTAAGAAATTACGCGCACTTTTATTTCTGCTAGAGTATTTTTATTTACGAGTCGTAGTCAATCGATTAAACTCGGTTATATTTATTATTAACTTTTTATAATTTGGAATTGACATTTACTATATGTTCGGAATTCGACTGACGACGACGAGCCGGACGGCCGGGCGACGGCGACGGCAGCAGTCGCATAGTGTTCACACAGCACCCTCATCGTGTATAATAACATTATAATATTACACACTCATTCCATATATTATTATTGTATTACAGTCTTAATATTAAAGCAAATGGGTTCTTAATAACGATATAATAATAACACGTTTACGCGCTCTATAACAGTGGACAAATATTATATTCTCGACGGAACAATATCAACGACGGTTAAGAACCACTGAACATTATCGGTTTATCGCCGAGTACGACGGTGGCTGGCCGCGTAGGTACGCGACACGTCGTTTCGTCGTCGGTCATATTCTATTGTTTCGGTTAATTTTTTTTTTGATTTTTCTCATCACGAGCCACGCCAATAAAGTAGTTTCAAACGTTAAACAGTCCGGTTTTTTTTTTCTTTCGACGGCAGGCGCGTAGCATTGCGGAAACTCCTCGCGACAAGAGTCGAGCGGAAAATCTACAAAAACCGCGAATTCCGAGGCGAAATTTTATTATTTATTACGGCGACACACAGTGGGTGGTGCGCGCGGTTCGTACACCGTTGTCAGTTTGTCGGGCGTCGGTGCGGAATTTGGCCGCGCGCGCACCCCGCGTTGTCGTCAACGGAACGGCCGCCGTCCGCACAACAACTGGTTTCTAACGCGCGCGCACCGTCCTTTACCAACGTCGCTTCTGTCCGACGTCGTTGTCGCCAAGTACCAATCCCGTCCGTCTGTCTCTGTGAACGACGTCGACTGCGTTGCCGTCGCGCGACGTTGCGTTTTTTTTGTTTTTCTTATTCCATTGCTATAACATACAATTTTTTTTTTCCCTTATTTATAGTCGTGTGGCACTTCGAGAAACGATTCGCAGAACGTTTAACAGTGGGAAAAGGACGGTCGGACGGTGTTTACAATGACACCATCGACACGCGCGTGCAGTACGAAAACCAACCATCCGTCGTCGTTGATCGTCGCGTTGTCGGTATGACGGGAAACGGTAATTTATTAATAATAATCGGTTTTGTTAAGTAGTTTGTTAATAAACCGTGTCACTCTCGGCGAATCGAGTTTCGTTTTCAAAAGTGTTTGGGGGGTCCGACTCGAGTTTCCATTGCGTTCTTATTGGATTTCTCACGATTAAAACTACTTACATATTTTTACTTTGCGCTTACGTATATGAATTCAGTATTAACAATTTTCATAAACTGAATCTCCTTCCAGATCCGTTTCTGAACATTAATAAAAGTCTTCGAGTTTTCCCAAAATTATTCAATAATATTCTTCATAGGTCAAATCTTTCTTCGCACTCAATGGATCTATTGTATAATCTTTATACAAAGGGGTAGCCAGGTGGAAGGCCCGTTTTTCTTTAAAAATAAAAATTTCAAATATTTCAGCCGTATAAATTAATAATAATAAAATATACATTTTTAGCTAGTTTTAATATTAATGTGTATAAACACATGACAAAATTCCAAATATTAATGTTTTATCAGCATAAAATCAGTATAGGTTATTCAGGTAAAAATTTAATAGTTTATTTGTATTTATGACAAAAAAATAAAAATAAACACCACAGTTTTGTCACGAGCCGGGTTGCTGAAGCTTTGTAATCGTGTTAATTTAGAAAAATAAGGTAACAGATACAAGTTCTAATTGAATTTACGTGTATTACTTACAGAAGAAAAAAAACTGACAAATATACATAGTTATTACACTTATTACTTTATCACTGACCCCGTTGTTTTAGAGTAACTATTCTACAACCCCGCTTATACATTAGTGCTTATTTTATATTTTTATGTTTATTCTATTTTATCATAACATTATTTATTATTGCGTCATTACAATTATTTAATAAATAATGTCCTAATTACACGCGCTGAAAATATTTATAATAATAATATATATAATACTTTTAAATCCAAATGCACTAAAGTGTTCATTAATAAGACTACAGAAAAATTAACGTGTTCACAAAAACATGAATTTATTAGGAAAAACCACATGCATAACGACAATGTGTTGCAACCTACTGTATGACATTTTTGATTTGTCTGAAAAACTTATATGTAAAATTTTTCCAGGAATCAGGAAAAAAAAATAAAAAATCCAATCAATAAGTCCCTGTAGGTATTTTTTAATTAGGTAAGTTTTAATTAGTACTTTTTAATAATTATACGCCTTCAGTCTAATAAATATGTTGGGCACCTCTTTTATTGAATGGTGGATTATGAAAATACAGGGAATTGAATTAAGAACATCTAAAATTAATTTTTTTATTGATCCTTTTGGAACTCCAGCTTTTGACTTCTTTTTTTTTTTATAGAAGATTGCTTATTATTACACTATTTTTCACCCATTTTACAATATCTCGATTAGATTTATTCCAAGTCTCAACAGTTTATTTTTATGTTTTGTATTCTTAACCAAGTAATGATGGGCGATTCTTGAAAGTGAATCGATTTTTTGAATCGATTTAAATCGACATGAAAAAATCGATTCGGAAAAAAATCGGCCCAAAAAAATCGATTTTCTGAGAATCGATTCACAAAATAACGAATATTTTACTTGTTAATAAAATCATAAATTAATTAAATTATTTTACTAGGTAAGAAATAATTAACTTAGTGGTATATTAAATTTTTAAAACTGATTTTAATTGAATAGCAAGTGTACGGGGTTCCTATAGAGGCCCAGAAGTCAGTATAATATCATTTTGTAGTTATAAATTCTGTAGACAAAAACCTTATTGACTTGTCATTATAAAAAATGGTTGATGAGAAAAAATATTTGAGTTAAGTTATCAGTTAATAAACAATATATTAAACACTAAACTTCTAGTTATAAGAAAATGTTTAACTTAGTTAAAAATATGTCAGGCGGTTAAAGATATTTTGAAAAGTGACAAGTGACTGAATTTTTACATAAAAGTGACACAGTGACATATAATTTAATAGATTCTATTTTACTTATTTTGGTGCATTATATTTTTGTTGTTTTTTTCACGCATATATTTTTTACTTGTACAAAGTAATTTGAATTTTGAAACTTAACATTTTTTAAATGTTGACCATATACCGTCATAAACGCATTTTACTCTTCATTGAATTCACATTCTTGATGTTATGTAGTTTGTCTTTAAACGTTAATAAATAAATAAATTATTACATATTTTAGATATTTAAACAATTTTATATCTAAGTAGGTACTAGGTATATAATACTATGCATCTTTGTTTTGAATTAAACTTTAATTTAATGCATGAGTAATAATAAAAAAACAGTGTGATATTTTTTAATAATATACTTTATTAATAAATAATACATAATTTTAACAGATACAGTTAAAAATATACAATTTTACAATGTTTTAATAAAAAGAATGAGTACACCTTAAGAGTACACCCATGAGTGGCGTCCTCTTAAGTAAAATGAAAATACCTATAAAATTATATACATATAGCGACAATATTTCTTATGTTATTCAATTATATTAAATCTAAATGCCAATCTTTTTCAGAAAGAGACCCAAGAAACATAAGTTGGTTCAAATTTTTACCTGTCAATCGGTTGCGACTATCCGTTACTATCTGTCCAGCTTTCGAAAACAAACGCTCTGATGGTACTGAAGTAGCTACCATCGCTAGGTATGGTTCTACAACTTTTTTAAGGTTAGGATAAATTGGCCCATGGGTATCCCAAAATTTTAAAATATCATCACCTAATGACAAAGTTGGCTGATTTAAATAGTGCTTATAAATTAATAATAATAAAATATACATTTTTAGCTAGTTTTAATATTAATGTGTATAAACACATGACAAAGTTCCAAATATTAATGTTTTATCAGCATAAAATCAGTATAGGTTATTTAGGTAAAAATTTAATAGTTTATTTGTATTTATGACAAAAAAATAAAAATAAACACCACAGTTTTGTCACGAGCCGGGTTGCTGAAGCTTTGTAATCGTGTTAATTTAGAAAAATAAGGTAACAGATACAAGTTCTAATTGAATTTACGTGTATTACTTACAGAAGAAAAAAAACTGACAAATATACATAGTTATTACACTTATTACTTTATCACTGACCCCGTTGTTTTAGAGTAACTATTCTACAACCCCGCTTATACATTAGTGCTTATTTTATATTTTAATGTTTATTCTATTTTATCATAACATTATTTATTATTGCGTCATTACAATTATTTAATAAATAATGTCCTAATTACACGCGCTGAAAATATTTATAATAATAATATATATAACACTTTTAAATCCAAATGCACTAAAGTGTTCATTAATAAGACTACAGAAAAATTAACGTGTTCACAAAAACATGAATTTATTAGGAAAACCACATGCATAACGACAATGTGTTGCAACCTACTGTATGACATTTTGATTTGTCTGAAAAACTTATATGTAAAATTTTTCCAGGAATCAGGAAAAAAAAATAAAAAATCCAATCAATAAGTCCCTGTAGGTATTTTTTAATTAGGTAAGTTTTAATTAGTACTTTTTAATAATTATACGCCTTCAGTCTAATAAATATGTTGGGCACCTCTTTTATTGAATGGTGGATTATGAAAATACAGGGAATTGAATTAAGAACATCTAAAATTAATTTTTTTATTGATCCTTTTGGAACTCCAGCTTTTGACTTCTTTTTTTTTATAGAAGATTGCTTATTATTACACTATTTTTCACCCATTTTACAATATCTCGATTAGATTTATTCCAAGTCTCAACAGTTTATTTTTATGTTTTGTATTCTTAACCAAGTAATGATGTTATTGTTGTTTATATTTCTATATTTGTTATTGTTTGTATAATATTGCATGTGGCATTAGTGTTTTCCAAGGAAACAAGTTTCTTGAAAAGGGTGGTCAATTATTTTTTATTTATTACCTATTTATGTACTTTTTATTTATCTTACTAATCAAAGTATTCCAACTAGGTTTAATTTGATGTTGGTTTTTGTTTCATATTATAATATGAAATGAAATTGATGTAGATGTAATATGTATTTTTATTTTACCAAAAAATTGGAGAACGCTGAACTGTTTTTAACAATATATCATATTTATGCTCTATAAGTAATCCCATTTTTTTTTTAGTTTTTAATGATTTTAAGAAGAAAATATAAACAAAATTTGAATGATAAGAATATCTACTATGCCCAAACATGAAGTTACTACCATTTTTTTTTGTTATATTCATTTTTTATTTTTAATAATATATTCTAAATATTTTACAGTTTTTAGTCGCAGTTTTGAATGTTTAAATATACAGAATTATATAAAAAAAAAAAAATTAACTCAATCATAGTTAGTCATCAACTTTTCGACTGTGTTATTATATAATATTTTATTTAAATCAATTATTGAGAGATATTAGTACTCAAATTATTATTTAGTGTATCTGTACCATAAGAATTTCATTTAAAAAATAATAAAGACCTACAGTTTTTGCTGACTGTGCAAAAAAATTAAAAATAAAAGAATTTTTATGTGAAAAAAAAGAAATGAATAGACATTTTTGGCACTGACCTCATACTAGAAAGCGGTATATTATATTATATGTGTTTATTGTATAGGTATATACATGCCAGAGTAAAGGCTTTGAAAGAAAAAAATATTGGACTTGTAAGCCGGACAAACAGTGAAACTGTGACGCATTGTCTATTATATGCATATGTATATATATGAGAAAAAAAATTATTTGGAGTGTAAGTCGGACGAACAGTAAAACTGTGACGCATCCTCCGTTATATGCATATGTATATATGAACAAAAAAAATTGTTAATAAATGCATTATAAGCTCTATGGAATGTAAGTCAGTAAAACTGAAGCATTCTCCATTTTATGCATGTATTTAAAAATTTATTGAAATAAATATATTTTGGTTAAAAAAAAAAATATATATATATATATATCTATATTTTAATACTTATATATAATATATTTTGTCCTTCTAGAAGTGTGAGTCAGACTCACGCAAAAATGAGGCTCTGCCATACATATATACTTGTAAAAGTACAAAATACTTGAACATTAGGCATGACTGTCATGGATTTTTTATTTTTTTAAATTCTTATGGTATTTTTCGTATAGTAAAACAAAATGGTTTGAAAAAATTAATATTGTCCCATTTCATTTCTTGGTCTAATTATTTATTCTATATAAAAAGGAGTTGTGCATTGAGGGCTTGAAGGTATTTATTCTTATTATACTAAATATTATTTTATTGAAATACACACCCGAGGGCATTTTGTACAGTAAATTAATTGACAAATAACAAATTATATAATTAATTACAATCGTATATACTTATCAAATATATGTATAGTGTAAACGGTTAATAGTATTATTTTATTAGTAGGTACTAGCTGTAAAGTGAATATAACAAAAAAAAAGTGAAAGAAAAACATCAGAATGAAAGAATATTAACACGTAACGGCGCCTGAGAGGAATGAAAAAAATCAAATAAATTATTATTACAAGAAACTATAGCCCTGTTAATTGGGGAAAAAAAGCCGTAAAGTGTATTGTGTTTTGATACATAAAATGTTTGCCGATTTCTAGAGTTGAATGAAGGAACAGATATATTAATTATACTTGAAAGAAAACTATTGTCAATTGCGCCATGTAAAATTTTGTAAATAAATATAACATCTAAATATATACGCCTAGAACTCAAAGTATTGATATTTAGTAATTTCCTAAGAGGTTTATAGTCATGATCAAGTACTGTGTAACAATTCGGATTCTTCGAATTAATATATGTGAGAAATTTGTTTTGAACTCGCTCAATTTTGATTATCCAGCATGATTGATATGGGTTCTGTAGAATGGAGCCATATTCCAGTACTGAGCGAACTAGAGCAAAATAAACAGTTTTTGTAGATAAGATATTAAGTGTACTAAAATACCAAGTTTCTTCCATTATCTACTCAAGATATGTTTTCATTTTGTTTTTTTATTGTAAACACTGTAGCAGAAAACCACTTGTAATTTTGATTTACATTTTGACATCAATTTCATTTTAGTAGATTATAATTGAGTGTAATAAGTGCTTTTAAAATGATTCCATATCACTTCTCATCATAAATATTTATAAGGAATAAATTCAAATTCTTATGCAAATGGGGCTACCAACTCTTCATTATTCTTCATATTTTTTTTATCTATAAAACATTCCTCCCTAAAATACTTCTAAACACTTATTTTTTGACCCACCCTTTTTCCGATTTTTTTTTTTTTATTTAATTCACTTTTAATTACTATCATATAATATATGACAACAAATTACAACAATAACATCAGTATTACATTATTTCCACATAGTATGATAATAATTATAAAGAGTACGGATTTCAATTTTTTTTTTCAATCACACCGGTGAGAAAGACAGACTTTTTGTATGTAAATCGTGAACAAATCGAGAAAAATTTGTTCCGAATTTTACGTGTTCGGAATGTGGATAGATAAGGTCGACGTCATATGTCGCTGCCAGCCGATCGTTTGGGTAAGATAGTACGTTGTTGTATAACGCTAAGTTTAGGTATTCCAATGTACCATCGTAGTATCCCATACATAATATGTCACATTCATATGTATACTTACATGCAATTGGAGAGAATCTTTAACGACCGGTAAAATACCGCAGTGGAATATCACCGTACATAAATATCGTTAACGCGAATAATTACGTCTTTTAATAACTAAATAACGCTGTATAAAAAATATACTTATACAAAAATAGCAAAACGCAAAAAATCGTGTCTTATACGCAAAATCCCGAGAAAGGTCGGTTTCAACAATACGAACGCGCGGTTTTCGTTGACCCGTAAATCGAGCCAAATCCAACGTGTTCAAAATAACCTTTCTTTCGATGGTGAACGTACGTACCCGCTACAATGAGGATTAGGTCTAAATTTCCCGAAATCGCTGAAAACACATCAAATGGATTATATTTTTCGATCAATATATTTTTGGGGACCATGATTTCTAAACATAAAAATCCCTTTTGGTAATGGCCTCGATATAAATCGGGGAATTCACATAAAAAATTCGCTAGATGATAATTGTAGAGTATTTGTGAGGAGTCCCATAAACACTTTACATCGTGTTTCAGGAAACCTGAAAAATAATAATATTAAAACCTTTTCAAATTTCCCGGTAAAATTTTACTACCTTTCTGACTGTTACATCTCCGGGAAAAGCGGTCTTTTTGGATGTGTGTTTCGAAGAAGTTGGCAAAAATCCATTTCGAACAGTACGTATTCGATGGGTAGACAAGATCGACGTCGTATGTCATCACCAACTGATCCTTTGGAGAGGATTGCGCGTGGTGGTATAACGATAAGTCGAGGTACTCTAGCCCCTCATCATAGTCCCTGTATCATGTTGGATACAAACAAGAAAAGAGAGTTTCTTCCAGTAATTAACTCCGTGTAACATGCAGTCTGAAACACTGAAAGTTAAAAAGATTTCGCGTTGTAAAGACTCATTTCAATATTGGTGTCCACTTAATGTATAATTTTTCGTAATACTCACGCATATGCAACTCAACATCGTAAACATTGTAATCAATTACACCATTGACCAACCACACCGGGTAAAAGTTGAAGTATCGTTGAACAACGGTAATGTGTTGGCTGTACAGAGGCGATAGATACGATATACCTAGTCCTTCATCCAAATGAATCGGGGTGTTTCTATTACTTTTCCTATCGTTTACGGTCTTGACTACGTTAGCGATACAACCCGTTGGTGAGCCTAGCGCCGACAAGCCCGCGAGATCGGTATTACTCTAGGAGTTTCCGTTTTCTCACGTTACGATTTTTTAGTACCTGCCACGCATATTTTCGATAATTTCGCCAAGTTTTTTCATCGCGTTCCTAGCCGCCTTAACGGTGAATTTAAATCCACCCCCGCGCCCATCTTACGTTTAGCCTTCATAGCCGTGGTAACCAATTAAGAGGCGGCTTTTTTTTTCTTGCGCGCGTCGTAGTGGTGTAAGAATACAAACCTAATCAAAATAAAAGTATTTATTTATGTACTTGTATCCTGTAATAATCGAATTCCCAAGAAAGATCGGTTTCCCAGACTTTCGTGGCGTGATCTTCATCAACGGATATATCTAACCACACCCAACTAATACGAAACGAACACGATTTTTGAACGATATTTTGTTCACCATAACGGTACCAGCTACCTCTAGAATTAAATTGGAATTCTTCTTACACCGTAGAAAACACTTCGAAGCGGATGTACGTAACTGTGTCAACAGCGAGCAACGAATTGTTTTCTGGAGGGGTGTTTCTCGAGTACAAAACACCCTGTCGTACGTATCCGTAAAATTCTCGAAATTTACTTAGTAAATCTATTAAATGATGATTATAGAGCATTGGTGAGGGATCCTACCAACACTCTACATCATATTTTAGTACACCTTTTTGACTATTACACCGATGGGAATAAGAGTCTCTTTGTACGTAAATCGCGAACATACCGAGAAAAATTCGTTCCGAATTGTACGTAACCGGCGGGTAGAAGAGGTATACGCCAAACATCGCTACCAGTAGATCGAAAGAGTGAGAAGTTTTCACGTGATCCACTGGTGAGTTTAAATAATTTAAACTCTTATTACTTTTCGCTGTACGTCGAACACAAACGAGAAACATCAATTTTTGTCCAGTACGTAACTTATTGCAACGCGAAGTCGGAAACACCGAACGTTAAGGACCGGTCCCGTAAAGAATTTTTCCATCGTTCGTGTCCGTTATCGGTGTTTTCTATGTACAGCTTTTCGTAATACTCACGTAATTCCAACTCCACGTCGTAAACGCTGTATCGAATTACATCATCGACCAACCATGCCGGGCAAAAGTCGGCGTATTGTGACATAGCTGTACACGAAATTCGGTCGGTCTACTAGATGATAATTTCTACACAAGTGTAATGAAATAAAAAGATCATAAAAATCTTAAGATTAAATTACCTTGATTCCTGGAGTCGTGAGTTGTTCTCGAATTAATAAAAAACATTTTTATAAATATTGAAAATTTTGAGTAGACAATAACGACATCAATCTGGCATGTGAAAAGAGCGGAGACAGACAGAATGAATTCTTATGTTGGAAGGGTGTTTTATAGTTATTCTTTGAACTCTTATGTTTTATTTACATTGATGTTGTTATTGTCGTTTGTTTATTATAGATTAAATTAAAATATGTGATAACAATGAGCGTGTGCACATAATATGTACACACCATTACACACAAGGTTCGACGTCTTTTACCACATTTGGCGCATAACCGACCCTTCTTTCCACACGTGAAAACGTACTCCGCACTGGAACCGATCTTCCAACATGTCGGACTGCTTGCAAGTTTAAACATACAAGAACAAGTTTGCGTATTATTGAAGCTCACATTTGTTCAATTTTGTTCTTGCACGAATAAAAGTACGACCATGTTATGTACGATCAAATATTCAAATGTTACGTGTAGGTACGCGGTTATGCGATTCCCAAATACAATATTATTATTATGATACGTGCGAAAGTTTTTACAATTTTATTTCTATGAAATTTCGAGTATAATAATTAAATTAATTTAAATTTAAAAGTATGTACGCAGAAAACATAAAACGTCGATGGCGTGTATTATGTATTTGATTGAAGAGTGTACAATGCATGTGCAATATAGTAATGACATAAATAATAATTGATGTAATTTGTATTCAAGTGTGGAATATTTAAAACAATGTATAGTTCGTTATATTATTTGTAAATAGTATTTATTATTTAAACTTGTAAACACACATAGGTGATATATATGAGTAATTAGTGAGTGTGCTCTGCGTATATATATAAATACGTTTTTTACTAATAGATTTCATTAAGCACGTGTGCGACTTCTTGGAATTTAAATTTAATTATAATTTTATATTAAACAATGAGTTTTTGCTGTTTCCAGAATTCTTCTCGGCCGTTTAGAAAATGTATGCCATCTTTAGCTTCGGATAGTATGTAGTTGTCACTTTCTTGAATTGCGCTCACAATGTCTGTATAAAGAAAAAAAAATCGCAAGACTAATAGAATAAATTATTAATTATTAACGGTGTGTTTTAAATTACCTATAAATAAAAGTCAGAGGAAAAATCATAATGCCATTTAATTCATAGATATTATATTATTAAGTATGTTATTAAGAATTTTCTCAACAATTTTTTAAGAATATTTTCAAAGCTTATGTTTTGAAAATTAAAATACACGCAACAATTATTTATAGTCGTGAAACAAATAGCGTAGAAAATTCTTTATTTTTCGATCAACTCTATTATAACGTGTACTATTTCGATCCAATAAGCTTCAGATAATAACAAACACACACATAGCATGGCATAAAGCTAAGAGAATAATAAATGAGAGCAATATAATAATAAATATTGCTTTTTCAGTACCTGTCTTAATTATTATTATTTTTTTTAATGATTATAATATCGTATTTCAATCGTAAATAAAAATTGATTGGAAACAAATATTGAAAAAAGACACGTTTGCATTTCGTTCTGAAATTTCCAGAAAATATTGTCATATTGTATATTAAATGCAGTTAATTAGGATTTAAAACGCTATAAATTTAACTTTACTACCTGCTATTTTTATCATACTCAAACGTTAATATTTTATTCAATATTTTTTTTTATGTAATGTATATTATATGATCACAAATATGTATACATAATTAAACTATTGACGAATTTTTGAATTGGAAACTGAAGACACTTTAATCGTTAGTATTGCCGTACGGCGTCAGTATTATCGAATTATGAATTATAAATAAATAAATAATTTATTACTCGGATCGATAGTTAAGTGTTCCAGATAGTCTTTGTCCACACACAGTTCCCTCAGTAACATTTTTGATCGGTTTCTGGCGGACCGTGAAGACGACCTTTGCGGTGCCGCCGCCGGTGTTGATCCTCTGCTGCCGCTTCCAACGCCACCTGCGTTGACTGTGGTATTTTCGGTGGCCACAGTCGATGGACGCTTGTCTCCTCCGCCCAGTTGTTGCATTACGACGGCGGTATCTCTCATTTTTCCTGCACAATGACATTTCATTATGTTACAGACAGAAACAGGTTACAAGGAACTCTGCACACTTGCCGAACACGAAATATCAACTTTATTTTACAATACATTTTATATGAATCCCAAATAAATATTTAATACTCAATGGTATTTAATATTTCGCATCTAAATTAAATTTAAATAATTAATAATATATTAATTTATATACTTAATTTAAATTTAAGTATATAATACGAGTATTGTGCATATTTGAGTAAGCAATACCAATAGAGCGTGTAGGGGAATATAATTGAGTACCTAATTAATCCTTTTTTTATTGATTCGCAGTCTTCTTTTTTCTTTTAAATCTCTTCTAATCGATGAAACGAGGGAAAGAGCTTAGGGTCATTTTTGAAAATTAACTAAATTTACATAATTTTGTGTACAAACTTACATAATCATAACTTGATTTTAAGAAGTTAAACAACTTTTTATTCTTAACTGGCTGTAATATAAGTTGTATATATATAATAATACTGTTCGTTTTCCCTTTCGTCTGACTGCAAGACAGACATTGAGCTTACCGATAGCATTCTCGATGGCTTCCCTGGCTTTTTGCACCCCTAACCGGAATTGCTCGAGTTCTGGCCGAACGTGAAGTCCTCTGTGGTAAAACACGAGGCTGTGCTCAAAATCGCCGAGATGATACAATGCTTCTGCCTTTTGATATATGGCTGTGAACATATATGACGTTAGGATCATTGAAAATGACACAGTTTTATTGTGTCTTAAGTCATGCCAAACGTCGTTATTAATACTCGAATGTGTTACTAGTAATCACTGGTATATTTTAGTAATGTGTCACCCACCTTACCCACCCCGGTACAATCTTATTGCATAGTGCTTAAAGCAGAATATAAATAAAAACAAATATACGTTAGTATTTGACAACGACAGAATCTATTTAAACTGATGAAATTATTGGAATTACGAAATTCGTTTATATTTGTTACCTTTTAAATATGTACTGTCCTCGTTTAATGCCACTTCTGCGTCTTTCAAAGCCAAATGCGGTTGGCCGAGCAACAGATAACATTTGCTTCTGGAAACCAAAGCCGTTTTATCATTGGGACTCAACTCCAAAGCCTACAAAAAAAAAAAAAAATTAAAACAAAATAATTGTGTGATATACGATATATCTATTCTAACCGTTTAAAATATTAATTATATTTTGTTAAACGAAAAATAATTCATTTTAAAATCCATGTATTCTTATATATATATATATATATACCGTAATTTAAAGGAATTCAAAATTTTCAATTACCAAATATTTTAACTTATGAACTGAATTTTGTGGAAAATATTTGTATATGTATATGTATATACGTTGAATCCTACACCTGACCAAGTTACATTAAAAAATTTTTTTTATAAAAATCAAAATAAATTTCTGTTTAAAACAAATTTGTCAAATTGACAAACATTGTGTTAAAACACTGTGAGACGATCAGTAGTTTATAACGGGAGGAAGAATATATCTCCCATCTTCCCCTCTCCCTTGGGTACGCCACTGGTCAGTGTGGAATCCTCTCACAGGATCCGTGGATTATTGATGAAAATGTATGAACTAAACCAATCAGCACTTGCTGTGCGTCTCGGTGTGTCCTGACAATTTGAACGCGAAAAAATTGAGTGCACGACTTTTGACGGAAATAGAATATCTTGTACAAAATAGAACTAATTACGATAATAACATATTTGATTATATAATGATTTTTGCATAAACATAAATTAATCGATAAACATTTTGAATATATTTTACGAAGTCGTACGAGATCCTATAAGCAATATCAATCGTAAATAAAAATAAAAACTAAATATTTACAGAAATACCGTTTAGATTAAATTTTTTTTGTCAAATTGTTATTCACGTAATATTGTCGAATCCTTCTGTAAGTTGTAACGCACCTCCTCCGCCGCGCTCTCAGCGTTCCGAAAGGGTGGTCGATATTTATACCTATTCCTATATCCAGTTAAGGAGCAGTCGGCTGGCTATTTCCTATTACACTAACCGGGTCTTTGGAACGATATAAATAAAGTTTTCTGATTTATATTTAACAGGTCCTAGAAACTATGACCTGCGTTTGTCTCCCTACACAGTAGCAAACACGATCTTAACAACGAAATAGTTTATTTAAACAAATTAAATGAATAAACAATATATAAATATACACTATCACATGAGTGATACGACGCTGATTGGTCTCTTTCCACAGGTGAAGCGGAGCACGAGTCCTAGCGGTTGGTTATATAATAAATTGACAAAATATAACTTTACTATAAGTGTGGTTTTTCACTTACAATTACGCGTTTAAATTAATACGTAAAAATATAAATTAATTATTATTATTAAGAGACTAGATGTTTCTGCTAGCTCCGTCAGACTCGAACTCGATACTGATTAAAAAAATATATATTACACGAAGGCGTGTGGTCTCGTGCTCGCGCCACTGTGTTTTTGCCTACTAAGGTGAAATACGACGAGACAGTGACGATTCAGTGAAATTGTATCGTTACAAGGTATATAAATTTTTTTTGGTGGGGGAGAAGTTTTGTTTCATATGCCTACTAAAATTTATTCGACTTATTTTCATTTTATCAAAATTTTCATTCGACTTAATTTCTTTAAAAACGTTAACGGATTTCCAAACAGAAAGCGGGGATATCAGTGAAAGTGAAGTGGTTTTTTTTTTGTATTTCGATCGAACGACGGATATCCGTTATAACGTTAAAATACACGGCCAAGAAGAGTTCAACTGAACTCGGAACGTGGGCGATTTGAACACGTATTGTTAAACGAAGATTGCAGCGATAACCGCGATACGGACACGACAAATGCCAAACATACTTGGGAACAAACACCGTGTGTTGTATTTGCTGCGCGCGACAAAATCGATCGTCGCATAGATATTCTAGCGCGGGGTGGCCTAACCTTGTCGATGAACTCTAGCGCCACGCCGACGTCGTTGATGCAGTGCCGGGCCAGGGCCAGCAGGGTGGGCGATTCGGCCGTGGACGGTATGTGTAACGTCCTGTTCCGGTCCTGTCGGCGTTTCATGCGCAACGACGCTTTGATGTCGCGCGTGCCAAGGTTCACGGCGGCCGCCCGGTCCTTGTCGGTGTACACTTCTTCGAGCAGTCGGGACCGGGAGTCCCGCTTGTGCCGCTTGGACCATCCGCCGCCGAAGCCGAAACCGATGCCGCCGCCGCCGCCGCCTCCGCCGCTGCCCGTACCCGATTTGCGCGTTTTAAACTCTTCGGTCAGCTCGTCGAAAGTCGTGGTCAACCCGCCGCCGCCGCCGCCGCCGCCGACACCGCCACCGATCCCGCCTACGCCAACGCCGCCCTTGCGTCTCCTGTGCCTCCGACTGGCCGCCGTCCTGCCGACCTTTCCGCCTACGCCAACGCCGCCCGACAAGCCGTCGCCGCCACCGTAGCCCGCGGCACCGTCGTCCGAGTCCGAACGGTCGCCGCACATTCCGCCGCCGCCGCCGCCGCCGCTCCCTTCGCCGCTGATGCCCTCGTCGTCCGAATCGTCGACTTTACCGACTCGAACGTAGCTCTGCATCATCTCCGAGTCGCGAGTTATCTGCAGTATGTCTTTGACGTGAGCGCTGACCGGCTGTATGTCGCCCGACGTGTCGCCCATCCCGGCCATGTCGCGCGCGCGCGAGGTGACCGAACGGTGTGAAAAACGCGCGCGACTTGAGTGACCCGCTCGGGCCGAGGCCGATAATTACGTTCGGTTAAGGTGGTGTCGGCGAATGATTGGAAAAGGAAAAAAAATATAATATTATGTCGATTCAACACCTCCGTGCCGCGCGTCGTCGTGGTAACCGAGCTACCACCACCACCACCACCCTTCTCACACGTCGTACGGTTCGTTCGGCTTCGGTGTGTGCTACATCGCGACGGGGTGGTGTGGAAAACGCAGCAGCAGCAGCAGCAGCAGTGGTGATGATAATATAGTGTCGCGCGACGCCACACGGGTGAACTCGATATGGCGTGCGAGACGGTGTTGAAAATTGCCGTGGAATCGGTAAAAATCGAAAATGTGACATTATCACGGAATGTGTTATGGAATAATAATATGATATTCTCGGTGGGTTGTGGAGGGGGTAGGTGCGATTGCCACTTTTGTCGATGTTTGTCGATCGACGAAGTAATTAATTAAAATTGGTGGACGAGTAGGAGGAGCAACGGGAATATCCGACTGACATAAACGTCCGTACATTTATTTCATACCGACTATACACGTAGGTCGTTTACATCGACGACGCATTTAATACGGAGATGGCGAATATGTTAAACGGCGAAATACATATTCAAATCTTAATTCCGGTGTCTAGGCGAATGGCATTTTTATCATAATACACACTGATGTGTCCTCGGGCCAACGTTGCTACCAGTGATGTAAGAAACAGAAAAGTAAAATTAAATTACCTTATTTAATTAATTAAATTTGAGGGCAGATGTAAATTGCGCCCGAAAATGGGAAAAAGTTGTAAATTGCGCCCAACACATTTTAGGGTTAAATTTTTATGTAGTAAATTGCGCCCAGCATGTTTTCAGGTAAAATTTGTATATAGTAAATTGCGCCCAATAATATTACCTACATAATTTTAAGTAATATTATTTTTATGATAGCCATTTAACATTATCCAGAGAACACCACGAAGAGGCGGCTATCACTATCCTTCAAAATTTTTTTTTTTAAAATTGCGAATTAGTAAAATTAATTATTAAATAATAAATTACGTCAATAAAATATAAAATATAAAACTTTATTATTTAAAAAAAAAATTCTTTTTAATTATTACTGTAATGTTGTGACATCAATTTCACATATTCTGCCATGCTAATTTCTTTTTTTTTATATCGCTCTATAATATTTTCTAAGTACTGGAATTTTTTTTTTTTTGAAACTGTGTTTTGATATTTATAAGGCTCTTTTATGCTGTTAATTTTTATATAAATATCAGTTTGTAATTCAATTATTTTATCCATAAAATTATAAATATGAGGATGATACGTGTAAAAACTTTTATTTAAATGACTGTGAAATGATTCACAGGCATTAGTTGTTCTAGTTAATTTCGCTGACGCTGAATAAAATGAATAAAAGGTCATTTAGATACTATATGAGCGCAATTTACTATATCCAAAATAGATAGAAAAATGTCCCGGGCGCAATTTACTATATTTATTTTACTACCTGTTCACTGTGGGCGCAATTTACAATCGCCCAAATTTAATATATTAAATTAATTCGCGGTAAAGGTAAATTATTTAACTACACTGGTGTTGCGAATAATTACGATAACCCCTGGTTATTACCTTACTGTTTTCCTAAGGAGAGTCCGGGGTCGTGAATACGAGAATTGTTTGGAAATATATAAATCAGATCAAGCACATGCAATATTAAACATTTACTCACCTTGATTTGAGTGCTCGGTTTTCTTTGTCTACAGCGACGAGATGAAGACAGAATATAATAAAAATGAAAAGGTCGGGACGCTACCTTCGATGAATGCGAAGTCAGCGACAAAAGTAAAGAGGAAGATTAAATGGAACATACAGAGAATTGACCACGTAAAAGATAACACTCGAGTGTATAAAATCTGTCTTGCTCCTGTAATAACCAAAAAAAAAATAAACTAAGGTCAAGGACACTTTGTAATAACCAAAGTGAAAGAAAACAGAATAGGTAGTATTAAACGAATTCTAGTTTATAGTTACTTAGAACTGACTATGAAAAATCCCTGGTTATTACCTTACTCCTTTCCTAAGGAGAGTCCGGGATCGTGAATACGAGAATTGTTTGAAAATATACGTACCAAACCAAGAACATGCAATATTAAGAAGAATCGCTTACCTTGCCCTTGAGCGTCTGGTTTTCTTCTTATTCGATTGCGAGATGAAGAGAATAAAATAAAATTAGAAATGATTTTAGGTTGGGACACCGCCTTCAACTGTACGTGAAGTCAGTGACAAAAGTAAAAAGGAAGACTAAATGAACAAACAGAAAGTTAAATGACATAAAAGAAAAACACTCGCATGCACTCTGAAATTTACTTCTTGATCCAGTCTTCTCAAATGGGAGTGCGCGCACACTGCCGTGCAGTGCGTTCTGTACCCCTATTTAAAGTGTCAATTTCCACAATTTCATCATATACTATTTACAGTGTAATGATAATATTTTTATAATCTAAAATTTAATGTGATAATAGTGCTTAAAAGTGTAACATTTGTGTTTAAATATTGAAATAGTGAACTAAGTTATGAACAACGGAAGTATGTTGAAGTATATAAAAATGCGCATTACTCCTGTATTTTTAGATATACAGGGCGCTTTTTTTGTTTTTTTACTTCAACTCGTTGGATTTTCCGGCACATTTGATGGTTAAGGTATGCTAGAGACATACCTGTCGGGCATCGTTTACTGTAAATTAGTGTGAGACACTGTTTATGTGCCTCACGCCGTGTTGCCTTTTTTGTGGGGTCCATAATAGTTGTGTCTATGTCCCAAGGGTGTCGTTTAATCCAGAATTTTCCGCGCTTCATCCATTTCATGAGTATGGACAAAATTTGTGCTTCATTGTACTCAATATCGTTCTGCATCATGTACGAGAGACATTTGAAGTTTCCTTCTTTGGCAGCTGATATTATTGTTTCATTTTCCATGGATATTGGTTTTCGTGTGCATATTGCAAACACTCCAATTGGTCAAAACATGCCGCCATGTCCGTGATTAATGGGTGTATCGGACACCCGTGCTCCTGTGCATATTTTAAGCAGTTTAGATGTCCATATTGTGCTGCGCCAAGGGTGACGTTTGAGTGCCATGGACATCCGTTTTCGTATGCGTATTGTAAGCACTCTAGGTTTCCATTTTCGGCAGCATAAATAGTTGTGCCCATGTCCCAAGGGCACTCATTTTCATGCGCGTATCGCAAGCATGAAATGTTGCCAACCTTTGCGGCGGTGAAAGTGGTGTGGGAACTCCATGGAATGCCCATATTATGGGCTAACCGCAAAGTCTCGAGATCGAATGTTGAAATTGCGTGTTCCATTATGGCCCTTGCGCATTTCACATCCTTGCATATGAACGCCTCCCGTGAATTTAATATTCCGGCTCGGTGTGCGTTCATACGATCGCGACGGTTTAGTAGTTTCGCGATCGTGTGTCCGGCTGTTTGTGAATGAAATACAAGATCCCTCAAATGGTTCATCGTGTTTTTCGTAACTATTTAATGTACAAGTGTTATTAATATGTTAGTAAATATTTCGTTAGAATGACTTTGTGTTGTGTGACTTAAAGTATTCTATTTAACACTTTAAAATGTGGTACAGAGCGTACCATGGCGGCAAAGTGTCAAGCCCAATAACTTCATAATGTATCTATTATTAAAATGTAATTTGATTTCATACGGCGACATTTGTCACTCGACCTTTGGACACAACTTGTTAGTCTTGTTAATTTTTTAATTACCGGTCGTTTATAATATCGAGTGTAATTTCTTTTGATGTTATGTGTGTATTGGCATTTTTAATTATTTTGTCATCATCAGTTTCGTTTTATTGTACTTGTATTTTATACGTATATGTTGTACGATCAACTTTACCATATAATTAAGTGTGATTAAATTTTTAAATTAAAATAGTCGTAAATATTATATTACGACATAAAATGTCAAATTTAATTTGTTTGAGTGATACATAGTGTATATATTATTTATATTATTTTTTAATTGAATAATGGGGCGAGATTGTAATTTTTGTTATGTGATATAATTCATCGTATATAATAATATATTTTTCTGTTGGAACAATCCAGAAGCCAAACACTATCTGATAAACAGGTATGAAATTTTGATAATTTGAGGTAAAAGAAATGTCTTCTCCCCTTTTTTTTGATTTTGCGTATATTCCCTTTTGTAGGGTTCAGTAATTTAGTGTGTGTACATGTATTATAGTTTTGTTGTTTCGTGTCGTGTTAGTAAGTAAATGTTGGAAAGGTTATTCATCATTCTCGTCATGGTAGTACCCAGGTAGTTTGAAGTTTAATATTTTTGTGAATATTCTCTTGTCCCGGGTTTTGAGTCGGCGACAAGAATTGAACAACTCAATAGTAGACATAGATGAAGAACAATACTTGTCCTCACGGAAGACCGATTTCTTGAGTCGTTGTTGGTACTCGGAGTGTGTGCACACTAACGAGACGACAAGATCGTCGTTAATACATTATTGACATTTAATTTGTAATATTTGGTGGTGGTTGGTCAGCTCGACCAATGCTGTGACGTTATAAAAGTATATGTCGACTAAGCGTATGGTCGTTCACAGTGAGCTTTTTCCCATACGTGTATGTATTTTATCTGACCTGAGTCGCATGTGTTTTTCTTATAACACGCGGTGTCTATTTACTTATTATTATGGGAACTATCTTGTTGTGTGTGGCATAATTCTGAATAATTGATATGTCCCCCTTTTTTATGATTGTCTGTTGTTACTTAATGTGGTTAAATTCGATGATCAGCGTGTCTCGTGTGCGCTTGTAATTGATATATTAAATTTAATGTATTCGTTTGCGACTTACTCGTCACACGTGTCAGTATCTAAATGTTTTATTTTTTTGTATACGAAAATATAATCGGTATTCCGAGCAGAGCCAATGTTAGTGTTTGTTTATTACAATTGTAATAACTCAAAAAATAAGAAGGGGTGTTTGGGTAGCCCTTACTGTATTCTTGAATTGTTACCTTACTCCTTTTAACGGAAAGGAGTGTTCCGAGGTCGTGAGTTCGAGAATTGCAGCAGAAAATGCGAAATAAATATATCTAAGCTCTATAGAAAAAAACAACACTTACCTCACTCTTCTGATGTATGACGACTCAAGGTAGCGTCCAGTGAGATGAGTCAATAGAATAAATTTCAAAAAGGAAATGGTTGGGTCGCCGTCTTCAGCTCGAAGTCAGCGACAAGAATTGAACAACTCGATGTATGCGTGACGATCAATGCCTGTCCTCACGGGATACCGATTTGTTGAGTTGTTGTTGTTGTTGTGGTGAGTGTGCGCACACTAACGAGACGACGAAATCATTGAAAGGCCGAGGGTATAAATTTTAATAAACGATTGAAATATAATTTGGAAATTTTGATGGTGGTGGTCAGCTTTACCAATGAGGTGACGTTATGATACATATGTCTACTTATTTATTATTACGTGGGAAATTTGTATGTGGTCTAATACTGAGAAATCGATATATACCTTATTTTTTTATTGTATTTTGATATTTTATTGTAGGCAAATTCGATGATTATTGTCTCTCGTGTGTGCGTGTAATTAATATATAAATTTCGAAGAATTAGTGTGCGACTTATTCGTTGCACGTGTCATGTCTTAAATTTCTTATTTTTTGTTTATAATGTAATCGGTATTCCGAAAGGAGCAAGCGTTGATATTTTTTATTAATATATATTATTATATTAAAATATATTTTTGCATATAATGTCTTAGTATTTTAAGAAAGAAAATAAAACAATAATGATATAAGTGCATATCATTACACAATAAATAAGTGAAATTTATTTGAATCTGTTATTTTCTAAAACTAAATACAATAACGTTATGTGAGTATATCATTACAGTCTGTTGATAAATTATGTCTTAAACTTTTTATAGTCTTCCACACAACGTACAAGTGTATATTAATGATACAAATTAATCGTTATGCAAACCAAGATGGGACACAAAATAATGACAATTTCAGTACCATTATAATATTGAGTAGAGTTTGACACCAATTCTGCTCAAAATTTTTCATTTATAACGATAAAAATAGAAGATTGATTATTTTTGGAAATAGTCGTACAAGATCATAGAATTACATACTATAAATACTTATTGGTCAAACGAATTTTTCAACAATGTAAAATCGATTTACATTTTCACGGTCACGGTAATATTGTTATGTGATAATTTTGTATGGAGGAGACCAGAAAAACTAAAATTCTTAGTAACTAATAAAATATATTATCAAAATATTTTTAACATTTTCACAACGTGTTTTTTATATATAATGTATTGCGAACCCGCCGAGAATGTAAGCTTCAAAAACAAGGATACGCCCCTTACACTTTCTGTCTATATTTTTATTATTCCGGGTATTTAATTGTTGCTTCATGTAATTAAATGAATACTTTTACCACTGTAACAGAAATATTTACCGCAGTGTATTGTCGAATGGCTTTTTCATAGTTCTCCATTTTATAGTATACTAAAGCTTCGTCTTGTAAAAGGATCCGTAGGCTGTCGTCGGCATTATCAAGATGTCCTTTCTTTTTTTTGTGTTTTAACTTGTTTTTTTTCTTGCTAGTCATCCTATAAGTATACATTTACAGTATAACATTAGCGAAATACATAAAAAACTTTTTGTAAAGCTAGTTCTATTTTTTATTAATTATGCACGTCGATTTTATTAATTTAGTTTATGACTACAGCTTTAATTAGTACTGGAGTGGATTTTGTTATTAAACTTTAAAGAGATTATTATCGGGAAAATATTCTGAACAAAATTCTTTTATTGTTATTCTTTTTTATAATATTATAAGCAAAATTGCAATCGTGGATTTTATTTTATTTTTTAAAATTACAAAAGTTTCTTAAAGGCGTGTTTAGTAGAAATAATTTAAAAAAAAAATATATCATGTGTGTCTTTATTTGCAATTTTGTTTTGAATAAGAGTATGTAAATAATTAATTCGTGATAAATTTACATTAGCTAGTTTACACGTATTTTTTCATAGTACAAATGTTTTATGCATTTCAAAACTTTCTCTTCTATGTGGAAAATATAAATAACTTTTAGTTTTATGAAACTCCATTAAAAATTACTCAAGACATTTCTTATCTAAAAACTTTCAAGTAGTTTTATATTCTACGACTAAAAAATAATAATCATTATAATATTATAACGCGTTATTACTGTCACGAAATTAATAGAAATTATCATTTGGATTTCGAATTTTCACTACTTCGCAAAGAAAAAATATATATTATGTTCAATAGTAATGTAAAAATACATCAATTTTTTATATAATTAATAAATCATTAGAGAAAATCCTAATTACATTTATAAATCTAACGAAATAAAAATAAAATATTTATAATATAATGGAATAAAAATAATTTTTTATTAATTTTATTAACAGATAAATCAGTTACTGTATTTAATAAGGTCCAGCCACAACCACCAAATAACATACAGTCTAATAAATATTGTTAAATACCTACCGTTTTATTTTTATTACGAAATCTCTTTTCCATAAATTTTTGACACATAATGTAAATTCTTCGTTAGGTTTATAAATGTAATTAGAATGTATTATATAAAAAATTTGATGTATTTCTATATTATTATTGAACACAGTATATTTTTTTTCTTTGCGATTGAATACAAATTATTAAATATCACGTGGAAATCCCAAACTATCGAATGTAACATTTGTTCAATGTCTTTGAAAATTTTTTTATGATTTAAAATTAAACCTAATTATCGAATTATATTTTTTTTATCAATGGATAAATTTAAAGTTTGTAAATTATTATGGCGTTTAAATAATTCTAAATGTTTATCTATATTAATTTTATTAATATCAGTTTCATTGTCTAATTCATTAAATTAACAACATCATTATTCAATTTAATACGTTTATAAAAACTGTTATCGTACTCTTCTACAGTTCGACGACGCCTGTTCCGAAGTTTCATCATTTCATATATCACGAAATCATCAGGACTATAAGAGTTTAGATTATTAATTTGACAATTGAGATTATTAGAATTATAAGAGTTTTGATTATTGAGATTATAAGAATTTTGATTGGGATTATTATTAATTTCATTTGAAGATAAGAATTCCAAATCGAAATCTGGGACATTTACTGGATAACTGGATTGAGGACATGTCTCAATTGATGTATCATTTGCCGAATAATCGGATTGAGTCGGGTCTGCGTAGCCGTTGGATTTTAATATTTATGAATTGTGGACATTACTTTATTCCGAGGAGACAATTTTTCGTGAAATTTACTTAAAAAATCTATGCACATTTATGAGTTCGGCACACTTGATATTGAAGAAAGCTCCGTTCTCGAATTACGTATTGACGTGCTCGTTTTTATGTGTAAAACAGATGTTACTTTATTTAATCATGCAAATAAACATTGTAGCTTAAATATTTGTCAATGTGACGACGCGTATTTTTTCTACGCTTGTATTCGGATTTATATCTTGGTCTGACGGACACCGTCTACCGTAATATTGTCATTGGAAATAAATATTCATCTAAAAGGTGCACTTTGCATTGTTGTGTTTAGGTAAAAATATAATCTGAAAAGCATATATACGCACACACCGATAAACTTTTAATTACGTATAGCTTTTGCATTATATACGCGGTAAGTTCGAAAACGACAAACGATTGAAAAATTGTTTTCTCAATAATTTTCGTTATTTCTACAATGATACAGAAAAATGAACGTACATATAGAAAAATAAGTAAAATCGATTTATATCTCTATGCAGTTTATGAGTTACGTGATACTTTTATAGCGACTGAATTTCGACAACTCTTAAAAAACACGTAGTATGAAATCACATTGTATTTGTAAAAAAAAAAAAATTACAAACAATATTATACTTATAATGCGATTATGGTCTATTAAAGATCGAAAACATTCGAGTTTCGTCAATAAACGAAATTCAAATCGAAAAAAAAAAAAATTTTAATAATCGATAAACGATTATTTTCAAACAATTGTTACTACCTACTTACAAACTTAAAACGCGCATTAAAATCTCACGCGCTTATGTAAAAGTGTAAAAGTACACTCGAGTTCGGAAATGTTACGGACTCGTTTAAGAGGCCGCAATACTTAAATAAAGAATAACTGTGTTCGGTGACTTAATCTACAATTTATTGATGTAAATGAGAAACTATATAATATTATTCAATAAATGCTCTGTAAAATTATACTACAACTATGCTGTTTTGAACAACGCTCCACACAACACTGCTCGATCGTCGTCGAGTACGTGTTGGTGTGCCCGCCGTCCGGTCGAATTGCTATATCAGCAATTCCTTGCGACCGACGAGGCTTACAATATAATATTCTGTTACATACAAATACTTATAATCAAAATTAAAACTAGGGGTCCATAACACTGTAAACGCAGCCAATATCACGTAAAAAAAACTATTGTGCATTGTGAAATTGTTCCCGATTTCTTTACGTAATTATTAATCGATTTTATTTGTAGAATTTTAAAAAAGTAAAAACATTTTCGTCGACTAAATGACACGTGTAAACTCGATGAACGTTTTCAGAGAAAAACAGTTTTCGAAAGTATTTAGAATAAATTTTAATATTCAGATGTTTCGTGACAATAGTGTTCGTAAAGTTTAATCGTTTTTAACAATACACGAGCGTTCTAAATATCGTATTATTATCAATATCTGAAACGTTCAAACGCGGGTATTTAGTCAATTTATTTTGTTAGTTTAACTCGGAATACGTATAAAAACAATACGCCCAAAATAATTATTTCACACGGACGCGACTGTCGTTGGGTTTTCTTCAGATTTCAACGCCGTTACAGTCGCTGTAATAATATGTTCACTTTGGACAAACCGAACGGTATGCTGTAAAATACTCGTTCAGGGAATGAAAATACGTTGCCAATATTATTCCGTCTTCTTATTATTATTACTCAGACATTAATCGATCGATCGATTAAACGTTTTTTTAAATTATTAAATGTCTCGCGGTTTAAAATACGACGAGATATTATATATATATATAATAATATAGAGTGACGAGCGAAATGCGACGAGACACTCCTCGTCTCGGGTATTCTGTTTTTTTTTTTTTCAAAGAGACGGACGACGACGTTTTACCGAACGCCGCGCAACGCTGCAAATTTTTTCCTTCTCTTGTACTGTTGTGAGAGCCGGGTTTTCTAAGTCCGGTTACAAATTATTTGTGATTTGGATTTCAAACACGATTAAAGAGTAAAACAGTGAGATTGTATTTAAAACAGTATCGTATAAGTTTGCATTGGCTTACAGAAACGCGGAGTAACAGTGTCGAGCGCCAAATCTCCAACTGACTACATTTTGTGCGTTGTTACATTACTTATATAAATTATTTACTACAATAATATTAATGATAAATGAGTCATGATTACAAAGAAGATATAAATGATTATAAGATAATTAATATAGTGTAATATCTGAAATAACAGTTAGTGTAATAACGTAGTATAATAATAATTCTGCAGCGAGTCATTTACGATCTACGTTCACGACATAATACGCCGTAACGAAATAATAAGACCCGAAAAAAAAGTCTTAAAATCAAATTGCCCTTATTCGCTGGTGGATTTCGGGGCCGTGGATTTCGATAATACGAAATTATTGCAACACTTTTTTATTTTTAAACGAGATTATAATTTATTGTATCGGGCAGTAGGTATTCAATACTTCAAGCCATTTTGCAAGGGAAAATATATGGAAAAAGAGGCCAGGGTAGAAGAAGAAAATCATGGCTTCATAATCTAAGGGAATGGTTCGGAAAGAGCTAATCAGAGTTATTTCGCGTCGCAACGGACGTAGAGAGTATTGCTGGAATGGTCGCCGTGCAACATTCGAAATCGGATAGGCACCCGAAGAAGAAGATATCATGGGGCGGACAACAACGACAACTTTTGAACGCGTTATTACGAGAGCGTGGAAAAAAAAAACCGAATGGCTTTTCGCCTGTCGGAGGCCGTTTTATAGATGTATTTTTGTTTTTTTTTTTTATCGACGCTGTTGTCGTCTCCCGTAATGTTTTATTGATAAAAATAATAAATTATATAATAATACGCGTACGTGCACAACACATTATCACACACGCCGTACACACTCACCCGTTTCGATGGTCGTACGAGCGCGGGGCGTAACGTCGAATCTCTCGGTCGCTCTTCCGCCGCGGCGGTACTGTCCTGTCTTCGGACGGTGATGGCCGGTGGTTGTCGGCGTCGACAACGCAACACCACTTACGTTATCATAGCCGGAGCAAAACGAACACCGCCCCGGCCGGCCGCGGTGCCCGCCGTTATCGTTTATGTTGAAATGACTGGGCGGCCTAAACGCAATCACATTAACGCGTGAAACGGATTTCCGGAATTTTCTCGCCCCGAGTCCCGTTTCCGGACACGAGTGTGTTACCACTGACGCGACGACGCGGTTAGTACACCAAGTGCTCAAAAAAGTTTTCATAACGTTTCTCTCCGTGTTTTTGCCACGCGTACGCGCACGACCGGGCTAACGCTCGACATCACCGCAATGCCGTCGCGATACCGTATAAAATAATACGCATTATTATTATTATTATTATTATTATTGTAGTCTGTGCACGGTTTAATTGATGTTTCGTGACAGGGACTTTTCGTTTTTCGGCAAAACTTATTATAAGTCGACTTTTGTTCGTAACTATACACGCGCGCGCGCGTCCCACTCCTCTACCGCCGCCGCCCCGGACGAAACGCTAATCTAGGACAAATCGCATATTATAATACACCCGCCCTGCTGTGCAGTCGTTCTTAGCCGTCGTCACCACTGTTGTTGTTACACCGTTTGTCGTCGTATCGCTGCGACAAACATTCTTCTTCCCCCCCCGTTGTTTTCCGAGCACGCTCGTGAAACGCAATAACGCGGTATTTATAATATAGGCTGTTGTACAGGCCGAGGATAATTTATTTGCCAAAAAAAAAAAAAAATGTCGAAATTATTATCGTTATTGTGCTTGGAATGGGGATGGTAATAAACAGATATATCGGTAATAATCAAAAATTAAAAAAAAAAAAAAAGGTGGGTGTGACACGGCTCGTGTATGAGTAAACGAATCGTTTACACCACCGAGCCGAATATTATCAACTGTCCACCCCTTTCTGCGAAACATTGACGAAAATACTTTACCGCCGTAAATATATTACGCGCGATTATAAGGTCGTCACCTCCGGTACGTCGACGCGATAGACAGCGAAATATTCATATTTATAATAATACGATAAATTGCGATAATGTAATTAAGCAGCGTTGCTGATTACCCGCAAGTCGTATTGGGGTATTATAAATATGAATATTAAGATGGCGAAAAATATCTCTCGGGCGAACGACCGACCGGCCGAGCCGTTGAGATTGTTCGCGGCCGTCCGAGAGGTACGAGTGCGTGTTGTATTTTTTCATTTTGTCAATTTTACATTTTTACATATATACGTCATTCTGTAAAAAACATTGTTCATATATAACATAATAAACACCACACACTCTCGAAATCGGTTAGCGAAATCATTTTTTTTATCGGTTGTGACATCACCCCGCAATACCACCGTGACAGGTGTTTACGGCGGTAAGTATTGTGTGATAAAATAAAAAAAAAAAACGAATATAATTTTAAGATTATATTTTACCTTAATGATGACGAGAACCGTGGGTTCTTCTCCAAGCGTACAACAATATTTAACAAAACGCTTTTCTTTTAAAAATATTATTCGCTAGACAATAACAACATTAAGACTTACACGCGACACTTAGGACAATATACGCGCATATAGACTTTATTCCTCCGATACCCCTTACTGCTCTCCACTTAACAAATGGAAAGTTCGTAAAAATACAAAAAAAAATATATATATATATATATACAGATAAAACGAGTTTTAAATCCGTACTTGACACGACGTTGTTTCATTCTGCCAAGACTCGGAGATCAAGTGAAGAAAAGCGTTGTATAAAACAATAACGAAATCGACGGCAAAAAGGAGAAAGAAGGCTAAAAACACAGAATGTTAGCGACAATGATTTATTTGCCGGGTACTTGTTGCTGTATACTAGTGTTGGACACTATATACGTATGTTCTGTATAATATGATTATAATAATTATCAACCTCATCCTGTGATATTTCAATTAATTTGGGAAGAAAAATTGAGAACAATGAATTTGTTTCGCTCCGAATTAAACATTGAGTGCTCATCCCGTATTGCGTCTCGACGACCTTGGAAAATTTTTAAATGTTGTATTTTCCACCAACATCGAGATCGCCTATGGACACCCGCTTGGTTACAACTTGTTTTTGAAGTTTTCCCTTCAATGATGATGATGATGATGATGACTTGTCCATAATCTGTAAATTTGTAAAACATCAGTTATTTTGTCACAGTTAGAAAAAATTTAAAAAAAAAAAAATATGAATGGTAGATGCGTCTTCGTACAATGACTGATGAACACACATATGCCGTATACAAATCTCAACCGTCTTTTATACTGTTCAACTTTGAACTCTCTCATTAATCTACATTGTTTTCAATCAAAATAAATGACGTTGTACAAAACAAGTACTTAATACAAATATTATTTATTCAGTAAAAAAAAAATCTATATATATAATAACAATATTGTATTGTATATTCTAATAACAAATGCCTGTTATGAATTGACTCGATTAGAAAATATTTTACGAAAATGAGAAAAAAATACGTAAACATGTATTAGTATTATAAATATTACACAATATTGCTCTAATCAAACTTATGGGCATCGCATTATTCATATAATAGTTTCGGATGTATAGTATTCTAATAGTTTTCATCTTTTATTTTTCTCGCATACACAATCATCACTGTCATTACAATGACTCGACCGGAGTTTGTGAGCGATGAGAGATCGTTGGAAAAAATGCGCGAAATCTCAACACATTATGTAAATATTGAACTGGAGACGAATTGGACGACGGTTCGAAATTATTGTCATCTCATACAGAGTGATGTGTTCGCGAGCATAGTTGAGGATAACTATGAAAAACTGATTTTTTAAAGTTTATATTACGAAGTTTTTGATACCGACATCGAGTCGAACACCATCGACAGTGATGATTCAAACGCACCCGAACCTCTGTATTATTTATGTGAAATTTGTTTTTTATACAGGCGTGCGTATCACAAACACGCCGTCCCGCATCTCACATCCTATCTATACTTAACGAGATGACTTGAACAATTAGATTAAACTAATTGGTCAATTAGATTAGACCAAATAGATTATGTCAAAGGTCAGATGTAGTCGAAAGGTGGGTAAGTGGTGGGGTAACCTTTGGCGGCGTAGAGGAGCGTGGAGGAGCCGTGGGGACTCAGAACCGCTCTTTTCACCCTAATTTTGTTAATTAATTAAATTCTATATTATCCTTCCCAGAACACGCCCACTAATAATCCCTATTATATAATTTTTTTATGTGATTTTAAGCAACGCTTGCAGAATAATAATGTACTACCGATAACCGGTCATTTGTGATGTGATGAGTCTTGAAAAATCTGATATAAGGCAATAATGTTGTTTTTCAGATTCATCACCGAATAACAATAAATCAAAATGTTCAGGTTTTTCTTCGTCACAAATTTTATATGACACAATAATAAGTTGATTTGGATCATTATTTGGGTTTTTATTTTTTCTTGTATTATTTTTAATAGTTTTTTCTCCTTTTTTAAAACCAAAAATATTTACAGAAACACCTGGATTATTTTTTTCAAAAATATTTACATCTTTTTAAGTGGAACAGGGAAAGAAAGGCCGGAGGAGTTGAACATGTTTTCTATTTCGTTATAGTGACTGGTTAATCTGTTTCTTTTATTTGATTTAACAAATTTCGATAATTTTGTCACGGATAAGTGTGAGTGTGTGTATACACGACGGATGGGGGAAAAATAAATATTATTATAATAATGAAATAAATAATATTTAATCAATAAGTAAATAATTAATATTATATTATAAATATTAAATAAAAAGAAATAAAAATAAAAAAAAGAAATACGCGACGACGTATATGACGTACGGACGACGTAAAAGTTTTGTCGAAAGACAAGAACGGACTAATTGTTTTAAAAGGCGACGGTGGTGCATATTGGCAATCGCCGCCGCCTTGCGACACAGGCCCCGTTGATAATTAAACGTCAGATTACCCAAAGTTAATTATCTGGATTTCGTATGGTTTCTTAGGGAGGTGGACGGGTGAGATATGCATGGTGCAAAATGCGACCGTGTCAACTCTCCCCCCCTAAACCGTACAACCCCAAGAACCTGCGTCATGGTGTGCCACTCGGGTGCCCCGATCGTGGTTACCCCTTTCTCGGTGGACGTCCGATCCACCTTGAAAGTTTACAGGTGGGAGAAGCGATTACCGCTTGACTCCCTCCCCTCTACCTCATGGTGCAAAATGCGACCGTGTCAATATGCTATATTTGAAACATTTGTTATCATTATTTTGTTGTACGTTTATAGTTGCTCTACGGTTTTCAATGTTATTCGGTAATTTAATATATGACGAGCCTCCAATGGGTCTGAATTTATTTACATTTACTAAAATACCGTCAATAGATAATAACGTATAACCACTCCCTTTCCCTGCATATTCTTCCTGTTCCTTTAAAAGTTTTTCAAATTTTTCATCTAACAACAAATTAATATCGCTTTCCTGATATACTTCACGTGCAATAGTCTTAAACGCCCTATTTTCCTCGACGTTATGTACATTATTATTTTTAGGAATACCGTAAGTATCATATACCATTGACAGTGATGATTCAAACGCACCCGAACCTCTGTATTATTTATGTGAAATTTGTTTTTTATACAGGCGCGCGTATCATAATAAACACGCCGTCCCGCATCTCACATCCTATCTATACTTAACGAGATGACTTGAACAATTAGATTAAACTAATTGGTCAATTAGATTAGACCAAATAGATTATGTCAAAGGTCAGATGTAGTCGAAAGGTGGGTAAGTGGTGGGATAACCTTTGGCGGCGTAGAGGAGCGTGGAGGAGCCGTGGGGACTCAGAACCGCTCTTTTCACCCTAATTTTGTTAATTAATTAAATTCATGTCTACACTCTCGAACGCTGTGAAAAACAAACAGCAATCGGTTAAAAGAGAAGCCAACTGGGATTATGATGCCGATTCTGATGATGAACTCTTATGCAAATTAGCGGATATCTCAGACACTTTGGGAGACAGTAGAGCAGCAATGAGCACTAACCGGCACGAATGAAAACGGTAAATTCAACATAGTTATCACTTATACAATCAGCATTCGGTGGTTATTGTCAAAATTATTTTAGAAAAAATACAGAATCGGTGATTATAGAGTACGAAATATTTTTAAACAATTCTAAAGTTGAAATATTTGATTTATTAACAAAATTAGTCACTGATGGTCCGATAAAATTCGGATTAAAACTCGAACCTACTTACGGTATTCCTAAAAATAATAATGTACATAACGTTGAGGAAAATAGGGCGTTTAAGACTATTGCACGTGAAGTATATCAGGAAAGCGATATTAATTTGTTGTTAGATGAAAAATTTGAAAAACTTCTAAAGGAACAGGAAGAATATGCAGGGAAAGGGAGTGGTTATACGTTATTATCTATTGACGGTATTTTAGTAAATGTAAATAAATTCAGACCTGTTGGAGGCTCGTCATATATTAAATTACCGAATAACATTGAAAACCGTAGAGCAACTATAAACGTACAAAATAATGATAACAAATGTTTCAAATATAGCATATTATCAAAATTTGTTAAATCAAATAAATGAAACAGATTAACCAGTCACTATAACGAAATAGAAAACATGTTCAACTCCTCCGGCCTTTCTTTCCCTGTTCCACTTAAAAAGATGTAAATATTTTTGAAAAAAATAATCCAGGTGTTTCTGTAAATATTTTTGGTTTTAAAAAAGGAGAAAAAACTATTAAAAATAATACAAGAAAAAATAAAAACCCAAATAATGATCCAAATCAACTTATTATTGTGTCATATAAAATTTGTGACGAAGAAAAACCTGAACATTTTGATTTATTGTTATTCGGTGATGAATCTGAAAAACAACATTATTGCCTTATATCAGATTTTTCAAGACTCATCACACCACAAATGACCGGTTATCGGTAGTACATTATTATTCTGCAAGCGTTGCTTAAAATCACATAAAAAAATTATATAATAGGGATTATTAGTGGGCGTGTTCTGGGAAGGATAAGCCGGAGAAGTTGAACATATTTTCTATTTCGTCATAGTGACTGGTTAATCTGTTTCTTTTATTTGATTTAATAAATTTTGATAATATGCTATATTTGAAACATTTGTTATCATTATTTTGTACGTTTATAGTTGCTCTACGGTTTTCAATGTTATCCGGTAATTTAATATATGACGAGCCTCCAATAGGTCTGAATTTATTTACATTTACTAAAATACCGTCAATAGATAATAACGTATAACCACTCCCTTTCCCTGCATATTCTTCCTGTTCCTTTAAAAGTTTTTCGAATTCTTCATCTAACAACAAATTAATATCGCTTTCCTGATATACTTCAACGTGCAATAGTCTTCTTCTCGCTTTATTTTCTTCTTCAACTATCACGTGACCGACATTATCAACTCGAATTTCCATGGGTAATACGCTTTTAGAGGGTCGTCCATAGTTTGAATTGTAATGAAAATTTACTTGGTTATTTGGTTCCGTAATATCTTAGCCTTTGTAATGACACAAAAAAATTAAAAATAAAATAAAGAAAGTAAAGATAGAGATAGAGAGAGGATAGAGGGGAGATCGTGTTGTTTTTTTTTTTTTTTTATTGAGTTTATTGAATTTATTTATTTTTGTGTCATTACCTTACTCCTGTTTACGGAAAGGAGCGTTCCGGGGTCGTGAGTAAGAGAACTGTTAGGAACTTCAAATAAAATAGAAAAATAGCGAGGAAATAAGCAATGAAGTAGGTGAATACAAAAATTCTTACCTTTGTCGTCGTGCTTGACACTTCAAGTGGACTCGACGCTGGTTCAGTTGAAATCGAAATAAAATAAATGTGATAAAAAATACTCGGAAAAATATTACGGAAAAATTTTAAAAAATGAATAAAATGGTTGGGACGCCGACTTCGTGCAAACCGAAGTCGTCGACAGTGAAAAGGCGCAGAATGACTCGAACACAGAATTCAGCTCGGAGACAAGTGAAGTGCCCGTGTGTACCGGAGACCTGTGCTGGAGAAGTCCTTCGCCTGAGGAGTGTGCGTGTGTCCTCGTGGGAGCGTGGCCACGCTCTGTCGTAAGACGAGCGTGAGCAAAGGCCTGAGACCCAAGAAATAAGGGTCGTCAAATTCGATTGGACAGAAATTATCAAACGAGCCGCCGTCCGGTTGGCGATGCACAAAAACGCGCCGACGACAATATTGTCATCGGCGGGTCCCGTTATGAAGTCGGCCCGGCGTTCTCTATGGACAATCACGACCATTATTCTAAGGTTTTTTCGTTAACTTTCTAAATTTCATGATTTATATCTGATGTCTTCCTATTTTTTTTTTGTCGGACGTGTTTTGATCCGGTCGGCGGCGGATTAAGGAACGCCGACCACAATCGATGTCGGCGAGCCTTTGGACCCATCGGTCCGGTGTCGCCAATGAAAATTGTTAACGGATCGTGTCAGTTGTTTTATTTGAAAATATCTGTTAGTTTTATAATCTTTTTATGGTCTGAATCGGTGTTTTTAGAATTCTTCTGAAAAAAGATGTGTTTTATTTGGAGATATTTGAAGGGACGCCGATTTCATTGGATTTTTCGGCATGTTTTTAACGTTACGGACTCGCCGCCGTCTCTGGGTCGTGTGTATTATTTCAGGGGTGTTTGTCATCTGGCGTCTTAGTTCATAATATGAAAGATGATTGTATTTATTTCTTGATTTATTCGGGTACGTGTTTTCTTGTTGATTTTATTATTTCTTTTTTATGGTCTATATGTGTATAGTGTATTGCAGGTATTGTGGCACGCACGAGCACTTCAATAATTTATTTCGTAAAAATATATAAAATATAGTATACAAATTATGTGAAACGTAGTTAAATAATTATTTAAATTAATGATATGAGTGCATATCATTACACCTTGAATGTTATCTCCGGTTGCTGGTTCATTCATTTTCATAAGAGCGACTGCTATGTAGGATTTAAAATCTAACTGTGACATTTTTCATTTGTTTGCAAAATTGTATATTTTCCAGGAATCACTTTGGAATAATAAATAACCTCCTTGTATTACTATTATCAAAAGTTGAACATCTTGTAACTAAATAATTTGTAGATACTAGGCAAGATCTGAATTGGACTGGATAATTTTCTATTCTCTGTAATAATTTTATTCTGGATTATTTGCAGTGTTTTTGTCGGAATTGGAATGTTACATTCGTCTATTGTGAGGTTAGGTAATGTGGAGGGATACCAGAATAATGGGTTCGAGTATTGATACGACACCACATACAAATTTCTTCCTTGGAAATAATAAATACGTTTACCTTTTTCTCCTGATGATCTTTTCGTCGGTCAGGTGTGAGTATGAAAATATGAATAATATATGTATAATAATAATGACAAATGAGAATTGAATTGTGTAAAAACGTATATTATTATGTATATTTTTATATCAGACTTATTCTATAAAAAAATATAAATAAGGATTGTCACTAATATATAAGGGTACGGAGTTGTGTCTGCATACGCGTCCTGGAGAGTGTAACGTCTCAAAAATATTGTCGTGCGTCTAAAATGACACACGCGACGTACCGACGACGTACGCGTATGTTTTCGGAATAACACAGTTCAAAGCGCAACCGATAGCCACCACCCCAGAATGCATTGATACGAGAAGTTGCCGGCCAGGCCAATTATTATATTTAAATCGTTGCACTTTCTTGTAGACGACTCGCTTGTGAGCGTCTCCTTATTTTGTATTCGTTTTTTTTTTTTTTTTTTTCTTATCCTTTTCACATCTTTCTAGAAAATCTTCCATTATCCTTTTCCAGTGTTTAAATTTATTAAGTATCTCGAGATTAATATTATAATCCATGGCAGTGCTTTGAAAACTCTGAAATGAGTACAGTGTAGGGGGTGTTTAGGGGGTGAAAAATCCTACATCTCCGTCACCAGTACGGTGATATCCGGATGTAGGTTGGCGACCCGGCTAAATACATAGGGCGTCAGTAACCGAAAGGTTACAGATGGCGACCCTGCCAGGATACATAGGGCGTCAGTAACCGAAAGGTTACAAGAGACTGGCCGGCGTGGTCGATGGCGATGGGAAAAGTGTAAAGTTATTATATTGATAATTACTGTTAATTGGTCTCTCAAAAGGGCGCATATTGTTCGAATTATGATAGTCGCTCTGTTATTCATAAATGTTATTAAGTACGTGATAAGAGTGACTATCATAATATATAATATAACGATTTATGAATAATGATCGGGCGTACCTATCATCAAGACCAGCCGCATAATAATGCGAACGTAAATTAATGTTGGCCTCGAAATTAAAAAAAAAACCATGCTCCGTCGTCACAAAGTCTATTAAACAATACAATTTATACGTATTATTCGCTCGGCGGTATGTCATCATTATATCCGTCGAACTACCGATGGGCTTTGTATGTCACGCGATCCGGTCGACGACGACGACGACGACATTCCCCCCTCGCATCGCGCCACGCGGAGAACGCGGACGATCGCTTTCACCCGTACTGGATCGTGCCGTAGTCACACACATATATAATAAATACATAATAATATTATGTATATTAATTTGCGAAACTTGTGTGTAAGCTCAATGACGTCGTAATAACTGTATAATAATAATAATAATAATACGCGGGGTAAAATCGCATCGTTTAAAAGCGTCTCGCGAACGGTGGAGGCGCGTGTGCTCGGACTATTAAAAAATGCCGTGGTGGGAGGGCGGGTAAATCACCACGGAGAATCATACTTTTTCGTGTGCGTATCGCGTACCCCTCGACCGTTAACTCTGTGTGTTGTATAAATACAACATTACATTATATTATATGATTTTTACTTCGACGAACCTTTCAGCGTAATAGTAATAACGTTTTTTCGCGTCGTCGCCATCGTCAACGGGTGTGTTCGTTGTAACCCAAAACGATCAAACACGAACACTAAAATGGGGCTGAACGCCGCCGTCGAAAATGGGATTACGAAGAATGCACGAACAGTATTCGTTTCATCGACACACACCTATCGGTCGTGTTTAAACGAGGCGATACGTGCGTTTCGGCGTATGTTATAATGCAGTCTTCTTTTTTTCTTTTTTATCTCCGAAAATAATTATTGGTTTAACGGATTTATTTACGACAAATGTTTTCTCCGCGTTCTCTGTAGGAAATGATTTCCGCGTCTTTCGTTCAATATTAACCGAGTGGCGGTAAAGTTTAGTTAACTAAACGGGTCTTGTTGTAACCCAAACCAGTCTCCATCTAGTGTGAAAGCGGATGGTATTATAGATTGTGGCGGTCTATTTGGTGGGTTCCGAACTTTTTCAGTATATGTGTCTTCGGTGCCACGTAAAGAGATTTATTTTTGTAATTAACTGGAAGTTCGTGAAAACATGTAGTTTTAAAACATTTAGTAAGTTAAAAGAATTTTTTTACGTGATTTCTACATCGACCTTTTTACACTTAATGAGGTAGAATAATAATAACGATGTTTTGTTTACCATAGCGAATACTCGTACCCGTTACGTCGTGAATTAAATCCGAGATGTTCCGGCATCCCCCACTTCAAATCGACTAGTTAGTTATCGTGTCAGTCAGCTGTGTCAAATTCATTTTTTGAGCCAATAATTAATCAGTTTCATTACTTCGTCATTTGGTTCTTTAAAGAGGTCGTTTCTGTCACATTTCGAATTAGTCATGATGCACTCCAGTATAGGTGTTGTTGTCGTCTTGGATGTCTCCGCATTAGCATTCTGCGGTCTCTCCTATTTTCCACCGTAGAAGGTTCTTTTTTGTTCTCCCTACTCTTCTACTCTTAAGCGGTTTAAATCGACTGTACGTAAATGTATGATCATCATACGCTGATGTGCTTTCGGAAGGTGTAATTTGTAAATATAAAACAGCCTTTTGTATGTATCCGTAAAATTATCGAAATATACATACTAAATTTACTAAACGAGTATTATGGAGCATCAGTGACGAGTCCCTCCTAATATATTTCATTATACCGTTTTGACTGTTACACCGGTGAGAAAAACAGTCTGACTGGAGACAGACAGAATGAATTCTGACGTTGGAAGGGTGTTTTATAGTTATTCTTTGAACTTGTTTATTTACATTGATGTTGTTATTGTCGTTTGTTTATTATAGATTAAATTAAAATATGTGATAACAATGAGCGTGTGCACATAATATGTACACACCATTACAACCAGTTAACATACAAGATACTCAGGGAAGGATTTTAGAACCTTTTGGATATAAAAATATTACGTAGCCGGGGGTAGAACTTGGTAATATTCACTAATGGAATTCCACCGGTAATGTTCAATTATTTATCTTTTATTTATGCATTGTAACGTCCCCTCTCCCTCTTTTCTCTACTGGTTGTAAATTAAGGAATTCCTCTTTATTTAAAAGTTTTTCTTTGTATAGTGTGCACAACGTAAATTTTTTAATAAATTCAGAAGAGAGTGGTAACTTTCCGAATGTCGAATTCTCAAAAAATTTTCCCAAATTATTTTCGTCAATTTGCCGTAATAAGACTATTAAATTTGATGTATTTATTTCAGAATTAAAATTTTCGTCTAAAAATAAAATATTTTCTTCTGTTACTTTTGCTACCTGATTATTCGTATTACGTTTGATATAAAATTTGTTATCCATGGAAAATTACTTTATCAAAAACATTATGGCAAATTAGAAGAAAAAAAAAATTCCACACAAGATACCCACATCTACAACATAAGCATTACAACACAAGGGGGGTACCTTAGAATCGAAATTTCTAGAAAATAATTTTCTAAAAATCGGGACTCAAGGGATGGGCGCCTCCACCAATTGTAACGTCCCCTCTCCCTCGCTCCCGTCGGGGAGGGAGTTTTGTTTATTTTTACGAGGTCTCGGGGACTCGACCTCGGTGTGTGTAATACCTATTATTGTAGGAAAGAGGCTACCTCATGTGGAATAAAACAACTTGTTAAAATATAAATGTTTTTATTTCTTACCATTGGTGCAAAAGTGAGCGAGGTCGGTGGTAAGTAAATTGTTTCGCCGGGGCCGCGGATTGACTTCCAACACTGCCACTGCTACTGGTCCCGGCACACACATTCGTCTCTTCACTACTACTACTACTACTACTGACGTCTTTTTATATGCTTCATTATTTTTTGGTCACGACCGAAAACCCTTGGTCGGCATTTCACTCGCCCCACCATAGGAGCAATGTACGATGTCGCATATGCCAATATGCATATACGCAATCGTTACGGCATAGTAATAATTACTTACAAATGACACAGGTGGCTGCTATCGGGTTTGCCGGACGGTGGTGTGTTGCGAACTCTCTGTATTATTATTGTGTGTTAGGTGTATTTATAATATTGTGTGTCGCGAATGTCGTAAATTGGAGTATGCTATTTATTCTTAGTGTGTGTATATAATATACATATACAGACATACGCATATACACACACACACACACACACATATATATATATATATACATATACCATATATATGTATATATATATATATATATAATAGGTACGCAGGTAACTACGTTACAGCTGATTGTGCACGTGTAAAGATAAGTGTTATTATATTTCAGTAATATTTTTTTAAAATTTTAAATTAGTACTTCGCACACACCCAGTCCGACCAATAATCGAGGGCGATGACGTCACTGCCCGAGATTTTTGGTCGGTCTGGGTGCTTGCCGAAAATAAGAACATAATTCTTATTTTATACGACTACGACTACTACAATTTGCCTTATCCGCCATAAGGGATACCCTCTATGTCGAGAATTAACTCACGACCCATCGATACCAGAGAAAACAATTCGAAGGTACTGTACGCAGTCGGCGTAATCGGCGTACAACGAATTGTTTTCCGGTAGCTCGATTCGTGCATACACAACATCGCGTTGTACATACCCGTACGATTCTCGAAATTTACTTATTAAATCTACTAAACGATGATTGTAAAGCATTAGTGACGAGTCCCGTCTACACTACATCATATTTCAATAGACCTTTTCGACTATTACATCGGCGAGAATAATAGTCTTTTTCCACGTAAATCGCGAACACATCGAGAAAAATCAGATCCGTATCGCACGTAGTTTGTGAATAGACAAGGTCAAGACTAAATGTCGCCGTTACTCGATCGTAAGAGTGAGAAGTTTTTACGCGTTCCACCGGTAAGTTCAAGTAGTCTAAACTTTCGTTACTATTCGCTGTACGTTGGACCAGAACGAGGAACACTAGTTTCTTCCAGTAGTTAACGTTTTGTAATGCAAAGTCACACCGAACGTTAACACGACTGGTCGCGTAAACTTTGTTCCCAGCGTTCGTGTCCGTAATCAGTATTTTTCACGTACAGCTTTTCGTAACACTCGCGTAAATCCAACTCAACGTCAAATGCACTATAATAAATTACATCTTCGATCAACCAAGCTTCACAAAAGTTAACGCATCCTTGTACGTACTGTGCGTACTTCGCGTTGGCACAGCAGCTCGATTGATACGATGAATGATAATTTTTACATAATGTTTGACGTTTTTCACGACATTTAGGACATGCTCGACCGCTCTTTCCGCAAATGAAGACGTAACGCGAACCGAAACCAACCCTCCTCAGCCATTTCACCCAATTGGGAGCAAGTGGCGATACAAATGTCTCGAACATACAACGTTTTGCATCACGAATTTAGTCTTACTAATATATTATACGTATATTCAGCGCAGTGACCGTAGACAAACATTTTTAATCAGTGCGTAAAAATGTACAGAATAAAAAATAAATACGTCTCAACACCGCGTCCGAAGGACCGCACTGACAAATATTATCACAATCTACCACTATTATAGTACACCCCAGATGGTTTATGGTACAATATGCCTAATAAATAACATCTGTGAATTTATTAAATTCACAGATTAAAAAAAAATTTTTTATTAATGGTGAGCGAGGCCGGTGGTAAGTAAACGTTTCGCCGGGACTGTTGATTGACTTGGAACACTGCTGAACACTGCCACTGCTACTGGTACCGCCACACTGTCCTACTCCTCACCACCGACGTCTTTTATATTCTCCGTTATTTTTTTGGTCACGACCGAAAACCCTTAGTCGGCATTTCACTCGCCCCACCATAGGAGCAATGTACGATGTCGCAAATGTGCAATATGCATATACGCAATCGTTACAATCTTCAGAGGGTTTTATTAAAAAACCTCTAGATTTTGCATCAATTAATGCGCTCTTGTAATTTGTTGAAAGAACACTCACATTCATAGCACTTGATTATTTTTTTTTTGTTTTCCTTACAATAGCGCCTGCTATGTATTCCACGGCATCACGAGTAATTGTATTTTGTATATTATTTAGATCTATGACATCATCAATTTCATCCTGACTTTCAGCACACAACATCTACATACTTCTTTTCATTGTCATCTTGTTTCTTTGTGTTACTGGAAACAAATAATATTGTATCCTGTGGCAAATAGTTAGCACCAGAGGACGTTACAATTTCCGAATGAATTAATATTCGTTTCATGGCTGCTTTTACTTGTCTTGGTGAAATACAAAGTAAAAAAAAATAAAAAAATGTATTAATATTTTGTATCGTCCTCTCTCTCTCGGTCCTGTTTGGGGGGGAGTTTTGTTTATTTTTACGAGGTCTCGGAAACTCGACCTCGGTGTGTGATACTTATTATCTTATATGAAATGAAACAAGTATTAAAATATAAATATCATTTAGTAAGAACTAAAGTAGTATATTTGAGCAAGGTCTTCACGAGAGGTGGTAAGTGAATGTTTCTCTGCGATGGTGTTGCTTCCGATTAATTCCTCCTGGGGTGTTGGTGGACTCGCTCTGTCTCTGCTACCGCTACAGCACCGCGACTCCTCTTCTACCGTTACAGCACTGCGACTCCTCTCTGCTGCTACAGCACCGCGACTCTCCTCTACCGTTACTGTACAGCGACTCTTTTTTCACCTACTTCGCCGACGTCTCCTATATACCGTCTGGTTGTTTTTAGGTCACGCACCGAAAACCTATAGTCAGCATTTCGCAAGCCCTGCCATAAAAACAATGTATGATCTCGCATATGCAAATATGCGTAATGCAATCGTTACAATTTTATAAATCATCTCACGATTTAAAACTAAATATTAATCATTTATAATTAAAAAATCATTGATTAAATTATCTTGTGATATTATATTTTCAATTTCCCATCAGAAAATAAGTAAATAATGTATAAAAAAAAAAACAAAATAAATAAAATAATAATAATAGCAATATTTTTAAACAACGATTTATTAATAAATCCTTTTATTAATGAGGTACCTATTATTTTATTTATTTTCTTATAGAAAATTGAAAATATAATATCACAAGATAATTTAATAAATGATTTAATAATAATTATTATATTATTGTATTTGATTTAATTTATGGTTGTTTTAGGTCACGCACCGAAAACCTATAGTCAGCATTTCGCAAGCCCTGCCATAAAAACAATGTATGATCTCGCATATGCAAATATGCGTAATGCAATCGTTACAATTTTATAAATCATCTCACGATTTAAAACTAAATATTAATCATTTATAATTAAAAAATCATTGATTAAATTATCTTGTGATATTATATTTTCAATTTCCCATCAGAAAATAAGTAAATAATGTATAAAAAAAAACAAAATAAATAAAATAATAATAATAGCAATATTTTTAAACAACGATTTATTAATAAATCCTTTTATTAATGAGGTACCTATTATTTTATTTATTTTCTTATAGAAAATTGAAAATATAATATCACAAGATAATTTAATAAATGATTTAATAATAATTATTATATTATTGTATTTGATTTAATTTAATATTAAATTTATTAATAAATTTACATTTATGTATTTTTTATTTTTAAATATTTTAAATTTCACAATTTAAATATAATGGTTTTATTATATTATATTTACATAAAATTAGTTATATATTTATTTCAATGTCTTCAATCATATTTGATGATTTACTATACATTTTATAAACTTCAGACATTTCCATATCTGTATTTGTTTTTTATTGAAAAGTGTAAATTTCCATATACGTATATTTTTATTTATATTAAACCATATATTTTTTGATATAATTATATCTCTTTTATACATATTTAACATTTTATTTATAAAATATTGGATATTATCATTGTCATGTCCAAAACTGTAAACATTATATGGTCGAAATTTGTTAGGTACCTGTTGGCCAGAGTTGGGCAAAAACAAATCAAAATGATGAATAAAAAATAAAAGCATGAATAACTAATTATTTTGTGAATAAAGAATAATATTTTATTTTAAATAATTTTAGTTGTGAATAAAAAATAAAAAATTTCTGAATAATTTAACTTGTGAATAAATTGATTATTCTGAATAAATAAATAAAATAAATTGTGAATAATATCCAATTTTCATGTAACAAAATTATGATAAAAATAAAATATTAATAACAAAGCAAATAATTGAAATAACAATAACAATAATTTACATAATAATAACAATAATCATGACAAAAATAATAATTCATTTTAATTTTTAGTTTCCATGCTGCAATTGATAATTTAAATTTGATTTTAATACAGCTTTATTCTCAAATAATTCATCTGACAACCTGTTTGACTTTGGTAAATTTGTCATGGTCGCAAAAGAGAAAAATCTCTCTACCGGAGCTGAAGATGCCACAGGAGTATTGTACCATAAAAACATTTTAAAATAACTACGAATCATTTGAGATAAACACGACTATGAAGAATAATGAATAACGAATAATCAATAAAAAAAACTCTAGAATAACTCGTTGAATAATAAATAACGAATAATTGTACAAATTAAAATGATGAATAAAAATAATTTAGAATAATCAAATGAAAAATAATTGAAAAAGGAATAATTTTTTATTCAAATAATCAATCGAATAATTTTTTATTCGACTAATGCCCAACTCTGCTGTTGGCATTATAGAACATACATCTACTAACCATGGATTTTTTTCATTTTCAAACATTATTTTTGTATACGTATATTTTTTACTAATTGTAACTCTTTCATTAAAATCAATATCATAATCTTCATCAAAATCTCGATTATCCCATACCTATATAAGATCCACGATTTAATACAATATCATTTCCGATAATTTGTATTAAATCAATAAAATTATTTTTTTCAACTGAATTATATTTAATATTATTAATATTATTTAAATGTTTTGAATGATTGTTAAAAAAATCAGTACAATGTTGCATGTTGCAATCGTTACACTGTCAAGGATTGTAGGTATGTGGAAATTATGAACATATCGCGTTTACCATACGTACTGTAGCCATCACGTATTAATAATACTTATAATAATATTGTACCCAATTATTTTAACATATTTGTTCATAAAATAATAACAATACAATGGCGAATCTTTTATATCACAAATTAGATTTTTTTTTTTTTTTTTTAAATCAAAGATTTATTTTATAAATCAATATATAGTGAGCTAAATAAATTAATAAGAAAAACAATAATGAGAATAATATATTATTTTAATATAAATTGGATTATATGAAAATGTATAGGTGATCTTAATTATAAAAAAATACAGTAATAATAATAATAATATAATTATTTACAATAGTCATTAATAATAAAATACATAAGAATTCCTATTGTTATTTAAAATAAAAAATTATTATGATTATTGTACAATGTAAATATGTAGTGATATGGTAATATGGTATCATAAATAATAAAAAATACGTAATGTTAAGAAAACTTCTATACATCAATTGTCTCATCATGCTTCTTCCAAAACAAACCCATGTCTATTAGTGACTGGTGCTCTGGAATATAGAAATAGTGTGAAACGTTACACTATTACTGCCGACGACACGTGGCGAAGTGTTAACGTAAAACATGTACAAAGTAGACGGCTTTAAATCTGGTATGATTGCAAGAGGTAAGTTTTTGTTTGTCGGATATTTGCCTACAAAGTTCAATGTGATATTATCTAAAATAAAAAAATATATCATTATTAGTAATTAATAACTTTTTTCAAAATTTTTATTACTCATCTAATTTCATTATTTAAAAATTTGGGTACCCACAATAAATCAAATATACGAGTATATAATAATAATAATAATAATAATAATAATAATATGCATCTTCTAAATAAATTAGTTTTATGTATATATATTACTTTTAGCATAGCTCGTAAATCTCATAAATTTGATTAAAATGTATTTTATAATTTTCAAAGTAAATAATAATATGTAGCTTTAAAATAAATTATGTCTAGTAACATGTCCAATTCAAAAGTTAAAAGTATTTGTAATTTTCAAAGAATAATATTAGCTTTAAAATAAATTTTACAAAAGTTAGCATTTTACAAAAAGCAAAAACATAATTTAATTTTCCACATTCTAATATGGACGTGTAAGTTGATTTGTGGAGTAAAACTTTTATTTAATCAATAAAATATAAAAAAATTATCAAATTATTTTAAACATAATATTAAATTGTATAAAAATTAAAATGACACTTAGTACCCTTTTAATAATCCAATAACCCACAATAATTAACATATTAACATATAGAATTTATTGAACTAAATAGATTTAATATTTAAATGCATCTTGTTTTTTATGTTGTACATTATTATGAGAGATAAAATACAAAATTCAATTTAAAAAGTACATAAGTACGTGGGTTCAAAAATAACTTGGAATATTTCTAATATATTTATATTTTGGAATAATTGTGTATAATCACCAAATGGTCTTAATTAATAATTAACAATAGCGTAAAACTATTAACTTGTACATATTAATTACAATGTATTTTACCTCTACATGTAAGATCCGTTTTGGAGATTACGGGACAATAATATACGTGATATGTAGTGAAAATTGTGGACATGGTACTGCAGTCGACCTTCCATCTCAAACCTATATATGTTGAGCTAACTATAGAGATCCAAACTTTTCTTATTATGACTATCTCTATAAATATATAACATACTAGTTAGATATGTGAATTTTAACAGAATAACAGAGTAAACAAATTAATTACCTGGCAATACATTCGGTAGTGATGAACATGTTTCCCATATTATCCCACTACCAATGAATTGCTTTACTTTATTGCCAGTTATCTTTACGGAGCTTATTCCGAATTGATAATGTTTACTAGGATCTGGTACGGTCACTCTGCGATAAGATTCTGAAATTGGCACAGTCGTCGTATACATTTTACCCTATAAACGTTGTAAATCGCAGTCAATAAACATAGGTAGAAAAAAAAAACGTTGGCAAAATACAAAGTAGTCTACTTCGGGGGATACGCACATTACATTGTGTCGAACTGTGTGGTTCATTCTCACACCAATATAAAGCATATCTGTGTGATCTCAAATAATCGAGTGACTTTTGATCCTTCAAACTAGCATGTCCCCATGACAGTTCAAATATTTTACTACTGAGCCGATCCTTTTTCAACCATGATGGTTTTTTAGGTTCTAGTAACAGTGAATAATGAATGTATAAAAATAAGTGAAATATTTTACTACGTGCTGTTCAAGAGGCCAATAAACTTACTGATTTTATTACTTGGTACATAAATTATTGACACGTCTGACCAACCGTCTTTGTCAGTTGAAACCACAAAAAAATCGTACGCCATGTCATAACGAAGTCCTGTGAATATGGCGTGGTTTGCATGTACATAATTGCTATATACTTTTCTGAATTGATAAACATAAATAGAATTTCAGCGTGAAACGTTAGTGTATAAAGTACAATATAATACGAATGATACTCACATGAACTTTCCATCGTGTGCTTTGATCAGATAGTAAGCTTTGTAATGAAATTGAACGACCTCGTTGCATTTCAACAAATTCTCCCAATATATGGTCACGTCTCTTGTGATATTGTTTTCTGGTGAAATGACTTTAAGACTTTCATAGTTTCCGGTATGCATTCCAGGAGCCATTACGGGTATTTTGACTGTTTCGAGTTCACCTTAAACGAATTTCAAAATATTACACATATGTCACATTATGTTACGTGGTACAGTATAATTTATAATAGATACGAGCCATTTGCGTTGATCAATCGCTTACCTGATGGTAATTGTTTGTAGGTACATTCCGACTTTTTTCTATTGTTTAGCCAGTCGTAGTTGTCTGGAACGTCCGTACAATGAATTAATATAAACAATGTTAGTTGAGTTATTACACACTGAAGTGTTCGGTTCATTTTCAAATCTTCAATTATTTTGATAAGTTTATTTAAAAAAAAAAAAAAAAATCTGAAACATAGTTAGGTAATGATTAACGATATGTTCCCGTATTTGATTAGGTAACGTTTAGTCAAATTACGTAATTTATAATGAGTTGTAAAAAAAAAATATTTTAAATACAAACGTGAAAAATTACATTAGAACACATGCTCGGTTGCATGTCGTACTCCAAATACATATTATATAAAATACTTAATTATATTAATTCAATAATTTATCTTTTAAAATAATATTCTATAATTTAGGGTTTTTTTTTGGTTTAAATAAACATTAATATAAGCGTTATAGTAAGTATACCATTGTTTTTCAAAAGATTGTACACGAATGCATATGACGATGATCACCGCTACAAATCGAATATAACGAGTTAATTGCCACATGTAATTTAACCGAATTTTCTCCATTATCATGAGCATCATATAGAGGTCACACTAAGTTGTTCCAACAGGCCATGAGCATCACATATTGATGCTCAACATTTTTTTAAAATAAATATTTAAAATGCAGATTAGTTCTGTTTTGTTTATTGCATTGAATAGAGCATAATGAATTGATCAATAACCTTTTTGTTGGAACTTTTTTCTTCGTTGTTGATTTATTTAGCGAAACTAGAAGCGTGACCGTCGCGCGCATGGTGGCAAATTTTCATCGGGGTTTCCCCGACTACTTTCCCGCGTAAAATCATTTCAAATGCGCGTGATTTGTTATAAAGACAAAATAATATTTTATATTTCAATAATTTATCATCACATGAGCTAACTTAAATTAATAATACTAATATTTTAACATTTATAATATTAACATTTATCACACTCTTATATAGGTATGTATGTACAATGTACATAAATAAAAACTAAAAAAAAAATAATAATAATTAATGCAATATTTACAAAATAAATTATTTTTCGAATGGAAATACTTCATTAAAAATCTGCTCAGTACTCCTCGTCATCGTCGTCTTCATTTTCACTCGAACTGCTTTCATCAGGATTGATGGTTAGAATTATAGGTTCTAATATTTTATCTCTCAGACCCGCCTGGACGAAATCCTCCTCCTGAATCCTTACGCAATGTTCTCCACATTTGGCCCAATCATCCGCAGTCACCGCGTCTATCTCTTGATGCACGAGTGCCTCAACATCCGAAATTTTTAATGTTGAATTTTTTTCGGCCACTCGGCCTTTAACTTGCGCCTAAATTAATCCTGTGGGATTGTACTGACAGTGGTAAGGGGGAAGCCTTATTACTTCACGGCCCATTTGTAATGTCAGTTCATCCAGTTTATAATTTTTTTCCGCGCGGCATCGTTAGTTTGACTCTTGCTCGTAACTCATCAAGAGTTTCTAACGGAGAAAACTCTATATTTTTTTTTCGCATAACAGCTGAAATACAGGCGTATCAGCTATTCGTTTTATGAAAAAAAAGCGCGACGCGGCTCACATAAACATTGGAATATTTAGAACCCCTGGACTGCACGAAAACGGCCACCACGCGCACGACGGTCACGCTTCTAGTTTCGCTGGCCGTACTATAGCTATAAGTAGAACATTACTTTTATTTTAAAATAACACAACTTTTGACAATAAAATATGAACAACTGATACCTACAATTAATTATATAGGATCGTCGTCTCAATTGAAAATGTCGTCGTCAAAATAATCAAGAACTTCATTCATTTCTTCAGGGTCCATTTTTTAAAATTATTTTATTTAATATTCAATGTAAGTGATGTGTTAAATTGAGACTAGTGAGCGCACGCGTAATGACTGATGAGCATCAATGGTGGTTCAGTGGTGCTCACTTTGAACCGTCAAACCGTTATTATATAATTCGTTTCTACCATCAATTCCATATCAGAAAGTATCAACATATATTATTTATCAAAAAAAAAGCGTGGCGACATGGAAGAGAAACTGACCTAGTGTGGCGACGCAGGAAGACCGCCCAATTCGATGCTCATGGCAGCCAACCGGACAATATCGAAATCGCGCACGGCAACGAATCCGAGTAAGTGTGTTATTAATTCAAATCGTTACCAAAAAAAAAAAAGAGTACCTATCGTGTACAGACAACCACCGTTCCAATAGATCCGATTACTTTTGTGTTGTGAAAATTGTTTTGGTATTAAAATCGATTAAATACGTACATTGCTCGCGCGCAGTACAGTATAGAAAAATAATACCAATAGTAGGCAATAAGAAGAAAATACGTCGTTTAATTTGTTCCGTGTTTTATTTTAGAAATTTGCGATATTACGTTCTATCGTGTTTTATTGCCTACACGCATTTTAAAAATCTATTTCGAACGCGTTGCGCGTATACATATACTTTTATTTCGAACTTATTGCAAATACTATATATATAAAAACATACAAATCGATATGAATTTTTTTACTCGAATATTTTCACAAGACCGTTTTGTTTTTCGTGTACAACGTGTTTACCAAGAAAAATATGTAAAAATTTACCTGTAGTCGAACGTGCAGCGCCGCCGGCGGTCTCGCCGCGTTGTGCGTTTATCGCAACAAAAAAAAAAAAAAACGTTTAAACAATATCGCGATGGCGGCCAGCAGCCGATGCTGTGCGAGAAACGGTAATCAATGAAAATACGAATTTTTCTGTGTTCACTGTGGTCGGTCGTGTGAATATTTCTCGAAACGCAGTTGTGATCGGGAGCAGTAACGATGGAGAAACGACAGCGTTGCAATGCAAGCGATTGTGTTTGAGGTTGTTCGGGTGGTGGTGGTGGTGGTGCACCGGTCAGCACCGGTGGTGGGGTGGTTGGTTGTCGCGCCATCGTCGTCGTCGTAGCGGGGGGTAAGAAGCAATCAACGCGCGTGGTGAGATATTTTAGGTGAAATTTTGAGGTAAAAAACGCCGGACGATAATAATATTTTGGTGTGGGTCGTGTGTGTGGGTGTGTGTTTGTGTGGGTGTGTGTGTTTGTGCGCGTGCGCGCGCGCTCGTGTGTGTGAGGTGGTATCACGTCGAATATTTATTTGTTTTTCAATCATAATCGTCTATTAACTATTATTTTAGTTTATTATAGATCAACAATTAATACATTAAAAATATGTACAAAATGAAAAAATTTACAAAAGTCTTTAGAAAAGCAGACATTTTTTTTTTTTATAATTTTATTCGGAAAATTATACAATCTGTACGTATAATATAAGGCACAATAAGAATAAGAGCTAATAATTTTATAAATAGACAGCAAGATGCCATCAATAGACCACGGTGAATCCACTCCCCATTGATGTATAATCATTTTTCTCCAAAAGTTTTGTGAATTCTACTTCTAAGTTGTTATCGATATCATTCTCGGTAAACATTTCACGAGTGGACGTTTTAAATGACCTATTTTTAATAGTTTCGTCGTTCATCGGAATTTGATAAGTGGATTCTAATTTTAAATTATATTTTATTTCACCGCCAAATGTTCTTAACAAATCTAAAATTTGCGGTTTAATATGTTCTAAAAAAACTTGATGGTTTAATAAATCGTTTTCAGTGGTTTTTAGAAAATATTCTTTACAGATCCCATTGATCGATGAATTAATTAATTAAAATCCGTTTCCACTTAACATCATTCTACTACGTTTCGATCTAGGATTCGTTAGCAAATTATCAGTATGCAGTATATAAATCTAAAATACAATATATTTTTTTTTTAAATTTTAAGTTTCTAAATGTTCTTACGTTTATTATTACTTGCATTTGTAATCAGCATATTATCGTCAATATTTAGAAACAATTTGTCATCGGAGGTATTTGTATAGAAATCATTTATCATAGTGTTTTTCATAAATCCTGGTAAAAATATAATATATTTTATTTTTAATATTATTATTGACTAAGCTAATAAACCGCAAAATGAATAGTGTGTGTGTGTGTGTGTAAAAGATTTATTAATTTTAATTTAGTAGTTTTTAAATTGCACGGAAATTAATAATAATAAATTTATTATTTACTTTGATTTGAACTACTAGCTTGAATGTGCACCAGGTGCTAATTTTATCTGCTCCACTTTAACACTTCCGTGTAATTTATTCATACAGCGTTTCAGATCATGTTTTCTCGTGAATGTTGCCGAACAAATATTGAACGATATTTTTTTAATTTCATGCAACTTAATGTGCCTCAGCATATTCCTTTTTGCGGGAAAAGTTTTTTCACGCAACGTATTATACGCGTCTCTGAGATTTTATCGGTACCATATACATAACAAATTTACCGTTATGGGTATAAATGTATAATATGTATTATACCGTTACATTTTCTTTATGATGTGCACCGGCATATTATTATATTATTTAAAATCTTTTTTAAAGATGTTACGTATTTATACATTATTTTTCGACATAATTGCCGTTCATGCCAAAGCATTTTTGTAGTCGATCTGGAAGCTTTTGTATGCCAGCGTCGTATAACCCTCCGTCCACCTCTTTTTCCAAGTAGTCCTTCACTACAGTCTTCACTTCTTCGTCTGAATTCAGCCTATTCCCACCCATATATTTCTTTAGGTTGGTGAACAAGTGATAGTCTGATAAGGTAAGGTCTGGGCTGTAGGGAGGGTGGGGAGAATGTCCAAACTGAACTTATCCAAAAGCGCTTTTGTGTCGCGTGCCACGTGAGATCGAGCGTTATCATGCAAAGGACTCATTCCCTTAGTTAGCATTCCAGGTCTTCGGGTTTTTATGGCTGGACGCAATTTTTTAAGCGTCTCACAATACGAGGCCGAATTAATGGTGGTCCCAGTTGACATAAATTCGATGAGAAGGACGCCTTTCCTGTCCCAGAAGACAGTTGCAATAATTTTTCTGGCCGATTGCGTCACTTTAAATTTCCTTTTTTTAGGGGAAAATGATGCCTCCACTCCATTGACTGTTGTTTCGACTCTGGTGTGAAGTGATAAACCTACGTTTCATCTCTTGTCATTACTGAGTCTATAAATGTCGCTCTTTCTCCAATACACAGCTCCAAAACGTTGCAGGAAGTTCCGATGCGTTGGCGTTTGTGATCCTCTGTAAGCATCTTTGACACCCATCTCGCGCTACATTTTTGGTACCCCAGATCATTTATGATTCTGTGAAGCGAGGATTTGTTAATTTTATCATCCTTTCTACTTTTTATCCCATGTAAATCTCCTGATTGTTGTGATACTCTTATCTAATCTTCTAATTTTACATCTATTTAACCCTACAATATAGACATTAATATTTACATCCAAGTTTTGACTTGAAAAAATAATTTTCCGATGTAATATGGGTCAAATAACTACAAAAAAATATTTTAAACTTCTAATTATAAAAATTGAATACAGGAATCCATCTTTTTAAATGTATCACACATGATACATTGTGCCGCTTAGATTTGAAAAATATTATTTACACCGCTATTTTAGTATAATGAATTTGACTATAAAAATACATTTTAAATAAAAAAATTAAATGTATTTAATCAAATACAAAATAAAATAAAACAGTATACTTTTATATTAGTAACATCCTTAAAAAACAATATACTTTTCATATAAGTAACATAATTAAAAAACAATATACTTTTCATATAAGTAACATAACTAAAAAACATTATACTTGTCATATAAGTTACACAATTAAAAAACAACATACTTTTCATATAAGTAACATAATTAAAAAAAAAAAACAATATACTTTTCATTTTAAAAAAACTTCCTTTGGTATAAAAAAATACATTAGATCATAAAAAAATTGATAAAATAAATTTTACTTAATATGGAAAAGAGTAAAACAATTTATATTTACTAGAAGTCCAGCGACTATTTTTATACTCCATCTAAAAGTTTGAAGTAGAATTGTAAAATGCATGCCTGTATTTATAAATTATAATGCTTATGATAAGTTTTGCTATGAATAAAATCCCTAACAGCCCTAACACAAAGGTCCCTACATTAGTGAACCACCTCCACATTTTCTGTAATTTGTTTTCCACGAGATTGCTAATTGTTTGATCATCAATTAAGTTGCCAAACCGCATTCCATGATCAGCTACATCATAACCCATGGATTGTCTTATTAAGTTCTTCTGTGCAGTTTCTATCTCTTGGGGAAACATTAAGTGTTGTTAGAAGACATTCAAGGTGTCTTTGATGTAAATTCCTGCATTCATTAGATGTTCGGGACTTTTGTAAGACAAGGTCCATTCTGTGACTGGTTTTAACATTTGAGGTTTCTTAATTTCTTGAAAATTAGGCACCATTCCGAACCAATCTCCATCTAATGTAAAAGCGGGTGGTAATAAGCTGTTGCAGTCTATTTGAGTTCCATATTTTTGTAGTATGTGTGTTTTGGGTGTCATATATAAAGTTTTAACAGAATTGTGCTAACAGATCCTGTGCTAAGGAGAGTTCGGGGTCGTGTGATCGAGAATTGTCAAAAAAAATATAAATCAAAATGAGCACATACAATAAAATTAAAAACGTCACTTACCTCACTTTGTTCGCTTGGCTCTAAGACCTCAGAGAAACGGCGTAACGAGGAGAAAGTACGATAATAATAAAAAAATATGTAAAGTCGGAACACCGCCTTCAACTATATTTGGAGTCAGTGACAAAAAACGAAACAACTCAACACAAGTTTATTTACATAAAGGACGATGCTTCTCCTCACGGAAAACCAAGTCGTTGTCGTAGTTGGGAGTGTGTGCACACTCTGGGCACTGGCTCGGGCTGGACTTTGCCGCAAAACATAACAAACTCGATGACATGAAACGGTGTGTATCAATAAACCTAATAGAGAAATTGGTATTTATATACTTTGAAAAAGACATAAACTTTTCTTCGGTGTTTAGTATAACAGTTATTTTTTTGTGTCGCACCCTAACTCTGTTACTATGAAATGAGCATCATAATTAAATAAATTATGAAGAAAGCAGGGAACGAAATTTACTTTTTGCAATTTGAGATTACACGTGTTGCATAAAGTGTATCTAAATTTACCGGACAAATGATCGTGGTCGGCCACTTTTTTATTATTATTCGTGAAACCTGACTTACACAGATCACACTCGGTTTTTTCTTGGTGAATTTGACTTTGCTCATCTTTCATAATTATTGATACATTCGTTTTTAAAAGATTACATATTTTTTCTGAAACGTTTACAATATCTGACATAAACTTTTTTGCCACCTCATCTGAATGTATGGATCCACGGAAAATTACCGGATCCGTTGGTATGTTGAAACGATCCACCAACTCTTTCGGCACATTATCCGATGGTTTGACCAAATACCCGTAACTCATTGGATGATGAGTTTGAATCGCTTCGGTACTATTACCATATTGTTTACATGTTTTTTTAAGGATCGCTTCAAAATCGGCATAAATAACGAATGGGTGTCTTAGCGTCTTATTCCACGCTCTGAAACTCGTTGTTTCCCCTTCCTTTGGCAAAACGGGCGGAATTGGTTTGTGAATACCGCAAATACGTTTGTGCGCAACAAGAGCAGCTTGTCCACGCAATTTAAATTTCTTTGGCCGATTATCGAAACTTGTAAATCAAAGTTTACAAAATATATATATATATATGTTTCTCGTGTCGAGTTTTTTGTTTACGAACCAGACAAGAAAAATTCGAAATATATGTGTAATGTGATTTGTCGTTGTCTGTGATATAAAGTAAATCGATATTTTCCGATTTTTCCTCATCAACAACTTTCAGAGGGAAGGAATTGGTTTGTGTATACCGCAAATCTTCGAATGTTGATTAAGTGCTTCCTGTCCACGCAGTTTGAATTTCTTTGGTTGATTATCGAAACACGTGAAGCACCGTTTGCAAATAAACATACGTTCCTGGTGTTGAGTTTTCTGTTTCCGAACAAGACGCGAAAAATTTGTAATGTATGTGAAGTGTGATTTATTCTTTTCCGTGATATAAAGTAAATCGAAATGATCCGATTTTTCCTTATCGGCAACTTTCAGAGGAAAAACTGTATAATCAAAAATTTTTTTTTCCAACCCGTATAATATATTAATAGAAACGTTAGGATTATTTTTTTCAAAAATATTTATTTCATCTAGCGGTGTTGGGAATTTCAATCCATTAAAATTATACTTCTGTTCGCGAGAAAAATAATTTTCTCCTACACGTGTAGTATTTATACCCGTAACGTGTTTTGCAAGAATCGCCCACTTGAAGCACTTTTCATCCGTGTAAATTGGATTTATTACCGCCTTTTTCGAAGCTATAATGTCCGAGAGCTTTATTTGCGAGCCCCCGCCTAACGGAGTATACTTATATACACCGAGTAACAAATCATCGATGCACGTTAAGGTGAACCCGCTACCTTTTCCCGTGTACGTGTCTTCCTCAGCCAAAAGCAATGAGAAGTCCTTATCGACCATTGTGTTCATATCACTAGCATAAAAAACCTCTCTCGCTGACGTCTTAGAAGCTCTATTCTCAAGAGAAGATTCAACATTAGGGATATTATACACTGTCTCCAATTTCAAATTGTATTTTATTGGGTGAAGACCAACGCAGTAGCTCAATTAATCGCATAATTCTGACTTTATCGAATTTAAAAACGTAGGTACTATAATTTGAAATGTTTTCGGTATGTCTCCGATAATACCAGACTATTGTTCGATTAAACGACGATCCTATTTCGATAAAGCCGGGACTATTCGCTAAATTCAACCTAGGCTGTTTGCGTTCTATTACGTTACGAGAAGTATTAGCGCGTTTACCCCCCGTGCACTTAATTACTGTGGGTGCTCGATTATTCATTCATAGCCGGCGACGGCGAATTCGAAGTAGACGCCATAGCAACTGGCAACGGACCTAACATAATATAATTATTTTTAAATTATATTTTATATTAAAAAATATATATATATACGAGGGCTGTTCAGAAAGTAGGTTACGTTTTTGTCTGAAGCGGCGCAGAGTGGGAGGAAGCGCGGCAGTTTTGCGCGTGTCGCGAGAGCTGGTCAGTCGGCATCTAGCCGTGTAGGTGAGAGGTTGATATTACTGTTCGTTCCGTCACAGTGAGCTTTTAAAATGTGCGCCGCAATCCAAAATCCCGCGAACTGTGAAGTGCGATCGGTAATAAGGTTTTTGTGTGCGAAAGGCCACAAACCAATCGAAATTTATCGGCAACTGTGTGAAGTGTATGGGAACAAAGCAATCACTGAGGGTGGAGTTCGCCAATGGTGCATCAGATTTAAAGATGGCCGAACAAATGTTCACGACGAAGGGAAGAGTGGCCGACCGAGCATCGTGACTGATGAATTGGTTGAAAACGTGAACGTTTGGGACAGGAAAGGTGTAATCCTTATTGAATTTTTGGAACGTGGAGCAACAATAAACGCTGCGAGTTATTGCCAAACATTGACAAACTTGCGTAGAGCAATCCAAAACAAGCGGAGAGGAAAACTGAGTTCAAAAATTGTGCTTTTGCATGACAATGCTCGGCCTCACACGGCAAACCGCACTCAGGGAACTCTCAATGACTTCATGTGGGAGATTTTCCCGCATCCCCCATACAGTCCTGACCTTGCGCTAAGTGACTACCATCTGTTCCCAAGGATGAAGAACTGGCTTGCGACGCAGCGCTTTGATGACGATGCAGAATTGCGGGCGGGCGTGACTGACTGGCTGACGTCTCAAGCGGCAGAATTTTATGATGATGAAATTTCGAAATTGGTTTACCGCTATGATAAATGTCTTAATTTGTTTGGTGATTATGTAGAGAAGTAGTATTTTATTCCCTCTTTCAAATATATATGTTAAAATTTTTCTCTTGTACTTGGATTTTTTTTTATTCCAAAACGTAACCTACTTTCTGAACAGCCCTCGTATATATACCTGTCTCCTGATCAACCTTAATGCCCATGGCCGAATTATATCCCAAACCATATTTTTTCAAACCTAATAAAATAATTATTTATTGAAATACACGTTAGATGACATTTAATGCAGTAGATAATTTAATAATAAACATATAGCTACTGACGATATAAGAAAAAATTAATAATAAGCATCAATTATATGTGTAAATACTCGTATTACTAATCGTACATATACGTATGAAAATATATTATATACAATTAATAGTACTATTATTTTAGTAGGTATACAACGAATGTAATAAAAATAAAAAAAAGTAATAAGAGAAAGAGAAAGAAAAACATTAGAATATTAATTCTTAACACCGTCTGAGAGGAATAAAAAATCAAATTTCAAAGGGTAGGTCAGAGAAAAAACATTATATTTAATGGTTGTACGAATATATTAATCGGAAAAAATTTTATCCTGTAAATTTATAATATTAAAGTATCGAATGTTGTAATTATTTCGACTAATATATAATTATTATTTTTAAATATTTCCGTGTTAATTGTTTAAATTTAATTTAAATTGTTAAAATTTTTTAAAAATAATATTTCCGAAAGATAGCCAAATTAAACATCTCTATAATCCTAATAAATAATATTTACTCACCGTGTTTTTTCTGGACATGTCTGGCTAAATTATCTCTTCGAGTGAAAATCTCAGAACAATCGCCATATGGCAATCCAGATATAATCCAGAAATAATATATTTCAATATCCAAGTAATATTATTTAATTATATACGTTCAAATTATAACTTACAATCCACTTAACGGAGAAGTAAGAATCTTGTAAATGATAATTGTATAAATTAAAATTTTGAAATAAAAAAATGTTTTGTTTAATAAAATAAAACGTTACTTATTTCAATACATGTTATGAAATAGTATTTTGTACATTTAATTATTTAAAATTGGAAAATAATTCGCGAGAGGTTTTCCATTGGGGTGCTTGATAAAAGTTAATAGGAGATGCTGGTGGTGATGGCGACGGTATTTTATATAAATTGAATATTGTCTGCCCATCGTTCTCGTCCTCGGCTTTGGTCTCTGGTTGATAGTCTGGCAATGACGGTGGCGAAAACCCCATAGGACAGTCGTTCACGTCACATGACTATAGTAAAGCATAGACAAAAAATATTTAAGTAAAAATTGCATATTTTTATCAAACATTGAATTGATCCACATTACCTTAGAAATGTCAGGTTCCCGCATTTGTTTAAACAATCGCGTGGATAATTGTTCGACTGCAAACAATTTTATCTGCTTGATGAAGCTTGTTTGACTGGGAGGTACACATACAGCAATTTCTTCATCGGGTATATTAATGATGTATGAAATCATTTCTCTGATGTCCGTAATCTCTTTATAATCACTTGCAGCTATCATTTTCACTGCTTCTTCAAACTGGAGTAATAGATTCGGTCTTACGATTATAGTTTTTCTTAGAACAGACTCGAAAATTGAACGTTCCAAATTTCCGAGTGTAAATAGATCTTGTCGGCTGAGTAATACACGATGACCTTCGTATAATCGAGAACTTAAAACCAGCATATTTTCACCACGGTATACCATTTTTGGAATTGTAATATATTTATCGTTCAAAAAAATATTTTCTTTCATTTTTTGCAATGGATCGAGAATAAACAATAAAATATTTGTATTTCCCATAATTGTATATATTCGTTTGAAAAAATCCGGATGTAAGCAAATGTGTTTTGACGGTGTTATAATACGAATTTTCACGTTGAGATTATCAGTCGGATCGAACCCGATAAACAAAACCTTTCAATTAAATGAGTTAGCGGTGAAGGCAGAACGTATTTGTACATTTTATTTAAACTGGTCATTGTAATAAAAAATAAGTAAAACACTTTATAATGAAAAATGAATAGTAGACGTGTTTGTTACTCGGAAAATAGCACGAGACTAAATGTTAACCGGCGGCGGTGTAAATAATGAACAATTATTTTCCATTTAAAATATATAGGGGAGATCGGGCGGCCGTGTTATAGTATAGGAGTAGGATGAAATGAGCGTTTCTGGCACAAGATAAGAGCTGCTGAGCCGTTTGATAAGATCCGTTAGACCTTATCTCTTATCACACTTTTGTTAAGAGCCACTGTGATAGTAGCTAATAATCCTTATCTCTTATCAATGGTGATAAGAGCCGCCATGATATCTTATCATTTTTTATAAGAGTCGTTATGACACTTTTGATAAGAGTCGTTATTATTATTTTTTTTTTATCGTGGCGCGTGTGCGCTCCCGCTCACACACCGTGATACGATCTATTACCCCTTATCATTCATCACACATTTGATAAGAGCTGTTATTACATACTGTTGATCAACAGAGTCGGAAGTGTTATGGATAAAAAATAGAAGAAATAAATAGACATGTATATATTATTATATATATTTTTTATTTGATTTATACAAACTGAATTTTAAAGGATTGTTTTCTTTTCCTTTGTAAATTAAATATATATCTTTAATCGATTTATTATTATACGTGTCGACCTCGACAGTTGATACGTCTATCGACTTCGGTAAGTACACGGAATACGTTTCGTTTACTTCATTGCGAAACAAGCAGGTGGTTGGTTGCCGGTCCGTACTGCGTATCTTTCTTAGTGAATCTTAGTATTTGGTATCGCATATTAACGTCGAGATCCCCAATAGAAACGTGGTTTATCTCTGATTGCTTCTGAAGTTTGCCCTTTAACGAAGACGACAATGATGACGATGATGAGTTAGCCATAATCTATAAATTGGTATAATCAAAAGTTTTTATTACTATAATTTGAAAGCATTGATAAATCATTGTATTCTATTAAACGATTCTGAGTGGTGTTTCGATGTAATATTATTTATTATTAATAATATATAATAATGTAGAGTGTATGGATTGTATATATGATAAATCTTACAGTACATTATTTTAATATAATTTCATACAATAAACATAGGTAGCTAAAAGTGTTTAATTTCAATAGTGATTTTCCTCAAAATAATATATTTTATTGAACAATTTGAAATGGTTATCTTTTTATGAATTAAATACCTACCTCAAAATCTAAAATATAACCCAAAATTGAAAGACATTTTTTAAAAAAACTTTAACGTTAATGTGGTACAAAATTACATATTTGATAAATACTTTTTTAGACAATTTTAAACAATTTGAAAAATTACCTCTCTACAGTACCAACTAGATTAAATTTGCTATGAGAAAATGATTAAGCGTGTAAAAATCGAAACACTCCTGTTAGAATTTTTGTGTACGTACATTACTGTAAAACCTATACATTTCTCGCTCCGCTCAGAATCAACATTTTATGTACACAATTGAAGACAATATTTATATTTTATTACGAAAACTTACTATTAATAATGAATGGTGGTTGAATTGACAACATTTTTGTAGTGGAAGAACTTGTAAAAGCAGCAACAGCGTTACAACAACTCAAACGTATTGATCGTGTGGTACAGTATGTGAACAGATGGACACTATGCCGTATACAAATATATGTTCAGTTTATATAACGTTGAACGTTGGCCTCGTAACTATTTTTAGCTATTATCACCCGGATATACATATGTTAAAAATCGATTAAATCATTGTTATGCAGTTAGCCGATGAAATTATCAGGTTAATTACTTTAAGTATATTGTCCAAGTGTTTTACAATCGAATTGTGTGTCCAGACTTTTTCCGCGTGCTTATATTCTTCCTGACTAATATGGCTCTCCGTTAACGTTGAATAAAACTCGTCTTTAACCGGAAGACTCGTTTCCTCCAATTTGGTCCAATTGTCTGTATATTCATATGGAAATACAACTTTTCGAGTTACAAGAGCTAAATCCGGGTTAGAAAAAACTTTTGCGATCTCTCGAAAATGTCTGTAATCGGTAGTTAATAATAGGTTTGACGCAAGATTCGATAAACTCGATGCCATTATGAAACGAAATGTGTCAACAAACCTAATTAGTGAAGTGTCAGAAACGCTCATTTCATCCTACTTGATTGCAATGTACAATCGTTGAGCATTTTCTTAACAATTTCAATTTCTGTAATATACCTACAATATAATATTATGATAATGCTTTTGACAAATTAATATATTTAGATCATTTTATAAACGTACTCCTAGTATATTTCTTTGTGTATATTTGACTCAACATAACGATCATTACATATAAATATAGGTACCATACGTGTGTCATTATATTTATTTAAAATATTTTTCGGTATTATTTATATACATTAATTTTCACATATATTAACAATGGTGTGAGAGAGTCCGATTGTAAAATATAATATACGCGATATAAAGTATATCCAGTCCGATTCTCACCCAGAATATTATACATATATATATATATATATATTAAAACCCTTTCGAATTTTAGCGTAAAATTATACTACCTTTTTGACTATTATGTCGACGAGAAAAGTGAACTTTTCGCACCTACGTACGTATTGATGAACAAATCGGCAAAACACAGTTCCGAACCGTACGTTTTGTAATGAAATAAAAAGACCTAAAAGAATCTTAAAATTACATTACCTTACACGCAGAAGAAGGGTCGTGGATTCTCTTTGTGCGCTAAAGGGGTTCTCTGTAAGGTGACCCCGATAACTTGCATTAATATCTGATACGATTTGCGCGAATGGGTATTAGATACCTAAATGAAAATATTGTCCCGAGAAACAAACTAATATTTTCTAAAGGAGTCGCAAATGGGGCTGACCCTTGAAATATATTTTACGAATATTAATTAATAATCAAATGCCCAAGACATGCGTGTACAAAATAATAAATATTACGATTAACAACAAAATACAAATAATACACAATAATATATAACGTCACGTGTCAGGCGTTGTTGTCGTATTGGACTTTGGACTTCCACCGGCGGCGGATCGATGGCGATGGTTGTTGGTGACGAAGCACAATCTCACGGCCACAACGAAGATCGGTTGGAGAGGCAGTCCGCAGACGCGTATAATAATTCCCGCGCACAAACACGGATGACGCACAATCAAAGGCGTAAAAGTTATCACGGACCCACGGGTGCGTCGCAACGCAACCCAAAAGTATTCGGCGCACACGAGGAACGGCGCCGACCGACGCGTATAGTGGCCGCCGCGAATAAAAACAAACTACACGGCCCACAATGAACGGACCAACAGGTCCCACGGCCACAAAGATGTGGTTCAAACGCACCGAACTAGGTATTTGGTGCTCGCGAGCATGACGCCGCAAGACACGCGGCTTAAAAAGGCTCGAAATCGAGACACCCGTTGTCGCACGACGGCGACTCGTCGTGATGCGCACGGAACGGCGAGTGCGAGACGGTCGCGAAATTTCTATCGCGACCGCCGCGTCGTGCATTATCGCCATCTCATTCGATAAGAATGGTGAATTTCCGCCAATATCGAACACTCACTCTTCGTAAATAGAAAAATATTTAACACCTTTTTTTTATTAAATAATATTAAATTATGACGGACGAACAATAACAGTATAGAAACGTAGTATGAAAAGAGAACATTAGAAGAGTGAGTCTATTTTAGCCTGTGAAAGGGCGTTTTATAGATGCAGATTGTATTTTTTTTTTTAATCGATATTGTTATTGTTTCCCATAATATTTTATTGATAAACATAATAAACAAGATAATAATATGCGGTGTGCACCTATGTGTACACACCCATTACAGTTTCTAACGTACGACGCTAATGTTATTATAGTAAAATAATATATTAATAACGCGAAAAACGCGCGCGTGGTCCGGTGCGGGGATTGTGCACGCCGTGACGCCGCCGGCTGAACGACGATGACGTCATTTCGTATTCGCGGTTCGCCCGCGCGCGAAACAATAAAGTGAGTCACGCGGGGACGACGGTCCCGTGCGATTATTATCGTCTGAGATCCCTTTCCCCTCCCCAATCACCCTTCACGTCTACACGACGTCACGACGGCGCGGTTGCCAAACAGTACCAGACGGACCCGTCGTCGGCGCGGAAAACTTTAACGCGACGAGATTCCAGTGGGTTCTTTTTTTTTTTTTTCTCCACTGTTTTCAACGACAAATACTTAGCGAAGAAATACGGTCCAATGCGCAGATAACCGCCGCCGACTGGCTGACATTCACTTTATCGATATTTTAATAAAGTTTACGTACAGAAAAAAAAAAAATGTTTAAATACGGTACGCAGAAAGAAAAATCTAGGTAAAATTAAAAAAAAAATAACGGTTAGGTAAATCAACAAACTTATTGTTAACATAGGGCTAACAAACAGCTTTTTTTTTTTTTTGTTATCCCTGGTAAATCAACGACACCAGGGGAACTGCGTGAGCATTACTTCCCTGATGCCGCTATCGTTTATTGTAGAAACAAAAACAAACGTTTACATACAATAGTTGGCCGATTGGCCTAATGCCGATTTAGTTAGTTAGTTTGCTTAACTATACTCCGGCCCACGAGAGAAGTAACCCGTTTCGCGCATGCAGACTGACGGCTGCGACCGTTCCGAGACCTCTATTCCCCCACTTTGTGTCATTCAGTGTCGGGTTGTGGCGTGCATACAGCGCGAAACAAGCGCTATACAGAGTGATTATAATATATTGTCATTCATAATATTAACGTATAGCACGAGTGGAACAAATGTAAATTAAAATTAATTTTTATTTTTAAATATTCAATATTTACAAAATTGTACGTAATAGTATAAAAACATGTAAAATTTAAAGTGTATAAGTACCTACATAATATGTATACTATAACGTGATATTTCACGTTTAGGTATTCAAAAGTGATTTAGTTATGTTAGTATTAATAATATATTTTACAATTGTATAAAAAACAAAAATATACGTACATAATATTTAGTACATAAATACAAAAAAAAAAAAATGTAAGTCACTTTTATAAATATTATATTTTAGAATCGGATAACAACAAAAATATATACATAATATTTAGTATATAAATACAAAAAAATATTTAAGTCACATTTATTAATTAGGTATATATTTTACAATAATTACTCGTCAGAAAAATCAGAAGAAGTGTCACCAGTTATAGTCATTATATGTGAATGTGATTCTTCATTATCCAGCATATTTTCAGTGACGAAGTCAATTTCATACAATTTGTCTTCTTCTTTGATAGTATGACTAACGAAATTGGCCCACATGTCAGAAGTCACTTTCTGGACACCTTCGATCAGCAATTTTTTAACATCATTCAGTTTAAATGTTGTATTATTTTGTTTAACATGATTCTTCACTACAGACCACGCAAGTTCTATAGGATTAAGTTCGGCATGGTAAGGTGGCAAACGTAATACACGTCGATTTGTTTTCAAAGCCTCTTCGTCAATTACATATTTAGTGTGAAGAGGTTTAATTTCGTTTACCTTATCCAGCAATCGAAATTTCACCATCGGTTTATCGAAAACAATATCTTTAGACTTCAACCAGTTTATTATGTCTTCTTTTTTCCAAGCCACTGTGGGAACCGGATCTTTTTTGACAGAATGGTACGATGCGTTGTCCATAACTATTATTGAATTTTCCTTTAATCGAGGCAGAACTCCACAAATCCATTCGTAAAACGTGTCGCCATTCATTTCGTCGTGGTAGTCTGCTGTGTTTTTTTTCGACTCAAAACACAATAGACCCCCCTCGACGAAACCATCTGCTGAACCAATATGGACAACTATTAGACGTTTGCCTTTACCTGATGGATTTTTGGGGCCTGTAGATAGTCCTTTCAGGAATGCATCCCTATGAGATTTTACCGAAGTATCAGTCCATACTCTACTGCTACATTCCCCTGCGTTTACCCACGTTTCATCAAGGAAATATATTGTACGCGACCTTCACTCCGATATCGTCTTATGTCCTCAATATATTTTTGTCGCCAAACAACGAGATCTCCTCTTTCCGTAAGCGCACTACTATTCCGATTCCTTTTTGTATATTCAAAATTTAACTCTTTCAATATTCGCTGTAAAGAGGTTCTAGGTAAACTCGGAATATCTGGATCCTCATCAATAGCATTGACAATTTTCCTTAAAGTTGGGATTTCACCTCTAAACCAAAATCCATGAATTTTTTGACGAATTGCGTTTTTGTCAAAATCGTCAATTTTGTCATTGATTTTGGGGCGGATTTTTGTTTTACATGGCGACTTCAACTGTCCTGTATTTTTGTACTCACTTATTGTGGTCATCACTGTACGCTTTCCAATCCCAATTTCTTTTGAAATAGATGCTATCATACCTTTATACTTTATGTCTGGCTGTTGATGTTTTTTTGACTTGTATAAATTCACAATATTCTGTTTTTGCCCTCTTCCAACAAACTGAAACAATAATTATTTAATTATTTAATTACTATAATACGATGTTCAAATATAAAAATGATTTCGTTTCGTTCATAATTTAGAATTTACGAATTATGTAAAACATATACAAGGTGTAACAGATAAACCTGACCAAAAAATAAATAAATAAATAAATAATGCTACCTTAACGTAGGACAACAATTTTTTAACATTATATGAGTAGTAAATATACTCATATCAGAAAATGTCCTAAAACTTAATTTAAAAAAATGTTATTACGTTCCGAATGAATTTAATCAAAAAATATTCATATTTCAAAAAATTCTAAAAATAAACTATTTGACTTGGATAAATATTGTTACCATCAAAATTGTTCTTATAATCAGATTTACAAATTGGTTATATTGAACTCATTAAAAAATTTAATTCAATTTAAAATTTTTATATTCAGTATTAAAAATAAAAATAATTTTCTGATATTATATATATGTAGCGCAAGTAACTGTAAATTATATATATAACAATTCAAAATATTGATTATAAAAAATGTTATTGCATTAGTCAGTCCTTTCTGTTACACCCTGTATATAATTTATAAAAAATATTTTCACGAATAAAATACTAAGAATGAGTTAATAAATCTAAATTCAATAGATAAAAAAAATTTAAAAATTCTTACCTGTCCTTTTCGATTTTTTTTAATAGGTGAAGGCATTTCTGCAACATCGATGCTTGTTTCAGCACATGTAGCAGGGTCATGTTTTGATTGACATTCCTCTTGAGAGATATTCATTTAAAAAAAAAAATTAACAACAAAAAAAACGACAATAATTAAGTAAACAGGTGGTTAACAGACGTATAAGTGGCGCGGAATTAGTGACACAGACGTATTGACACACTGTAGCAAGTATACGTTATGATACATACTATACAACGTTGCCGAACGTGAACGATTGAGATCGTGCAACGTCGATATGTCAACTAGGTGGGGGATGCGCGGATTCGAACGCGATTCGGTCGGGACACGGGTTACTTCTCTCGTGGGCCGGAGTATAGCGTTTAATTGCCAGAGTAGACCCGTCTTCCCGGCCCGGTTTCCTGAACCAGTCAGCCTGCAGTCTCGTTCTGAATGCCTCTTCTTGGACCGGACCTCGGTCCCGCCGTCCTTGTCTTCGCGTACTCTGTCTCCTCTTCGCGGCCCGGTGTCCTGCGTTCTCTTCTTGAGACCGGACCTCGGACCCTCGCCTGCTTCCGTTCACGCTCGTCGCATTCTTGCGCTGAGAATGTACTCTGTCTCCTCTTCGCGGCCCGGTGTCCTGGACCAGCCAGCCTGGTGTCTCGTTCATGGGTACTTCGTCGGTCGGAGCTTCAATTCCCTGGGAATGCGCCCTGTCGGACCGCTCGTCCCTCTGCTTCGCGTTCACGCTCGTCGCATTCCTTGCGACTGAGAATGTCCTTCACCATTTGGTGAAAGACGTGGCCTGCGCGGGTCGCCGCGTTGGTTATAACGCGGTGATGTGCCGGGTCCTCTTCGCGGCTGGGTATGTCTTGGGGACCACAAAGCAGGTCCTCGACGTCCGAGGGTCGTACGTCTCTGCCTCCCACTATAAGGTTGACGCTCTGCGTATGTGTCTCCCAGTGCGGGCAGTAGAATATCGTGTGTTCTACCGTGTCCTGTGGATGTCGGCAGTACAAACAGCTCGCTTCCGCCGCTCAAACAGCTTTGTTGATTTCGAATTGACGTATTGTTGACGTCCAGATCAACTAAACAGTGTTATTGATTTGATTAAATGATCGTTTAATTCAACAAAATGATTTGTAATGAAATAATAAGACGTGTAAAATCTTAAAATTAAATTACCTTATACGCAGATTAGCGGGCCGTGGATTTTGTTCGTAAGTATAAAATAATTAGCACTTTTTTTTTATTAAACGAGATTAAATTATAACGGGCGAACAATAACGATATTGAAACGTGATATGGAAAGAGTATAAGAAGACTGAATGAATTTTAGCCTGTGGAATGGCGTTTTATATAGATGTAGATTGTATTTTTTTTCTAAATCGATGTTGGTTTTTGTCTCCCGTAATATTTTATTGACAAACATAATAAATAAGATATGCGGTGTGCACACGGTATGTACATATACTAACCGTGTATTTTGTCAATGCGGCGGTTACCATTATACAGGGTGAACCACCGTAGCTGTGGAGGTGGCGGTGCTGTACTACAAACTCGAACTATAACGCGGCCGCCCGAACCTCCTCTATACGTTATAATTATTACATCTTAATTGTTGTCACTCGACCGATTACGTGACACGAAGAATTGCATCGTTTCGCGTAATTTAACCCCTCTCCGGTGGTTACTCATACTTTTAAATTTCTGCTTACAAAATCAATACCACGTATCACGGCTGTAGTCTCGTGTCATACTTCGAGAGATAAACGCGTAACGATGACCGAAAAACGTAAGTACGTCGCGCCAGCACCGCCCAGACCGTTGGTCGACCCGTCCGTGTTCGTACTAGATTTTACCGAACGAAAATTCGTACACGTCGGAATCGACCCGGAACAGCAGTTTAAAGTCGCGGTACGTGTAATGATTACAACGTCTAGATACGTGAGCATAAGTACCGATTTTCTGAGACGTATATTCGCGTTGATGGGTAATATTTTATCGTTCGTACTGGGCTCGCCTCGAACGTGGAAAATCGTTTTTTTAAACACCGACGACGTGAAATTAACGAACACAGATTTACCGCGGACAGAACACGCTCGTTATGGAATCGAAAATACGAGAGGGTTGCCGCGTATTGCTCAACCGAAAAGATCTGATCGCGACGCAGTATTTGGAGTGGAGTATGTACGAGACCGTAGTGTGGAAAACTGAAAAAAATCGCTAATTATGATGCTCATTTTATAGTAAAAGAGTTAGGGTGTGGCGCAGAAAGAATTACTGTTATACCAAATACTGAAGAAAAGTTTATATCTTTTTCAGAGTACATAAACAACAACTTCTCTATTAGGTTTATTGACACGTTTCGTTTCATGTCATCGAGTTTGTCGAGTGTACCGTCAAACCTCGTAACGTACGACTTCCGAAATTTCCGTGAGACGTGCAAAGTGTTTATTAAACACAGATATGAATCTTGTAACTCGTATGTATCTTATAACACGAGTATACAGATTGCCGAGATAGATTAGAGGAAATTAGTTTACCTTCAAAGGAGAAATTGTATAGTAGCCTATCGGAAAGCGATATTGATAACGAGGATTACAAACGTGCGAAAAAAGTGTGGGACCATTTCCAGTGTAAGACACTTGGAGAATATAGTGATATTTACCACCTCAAGATGGATGTTTCGTTATTGGCTGACGTGTTTGAAAATTTCAGAGACATCTGTATTTCAACGTATCACCTAGACCCGGCGTATTACTACACGGCATCCGGGTTTAGTTTCGATTGCATGTTGAAATACACAAAGGTGAAACTGGAACTTTTAACAGACTACGACATGGTGCTTATATGCTCGAAAAAGGTACAATATATTATTTTATTTATTATAAAACCTATAATCTAATTAATTAAATTATAGGAATTCGAGGAGGGCTCACTCAAGCAAGCATGCGCTATGCGAAAGCCAATAACATTAACACACACCCGACTTCGATGAAAATTAGATAACTTATGAAAAAAGCATGGTAGAAAATTTATTTTTTGCAGTTCTAGATTACACGAGTTGCATAAAGTGTTTCTAAATTTACCGGACAAATGATCGTGGTCGGCCACTTTTTTATTATCGTTCGTGAAACCTGACTTACACAGATCACACTCGGTTTTTTCTTGGTGAATTTGACTTTGCTCATCGTTCATAATTATTGGTACATTCGTTTTTAAAAGATTACATATTTTTTCTGAAACGTTTACAATATCTGACATAAACTTTTTTGCCACCTCATCTGAATGTATGGATCCACGGAAAATTACCGGATCCGTTGGTATGTTGAAACGATCCAACAACTCTTTCGGCACATCATCCGATAGTTTGACCAAATACCCGTAACTCATTGGATGATGAGTCTGGACCTCTTCGGTACAATTACCATGTTGTTTTGATGTTTTCTTAAGAGTCGTTTCGAAATCCGCGTAAATGACGAATGGGTGTCTTACCGTCTTATCCCACGCGCTGAAACTCGTCCTTTCCCCTTTGGCACTACTGGTACAATTGGTTTGTGTATACCGCAAATCTTCGACTGTTGATTAAGTGCTTCCTGTCCACGCAGTTCGAATTTCTTTGGTTGATTATCGAAACACGTGAAGCACCGTTTGCAAATAAATATACGTTCCTGGTGTTGAGTTTTCTGTTTCCGAACAAGACGCGAAAAATTTGTAATGTATGTGAAGTGTGATTTATTCTTTTCCGTGATATAAAGTAAATCGAAATGATCCGATTTTTCTTTATCGGCAACTTTCAGAGGAAAAAACTGTATAATCAAAAATTTTTTTTTCCAACCCGTATATATTAATCGAAACGTTAGGATTATTTTTTTCAAAAATATTTATGCTATCTAGCGCCGTTGGAAAACTAATTCTTGAAAAATTATATTTCTCTTCATGATAAAAATAATTTTCTCCTACACGCTGGATATTTCTCCCCGTAACATGTTTATGCGTTCTTCGTGTTGAGTTTTTTGCATACGAACCAGACGAGAAAAATTCGAAATATATGTGAAGTGAGATTTATTGTTGTCTGTGATATACAGTAAAATTATTACTGTTTAAATAGTAAAAGTGTTTTAAAATATTTTATGTTTTTAAATAACATATTATTACACATTAGCTTTTATAATAATAATAACAATAATATATATATTTTTTTTTATAATTTGTCTTGCACACCATCTTCTTTCATTAGCTCGGCTGCTAACATCTCTATGGCCTCGGCTTCATCCTCCAACTCGCTAACAATATATTTATAAAAAAAATTAGTTACATATATTTTTTCTACGTAATCGGTACAACTTACATGATACTGTTATGACCGTGTGCTAAAGTATGTATTTAATCTTCTAACACATGGCGTTTATCGTCATTTTGGTTTAAAGCTAATTTTATTGTGGATATTGTCTTCATTTGGTGTTTGAAAGAACGGAAAGATTTATTTACTCTAAAAGGTGTATATTCTTTGGATGTTAAAGGATTGCCTGTTGATTCGAAATCCATTGATTGCTTAACAGCTAAAGCTTTAATTATTTATATATATATATAATAGTAATTATCTCACTTTATTGTAAAATATTATTTAATTAAACGAAAGAATTGTCGGTTGAACCAAGACTAAAACTAAGATTGACTGTCCGCAGTGTGTCCGTCGACGACGAGGAATGCTATTTCGCTCTGTCAGCGTATTCCCTTACTCGTCGTCGTACGACATAAATTTCCTGATGTTCTGTTAAATATCATTGAAATAATATTTATGTAGGAGTTCATAACAACATATACATGAACATAATGCCAGTTAATTCTTTATATTTAGAAATACGGGGTGTTTTTGTCCTTTTTACACGGAATGTCGGAGTTTTCGACATGCTCGATTATTGAAACTCGTCAGAGATATATTTTCCGAGTATCGGTTGTTATATATCAGTGTGAGACACTGTATGAGTGCCTCACGCAGTATTGTAGTCGATGTTAGTTGTGTGCAAGCCCTTTGAGCGCCGCCTCGCCCTAATGTCTACGCGCGTGTTCCATTGCATGAGTATGCCTATTAGCCTTGTTTACACGATGACACTGGTGTCGCGGCAGTAAATTGCATGACACTGTTTGAAATTTAATGCCGTGACGTGAAATGTATACTGTTCACACGTATATAGGAGTGTCATGACACCGTCGGGGTCCGTTCTCCGACATATTGATAAGAACACGCTGTTGGGTTTCAGACCGATCTTTATATTCAGATAATGATTTATCGGACAAACAAGGATGCTGTTGATAATGCTCAAGAAATTTTAGTACATCAAATGATAACGCCATTTAGAAATTATTTAAAATTAAAATATAATAATTTATAATATAATAACTATAAATTATCGATTAATATTATTACAAAAAAAGTAATTTGAAATACTTCGATTGATAACGATAGGTGCACAAAATGATAATAGTGGCATGACACTGACACTGTCAGTGTCGCGGTGTCGCAAATCATACTTTTTTGATACGCAGTACTAGTGTCATGACACTGTGGCAGCGTGACACTGTGTTGTTCAGACGGTGACACTAAAGCGACATTAAATGCCATGGCACCAAGTGTCGTGGTTTAGTGTCACTGTGTGAACTAGATTTTAGTTGTGATTCATCATACTCAACTCCGTTTCGGATCAAGTATGTGAGGCATTCAAATTGTCCTTTCCTAGCAGCTGACAGTGTCGTGTCACTGTTCCCTGGACAATTGTTCACAATGACGTACTGCAGGCACTTCAAATAGCCAAGACGTGCAGCCGTGTCTGTGACAAATTGGTGTAATGGGCACCCATGTTCGTGTGCGTATCGTATACAGTCCAGATGCCCATTACGTGTCGCCTCATACGTGATGCTTGCGTGCCAAGAACATCCATTCTTTTGTGCGTACTTTAGACATTTCAGGTGTCTATTTGTGGCGGCGTAAATCGTTGTGCTTAAATCCCATGGGCATCCATTGTCATGCGCGTATCGCATGCATGAGAGGTCACCAGCACTTGTGGCGGTGGCAGTTGTGTGTGTACCCCACGGAATGTCCACAGCATGCGCCATTTGCAAACCCTCAACGCTGAAGCTGATAATTGCGTGCTCAATAAAATTAGGGTTTTTGCGCATTTTGAATGTTTACATACGTATGCATCCCGCGAGTCTAAAATTCCTGCTTGATATGCATTCATGCGATCACGATAATTGTGTAGATTTGCGATCGTATGTCCGGCTATTTTGTGAGTGGAATACCAGTTCAATCCGTTGATTCATTGTGAACGGGATTTTTGTGTTTATCTAGTTTACAAGTGTTAATTATATACCAACAAATATTATGTTATTATTGTTTCTATTATACATAATTACCTTAATTTAATGTCTTATATGTCTATTTTTTTTGTTTATGTATAATAAATCTAAAAAAATGTTTAATTATACAATTACTAAAAATAATCCTAATATGATTCATTACTTATGAATTGTGATAAAGTTTAATTCGTAAATGTTGGATTATGTAATTACAATGTAATAACTCAAAAATAATGATAATATGCCCAATGATGCTTCGACCTCTTGTAATGGTTCTGATGAATACCAGAAGAATTCTGGAATCACCGTAGGTCTCGGTTCGTATTCGGAATCAGTACGACGCTCTTTTTCCCGCACTGGAGAAGGTTCTCTTCGTAGACGCTTAGCGCCCTGTCTACGTGCTGGTGGTGCGACCGGGCTTACTGGTTCGACAAGGTGTTCGTCGAATTCAGCCCTGGTGTAATGTACTTGGACAGCGGGGTCACGTACTGAAAGTAGTGACGCGCTTTTCCCGACACCAGAGTACGTAAGACGATCTACTGTTTGATCAAACTTCGTCTTCATACCTTCCAACATCCGTGTCACGTTAACAAAATCTTGCCGTAAGTCCTGGATTGAAAATCCATTTGGCCAGAACGCTTCTGGATTCATGAGTGTCCATGTATCCTCTGCCACAACAGCACCAGGTAATGGATTGGTGGAGAAATACCGTTGCCGGTATGGCGCATCTTGGCGATCCGCTGAGGACAGGCGTTGAACAACGCCCTCAAGGCTGGAATAGCCTAGGAAGAATGGGTCATCCCTCAGTTCTTCGGGGATGATTGTGACATAGTCACTTCCTCCGGCTTTGAATCTTCCGAACGTCTCGATGATGTAGACGATGACCTTGAAATGTATTAAACAAAGCGGAACAAAAATTCCTCGAAAGTTTCGAGATGTGGTGCTGGAGAAGAATGATGCGGGTGAACTGGACAGAAAGAAAAACAAATGAAAGTGTACTTTATGAAATTGATGAAACCAGGAAGCTGCTTAACACTATTAAAGAAAGAAGATGAAATATGATTGGAATATGAGACACGAAGAAGAGCTGTTGTATACTATACTAGAAGGGAAGATAGATGGCAAAAGAGATAGAGGACGACCAAGAACATCTTACATCAAAAAGTTGATATCCGATGCAGGTCTAACCAATTACAAAGAACTGAAGAGACTAGCTGGTGACAGGGATGGGTGGAGAACCTATGGAAAACTGCAAAACCAACCTCAGGGTTGAAAACTAAAAAAAAAAAAAAAAACAAAAATATAAGATAGTAAAAATAATATACACTTATTAAAGGGAGGGAGCGTGAACGGGGTCGTGAATTCGAGAATTGCAGCAGGAAGTGCGAAATAAATATGTATTTCTAAGCTCAAAAAAAAACACTTACTTCACTCTTCTGTTGTATGACGACTTAAGAGAGCGCCCAGTGAGATGAGTGAATAGAATAATATTAAAAAAGAAACAAGGTTGGATCGCCGCCTTCAGCTCGAAGTCAGCGACAAGAATTGATTAACTCAATAATTGGTGCGTGAAGAATAATGTCTGTCCTCACTGGATACCGATTTCTTAAGTTGTTGTTGTTGTGTTGAGTGTGCGCACACTGGGGAGACGACGAAATCATCGAACGGCCGAGGGTATAAATTTTAATAAAATGATTGATATATAATTTAGATATTTTAATGGTGGTGGTCAGCTTGACCAATGCGGTGACGTTATAAGACACATGTCGACTCAGCGTATCCCGGTGGTCCCTTTCCCACACGTGTATGAATTTTGACCGGAGTCGCATGCATTTTTTTTATAACGCACGGTGTCTACTTACTTAGGGAAATAAATGGGAAATATATATAATAAAAATATATATATATACATATAATATATATTATATTACTAAATATATATCACCCATAAATGGGGACATTTATATGTGGCCTAATTCTGAGAAATCGATATGTCCCCTTTTTTTTGATTGTACTTTGATATTTTAATGTGGGCAAATTCGATGATTAGCGTCTCTCGCGTGTGCTTGTAATTAATATATAAATTTCAATGAATTAGTGTGCGACTTATTCGTAACACGTGTCATGTCTTAAATTTCTTATTTTTTTGTTTATAATGTAATCGGTATTTCGAAAGAAGCAAGCGTTGATATTTTTTATTAATATATATTATTTTATTAAAATATATTTTTTCTTATAATTTCTTAATATTATAAAAAATAAAATAAAAGAATAATGATATAAGTGCATATCATTACATCCACCCCAGTCATTTTTTGGGTTGTGCCCTCACAACCTGGATTGGAGGAGAGAGCTTATGATAATGAAAAACTGACATTTTGAAGTCGAAAGTTTGAAAGTTGTCGAATGAAAGTTGGCACCTGAAGTTGAAAGTTGGGGAAGCGGAAATTTTCAATCTTGAGCTTGAGGCGTCTTGCTGCTTTTCAATTGAATGTCGCATCGGGGTGGAATATAATGATTGCTTTACAATTTTAAGGTTTTTTTTATGTAAAATAAATAACGTTTAATATTTTAAATCATATAAATAAATAATCATTATAGTGTTATAATGTAAATTGTGTGAGTGCTAATTTTTGATTAAGATTTTATTCTTGTACATATATCTTGTACCTATATGCATTTTTTTTTTAATTGAATAATACAATTTATCTTAGTACCTATTAGTATTACATATTTCATTTTGATCTATATAAATTAATTTGTGTAAATGGTAATTATTCATTATAAAGATTATCCCAAATTATAAGTATATGTGTTCTTTTTATACATATAAATATAAATTATTAGCATATTTTTTAAATCATACAAATTATCATATATCATATAATACTTATAAATAATGTATGTATATTTCATTTAAAAATCTTATTGCAATAAATTTTTTTATGATTTATATAAAGGAGAGAAAAAATTGATCGACTGTCTAAATTATAATATAAAATAATTGATAATACAATAGAATAAATACCTTCTTCTAATTATTGTGTGCATATTTCATTTTAAAATCTTATTACAAAAAATTTTTTTTATACAAAATAAGTACATTCAGTATTTTAAATCATACAAATCAAATATAAATACTCATAAAAATGTACCTATGTGTATTTCATTTTAAAATCCCATTGCAATAAAAAATTTTTTTTTGTCGTTACCAAGCTGATTTGTGTGTATGAAATATTTTACTTTCTGAAAAATTTATATACTAAATTGTTTGTTGTTTTGTTATTGTGAGAATCTCCTTAGGTCAGGGTATGTTTTGTTATGTTATTTTTGTCGTTTGTTGTGGCGTTAATCTTCATTGTAGTCGTTTTTTTGTTGGTGTAATTTTCTTTGAATTTTTTGTGTATTAAAAAATGTGTTATGTTAGAGAAAGCTGCAGCCATGATTTTGAAGCTCCGCCCGAATGTCTGGTATAATATTGCGCAATTAAATCCTGTGTTAATAACTGTTAATACTATTTTTGCAATGAACATAATGCCTAGCAGTCCTGACATAAAAGTACCAATAGTTGTGAATCAACCCCATAATTTATGTATTTTGTCTTCGACTAATTTGCTCAATGTTTGTTCATTGATTAAGTTACTGAATCTCATGCCATATTCATATACTTCATAGCCCATTGATTGCCTAACCATGTTTTTTTGAGCAGTTTCTATTTCTTGCGTGAACATAATATGTTTTTGAAACGCTTTCAATGTGTCTTAGTTATATATGCCTGCGTTCATTAAGTATTCAGGGCTTTTATATGACCATGTCCATTTAGTTGCTGGTTTCAAAGTTTGTGGCCTTCAAGTTCTTGGAAGTTTGGAATCATCCTAAACCAGTTTCCGTCTAAGGTAAAAGCTGGTGGTATTAAGCTGCTGCACTCTATTTGTGTTCCGATTTTTTGTAAAATATGCGTTTTTGATGCCATATAATAGGTTTTGTTGTTGTAGAGCACTGGAAGTTCGTCAAAGCATATTGTTTTTTGATTTAATTCGACATTTACTTTTTTACATTTTATTAGATATACGAGTATTACTTCACCAGCTTTTACTGTCGTGAATCCTGGTCCTTCCCCTATGGCGTATGCAAATTCAGATAGGCTGTAAGTTGCAAGGGAAAGCTTTTGTAGTAATATTTTTCGTTCAAGTTCACACTGTTTTTTAATAAGATCTGTATACAACTCGATAGCTGTGGTATGTACTAAATTTTCAATGTATACAAATTTTGTGTTAATGTAAGCCATTAAGTCAGTATTTTGTGGTGATATGTTTTTGGATTTGAAATAGTTGAAAAAAGTTGGTTCTGTTAAAATGTATAATTGAATGTGTTCGGTTTGTATTACAGGTATTTCACATGTGAAGGATTTTTTTATTTGTTTCAGAGCGAAAACGATTTTGTCTGTTTCTACTAAGTATGTGTGTGTATTTGAGTGTTCGTTAACATTAGTGGATGTAATTAGTGAAGCCGGCCCATCGTATAATATGGTGAAGTCATTTTCTTCACAGTTTTATTTCTCGTTAGTCCATATGATTTCCCCTTTGAATGAGTCAATGCCATAAGTTTCTAAAAGTTTCATTTTTGTTCCTGTTGGTAGGATTAGTGTGTTGTTCCTGCTATTCGCTGTGGATATACCGTCGGTGAGATGAATTTTATATTTTGCCTGAGTGACAACATTTTCCCATTCCCCTTTTTCTGATTTAAAAGTTGTACCTTTACATTTTCCACTTTTATCTATTGTCCCAGCTATTGTGTCAGATGATAATTTAGTTTGGTTAACTTTGAGTTCAGTGATTACGCCCCCAAAGGGTAAGGTATAAGAAAGTCGTTGATGAATTTCGGTACAGCGAGCACTTCCTAATTCTATAATACTTGAATAATATCCCCCCTGAACGACCTGAGCGTCATCGAATGCGGAGCATCTGGTTAATATATAACCAACCGAAATTAAGCAAGATTTAAAATTTATCGGATATGTTTCTGTCCTTTGTAAAAGTCGTATTCTCGGAACTTCTTGTGTTTTTGTGGGAATTGGTATGTCGCATTCGTCGATTTCAAGACTGTTAAATGAGGTGAGATTGAGATGTGTTCCTCCACAATCGTATGCAATAAATCCCTTAGTGTGTGGATAGCTCTCAAGTAGTATTGAAATAATTAATTGGATGTTCATATCGTTTGATTTGTTTGTATCTTTTGTTTACTTTTATTTTTATTATCTTTATTTTTTTTTCTTTCTTTGAAGATACCTGGAAATTTAATAATTTTATTTGTATAAATAGCGTTGTGTTTAGCGTAAAGGTATTCGGGGCTTTTGTAGGACCAAGTCCTTTTTGTACCTAGTTTAAACATTTGTGGTTTTTTAATTTCCTGAAAGTTCGGTACCATTCCAAACCATTGTAACGCACCTCCTCTGCCGCGCTCTCAGCGTTCCGAAAGGGTGGTCGATATTTATACCTATTCCTATCCAGTTAAGGAGTAGTCGGCTGGCTATTTCCTACTACACTAACCGGTCTTTTAAACCGGGTCGTTGGAACGATATAAATAAAGTTTTCTAATTTATATTTAACAGGTCCTAGAAACTATGACCTGCGTTTGTCTCCCTACACAGTAGCAAACACGATTTCAACAACGAAATAGTTTATTATTACAAAATAAATAAATAAACAATATATAAACACTATCACCTGAGTAGTACGACGTTGATTGGTCTCTTTCCACAGGTGAAGCGGAGCACGAGTCCTAGCGGTTGGTTATATAAAAATTGACAAATATAACAGTACTATAAGTGTGGTTTTCCACTTATAATTACACGTTTAAATTAATACGTACAATATAAATTAATTATTACTGTTAAGAGACTAGACGTTTCTGCTAGCTCTGTCAGACTCAAACCCGAACTCGATACTGATTCAAAAATGTATATTACACGAAGGCGTATGGTCTCGTGCTCGCACCACTGTGTTTTTGCCTACTAAGGTGAAATACGACGAGACCGTGACGACTCAGTGAAATTGTATCCTTACACCATTCTCCATCTAGTGTAAACGCCGGTGTTAACACACTGTTGCAATCTATTTGTGTTCCATATTTTTGTAATATATGAGTTTTAGGTGCCATATAAAGAGTTTTGTTGTTGAGGCTCACTGGAAATTCATGGAAACATACATTTTTTTGTGCGATTTCTACGTCAACCTTTTTACATTTAATTAAATAGATTATTTCTCCGGCTTTTGCAGCTGTGTATCCCGATCCTTCTCCAAGTGTATAAGCGAATTCAGACAGACTGTAAGTGGCTGTAAGCATGAGTGTTTGTGTTAGAACTTTTCTTTCAAGTTCACATTGTTTCTTTATTAAGTTTGTATATAATGTTGTAACCGCTGTGTTTAATGTATGTTCGATGTAGACGAATTTTGTATTCATGTATGCCATGAGATCAGTGTTTTGTGGAGATATATTTTTAGCTTTAAAGAAGTTGAAGAAAGTTGGGTCTATTAATATGTATAGTTGTATGTGTTCTGTTTGTATAACGGGTATTTCGCATGCAAATGTTTTTTTTATGTGTTTTAGAGCGAAAACTATTTTTTCAGTTTCAACTACCTATGTATGTTAGCTTTTCGGACAATTCATTTGTATTTTAATTATATATAATTACTATTATTCCCGTTATTATTATCACCATTATTACTATTTATCTATATTACTTTTTTTTTATATACATATATTTTTATGTACGATTACCAAATTGTATAATTTTTCACCCTCGGTACGAAATTACAAATTGATAACTTATATTAAATTTGAATAATTTGCCTCACTTGGCTATACAATAATAACATTTTTTAATATATATTTATTTAAGATTACCAAATTTTATAATTTTATACCCTCGGAACGAAATTATATTTTTTATAATCTTAACAATTTAATTTAATTATTTTCAAAATTTCAAATTTTATATTTGTATTATTCTTCCTCTTCCTTTTTGCATTTATAGTTTCCCGCGTATTATTTATTTGTTATTATTATCTTATATATATATATATTCTTTTTCACGTTCCAATCAGTTCTCAGCTTACTTTAATAAATTTTTTTTTTTTTGAAAGAAAAAAAGAAAACTGAACTTATGTTGTGCGCCACTTTGTAATAACCCAAAAATGAAAAAGATAGTTATATATAAAAATGGTGGATGAGACGGAGATGGTTATATTGAGGTAGTAAGGGAAAAGAAATAGATACTGAGAAATAAAATATTTAATGTGAAATAAAATTGGAATGAAAATTAATTTGAGTTATTACCTCACTCCTATTTACGGAAAAAAGTGTTCCGGGGTCGTGAGCTCGAAAACCGATGGGAACGCAAAAAACAAGAAATAAAATAATAAACGCGTGCAATAAAACGAAACAAAATATCACTTACCTAGCTGAACTCACTCAGTGTCGTCTTCCAAGAGACCGTAACGAAACCAGGCTCAAGTTCAGTGAATTGATGAAAAATGAAAGCAATAATACAGGTTTAATATTGGGACGCTGCCTTCGACTGGATGCGAAGTTGGCGACAAAAATTAAGCAACTCAAGACTGATTGAATCGTGCGAAAAACCAGACTTGTCCTCGCAGAGTGCCGATTTCTTGAATGAATCGTTGTTGCTTGGGGGAGTGTGCGCACACTGACGAGAAGACGAGATAACCGAGAGGACCCAGGGTGTAAAATTTTAGTTATTTAATTTAATTAGGTCAAGACGCTGGTGGTGGTGATCCGATCGACCAATGGTCAAGTCGGTATCGACATAATAATTTGTGGACTTTGTTCCTATATTACTTCTCGATGAATTAGTATTTTATTACAATTAATTCGTAGTTGATTACGAATGATTACGATTAATTCGCGATTAATTAGCATTTGTACAAGTCTGCTTACAATTAATTCACCATTAATTGGCATTTGTACACATTTGATTACAATTAATTCACAATTGATTACCATTAATTAGCGATTGATTACGAATAATTAGTATTTGATTGTAAAATAAAAGACATAATTGTAAAACGTAAATTTTATTTATTTATTTATTTATTTTATTCAGAAAATATATAAGTAGTTGAAATGAAAATTGTATATATATATATATATATATATATATATGTATGTATATAGGTATAGATCATACATTCATTATTATATATATAATAATAATATATATATATATATATATATATATATATATATATTTATATATTTATTATGAACGTATCGATTGTCAGCTATAAATAATTATAACACATGTTTAGATATATATATATTTAATTATATATTGTAATTCTATAAATATTTTATACTTGTATAATATTTCTTTGTATGAATATTGTAAAATAAAAGATATAATATTGTTAAAGATAAGAGTTTTTTATTCATAAAATATAATTAATTCAAATGAAAATTGATAATTGTATATTTAGATCATATACATTCATTAATTACACTTGATATATATATATATATATATTGAAAGTACATATATTCTAACTTAACTATTATCAAACAATACACACACACACACACACACACACACACACTTACACACATTCACATAATATTATTATAAAAAATATCTATATATTTATATATTGGTGGTGAATATATATATATTTATACATTCACCACTCCTCTGGCATACCACATGCATATAATAACTCATTAAAATCATACGCAAAATTATGTTAACGATAATGCGCATGATAATGGTGGGCCAAATCTATATAATTTAACGGATACAACATTTGAGTACTTCTACCTGAATCAATCTGTACTTTTGATATTTTACACGCTAAATCCAGATAATCAATCCGTTTTTCCTTTTCTTCACGATGCATATTCTTAACACATTCCAGAAAAAGCACATGAATTTGCCCCCCAAAAAATGATTCTGTATATTCAGTGCTAAATTATAAAGTTAATAAAAAAAATATACATATACATATATACTTGTATATTATAATTTACCTATTTTTCATCCGAAGTTTTAAACAGGTATTCCATATGGAATGCCCTCTATCCGTTTTTCCACCATGAAATCGTGTCGCGAAGTACTCGCGCATATATTACTACGGAGCCAAACACGCGCCGGCCACGCGGAACGCTCGGAAAACCGCCGGTTCACCGTCGGCGTAAACTGTCCCGTGCCGATCCGCGTTCCTTTTACGCGCGCCGACCGCCATCGCCATCTTTTTTTCAATATTTTATCTAATTACTCATATTCTACGTCTCTACGATACGTTAAAAATAAATTACGTTTATGGAGAAAACTTTTTTGTGAAAAATGTGTGTGTGTGTGTGTATGTTAACATAAAACGGTAGATTTTATATGTATTTTTTGTGTGTATGTATTAATATGAAACGATAGATTTTTAAAAAAAAATAACCATGTACCTACTTAAATTTATAATCACTGCCTGTAAAGACTTAATATAAAATTTGTTTAGTTCGCTAAGAAATTTTTATTACGTTGAACTTAATTTTTCTTTATACCTGTATTCTTGTTACTGATTTTCTTGTTTACGATGTCTGTAATAAAAAATTATAACCGTGTATGTTTTTTTTTAAAATGAATAATAAAAAAAAATTAAACGTATAATATTGTATTATTTATTTTGCAAAACAAAATACGAAACGTCGATAGGAAAAAAACAGACTACTGCGGTTTTAACAATAATATAATGTAGAAATAATACATTATAGAATAATAATAATATATAGAATGAATAACGATAATGATAATATATAATAGTAACGAAAATTAAATAATAAAAATATACAATAATACTATGTGTATAACAAACGTTAGTGCTAAATCATTATTAGTAAATTACATATATAATTAGTAAATTAGATTACGGTTCGTGTGCTTGTCGGCAATTAATACATTTATTGTTTTGATTACGACGTATTATTGACACCGTTTGAAATAATTCGTTCATTTGAACGATCGTCCATTCAGAACACCAACAGAACCTATTCTGTATGGTTCCTAGTGTATGGTATTCGGACTCCTGGTATCTGGTGTCATAACGTTCCAATAATACAATACTCATATTTGCATGAATTACGCAATTATTTTTTATTTTTATGATTTATACCTCTTGCGTTTCCAGGAAAGATATGAAAGTTCTGACAAAAGGAAGAGGAAGTAGCCACATTTAGTTGTTAAGCAAGACCATAGATGTAAAGAAAATAAAACATATTTTAAAGTCTTATTTTTTGTTCAATCGTTTTTCAATAATAATTATAATAATGATTAACGCGTGTATCGTTTTCAGGCCTACGGGACACACTGTGATTGATACAAGAAGGAACCAGTTAATGGGGAGTACTATTGATTCGTGTCAGCGTTTAACGCTTTAGTTTTCTTGCATTTGAAGACTTCCTTAACGCTCATGGAGTTTGAACTCATTTTTACACATTGATTACATCTGCTGTTCAATATAACATAATACAACGCACATACACAATTAAAATATTGTAAATTTAAATAGTTGTTAAGATTTTTTCCATTTTACAGTCGGCAAATTGGATTGCGCCTTAATCATATAAAACTGGATTACGCCTTATTTTTATAAAAAAAATTTATACACAATAAATATAACAAATGTTTTAAATATACAAACGGATTTTATACATTTTATATCAATGTATTATATTAAATGATGTTAAATACCTGCCATAGTTGTTTTCACTTTTGATGTTTTTAAATACCTTTTTACCATTTTTTCAACCCTTTGGTTTTAAATTGTAGTATTTTCTATGTAATTTGTTCACTTTTTTTTTATTAGTTCTTATATTTTTCTTTTTGCTTAATACTTGGTGATGACTCTTAATATATATATTTATACGTATATACTAAAATCTACAACATCCAGAGTATTACATAAAGAAAGGAAAAATATAAAAGTTGTTTTATTAAGTGCATGTATTTAAAATTGTTACATTTCATTACTTTTAGTGTTATATATAATGACTTAGAAATATTATAAATGTTATATATTATGTAATAAGTAAGTACGTATATATATACATGAGCGTACTCAAGGGGGTGGTTCATGGGGTTTAAACACCCTATTGGCTGTATTTTTTTATGCAGCCAAAATAAAAATTGTATATAATATAGTATTTTTTTTTTTTTTACATCGAAATTATTAAATGTAATATTAAATGTCATAATCAGGGGGATGTGGGCCTAGAGCTTGAATTGTTCACCTGGCAATAATGAAACCAACATGCCTGTAAATGACTTTCGGGAAGAACAATCTTTACGGCGTTCATTAAACCCCGTTCATAATCCGTAATTATAGTTAACTGTGCAAAATTTAAAGGCAAAATCCTCCGAACGATTCTGAAGAATGCTTCATATGTTGCTTGATTCTTTCTTGACGTCAAGGCATAAACCATCGGAAAAGACTAAATAGATAGTAAACAAAGTTAATAGCACCCACCAATAGTGAATTAAAACCAATTTAAACAAATAACTCACAGCGTTTTTATAAATCACTTGAAACGTAAGAAGACAACCTTTGGAAAATTGTGGAGGACGTTTTGGAACAGTTTTGAACGTGCCGTCTACGCCTGCCACAGTGACAGTCATAAGTTCTTCATGGTATTTCGTAATCGCATCTACATTATAAAAGATTGCCCCAACAGTTTGCCCTTCCGCTTCAATTAATCCTCGAAAGAATCTGAATAAACATAACAAAAAAACAAAATAAAATAATGCATACTTTTTTATTTTTTAAATTAATAATTTGGATGTAGGTACACAAATTTACTTTGAAGATGGGGTTTGTAGAGTTGTTGCGTATGACTCATTTATAGGCTGATTAAGAATATATGCTAAACTTTCAATACTATGTGGGTTAACTGGGCGACGCCAAAAGCGCATCCTCGATACACACCTTTGAGCTTGCAAACATGTGTAATTTAATGCACCATCTGGGTTTCTATAACACACAATAAAGAATATTATTACAAAATTTCATAGTTATTACACAAAAGTCTGATAATTATCATTTATTTAATTTTGAAAACATCAAACATACACTAATAGTACCTACAATAGAATAATTTTAAAGCTTTTATTTTCATTTCAAATTTTTTAATTAAGTATATATTTTATTATACTCACGACACTATTTCACGATTGTATAATTGCCTAATCGAGTTAGTTGTTCTCCCAGAAGAGGTTCCAGCTAGCCCAATACTCCTTCTTAATTGATTCTTCGCGACATCTATGACTGGAGGTGTATGGTTGTGATGGACAGTAGTTGGTATTTGATTATCATTTATGTTTGTACTAATAATTGCCTTCGCAGGACATAAAACTCCTGGAGTTTTACGATACTGGCATATCAAATATCTAAAGTTATAAGCATGTAATTATAATTTTAAACATAGCAATATAATCTGAATAATCTGAGATACTTACATTTTATTGTTCTTTCTCACATTTTGATAATACCTATATTCAAAATTATCTACGTAAATAATGGACTTTAGATGAACACCGGACTGTGTTTCATAGGTATCAGCTACCTGTAAATTAACCGGTTGTATCGGTTCATCTCTTACTGGCAGAGCATTAGCATTTTCGTTAACTGTAGAAAATACAAAAATATATTTAATTTAAAACTATACCCACATAATATATAATCATAATACATTTATTAACTAATTATAATGTTCAGAATCAGGTATTATTAAAATATTAATTAACAAATTTCTGTACAATAGGTAACATAAAATGGGGGCGATTAGGGCAAAATATTTTTACTTTTATAATTTAAGTAGCTTTTCCTCAAAACTAAATGGTCTTCATCGTTAAAAAGATAATTCCAATGTTTATATATTTCTATCATACATACCTACATTATTTATGATTTATATTTATTAATAATCAATGATAATATGATGCGTTTTATAAAATATATTATCAATTATGCCATATAATTTATTAAAGATAATCTGAAAGAAAAATTATGGACAGTTGTAAATTTTGGAAAGAAAAATCCAAAATCATACTTTGGAAAAAGTAATATACATCATTAGGAAAAACCTATTTTTTCCTAGATATTGTTAATAATGTTGGTGAATTTGAATTTAAAAAAGTGATACGAATAACCCGTAAACCAATATTTTTAAGTCAATTACAATTGCATGACGATCTTAAAAACATACAAGACTTATGGTTTTGATTTTTACTTGCGAAAATATGAATTACAATTTAAAATTCTTCGTAGGTTTAAAATTATGTTAAATATAAAATTAGAAAAAAAAAATTATATCTAGAATTTTGAACAGTTCTCAACTATAAATAGGTACCGAGTAATCGCATTTTGTATAACAAATAGGTACAAGTACAATTCACATACATTACTATTCTATAGTTAAAACTTTATTTAATAGTTTACCGTTTATTTTGTCTTCAGAATCAGTGTCTAAACCACCTTCACTATCTAAATCATGTAGGTAGTAGGTCTAGTTCTGGAACTAAAAAAAAGTAAAATTTAAATGGTTTAACAAGTAAAGTTGTAACAGTTATGTATATTAATAAGTAATAATTCCTAGGTTTATATAGTTTACATAGTTTACATACATGGTAAGAAGTAATTGTGGTCAATTAAATGATTGTCCATGTTGTAATAACGAAAAAAGAACGCAGAACGCGACAATATAATCAGCGGAGCGGGATTACGAAACGTAGCTACAACGCGTCGGGAAAGAAAACGTGGTTTTTTTCAAAAGAAAATACTCCGCGGCACCGTAGCGAAGACACGTCGTACATCTAAGGCGGTCGGCAGGCAAAAGGAACGGTGGTAGATGCGCGAGCGCCGCGTCCACTCATCGACGAGACATGGAGCCATGGAGGCGGCACTATTGATAAAATTGTCTAACTAAAATCCATGATAATCTAACCACAGAACATACTAATCTCAGATCTAACCATAGACATATTATAAAACAACTAGATAGCCGACTCGACATTATCACAGAAGCACGGCCGCCATTTGTGACACTGGCAATGTTTACATTATACTGCTTATCAGTTATCACCGCATCATATTCATATCTTAAGATATAAATAATAATTCGAATTTTAATCAATTGTTTTGTGATTTGCGATCCTCTTTTTTACGCAGAATTCTTAATACTACTTCTTATTATATTAATTATTGTTATACATCTAGTAGAGTAAAATAAAGAGAAATATGGTTGTATCTTGTTCTGCCCACGGCTGCGTGAATAGACAAATAAAAAATATATCATGTTATCATGATAATTTATGTAAACATTGCCAGCTTGACAAATGGCGACCGTGCTTCAAACTCGTGCACTACGTGGTATAGGGAGTCGGCTATCTAGTTGTTTTATATGTCTATGGATCTAACTAAACTCAGAAACCATATTATAGGAAAACAAAATTTCTTGATAATAATTTTAGTTCAAATTTGAGTTGGTATGAAATAAATTTTGAGGTTAAATATATTTTTCTCCTTCCTAAATTCGAAAAACTGGCATTCCGTGACAGTCGTGTGCACTATTATCACGCGATCGTAATCGCGGGCACGGACGCAGTGTAGCCACGAGACGACGCGTTGTATTTATCCGTCATCGTATCATATCAATAATATGATATCGGTACCAGACAATAATGAATGTATGATCTATACCTATATACACACACACACACACATATATATATATATATATATATATATATACAATTTTCATTTGAACTACTTCTATATTTTCTGAATAAAATAAATAAATAAATAAAATTTATGTTTTACAATTATGTCTTTTATTTTACAATATTCGTAAAAAAAAATATATTATCAAGTATAAAGTGATTATAGAATTACATTATATAATTAAATATGTATTTAAACATTTATTATAATTGTTTATAGCTGACAATCGTTAAGTTCGTTGGATTCTGTCTTGATTAATAATTTGCTAGAACAAAAATATTAAAATCAATTTTAAACCTATAGTTTTAAACCTATTGTTGTATATGTAAGGGGAAATATATATATACTGTTTAGAAAATAGGTCAATGAAGCAAATAAGCTATTCGCCTTGTTTTCTTTTTTCCAATTTTATTTTTAATATCGCGTCATATCCTATAGGTTGGAACTCATTCAAAAATATCTCTTGTAATTCATTCCAAGTGGTTTTCTAAATTCTCTAAGAATGTACTCGCCGTTCCTTTTACAAAAATAAATAAAAATTTTAGTTTGTCATTTTCGTCCCAGTTGTTAATGTCGCTTGCCTTATTATATTGTTTAAAAAACTTTTTAACGTCCTCTGTCCCAGTGAATGAGTCTGGTTTAATCGTTAATGATTTTGTATGATCTACGGTATACATTTTTCTTTTTAGATTATTATTTGTAGTTTTATTGTAATTATCAAAAAATGACGTATTTTGAATTTTATTCGTAGAAATTGAAGTATTATTTTCTATTAATTCAATGTCTTCATATATATGTCCAATATCAATTTCTTTTATATCTGTTGGTTTTGTTAAATCGTTTACGTATGTGCTATTGTCGTTTAAAGGCTCTGGAGAATTTTGATACAAGTCCTCGCTAATTTTTAAGATTGTGTCTACTTTTTTTGTTATTTGAACTGCGCTATTGTTTAATTCATCATTTGAATTTTTATACTCTTTTATAAGTGAGTTAGAATGTTCTCCTTGTTTAAAGCTTTTATCTGAGTCTGAACCGTCGGATAGTTCACACTCCTTTAATAATTTCTTAATATCAATTTTGTTTTTAAAAGATTCTTTTATAATGTTATTTTTTCTTCCTCAGTTAAATTATCATCTAAATCATTTAAGTTTAGATTCCCTTTATAATACCTAGATAACCTAGCTCTAAGATCGTCAACTATTCCTAAAGTTTTAAAATTATTTGATTTACATAAATTAAATAATTCTGATTTCTTAAGTGTATAAATGTCTGTTAATTTATTGATTTTGTGATTTAAATTAATTAGAGATGTATCATTCATATTCCATTTTTTTGTTATACTTAAAAGATAAATTTATTTATTGTTCCTACAGAAAAAGAGAGAAAATTTTTTAAAACTAGTATTTTCCTAATATTTATCTTATCTAATTATTTAAATCCTAATCTAAAATAAAATCAGAAGAGAAGAAAAAGAAAAGAAAAGAAAAAAAATTATAGAGAGAGAAAGAAATAAAAATAAAAATCCACATACATACATACATACATATAAATCCACGTACATAAATACATGCACACACCTAGTCTTCTCGTATTTCTTGAGAGAAAAAAAAAATCTCTCAAAAAAAAAAAATTCTCTGTACTTATAGTACAGATAATAGTTTTTTTTTAAAAAAAAAAAACCAAAACAACCAAATCGCAATCAAAAATTTAGTCGAGAAAAAATTATAATAACAAAATAATTAAAAATTTATATCACCGACTTTGTTAAAGTTGTCCAATTGTCCCGTTCACAAAACTTCTGGGAAGAGCTTCACGTTGGGCGCCACTTTGTGGTGCACGTCCAGTCACTCTCGACGTACACGCACACAAAAACACACACAAATATAAATCTTGCAATTTACGTAGTGTACATTAACTAAGTACAGACAATAAAACACACACACACACAAATATAATGAATTCATAAAAGTATTAAATAATTCAAATTTATTAAACACGAATAAAAATTAGTCGTCCGTCAAACAACCGCACACAGCGTGGCTGTTGACGCACTCCTCCTCCTTTCTGCGCTACTTGCTCTTTTTATATTTTAGTTAATTTTGTAGTCTCAGCTTATTTGCCTCATTGACCTACTTTCTAAACAGTATATATATATATTTCCCCTTACATATACAACACTATATATTTCCATTTTAACTCACCCAATCTTATTGTGTCCGTGTGCCAATGTATGTATTCGGTCATCGAGTATATATCGTTTATCGTCGTGGTTGTTGTATGATAATTTTTTTGTTTTGATGGTCATAATCTGGTGATTGAATGATCTGAAGGAAACATTATTCGTATACTTATTATAGTCGTCGCCGCCAAATAAATATTTTTTTATAATTTTCCAAGGCCATATGGTTTTTAATTGCGTGGCCTCTGATGCCTTTAGCCTTGATCTGCTATTTTCCTTCAATATCATATGCATACGATTTTGCTCTTAATGCGATAAACTCTGACATTATTCTCCCATTCGTCTCGTCCGAGAAAAGTCCTGGAATTTTTTACGTTCTGGAATATAACACGGATGATCTCGGGGGAGATTTGAGGTATTCATGCGATCCAGCAAGCTTGAATTTTCTTGTAGATCCTTATACTGTAAACTGAATACTGAAAACTGTAAAGTATAAACCATACCGAACGTAGAGAAAGACGGCATCCGACAAAATGGCCGTTATTCACTACTGATTTCAACAAAAAGTCTTCATCAGATATTAATAGTATTATATTTTATTTATTTTATTTTATTACTATTTTATTAAAAACATTTATTTCCTAAAAACAGCAAAATACTATCGTAACGTATTTAATTCATAAATTATTATTATTATTATTACTATTATTATGATATTAATTTCCAGGCAAAAATATCATATAATGTAAGTGCCCCGGAGCCAAATTTTTACCAACATATAATATAATATGTCTCTAGTAACCACCTGCTGTAGCCAGCTCTAAGTTATAACGACCAAATAAATGATTTCTCCGCGTCTGATATGCAGCTATATATGACTCGTTCAACTGTGTATTAGATCTACTTCTAGTTTTCAACGATTTCGTGACGTCCATAATAATATTATTAATATTACTATTATTGAATTCTGATACGCATCAACAATGGCTGGAAGGGAAATGGAATCGAATATCCGTGCACGTACATTAGAGTAGGTATGGCGTCGTTTTTTGTATGCGGTTAATATTTATATAGTTGACTACGACGACAACGTAAACAGTCTTCAGCACGTATTTCGGGTCACTGAGCTTTTAGGTTAATATAAAATACTTAATAGGTAATACTGTAAACGTATTCATCCGTAATGTTTGAGTCTCGGAAAAGTTTAATTTTAGAAATAGAATTTTCGTCTTTGTTTTCAATTAAATAAGTTTAAAATAGGACGAGATTCGATGAAATGACACAATAAAATATGATATCAATGCCGCTACCGCATCGTCCAGTGAATGTCGAACAGTAAAAACTGTAAAAGTAAGTATAAAAATAATTTTTTTTTTCCTTTTTACCGTAAAAACAAAAAAAAAACCATCATATCTCTTAGGTACATTTTAATACGTAAAAGAACACGGAATGTCGAAGTCTCCTATATAACATATGTATTTAATTACTATAAAAAATATTTTTAGTCGTTTATATTAATATTTATAATTTATATATGTAGTAAAATAAAATAATAGAAAATTAACGTTATAAAATATCGCCACGCCCATTAAATTTACTACAATATATTTCTACTTTAAAAAATAGTCTCGGAGTGGTGAGTTCGAGGATCCCAATATAACAATATATATTCACTTATATTAATAATAATATATTAATTATGTATTACCTGATGTAGCCGTCGGAGATATACATACTCAAATAATAAAGATAATAAAGATAATATGAAGACTGAAACTAAATTTATTTATTAAATTCCTTTTCTTTTAATATTAAATTATTGACAAAATTTTGTTAACAACCGCTTTCTCGAGGATCAAAAAAAGGAATGGGTTGAATGTCGCGCGACGGGCCGAGAGTGACGCCCGTCGTTGAAATTATGTAAATTATTTTTATCAGAGCGGCAATTATAATATAACGATAAACACTCTATTATTTACAATTTTATAGATTATACAACGTGTAATTTAATAAAGTTTGGCTATCATTACATAATAACGACTCCATCGTTTTTCCTAGATAATAATAAAATATTTTACACGATTTAATTATAAGTATATATATTATATATATTTACCAAACACCGCATTGTTCATGAGTTTAAAAAAATTTTTTTCAAACTCGTTAACAGCTTTTTTTCTCATTTCCGTGTTTAGTTTTATATATTCGGCCATCCATGGAGACTGATGAAATTCCAACACTCTATGCACCTGAAATATATAATAATTTTAAATAACGTACATATACATGGAGCTGTATTTTTTAATAATTTTTTAATTAAAATATCGTAATACATACTTTATCGACGATCAGACCGTTGGCCATGGCTTGTTTAAGATTTGTGTAGTGTACTATGTAATGTTCTTTTTTCTCGAAAGTAGCCATCAACTTTCGTACGTGAGACGTAGGCGGTACGCTTGCAAACGGTAAAACGGAGGTCGTTGTGCGCGTCATGCAACTCTCGCGGGTATGAGATATCGACTTCGTAAATTCTACCCAATTTGTCAGTCTCACACATCGAGTCGAGTTGCGCTAACGCGACGTCGAGATTCCCCGAATACCAACGAAATTCACCGTACGGCATGTACTGGCTCATCGCCCATCCGTACAAGTTATTACCTTAAATTTTTTTTTTTTTAAATTTATATAAGAAAAATAAATAAATATTATTAAAATATATAATTATTATATTTACATTCTTGATACACCAGCCATGATTTTGGTTCGTCGCTATCGAACACTGGTGTCTTATCGTTGTTCGCCTTCGCGTACCGCATACTCGATTGAACTAACCCCCCGCGTATACCCTGCTCTACCATCAACAACATTTCATAGTCCACGAGTAATTCGAGATTAATCGCCGTGTATTTCAACATACAATCGAAACTAAACCCGGGTGCGGTATAATAGTAAGCCGGGTCTAGATTGTACGTTGAAATACAAATATCTCGAAAATTCTCGAATACGTCGGCCAGCAACAGTACATCTATTTTCAGGTATAGATCACTGTATTCACCTAGAGTACGACACCCGAAGTGATCCCATACCCGAGTCGCGTGTTCATAGTCCGCCTGTTCTATGTGTGACTCTGCCAGTGTACTGTAAAATTCGAATTTTTCCGGCAGATTCGTCTCATTCAATCTGCACCAACCGTCGGTGTACTCGTACGGATATAGTAAAACGTCTACTTTGAGATATAAGTCGCTGTATTCTCCGAGAGTCTTACATTCAAAATGGTTCGAAACTTTCTCCGCATGCTTGTAGTCCTCTCCGGTAATATCTGACTCTGTTAATGTACTATAAAATTCATTTTTGGTGGTAAATTTGTTTCTTCCAACTTATCCCAACAATCAGTGTATTCATAGGGATAAACACCCTTGCGAGAAACAAGCTCCATATCTGCGGAGGAAAACACTTTGGCTGTTTCACGGAAATTCCGGAAATCGTCGCTGACTAAATTAGGAGCAAGTGTGGATAAACTTGAAGCCATGAATCTATAAACGTGTCAATAAACCGAATACTAAAGTTGTTGGACACATGTTTAGAAGAAGAAATAAATTTTTCCTCGCTGTTGGGGATTACAGTAATAACGTTTTTATCGTATCCGAGTTCGCGTATAATAAAATGAGAATCATAATTCGTGAGATTATGTAAGAAACACGGTATGAAGTTAGGTTTCTGTAGTTTTAAATTACAGGTGTTACATAGAGATTGCCTAAATCGTCCTGTCAAATGTTGGTGATCGGCAACTTTGTGATTTTTCGCGGTAAACTCTGTTTTACATAAATTGCATGTATTGTTTGATGCATGTACTCGCTTTTCCTCGGGTGTCATATTAATCGGAATGTCGGTTTTTAATAAATTTTCCACTTTACGCCCCACATCGACTATCGACTCTATGAAACATTTTCCCACTTCATTATTTGTCACCGAACCGCGGAAAATAACGGGTTCTATCGGTATATTAAATTTCTCTAATAACTCGATCGGTACGTACATCGTCGGACGCTTTCACCATGAACCCATAACTCATCGGGTCATGTTTTTGAATAATTTTGGTATTTGCACCTTTATTTTCAGAGCACTTTATAAGGAGAGCTTCAAAATTAGCATAAATTACAACAGGGTGACGTTGTGTTTTCGACCAAGCCTCAAATTGAAGTGTTTCCCCCTCTTTTGGCATAATAGGAAGAACGGCTTTATGTTCACCACAGATCTTTTTGTGTTCATCGAGCGCCGCCTGTCCACTCAATTTATTTTTTTTTCTTTTCATTAAAGGTGGTGAAAAAAATAGTGAATGTTCATAATTAGCTTTTGTGATCTGATAAGTCTTGAAAAGTTAGCAATATAAGTGTAATGAAATTTTTCCTTATGTGAAATATATAATAAATCGAAATGATCGGATTTTTCTTGATCGACGACTTTGAGAGGGTAAACAGTATTAGAAATAACGTTATTTTTTTATATTCTTTCAATCCGTAAACATTTACTGAGACATAAGGATTATTTTTTTCAAAAATTTTGATTTTGATAATGGGAGACGGATATGATAATCCAGAAAAATTATACTTATTCTGATGTACTAAATAATTTTCCCCTATACGATTTTTATTTATTCCTGTAACATGTCTTGCAAGAATTGCCCACTTGAAACATGCCTGATCTCTATTATTCTTTAATACATTTAAAAGTTTTAAAATTCTTCATCTATTATTTTAATTAAATCACTATCTGTGTATATAGTCCTAGCCGAGTTCTTAAATGCTCTGTTCTCGGATGATAATTCTATATTAGGCCGATGATATGTAGCTTCTAGTTTAAAATTTAATTTAATTGGTAGTTCATATGATTTAATAATATTGATTATTTCCATTTTAGTAGAATTTAAAAATGTTAAATGATTTGATAAATTATTACAATTTTTTTTATAATATCGATTAATGATGTTATTGAAATTTCCGTTAATTTTAACAAATCCTGTATTATTTCCAACCAATTCTAATCGAGCCTTTTTTTGTTTACCATTATTACTTCCCCGTTTATTATTTAGTTCTATAATAAAAAAAAAGGAAAAAACTAATATAGTAAAATTAATTAATATAAAAGAAGAAAAAAAAATTTTAATATTTATTTTAAATATAATTTCTTACCTTGATTTTCAAACTCCTCTTGTGCACGTACACATACCATATCGTTATCATCATCACCCCATAATTCAACATCGGAATTTTTTGATGGAGCGGGTATAGGTGTTGGTATTTCTACATCAGAGTGGTTTGATGGACCGGCAACAGGTGTAAAAATCGGTGTAGCTGCAGGCGTATGTATGCGAATTCCGCGATGAACTGTTTCATGTCGAGTGAGATCATGTTTACGCGAGAAAGATTTCATACATATATTGCATGTAAATTTCGCGTGATTTAGCTCGTGATGATTTCTTCTGTGTCTCAACATGCTTCGGTTAGCGGAAAACACTTTGTTACATACCGCACAAGTAAATAAATTTTTAAAAGTATTAATGTTCAAAAAATAAAATAGAAATATAACGCGACTAATATATAGAACACAAGAAGAAAAAAAACGTCTTAATATAATGAAATTTAAACACAGGAAAAAAAATCACTAAACACGGAGAAAATCACAAGTCAGAAATATTACGTTTTAAATTAAAATGCTCAAGTCTGCCTGGGTAGGTCTTGATACAATTTAATTTAAAAACGTACTGATTGAAAATAATGGCAATATCGTCTTATATAGAGACATATTAGTAATTAATAAATGTGGAAGAGTATTTCTCCTCTTTTACGATAAATACACGAATAATGATTGTGTCAATACACATAGGTACAAGTTAATGGCAATTGCGGTCTCGATACTGTATGTTAATACTTTAAGGTGTTCTCGACAGCCAGGTGTTTATCGGACCATGAAAATGCCCTGCGGGCACCGTCGGCTATCTCATTTATATTTGCGTTGCAATACCAGTCATTCCACCCAGGTGCGAAAAGCTCTGCATGAACATCCTGCCTGTCCGTAAAAACAGGTATGTTCAGCAGACCAGTTATTTCCAGGTTTGGAGGGTATGATGTTGATGTGCAGTCGACCAATACAAGAATTGCCTTACATGGTCCTGGTATGGAGACACTGTTACAACAGGGCATCAATCTCATCGCCATTACCCTGTTCGCCTGCTGGCCTTCAGTGTCTTTATATTGTCCACGGAAAACATGGTTCACCCTACCCGTGAATAGATCAGAATGTAAAAAAGATGCGATATAGGCCACGGTAGACGTGTCCTTTAGCTGGTCTTGGGTAATTGGAATAGCTATCCAATCGCTGTCGCATCCATCGGGGTAATAGAGTTCGTTACCATCCTGATCTGTTATTCTGAATGCGCATTTTTCAAAAGTAAAACTATTGAATGCGTCAATAGGCATAGCAGTGATCCAGTAATCCTGAAATTGGTTTGGACGTTGTACTGCGATTTCCATACCCATATATTGTATCGTCTCCCAGTTTCTGATGAATCGGTATGGTATTATTTCCGACCTATAGCACTCAGGGGCTAGTGACATAACAACACACCCTAAACGTACTAGAGGGGCTACATCAAGTACCGTCGTTGTTGATGTTCTCAGGAACTTAGTGAGACTCATGACCGAAGGTGCGTCTCTAGTTGTACCGGATCTTGTCATTGAAGCCATAGATGTTGTGGCTGAGGGATCGTTTAGCTTCTCTAAGTTACTATTGAATATTGGGGTATACGGTATAGCGAGAGAGGCTTCCAACGCGTGTTTGTTTCGGTTTACAGTCAAACACCTTATTGGGATGGTATCTGAGTGCCAATCCGCCGCTTCATCGTCTCCAACACCCTCAATAGTTAGCTCAGATGAGCTACTCGTGGAGTCATCGCTAGGAGGCATCTCCACCGATCTGGACTGGCTGCCCTCTCCCAAAAATGACGCGAGGACCTGTTCGGGAGGTCCATCTGCTGTAGGTTGCTTTGAGGACCCTGCACTAATTTGGTCCTGAATAGAGGGTGTTAAATCTGCAACAACCGGGTTGATGGAGCGTTTTCCTCTCCCTTTCGACCGACCAACCGATTTGTTAAAAGTTGCAGGTTTCCCTTGTTCAGCTTGCTTAGCCGGCTTACCCCCTACTCTTCCTTTCGCCACCTTGGGAGTAGTTTGGCTAATGGCGTCATTTTTAGGGGCAGAGCGATGCCTTATTCTTTCCAGGTAGGCTGGATTTTGAACCTGGGTTTCGGTTAGAAGACCTATTCCCCGGTAAAACCTTCGCTTCCCCTTCTGGTACAGATCCCTTTGGCCCCTTGTGAACTGTGCCAGCTCTTGGGCGTTTGGCACGTCTGGAACTAGGGGGTCTGGGACCTGCTGGGCTGGTTGTATTTGCCCTACGCCTCCTTCGACTCCACGGTAAACTAATGATGCCACATATGAGCGCGACAACGAATCCCAGGATGTATAAGTTTGGGACTTGCAAGCAGAACGACTTGCGTAATCGCGCCCACAAGGCATCGAGCCCAAATCGACAGCCGTTGGGCCCACGGCACGCAGGGGATTTACTATCCACGCTGCCAACCCCGCCACAGGGGTCAAGTTCGATGCTATAGAAGGTAGAATTCCCTTCGTCTGGATGGGACTGCCAGCATCGACCTTCTTTGCCTCCTTCACGTCTGGTGAAGATGGCGACTTCTTCTCCATTTTGTATCTCACCGTCGAATATATCAACGATGTGACTTTGGAGTATAGGTGGGGCCTCTCCCACCCGCTTATTAACGAGGTTGATGGACCAGGGCCTCTCCTGATCGGTTATTATTGAGGTTTTGAACTGACCCGACCCAGAAAGGGAAGGGTCAGGGGTGGTGTAACTGGGCCTCGACCAGTTGACTTTTTAACGAGGTTGGACTTGGCACACAGCCAAGGGATTTTGTTTACACACTAGGTGTGTATTTATGGAATAATCAAGGCAAAAGACTTCGAAATGAATTCTACTCCAATTGCATTGAGCGCATTCCTGGGACTAACTAGGGAAAATCCGAACCCTGTAAGAGCATCCCTGACACGTAGCACTAAAGGAGGAAAGAAACAAACTCAAGCTCGCGATACGCCGCAGCCAAGAAACATGCTGGCGTGCTTTGTGCGCCGATGTCGACCGCGACCCTTGGGGTACGCCGTACCGGGTGGTGATGGGGAAAATTGGCAGGCAGCCACCGGTCCCGAAACTAATGATACCCCGTATAGTGGATGCCTTGTTCCCTACACACCCTCTACCTGCAAGAGCTGAGTACGTGGAAGAATCACCCTTGCAAAAATTCACGGAGGACGAGCTAAAAACGGCAGTCCACCGCATGCCCATCAGGAAAGCCCCGGGTCCAGACGGAATCCCTAACGAGGTGGTGAAATTAATGGCATCCAAAAGCCCCGCAATGTTCCTGAATACATTCAACCACTGTATCGAGACTGGCTACTTTCCAATGACATGGAAATCCGCCAAGCTCGTCCTCTTAAGGAAGGGCGATAAACCTCAAGACCAAACGTCAAGCTACAGACCAATTTGCCTGTTGAGCTGCGTGGGTAAGCTGTTTGAGAGACTTCTATTCAATAGGATGGAGGCCCACCTGTCAAGCACAAACGGGCTTTCCCAACATCAATTTGGTTTCCGTCGGGGCAAATCGACTATAGACGCCATTAGCGAGGTACAAAGGATAGTCCAGAACGCCTCAGCTGCCCCGCTTCGCAAAAGGGAGTTATGTGTATTGGTCACACTAGACGTAGCCAACGCATTTAACTCCGCATCCTGGGAAGTCATCGACAGGGCCTTAGTCAAGAAAAACGTCCCAGGCTACCTAGTACGGGTCATACGGAGCTACCTGTCCGACCGAAGCCTGCTATACGAGAACACTAGTAGGGAGCTGTCTAGCGGCGTACCTCAAGGGTCCGTACTGGGGCCTCTACTCTGGAACGCCATGTACGACGGGATATTCCAGCTGGCTCTACCTAATAATGTAAGCGTAGTCGGTTTCGCTGACGACGTGGCCCTAGTCGCCACCGGCAGAACAACTCCAATCCTCGAGTCCACTATGAACGGAGCGCTTTCGAAGGTAGCAGACTGGTTAAGTAGCATCGAACTAAGTCTCGCTGTCCATAGCAAAGCAACCAATAGCGATGAAAGTGCAGACCCGCAGAACTCCTATTCGCAACCCTATTGGCCCCTGTCCAAAAACAAAGCCAAAGTTTGCTCTCGCATCCGTCAACATCACTCCTTGTCCTCTTCCAGCCCACACAGGTTTCGCTATTATGAGCCATAATCCAATCGCTAACATAGCCGACCCCAGCATAGTTCCTATGCGCACTACCGCACCAGCCCTAAAACTGAAGTAGACGTCTACCAGCAACCAGACCCACCAAAGTCCGCTGTATATTCCCGCCGCCGCAAATGGTGGATGATCTTTCCCTTTCACCTTTATTGCCGATGCCATTGCAAGCGCATTACCAGGTCCTAGCACATCATCAATCATGACCCAAACAGCCATGAAGAAACTGCACCCAGCCCTAATCGCGTCCGCGAAGGAATCACTTTCCAATCCAAAGTAATTGGTGTAAGGAAGCATAGCCAACCTAGCCGTGGCCCCGACAGGGACACCTGCACCCAGTCCGGATTTATCCGGCTCAGCAGCAGTGTACCTCTTCGTGACCTCAAACAACTTGGCTAAAACTTCCGGGGCAACACAAGCCGCAATCAGCACCACTACAATCAGTGTCGCAAAACCGCCAGTTGAATTTCCCCCCACTCCCGGGATATGCCGCACCAAAACTAGCACGACAACCACAAAAACAGCTCCACTCATCACTTTTCCATGTCCAGTTCCGTGAGCGAACCATACACATCCTAGCAACAACGCCATATCCACATAAAATCCTACAAAACTTCCAATTGCCACCCAGTCTGTTGGTCGTGCCGGGCTCGTATACAAAATTTCCCTAGTCGTTGTTTTCTCTTTTTTAAACATAAACCTAAACACCTTGGTAACTACCCAAATTAACAACAACATTTTGAACACTACAGAATTTTTTTCATCGATGTATATCATGTACAAATACCAAATGGGGGGTAACAAACCGCACACTTTGTGCAAGCAGGCAGCCAATAAGACTATCCCGCTTAAATATGCAATTAAAAGTCCCCAATCGACATTCACATTCTCACCGAATCTATCAGTCAAATCAATTAGTAGCATGTCCCTAACAAATATGAAAGTGTATTCATCAAAATAGTTCCTAAAATAATTTGTAAACCTACCTTTGATTTTGCGTCTTTTATTTTCCTGTTTCATCAGTCTTTCGCGTTGTTTTTGATTTTCAACTTCTTTTTCCCTTGATTTAACAATTTGCTCTTCAGTCATATCTTTTTCCAAATCTTTCTCAAATTCACTTTGTTTTATCCGAATTTTCTTTTTGGAGGTTGGCAAACCCACTTGTGGGGTCGCTTCATCCCTCTTTACTGAAAATACGTCGTTTGAACCTCCTCTGGAACAGGCCCGATAGAACCTGTTTTTGTTCTCTCCCAAAGCGTTTGGAAAAACCTGACACCATCCGCACCAGTCACTTCCACTATATCAGCCACTACTATTTCAAACTTTGAATCCCGAAGAGTTGGGCACCACATACCCGCATCCATGATAATAGCTGATTTCTGAGCCTTTTCAAAACTCTCCCTCTGCTCCCAATCATAGAAAGCGTTACAATTCTCCGGTGTTGAACTGGTAATGGCGTGTAGAGTTTCAGATCTATACAAACGCAATTCTCTTCCATCTCCTTTCGGCACCATCATTGGTAAGAAATTTTCTTTCCACTGAGGCACATTTTCCGGTAAATTTAGCACATACAGGAGTACGGGCTTGTCATACCTTTCCCTCACTGCCAAAACGAGATTGTCAAAGTAGTAGTCTCTCGGATCGTAATTCAACCGATAACTCCACACATCAAAGTGGTAGTGAGACTGCTTCCCAACAATCATGCTTTTTTCAACTCCCGTGGTGAAACCAATGGAGGTGTAGGCAGAATGAGAAGGTATCTTAGCCAGCGCATCCTGTAGGTAACTAGCATACAATTTATCAGTAATCCTATTTGTTTCCTTTTGTGAAGCAGCGCATTTAGCCACCCGCCAACTCTCTTCATAGCGGTCGCAAGCTGTTAGCCCTGCTTCCTCAGCAAGAGTCAAGCAGCTGAATAATAGCACCACCAACACGCTCTTTTTTGTCCAATTTCCGATTTCCGTCATTTTTATTTCTTTTTTATTGTGTGTAAAATCTAAGCCTTATAACTAATACCCACTTAAACACTATGATTAATTATATTTTGATTATTATTATAAAATTAATATAAGTACATAAATATATAAACAGTTAAGTACAAAACGTAGAATAATTCACAAAGAAATTACGCAACTATGCAGTCAAATGATATGATTAGTAAATAACTATAATCACCACAAAGCACGCAACACTTTAAAGCACGCACCGCCTAATCCCAAGTATTGATAAGTGGGTACACAGGAGCCATGGTAAGACCAATTACCACCTGACGCAATTCTTGTCAGGCCACGGATGTTTCAATAATTATTTACTTAGATTTAAGAGAGTCGTCAGCGGAACGTGTGTGTATTGTGGAAACGACGACGACGACGCGGAGCACACAATTTTTGGTTGTGACAGATGGCACAACCAGCGGAGAAGACTAGAAACAGATTTAGAACTAAATTTAACACCAGAGACTATCATCGGTTGTATGTTGCGCAGCATAGGAAATTGGATGAAGATAGCGAAATTTATAACGGAAGTAATTCGAACCAAGGAAGCGGAAGAAAGAACCAGACAAGAGGTCGAAAGGTTTCAAATTAGGATTTTATAAGAAACAGAAATTTTTTAATTAAACATTCAAGGAGTCAAAGTTACGATGGTAAATAACCTAGACGAAGGTAAATAGATGATGGCGGCGCCAGGGAAGTAATGCTCACGCAGTTCCCCTGGCGTCGTCGAAACTGGGGAGGAGGTTTAGCCGGTAGGCGCCACCAGGCGAATCCGGCACTACCCCTACAGGGGTGTCTTTAGAAGATTCCTCCTCCCCCAAAAAAAAAAAAAAAAGTCTCGCTGTCCAAAAATCGGAAGCCGTAATGCTGACTTCCCGGAAGGGCTACACGCGCCCATCGTTTAGGCTAGGGGACCAGGCCATCGAGGTGCAACGATCCGTTAAGTACCTCGGCGTGCTAATGGACTCGTCCCTAACCTTCATCGAGCATGCTAAGCTAGCGGGCTCAAAGGCAACGAGAACAACAAATGCATTGTCGAGGATCCTCCCCAACATCGGGGGCCCTTCGCCTGCAAAGAGAAGATTACTGGCCGGCGTAGTACGCAGCCAGCTACTCTACGCGGCACCAGTCTGGGCCTCGGCAGTAGTCAAACGGGAGCACTGCCTAAAACACCTTAGGGCAGCCTATAGGAAGACTGCTCTTAGAGTGACAATGGCATACCGCACAACGTCGTACGAGGCAGCCACTGTGCTAAGCTCCATGACCCCCATCGAATTACTGGCAGAGGAAAGGGAGAAAATTAGAAACTGCACCAGCACGGAGGAACGAGCAGAGGTTAGACAACAAACTCTGAAGGACTGGCAATCAAAGTGGGACTCTGCTCCGAACGGGAGATGGACACACCGGTTACTGCCCGACATCAAGAGCTGGACATCTAGAAAACACGGGAATCTAAACCACTATGTCACACAAGCGCTATCAGGTCACGGGTGCTTCGGCGCGTACTTGTTTAAATACAGGATCGCGGGCACGACAAAGTGTATCATATGTGACCACCCAAACGACAATCCGGAGCACACTATTTTTCAGTGTGACGCCTGGATGGTACGGAGACGAAGACTCTACGCCGAGCTGGGAGAGGTCTTAACACCCGAGAGCACTGGCAGGAGGATGCTGAAGGATAAGAAGTCATGGGACCTAATCGCCAACTTCCTGGAATACATTATGACCACCAAACTTAAGGAGGAGAGAAATCAGCAGAACCAGATATTAATAACGCTGTAGTTAAGTTAAAATCTGTGGGCCGACGGCCAAGTCAGGAGGGTTAGAGGCCCTCCATCATATGTAAACCGCAAGCCGGTTAGTTAAGGAGTCTTTGTAAATCGTTATTATTCTGAATAAACGAGGCTCTGCAGAGAGGCAGTAATGCGAAAGCGGCCCCTCTCCGTAGAGTATTTACAAAAAAAAAAAAAAAAAAAAATACTTTAAGGTGAAAAACATTGACAATAATAATAAACGATTTCATATCTTTTACGTACAACATTAGTAGGATAAAAAAGGGGGTTCTGGACCATAGGGAATCCTATAGCACCCAGTGGGTGCTATACCTAATACATGGCCGCCCACCGGCACTGCTGCAGTCGCTAAACCTTATTGAACCCTGGTACCTCAATACTCTTTCACCGCCGTACGTACCTTTTTTTAACCCCCTCCCCTCCCCACATACATACACCTGTATATTAAAGTACATATAATATTACGATTCGTAATATCATCTAACGATTATACACTAATGAGTACAATTAATTCGCGTTTGATTACGATAAATTCGTGTGTAATTACGATAAATTCGAGTTTGATTATTAAAAATTTATTATGATTTCATTATTCATATAAACAATTAAAAATCGCATACATCCCTGAGTAGGGTGAAAAGGCCGGTTCTAGATCCCCCGCGGCTCCTCCAGGCTCCTCTACACAACCGTAGGTTACCCCTCTACTCGCCCGCCTTCCATCTACATCTGACCTTTGACCTTAAGGTAATTACCATTGGATTGGATCCCGCGAACGCATTCAACGTCACTGTCCGCATAATAACTCCCACACGTCACGTGTGCATATCGGTGGATCTCTTACGACGTATTTACTCGATGTTGGGGTATATCCTCTCGATAATATCGGATCAACCGGTGAAAAGCAGGGAGAGAATTTTCCTCAAAGACGAGACGGTCACTCTTACCAAAGCAGCGTATCCGCGGAGATAATATGCTCTCGATAAAATCACACCGACAGAATGAGGAAGAGTGTCGTATACAGTTGAATCGTCAAAATTTACTTATCCTCCAAGGTCTCGAAGGATGTATTAACGAGACGATAGCGAGAAAAACGACGATCGTACGACCTATGGTACTGGAACAGATGGATCGAATCGCCGCGTATTTAAAATCCGATATTTATCGAGAAGGAACGTCGAACTTAAAAGAACTTGCGATGAGTTTGGCGGCCATTCACACCGATGTGATTACTACTAACGTACCCGTGAACATCACCGAACCGAATTTCATAAGTCAAATTATTTCATTCGCACGTACGCAACTGGCGCAATGTTGGTTAATGAAATTGAACATCGAACCGATATTAGAGGTAATATATATATATATATATATTATATACATATATAATGTATTTATTTTATTTATTTATTTTTTTTACTTGTAATATTTACTTTATAGTGTACAGATGAAAATGATGGACCAATATATTTTAATTATATCAATTACGATTGAAGAATTGCACGTTGAAGATGATACAAAATAGTGACCGCTGTGTGAAAGGAGATTGTATAATAATATAAAAATAAATAAAATCTTTTTTTTTATATTTTAAAATAATTCGTTTTATTTAACAAAATTCTATATTAAATGATTATATAATAATATAAAAAATAAATAAAATCTTTTTTTGTATTTTAAAATAATTCGTTTTATTTAACAAAATTCTATATTAAATGATTGACCTTCTTTACCTTTATAGATAAGGAAAATGTCTTTTATTTTTTTTACATTATATGATTCTATATCATCGGTTGAAATATCAACCGACTTAGGTAAAAAGATTGAGTAACTCATATTGGACTCACTCCTGACTACACAGCACGTTGATGTACCGTATTTCGTCTCCACCTTGTTAAATTTTAGGATTTGATGTCGCATATCGATATCTAAATCGCTGATGGAGACGTGTTTGACATTCACCTGCCGTCGGAGGGGACCACACTCAAGTTCGAAAGGTGGTGCAAAACGCAGCGTTTACCATTCGTTTTGTACGCAGACTTTGAGGCTCTTCTGGTCAAAACCACGGAGAGATACGGCGAGAACACCCAAGCGTTTCACTCGCATCATCCGATGAGTTATGGGTTCGTCGTGAAGACTTCGGAAAACGTACCGGTGGAACTGCTCGATCGGTTCGAAATTCCGCAAACGCCGGTCGTTTTTCGCGGATCCGAGACTTCCGATGACGTAGCGAAACAATTTGTACTGGGCGTGACCGAGATGGCCGATAAAATACGTAAATTATTGAAAGAGACGAACGTCGCGCTTGCAATGAGCGTGGAAGATTGTCGTGTGCATAGTATTAAGACCGGGTGTGACTTATGTAATTCAATTTTTACGGAGACAAATTGCAAAGTCGCACATCACGATCATCTGTCCGGGAAATTTTTAAAAACATTATGTAACACGTGTAATCTCAAGCTCAAAACACCGAAATTCGTTCCGTGTTTTTTACACAATCTCTCAAAATATGACGCGCATTTTATCGTAACCGAGTTGGGGTATGATAATAACAGGATATCAGTCATTCCTAACAGTGAAGAAAATTGTATTTCCTTCACAAAATATATTAACAAGGAGTTCGCTGTTAGGTTTATCGATTCGTGTCGTTTCATGGCGTCGAGCTTGTCGAGCTTGGCGCAGAATCTTTGACCGACAATTTCGAAAATTCCGTGAAATCGCAAAAGTGTTTGCCCCGATCGATTTGCCTCTCGTAACGCGTAAAGGTGTATATCCGTACGAGTACACGGACGACTGGTACAAATTGAACGAGATGAGCCTGCCGGAGAAACGTGAGTTTTACAGTACATTAACCGAGTCGCACGTAGAACAGGTGGACTATGAACACGCGACTCGGGTATGGGATCACTTCGGGTGTCACACTCTCGGCGAATACAGTGATCTATACCTGAAAATCGATGTACTGTTGCTGGCCGACGTGTTCGAGAATTTTCGCGATATTTGTATTTCAACGTACAATCTAGACCCGGCTTACTGTTATACCGCGCCCGGGTTTGGTTTCGATTGTATGTTGAAATACACGGGGATTAATCTCGAACTACTCGCGGACCATGACATGTTACTGATGATAGAGCAGGGTATACGCGGCGGGTTGGTTCAGGCGAGTATGCGGCACGCCAAGGCCAACAACGATAAGACATCAGAGTTCGACGACGACAAGCCGAAATCGTGGCTAGTCTATCAAGACTGTAAATAAAATTATTATTATATTATATTATATTATTATTGTATTATTATACGTATTTATTTTTTTAATATAAATTTTCAAAAAATTTTTAAGGTAATAACTTGTACGGATGGGCGATGAGTCAGTATATGCCGTACGGTGAATTTCGTTGGTATTCAGGAGATCTCGACGTCGCATTAGCACAGCTCGACTCGATGAGTGAGACGGACAAATTGGGTAGAATTTACGAAGTCGATATCTCATACCCGCGAGACTTGCATGACGCGCACAACGACCTCGCGTTTCTACCGTTCGCCACCGTACCGCGTACGTCTCGTGTTCGGAAATCGATGGCCACTTTCGAGACCAAAAAAAAATTATGTAGTACACTACGAAAATCTAAAGCAAGCCATGGCAAATGGACTGATCGTTGATAAAGTATGTATTACGATGATTGATTTTAAAATAATTAAAAAAAACGTATCTATAATTATTATATATTTCAGGTGCATAGAGTGTTGGAATTTCATCAATCTCCGTGGATGGCGTCATATATAAAGTTAAATACGGAGATGAGAAAAAAAGCTGCTAACGAGTTTGAAAAGGATTTCTTTAAGCTCATGAACAATGCCGTGTTTGGTATATATATATATATATAAATGTATAATTAAATCATGTAAAATATTTTTTATTATTATCTAGGAAAAACTATGGAATCTATGCGGAAACGAATAAAAATCGAACTGGTCACGTCTCCGCGTAAATTGAGAAAACTCGTTAACAATCCGACATTCAAGAATTGTACAATTTATAATGATAATCTATCAGCGGTGTCTATGCATAACAAAGTTATCGATTTCTGCAAACCGATTTACATTGGTTGCGCGGTACTCGATATCAGCAAGACACTGATGTACGATTATCATTATAATGTAATGAAAAAGCACTACAGCGACGCGATAACCTTGATGTATACCGATACAAGTATACATACATAAATAACTTTTTTTTTTTTTATTTATTTATTTTTTTTTTTTCAAAATATATATCATAAATAATTTATTTTTCAGACTCATTGGTGTATGGTAATTACCTTACGATCGGTAAAGTCGATAGTAAAAACAGAGCAATCGATCAGTTCGGTGGGTGGGTGTACGTCATATTTATGCGGTTGTTTATTGTTGTTACTATTGTAAAGAACAGCGTTGTCTTCGATACTTCCTGCCATATTTATTTAAAAAAAAAAAATCTGATTTCAAATAACACACGTGAAAATGTATGAAAAATTGTTATTGTATAAACACACGAGTACAACAGACGAATGGTGTGCGTAAACTAAATAAGTAAAATATATTTCGTTTATTGGAGATAGTTTGTTACTATTATCCAACGTTCGAAATAACAAATATCACATAGTGTCATACGACAGCGGATGGGGAGACGTGTAGATCTTTTTATACACAAAAGTGATGGGTATGGATATCATACCTGCTATCGGTGATAAAGGAATGATAATAGAATAGTAGATTAAACTTAGGTATATGTTATTATTATGATCACCCTACCCATCGAGCGCAATACCGAACGCGTGTATCATCAACACGTCATTCCGTATTTCACACCCTATCAATACGCATCGAGATGACAACGGTAGTATATTATACGATCACCTCCTTTCTTTCACCTGATACCACTAATGATTACAAACGTTATTTACAACTATTCAGTGATAATACAGTATTAGATTGGTGTTGCAGGAAAATGAAAAAACACGATTACGCCTGCTAATCTCGAGTACCCCCACCCCGTACCGACCCGTCGAGCGCGCAAGTACAGTTACCGCGGCGCGCGTATCATCAACAAGCCGTCCCCCACACCTCACCCCCATATACCTACGACTCGAGATAACAACGGTCGAGCATTATCACGCGCACACGCGTGTCAATTACACTAATTTACAAATTACGTTAGACTAATTGATCAATTAGATTAGACTAATTGAACAATAAAATGATATCAAATACAATGAGGTCAAAGGTCAGATGTAGATGGAAGGCGGGCGAGTAGAGGGGTAACCTATGGTTGGGTAGAGGAGCCTGGAGGAGCCGCGGGGGATCTAGAACCGGCCTTTTCACCCTACTATCGGCCTAATATAGAATTATCATCCGAGAACAGAGCATTTAAGAACTCGGCTAGGACTATATACACAGATAGTGATTTAATTAAAATAATAGATGAAGAATTTTTAAAACTTTTAAATGAAGAAGAAAATTATATGGGGAAAGGTAGTGGATTTTCGCTTAAAACGATTGATGGTCTCCTGCTGAGTGTATATCGCTATACACCCATGTTATAGGTATGCCAAAAAAAACAAATTTAACATAAAATTAAATTTTTTTTTTATTTTATTTAAATTATTTTCTAAAATATTATTATTGTCGATGACACACACATGCATACACACACACACGCGCACACACACGCACACACACACACATGTATACACACACACACACACACACATACGTAGTATTATTATAAAAAAATATATATAATTATACATTCACCACTCCTCCGGTAAACCATTTTCATATAAGAAATTATTGTAATTATCAGAAAAGTGATATCTGTGTATATGCTTCACATAAGCTAAATCCATATAATTTAGATGTGATAACATAAACGTGCTTATAGAGTGATCGGGCTCTTCCGGCATTTCGTATGACAAATTTAAATATCCAACCAGTTTTTCCTTTTCTTTACGAGACATATCCTTCACATCCTCGAGGTACAGCACATATATCTGCCCAATCCAAAATGAGTCTGCATATTCAGTGCTAAATAATAAAGTTAAAAAAAAAAAATAAAAAAATTGTATATTATAATTTACCTATCTATCATCCTGCATTGTAAATAGTTATTCCATCTGGAATGGCCTTCATCTATTTTACTGCCGTGAAATATTTTTGTAAAATATTGCCTCATGCATAATTCCAAATTCGTAATCGTTTGATAAGCCAATCTAAAAAGCATTAAAAATTATTTAATTTATACATACCAAAGTAACCGCAAACAATGTTTATATACCTTTGAATCAAAAAATTTAAATTCGACTTTTTTTAAAAATATTCTCTGACACATTCTTCCCATTCATACATTTGCCTTGTCAAATGATACGCCTTACAGTGTCTTGCCAAAATACACTTTTCCTCATGAATATATATGTTCTCAACCAAATTCCCCTTACCGCAAATTCGACATTTTTCTCTAATTGTCGAAAATAAACTGGTGAAGTAATTTATTAAATAAGACATTATGTAAAATATATATATATATAATATTTAAATAATAAAATTATTTTAAAAAATTTAATAAATAGTATCCAGATAGCTCGGTGTCACAAATTCGACTAATACAGCTTATAATATCCCGATACACATGAAATATAAAAGAAAACATTTCTAAGAGCGAATAAAAGAAAAAATAAACGTTATATTATACCACCACTATTTTTAAAAAGGGGAAGTAGTATAAAAATGCCGGTTCTAAAACCTCCGCCGGCGGAGGCACTCCGCCGGACCCTCCGCCGACCCTCCGCCGCCGCCGCCGACCCTCCGCCGGACCCGCCGCCGCCGCCGGCCGACCGCCGCCGCCGCCGTCAACATTCTACCGAGCCTTCCCCCCACCTCCACCACCGAGGTGTTATAACGCAATCGCGCAAAAATCAAACTCTTGTTATCAAAATGTAATTTTCTTATCATTAACCAAACTTGATATAAACATCTATTAAATAACCAAACTTGTTATCAGTGATTAATGATTTTTATCATGAAAAATAACTTGTTATCAATCTTGGCATATTATTTCCACGTATATATTAAATGACAAACCTATCTATTACGTAACCCATCTATTTTAACCCTATACTCCACCGGGTACTTCACCGACACTTCCCCACCTCCACCGCCACCATCGATATATTTAACCTATACTTACCCCCCTCTCCCCCTCCCTTGTTACTTGTATATTAAATATAATATTTAAAAAAAAAATTATATTTCAATACGAATAAGACTATACACGTACGTATTGGTAACGATTATCGGTGTGGTTATATACATTAATAGTAGAAAAATGTGAAATTATCGGTCGGTATATGATCATACACGAATATGTACGTACGTGTGTGTTAATGAGTAATTATCGGTATGGTTACATATTCGCACAATAATGAAAAGTGAAATTATCGATTCCTGGAAAATAATTATTCATCATTACTGTAATACACATTTTCACCACCATAATTCAGCTAATGTTTAGTCTCGCACTGTTCTCCGAGTGAAAAACACGTCTATTTTTCTTTACAAAGTGTTTAACTTATTTTACAATCATGGCCGGTTCAATTGAAGCAAATAAAGAAGTCTACAAGAAACAATTATACAAGTACGTCGCACCAGCACCGCCTAGCAAGCTCATCGACTCGTCTGTTTTCGTAATAAATTTTACTGAACGTAAATTTATTCACATTGGAATCGATCCGGTAAATCAATTCAATGTTATGGTACACATTATTACACCCTCAAGATATATCAGCATAAATACTGATTTTTTAAGACGTATATTCGCATTGATGGGCAATATTCTTTCGTTTATATTGGACCCGCCGCAAACAGCTAAAAAACAAATATTTTTAAGTACTAATGATGTCGTATTATCAAACATGATTTATCGCGGCGAGAACATGCTTGTTATAGAATCAAAAATTCAAGATGGGTGTCGTGTATTACTCGATCGAAAAGATTTGATAGACTTTCAATATCTGGAATGGAGTATTCATGAGGCTATAGTACGTAAAACCAAGATAATTTCACCATTGGTGTCTTTACAATTTAAAGAAATGTCATCATACTTAAAGTCGAGTATTAACCCGGAAAAACTGATCACTAAAGAAGAAATAACTAATTTTATCAAAAGCGTTAGTGATGAATTAATTATTAATAATATACCCAAGTTTGCACAAAACTATGTTAGCCAAATAAAACTGTATGCCACGGAACAACTATCAGTCAGTGTGATGTCGAATTACGTACATGACTTAAAGGTAATTATTTACTCTCGTTTAAAAATATTTTACTATACTTAATGTATTTTTATTATTTCTAGCCGTATAACGATTCAGTGTTTATGCCAACGAATTATTGCGAGGAACTGAATACAACTACGTCTTTGGTGAAACAATCCCAGGTAATACGAAATGATTATATTTATAATATTATATGAAACTTATTTCAATTTGTTTTCATTAGCTGTGCGATCAGTATGACGGACCTCTAAGACTAATTTCACCGCCATCATCACCAAATGATTTATCACAGATTCGAGCTGAGGACGAGAACGATGGACCAACAATTTTCAATTTACACAAAATACCGTCGCCATCACCGCCACCATCTCCTATCAACTTTTATCAACCATCTCAGTGGAAAACTTCTCGCGAATTATTTTCAAATTTTAAATAACTCAATGTACAAAATATTATTTTATATTATGCAATAAAAATAAAAACATACTATTTATTAACCAAAAAAAATTTTATTATCTATATTCATATTTATAATAATACGATAAATTGCGATAATGTAATTAAGCAGCGTTGCTGATTACCCGCAAGTCGTATTGGGGTATTATAAATATGAATATTTAGATAACGAAATATCTCTCGGGCGAACGACCGACCGGTCGAGCCGTTGAGATTGTTCGTGGCCGTCGGAGAGATACGTGTCGTGTCGTAATTATTATACAATATTTCACCAAATAAATATCGTACGATCATTTAATAAAAACCACCGTACCGAAATCGGTTAACGAACTTATTTTTTTTAATATCGGTAGTGACATCACACCACATTACCACCGTGACAAAATTTGGTAGTGTGCGCACTACGCCAGGGCCTTCTAGATACCATCCACAACCAAGAACAACTGCATCGTTGTCTTGACTTAGATCGCATTCCCATTGGTATGCGCAAATGTAGGCTGCTTGCCATACTTTGCCGTCTTCTTGTGACCGTGAACATGGACGTGATGCGTACATATTCAACCAGCGTTGAGAAATCACCATACTTGTTCCAATCTCCATAATAATATAGATACCTTGAGCCACACTTCCTGTTGGAGTGTGCATCATTGCATCTGTAGCTTGGGACATTTTGATGAAGTCCATCGTCTGTAGTCTTTCTGATACGTGTCTCATCGTTGATGGAGACATATTGATAAGGCTTCTAGTCATCATCTGGAATAGCGGTCTCAGACCAGCCTAAACCTTGAAGTGTACCTGCAGTGCTACCTGAGGTCCATTTGATTAGCTTTCTATATCCTTGTATATCCGATGTTCTCTTGAGTACGGCATCTTTCTGTCGTCTGCCAGAAATGCCGACCTCAAGTCGTTGAGTCAACTTCGCCGAGTGTCCATTCTTGGACAAACGCCTGATTCGCACCGTACTCTGATTGAATCAGATGAGTGTAGAACGAATGGATTTGGTATATATAAATACCGTGTCATCTTTCCAACATCAATTCCTGTGACCCCGTAATGGCCATTAAGGTTTAAAATTTAAATTGTTTTAGTTAATTTCTTAATAACAGTAGAATGTTTGCTTCTTTTTACACGCGTTATCGTACTGACGTTTTTAACGCTACTGACAGGTTTCTGCTGTACAACACTTTTTATATTACAAAATTGTAGACCCATGGCCAACGATATCTTGAATTAATACACGTATCGAAACAGGTTCCCCTCTTAGATCGATCAACTCTCCGTTTTGATCTTTTAAAGCTAAACTAATTTGATTAATTGTCGTACAATTAAGAGAGTACGAAACTAAATGTTTAGGAATTTCTATAATTTTATAACCGGGCGGAACATTCGGATAAAATTCATGTAATATGTGACACTGTCTTCCGTTGTTGAATGAGCCTGCCACCAAATTTGATTCAATATATATACAGTTTATTTTGGTCATATTCACCAATGAATCCGATTGATGTCGCACGTTGGCGTCATATACTTTATCTGTTTTAAAACCTAACAATTCGGCTATACTATTATTCATGGAAAAATCGACAATATCGCTACATTTCATTTCACATTTTAAAGTGTTGTTGTTTGCTTTTAATTCAAACGTAGTTTCTGTATCTGATAATATTTGTTTGATTATCGCTTCCAATTCATTTAACTCATATGCACCTGTAGGAATTGTATACACATCTTTTACTATATTCTTACTTGAGTCTTTATGCATAATCCCTATTTTATTACACTTTTCGTTTATGTTAGGAATAGAATTATTTGTTTGTAAACTTAAAAGGCATATCGTAGCGTTTTTAGTGACTTCTATAGGTGGAAAAAAATCACAGGACAAATTCGAAGAATTTCCATTTAATGTTATTGTGTACATGATAAAAATTTCAAACACAAGTGTCCGCAGTTTGTAGTATTATATTTCTGATGCCTTTTGTAATTATAGCTGATATCGCATCCGTTAAAATAATTTTGTAGTTCTAACGGTGGTGGCAAGTTACCGAAACTATCGTAATATTCTACTAAATTTCCGATTTTTTTATACGCTACCCAATGTGTACCTGTACTGTCTTCAATATCCAAGTTGACTACAGCCGATTCTTTTCGTTTAGGACAGAGAGGTAACCTGTCTCTTGAAAATACTCCAATGAAATGAGGTATTTTTAACATGCGTGCATACTTTATAATCTCGTAATCGTACAAAGCTCTATCGGGTAACGTATAAATTAGTTTTTTTTCGTTTTTCTGGTTTTCTTTTTTAATCCTTCTCCTCTATACGGTGTCAAATACAAACCACTACCTTTTTCAATTTTATACGATTCACCTTTATACGGTGATAGATATAAACCTTTACCCAAATGGATCGGTGTGTTTCTATTAGATTTCATATCGTTAACGGTCTTGACTACGTTAGCAATACCACCTGTAAGTGCGCCTAGTGCCGATAAGCCCGCGAATATCGGTATTAACGGTAGCACACCACCCTTTTTCGGTATAGGTATAATTCTAGGAGTTTTTATTTTCTTATTTTTTGGTACCGATTTTTTTGCTGCAGCGACACACGTTCTTGCAAGTTTCATTAAATTTTTTCTCCAATTTTATTTTTATCGCGTTCCTAGCTGCTTTAACAGCAAACTTAAAACCACATCCCGCACCCATCTTGCGTTTAGCCTTCATAGCCGTAGTCACCAACCAAGAAGCTGCTTTTTCTTTTAATCCCGAGTTCTTTGATTTGAATACTTCCCAAGCTCGATTTTCTAAAATCTCATCTGCTTTATGTCTATCGGTTAACGAATTACTGTTTTCATAAGCAATATCGTGCTCTCTTGCCAATTCGTCCAAACTGTTAATTCCACGATCGCCGCGTGCTAGCCTTTTCGTAATTTAGTACCCGGACCACAAAATCTATAATATAAAATAATATTTATGTTCGTTCATTAATATTAAACTGTTTATCATACCTATAGCCTGGTAAATGTAGTTCTACTGGCAAACTATTTATAAGAGAGTTCACGACCCCCGAGCCTTTATTCGACTTGTTCTTTCGAGCACGAGACATCGTGTGACACGATCGATAACACTAACCCTGTATTTATATTAAAAATGCGCTTTATCGAACAAGAAAAAAAATTGCCCGTTTATAATATCGATACGTTCGATATTGTAAAATCAAGACATGGGCCATTGTTTCCAAACACTGTACGTTCACTAATATTGGGTAGTTCCGGCTGCGGTAAAACAAATTTAATTTATTTTCTACTCGTAAATGAGAACGGGCTACGATTCGAAAACGTTTACATATATGCCAAAACGTTGGAACAACCAAAATATCAGTTATTGAAACGAATTATTGATGATATTGACGGCGTTAATATATTTACGTTTTTTGAAAACGATAAAGTCATTTCTCCCGAAAAGGTTTTACCTAATTCTGTGTTTGTCATGGACGACGTAATCGGTGAGCACCAAGGTGTTATAAGAGAATATTTTTCACGTGGAAGACACAATAAAGTAGATATATTTTATTTAGCACAAAGTTATTCGAAAGTACCCAAGCAGTTAATACGTGATAATGCGAATTTAATTGTATTATTTAAACAAGATGAGAGAAATTTAAAACACGTGTATAACGAACACTGTTCTGGCGATATGAGTTTTATAGAATTTAAACTTTTTTGTACAACGTGTTGGAATCGGGATAGGTTTTCTTTTGTCGTTATTTGCAAAGACAGTGAACGTGATAACGGGCGTTATCGACTCGGTTTTGACACGTTTGTCGTTATATAAGACGACGTTTCATACAAATCGATCACATTTAATGTGTAATCATGGACGAGGAAAGTATATTAAACGAGATTGTTAAAGCTAAAGATAGTATCAGACGTAAATTTAATGCTTTGAAAACCGGTGAAACTAATGTTCAGCAATTAGTGTCGCAAACTTTTAAGCCCATTATCGATCCACTAAACAAATTATCTAGTTCTTCGGTTATACCGTTACAGAATATAGAAAAAAATAAATCTAAACAAACAGATGAAAGTTTGCTTGAAGAAGAAAACACTAGTGATAACCAATATGAACAAAAAATAAACAACTGGTTTCAGTCTTCTGATTTAGACAAAACGTACGGTCCTAAATTAAATTACTCCAATGGGGTTATTACGTTAGGCGATAAAAAAATCAATTTCTTTAAAAACACGTTAATTATCGAAGACACTACTTATCCGTTAACACCTGGGCTCATCCGTTTGTTATTTTATAAACATTCTGCAATTTACACTGAATATGACTTGGAAATATATAAACAGATACTTATTCAAACTTCAGCGCATTTGACTCAAGACGGGAAAAAGGTTAAAAAAGGTGGCAATAAATATACAGAAATCATTACAAAATTGTTTCCAGCCTCGGGTAGTGGGCTTTCCATGAAAATGCAAAAGCATAATTTAGTGTATTGGAACGATCCAAACGAGCTGGTCGATAGATTAAGACTTTTATTATCATCACAAGCGGCGGGTAATACTGGTGTATCCAATGAAATTTTATCGATTTTTGAAGAACTACTGGAGGCGGGTTTAATAAAACGAATACCCAATGTCTAAACGCGAAATCGCGTTTGAACTACATAAACCATCTAGAAAAAATTTTGTTAGACGTAAAGTCAATGTGTACGGTAAAGACGATTTATGGCAAGCCGACTTGGTTGAAATGATACAGTATTCAAAACAAAATAAAGGATTCAAGTATATATTATGCGTAATCGATTGTTTCACAAAATTCGCGTGGGCTATACCGCTTAAATCGAAAACAGGAACCGAAGTTGCTACTGCAATGTCAAAACTATTAATTCACCGCTCACCGAAATTATTACAACTCGATAATGGTAAAGAATTTTACAACACGACATTTGACAAGTTAATGGCAAAATATAACGTTAAGAAATATTCGACTTATAGTACTATGAAAGCGTGTATCGTCGAACGATTTAATCGCACGTTAAAATCACTAATGTATAGAGAGTTTACAGCTAGAGGTTCGCATAATTGGATATCTTTATTACCAATGTTAATAGACAAATATAACAAGTCTAAGCATAGTTCCATTGGAATGACACCTATACAAGCTGACGCAAACCCGTCATTAATTGTATTGAAACAACGTAATATCGTAAATAGAAAAATTAAATTTAAAATAAACGATAAAGTACGTATTAGTACACAGAAAGGTGTATTTACAAAAGGATATTTGCCCAACTGGTCTTCGGAAATATTTAAAATTGTAAAAATAAACAAAACATTACCCACTACTTACCAGTTAGAAGATTATACCGGGAGACTCGTGATTGGATGTTTTTATAGCGAAGAATTATCGAAAACACGTTACCCCGACGATTATCTGGTTGAAAAAATTATACGTAAAAAAGGTAACAAAATATTCGTCAAGTGGTTAGGTTTCGATAAATCACATAATAGCTGGATAAAAGCTAGTGATCTCAAATTATAATCACAGTATTGTTTACGAATTCATACGTCATGGACGTGTTTAATAATTCGGTCAGCGCACGCGGAAATAAAACTATCACTCAAATTCAAGAATCTTACAGAGTACTTAAATCTCATGTAATGATTAATAATCAAACATTAGATGAACAGAAAAATATTATTAATAAGCTTGAAGAAACTATAAAAAATGTAACTAATAATTTTAATTTAAAAATTAGTAAATTACAAAGCGAAAATGAAAATTTTAAATTGGAAAATATTAAACTCGAGGAAAAAATACAAAATTCGACTAATAATTTTAATACCGAAATTAGTAAATTGCAAAGCATTAATGGAAATTTTAAAGAACAAAATATTAAACTAGAAAATCGTGTACATCACATAGAGAGAAAATTACTGGAAGTAAATTCACATGTAAACTCTATCGAGGTTTTTATAACGGACAGTAAACACTTTTCTAATGTTCAACAATAACATTATGTCATCGTTATACTTCAATAAACGTTTAGTAGTCGAGTGGTTACTTAAAGAGAAAGACGTGCGATGTCGGCTATATTAGATATTCAATGTGTTCTTGACACAAACTCAAAGTATCTTATTAAGGAAATGTCGGTTATCGATACCGACACTTGGTCAACACAACATTGGATTTTCAAACACTGTAACAACACACAAGACGCAAAGAGTCAAAGAACAAATAAATGGCTTGAACAGCATTACCATGATCTTTCAATGGAATACGGTGATGTCGAGTACGAAGAAATCGATAGAATATTAAATTCGTTAAACTTTGAGAACATTTACGTTAAAGGAGAACAAAAACAGAAAATTATCAACAACTTCATTCCACACGTAACTGTTATAAACATTGAAGAACTCGGTTGCCCTCGATTGAATCAACTATGCGTCGAAGACGGATTACCTTGTTGTATTTTTCATATGAATTTAAACCCTAAACATTGTACATTTTATAAAATTTTTGCATTAAGAAAATGGTTTATAAATAATATATAAATAATATGTTTTTTCTTTCAATAAAAATTAATTTAATCTTTAACGATTATGTTTTTTTATTTTTTTATTTCACAAATGAGTTTATAAATATATAAAACATGGTTACTAATAAACAAATAGGTATACGATTAAAAATATATCAGAAAAAAAATTGCAAGTGAATATAATAATAATAACCAAATATATTGGAGTACAAATACATGAAAAAAAAAATTTCATGTGAGTATAATAATAATAATAATCAAATATATTCGAGTACAAATATATGAAAAAAAAAAAATTATAATTTACAGCTGTTGACCACCAAGTTCATTGGTTTCAACCTCTGCCATTATTTCACTGAAAAATAAAATACAGATAGTTAAAATAGTTAAAAAACAGTATTTTCAGTTTAACTCACTTAATCTTATAGTGCCCATGTGCTAGTGTATGTATTTGGTCCTCTAGAATATAACGTTTATCATCATGACTGTTATATGTCAATTTATTCGTTTTAATTGTCGAAATTTGATGATTGAATGATCTAATTGAAACATTATCCGTATGCCGGTTCAACTCGACATCATTAAATAGACACCGTTTGTGATCAATAAACGTCATATGATTTTTAACAACGTGCCCTCGAATACCCTTGGCTTTGATTTTCTCCTCGTCTTCGATATTATACGCATACGACTTTGCACGAAGCGCTACGAATTCATATATTGTACGTCCATCCGTCTCATCAGAAAAGAACCCGGGTATCTTTTTACGTTCCGCGATATAACATGAATGATCTAGAGGAAGATTTGAATTATCCATCCGATCAAGCAAGTTTGAATTTTCACGTAAATCTTTATAAAAATCATCAGTAAGTATATAATATATCAACGAATCTGGAAAAAAAAAAAATTAATATTAAAAATAATAAAATAAATAATGTCATTATTATACCTGTATCTGTGTACATTAATTTAATTGAATCGGAATAATGTCGTTTCATTACATTGTAATGATAGTCATACATTAACGTTTTAGATATGTCGAGGACTGAGAACCCGATGTAAATTGGTTTGTCGAATTTAATAATCTTATTTTCTAGAGATACAGCGGATAAATTTTCACTGTATGACGTAGAATATTTAAACGTCGCCTTGTTGATTAATTTCTGCATTCTTTTATTCGACGAAACTAATTCCATTTTTATACGCTTTCTTACCGACTCCATTGTTTTTCCTAAAATAATAATAATAATAATAATAATAATAATAATAATAATAATAATAATAATAATAATAATAATAACATACCAAATACCGCATTATTCATGAGTTTGAAAAAATCTTTCTCAAAATCATTCTTTGCGTTTTTCCTCATTTCTGTATTCAACTTTATATATTGTTCCATCCACGGTGACTGATTGAACTGTATCACTCTATGCACCTATAATAAATAATTATGAATAATAATAATGTTATAATAATAATATTTAAAAATAATAATAATATTTACTTTTTCAACAATCAACCCGTGTTTTATAGCTTGCTGAAGATTACGATAGTGTATTACATATCGTACTTTCTTTTCAAATGTGGCCATCAACTTTGGTATCTTTGATCCAGTTTGTATACTATTAACTGGAAGGAATGGTAAATCATTGTGCTCTTTATGTAAGTTAGCTGGATAAGAAATATCGACCTCGTACAATCTTCCTATTGGAGACGTCTCATCTAAATCGTCTAATCCTCGAAGTGAAGCATCAACCCATTTAAAACCGCCATGAGGCAAATACTTTGACATTGCCCACCCATATAAATTATTACCTAAAATTGAATAAAAAAAATTAATTTTAAATATTTATGAAATATATAAAAATTTACAGTCTTGATATATTATCCATGACTTGGGTTTTTCATTATCGTATTCTGGCGTTGTATAATTATTTGCTTTTCCATATCGTTTGCTTGCTTGCACTAACCCTCCGCGTATTCCTATAGAAGTAAAAATTTAAAAATATACAAAATAAATAAATTAATTAATTAAAAATTACCTTTTTCAAACATTAGCACCATGTCATAATCCGTTAAAAGTTCGAGTTTTATTGATGTTAGTTTCAACATACTGTCGAAACTGAGACCCGGTGCTGTATAATAGAAAGCCGGATCTAAATTATACGTCTTCAAACAAATATCGCGGAAATTTTCAAAAACGTCTGCCAGCAATAGTATATCAATTTTTAAATATAAATCGCTATATTCCCCTAGTGATTTACATTTAAAGTGTTGCCAAACTTTTTCGGCATGTCTGTAATCCTCTTCTTTAATCTCCGACTCTGTTAATACACTATAAAAATGCTCTTTCGATGGTAAACTTGTCTCCTCCAATTTATTCCAATTATCAGTATATTCATAAGGGTACACTCCTTACGAGTAACGAGCGGCATATCATTAACTTTGAATACTCGAGCAGTTTCGCGGAACTTTGAAAAATCACGGGTAACAAGATTTGCTGCTAATGTTGCCAAACTTGAAGTCATAAATCGATACGTGTCGACGAATCTTATAGTGAAGTTGTTACTAACGTATTTTCAAATGAAATATATTTTCATTGCTGTTCGGAATAACTTTAATCGCGTTTGTATCGTAGCCAAGCTCACGTACTATGAAGTGTGCGTCATAGTTTGAAAGGTTATGTAAAAAGCATGGGACGAAATTCGGTGTACGTAATTTTATATTACAATTGTTGCAAAGAGTCTGCCTAAATTTCCCGTTAAGATGGCAATGATCGGCGACTTTATGATTTTCATGTACAAAAATAGTTTTACATAGATCACATTTTTTCTTCAGCTCATGCTTCCGCTTTTCTTCGTCTGACATACTTATCGGTTTATTGGTTTTCAATAAATCTTCGATTTTTCTCGATACGTCAACTATCTTTTCCACAAAATATTTCGCTACTTCCTCCTGCGTTTCACACCCTCGGAAAATTATTGGCGTTCTTGGTATATTGTATTGTTCTAGCAACTCGACTGGAACATCATCCGACGCCTTCACCATGAATCCATAACTCATTGGCTTGTGTTTATGAATTATCATATTATTAGGACCTTTGACTTCGGAAGATTTCGAAAGAAGTGCTTCAAAATCCGCATAAATTATTATAGGGTGACGTTGTGTTTTTCCCCATGCTTCGAATTGAAGGAATTCTCCTTCTTTTGGTAAAACTGGTAATATAGGTTTATGTGACCCACAAATCTCCATATGTTTATCTAACGCTGCCTGTCCACTTAATTTATATTTATTCGATTTATTATTAAATGTTGCAAAACAGCTTTTACATATAAAAATTGAATGTTCGTGTGATGTAATTTGCGAGCATACGAGTCTTGCAAAATTTTTTATGTATGTATAATGTGATTTTTCATTTTCTGTAATGAAAAGAAGATCGAAATGATCCGTTTTTTCTTCTTTTACAACTTTAAGCGGATACACTTTATGAGATATCGATTTTTGTGAATTTTGAGAATATTTTTCGAGACCGTATACATTTATAGAAACGTTAGGGTTGTTTTTCTCAAATATTTTGATTTCATTCATAGGAGTTGGAAAAGTAAGCCCCGTAAAATTATATTTATTTTCGTGAAGAGTATAATTTTCAGAAATGCGATGTTTATTTTCGCCAGTCACATGTTTAGCTAAAATCGCCCACTTGAAACAATTCTCATCAAAATTTTGTGGATTTAAGACGGCCCGTTTATTAATGATATCTGTCGGAAGAGGGATGTAAGATGAGCCGTCTAAAGGCGTATAACGATATATGGTTACTAATATTCCATCGATAGTTTGCAGAGTGAAGCCACTCCCCCTACTCGTGTACTCTTCCTCTTCCGAAAGAAGTACTGAACATTCGTTATCTATTACGTTATTAAAATCATTATCCGTGAAAAGTGCTCTAGCCGAAGTCTTGAAAGCCCTATTTTCTGATGAATTTTCCACGTTAGGTCTATTATATGTTGCTTCTAATTTCAAATTGAATTTTAATGGTAATTCGAATGAGTTCAAAAGTTTAATTAAATCAGACTTCATCGAGTTGAAAATGACTGATAATTTGAAAATGTTGTACATTTTGAAATAATACCAAATTATTTTACGTGAATGTGAAGACCCAATTTCGATAAATCCGGGGGAAGTAACCATATTTAAACGAGCCTTTTTTGAATTTATAGTAGTATGAGGATTTTGACGTTTACGTGTAGTAGTCGATTCTACAGAAAAAAAAAAAAAAGGTGTTAGTTTTAATTATATTATAATTCGATAGTAGTATGGGGATTTTGACGTTTACGCGTAGTAGATGAGTAAACAGAAAAAAATTTAGAAAAAAAAATGATGTTACTTTTAATTATATTATAATTCGATAGATTGATTATATTTTAAAAGATTTAGATTATTCAAAAAAAATTCACTTATTATATTATATTATGTTTATTTTGTAATTTCTTACCTTGATTTTCAAATTCGTCCAGAGCTTGTACACACACCATATCACTTTTTTGATCATACCATAAATTAGCTGGTTGTTGATGATCGTTGTTGTTATCGCTCGATGTTCCGGGTACGGGTTCAGTTATAGGCATTTGCATGACATTTCGATGTATTCGTTTTACGTGCCTAGTAAGAATATCTTTACGTGTAAAAAGTTCCAAGCAATATTCACACGGAAAGCGATCGATATTATGTTTTTTTATATGTCTATTTAAATTATCTTTGCGGGTAAAAGTGGACGGACACTTTTCACATTTAAACATTTTGAAATAAATATTAATATTTATACTGAACACAAGAAAAAATACAACACGCGTCTTGTATAGAATACAAGAAAAAAAAACACTAAACACACAGAAAATTACAAGTCTGAAATATTACGTTTTAAATAAAACTGTTCAAGTCTGCCTGGGTAGGTCTTGATACATTTTTATTTAAAAACGCACTGATTGAAAATAATGGCAATATCGTCTTATATAGAGACATATTAGTAATAATTAATAAGTGAGGGAGTGCATTTTCTCCTATTGTATGAAAAATAAGGATAACGATGGTATTAATATTTCGCGAAAAATGTGTTAATACTCATAGGTACAAGTAAATGGCAATATCGGTTTCGATAAATGATACAATTCGATTTCTCGTATTTTTACGTATATAACATTAAATACTCGTATATTTCGTGTGCACTCGTTAAGCAGTTTCCTAGTAATTTTCGTTTCTATATACGCGATACAATATTATGATAATGAATTTAGCATATACGTGACGAGATTGATGAGTTTTAACTTATAATTATTACAATAATAATGAAAATACTGTCTATATATATATATATATATATATATATATATATATATATTAAGGTATTAATATATTTCGTGTAAATACTCATGGGTATAATAATATATAAATCAATCTCTCGTCTTCTGTGTATAACATTAAATATATTTCGTGTACAGTGTACACTCGTTAAGCATTTAGTTTTAATATACGATACAATATTATTATAATGCGTCTATATATATATATATATATATATATATATATATATATTCGGTTTTGATGTAAACACAATTTTAATTATGTCTGGTGGAGAAATATTTTATAAATGTATTCCGAGTATATTTCTCGGTGTATATTTGACTTAACCTAACGATTATTACATATAATATACGTGTGTCATTATATTAATTTTAAATATTTTCGGTATTAAATGTATTACTTTTCACATATATTAGCAATGGTGTGAGAGTCCGACTGGAAAAAATATACTATAATAATAATATTAATTACGGTATACCAGTTCGATTCTCACCCAGAATATTATTATTTTACACGATTCGATAATTACTCATTAATAACACACCGCGTACATACATATTCGTGTATGATCATATACCGACCGATAATTTCACATTTTCTACTATTAATGTATATAACCACACCGATAATCGTTACCAACACGTACGTGTATAGTCTTATTCGTATTGAAATATAATTTTTTTAAATATTATATTTAATATACAAGTAACAAGGGGGGAGAGGGGGGTAAGTATAGGTTAAATATATCGATGGTGGCGGTGGAGGTGGGGAAGTGTCGGTGAAGTACCCGGTGGAGTATAGGGTTAAAATAGATGGGTTACGTAATAGATAGGTTTGTCATTTAATATATACGTGGAAATAATATGCCAAGATTGATAACAAGTTATTTTTCATGATAAAAATCATTAATCACTGATAACAAGTTTGGTTATTTAATAGATGTTTATATCAAGTTTGGTTAATGATAAGAAAATTACATTTTGATAACAAGAGTTTGATTTTTGCGCGATTGCGTTATAACACCTCGGTGGTGGAGGTGGGGGGAAGGCTCGGTAGAATGTTGACGGCGGCGGCAGCGGTCGGCCGGCGGCGGCGGCGGGTCCGGCGGAGGGTCGGCGGCGGCGGCGGAGGGTCGGCGGAGGGTCCGGCGGAGTGCCTCCGCCGGCGGAGGTTTTAGAACCGGCATTTTTATACTACTAGGGGACCCGACAACCTATTATCTGAAACCGAGCTGGCGCCAATCATGACACAACCACCACCATAGCCGGCTATATACACACATATTTTAAAATTTGATACTTAAATTTTTGAAATAAATGTGAAAATATATAAAATATATAGTTTAACATCGGTTTAATTAGGTTAAGTTATGTTAGGTCTGTGTAGTATAGGAGTTTCCGGAATCGGTTGATACATTTCCAGCAGTGTCGATGCATACGTAAGTCTCGGATATGTGTCGATGAACCTTACAGTGAAGGTCGAGGTTACATATTTTGAAAATGAAATAAATTTCTCTTCACTATTAGGAATAACCGATATAGTATTTTCGTCGTATCCGAGCTCGCGGACGATAAAATGAGCGTCATAATGTGATAAATTATGTAGGAAACATGGTACAAAATTCGGTTTCTGTAGTTTCAAATTACAATTATTACACAAGGTTTGACGAAACCGACCGGTTAAATGTTGGTGATCGGCAACTTTGTAATTTTCTGTGGCTAGATTGGCCATGTATTATTTATTGTAGTTTCTGTACAGTAATTGTTACCAAGTAGAAATACACTAACACAGAATTTAGTCAAAATATTTAATACATTTAAAATCGAAAAATTAAAAAAAATAATTGCATCTTGTCAAACTGTGCATGAACTTATTTAAAATTAAAACAAAATATATTTATATATTTATAATTTATAATATTATAATTTACGTAAATACCCGACTCGACCACTTCAACCCTTGGAAGTATGTACTACGTGCGTGTGTATCATTCTTTTGATAGAAAACCTCGACCCTCTACTACTACCCCCGTCATTCGTACAGTGTCATGTAGGCTAACGGTTTTTTTGCTCGTTTCCGCTCTTATACCCACCCCCGCTATCTACGTTAACCGGCTACAGCAAGATATGAAATATACACCATACACCTCTTCAGTCTCTACCCCGGCATCTATGCCTACGGTTATTTTGTTTACTGTTTCGGACAAATTTCGACCGGCAGTGTTCCACGAAATATTTGTAAAATGACCGCATCCCGTCATCTATGCTAATGGTTCTTTTTTCACCGTTTCGGTCAGATTCCAACAGGTCTCAACAGAGCAAAAAATAATTGTAATACGTCCACACCCTTCCACTCCCGTCTCCTAACCTAACCGATTTCTCTTTTACCGTTTTTACACAATTTACTCGGTAAAAGAGCTTCCTTCTACCCCTCCCCCTGTCCATCAGTCTTGTACAGTTTTCAACAACAGTGTTTATACATTATACTCATACCCTTAATGTATCCTAAAATATGTTTAATAACGATCTGATTATATGTGATATTCATGTTTAATGTATAATAAAAATGTTTGGAGTCAATGGCTTTGATTTCATAAAATAAAATAATAGAAATATTTTATATTTGACGAAGAGACCACTATGAATTTGTTCCATCGTCATAATTGTTTTTGGTCTCTTACAGTATGGTCGCTTGCCAATTTACATCCGAAAACATTTAATTTATTACTATTTTTTTTTCCACTTCATAATATTATTAATTATGTTTAACTGTGTTGTGTGTGAAAAACTTCGTGGTTAAGCGAAGTATGTTGGGGCATATTAAGTCGCATAATATCTGTAAAAAAATTTACTGTAGTATATGTGTAAAATCATATACGCATAAACATGATCTTGAACGTCACATTAAAAATTTTTTTTAAACATTAAAGAAGTACAACACAATGTTCATCAAGGTAAGATTTTTTTTAAATAATATTCAATACGATTTTAAATAATTGTATGTTAAAACATATATAATTTATTAAAATAATAGTCAAGACGTCTTTAAAAAAATATATTCTCGACATTTGTATTTATTTAATTCATTATTATTATTATTATTATTATTATTATTATTATTATTATTATTTATTTATTTAATTTTAATTTTTTTTTTTTCAGCAAAATCATTGGTTAATGAGAATAATACTGTTCAAATACCACCAGCGATTATTGTGCCAAATGTTCCAGCAGGACTATTGAATAATGAGATTAATATGTTTTATGGGATGCAGAGTGTGTAAATGCTTTGAATAATTATGAAGGTAAGATGTTTTTTTTTAAATAATATTTGATGTGATTTTAAAATTTTTTTATAATTTAAAATATATAAATTATTAAAATAATAGTCAATACGCCTTTAAAAAAAAATATTTTCGACATTTTTTTTTTTTATTTATTTATTAAATTTTTTTTTCAGCACAGTCATTGGTTAATGAGAATAATACTGTTCAATTAGCACCAGCGATTATTGTGCCTAATATTCCAATAGGACCATCAAATAATACGATTAACGGTTTGTCAGATAATCTAAATAATGAGTGTGTACATGCTTTAAATAATTATGAAAGTAAGATATTTTTATAATTATAATTGTGGTTATTACTATTAATATTCCATACAAATAATAATAAAAAATTCCATTTGTTTTTCTTTTTTCTTTCTGTAGTTCGGTGTAAACGTGAAAATGAATCTACTACTGTAGGAAAATAAAAAAGGTTTACTAAATTATTTTTTCAATACAGAATTATTATTTAAATTTAATATTTTTAAATATCCGTTTGATAGTCAGGTTTTTTAAATGAATTTATAAGTTTTATTTATTAAAGAAAATATTTGTATAATACCTAGTTATTTTTCTTTATTTTTTCTTTAGACTCATCTACATCATGTAAACGTAAAAATAATAATTCTCATACTACTGTTAATTCGAAAAAGAATAGGCTTAATATTACTAATACTTCAAATTTTACTGAAATTGGTTCTGCTCATTCTCGAAAAATTCTATGGTATTACTGTAAAAATGTACAAAATTATAATAATTATCTACAATTTTTGAACTCGATAAAGCCTGATTTAATAAATTTGTTAAAATCTTCGGATCTGCCAATAAAATTTAACTTAAAATTAGAAGCAACGTATAATATACCTAACATCGAAGAGTCTTCTAAGTTCTGAGAATAGAGCTTTCAAGACCTCAGATAGGGCGATTTTCGAAATTATGGGTTCGTTGTGAAGGCTTCGGACAACGTACCAGTGGAATTATTAGAAAAGTTTGTCATACGTCAAACACCGGTAATTTTTCGGGGGTGTGAGACGGATCAGGAATTAGCGAGACATTTTGTTGATAGAATTGTAGGAGTGGTACGAACGGTAGAAAATTTATTAAAGACTAATATACCTATTATTATAATAGACAAGGAATAGCAAACACACGAGGCAAAAAAAAAATTGTAATTTATGTAAAACTTCTTTCGAACATTTAGATAATAAGGTGGCATATCATTGTCACTTATCTGGGAGATTTCGTCAGACTTCTATATGCAAATAGTTGTAATTTAAAATTGAAGACACCGAATTTTGTTCCGTGCTTTATACACAATTTTTCAAATTATGACTCACATTTTATCGTACGCGAGCTCGGATACGATAGTAACACAATATACCCGATCCCGAACACCGAAGAGAAGTTTATTTCTAATTATTTTCTGAAAATGGTAATGATCATGTATTAATTTAATAACTTTTATGTGTTCTTGCATTTTCCAATTATTCGTTATATTATTTATTGATCTATGGCAAATAAGTAATTCTATATTAGAATTTTGAAATTCAGAAAATATTTGTTTTATGACAGCCCAATTTCGTTTATCTAATCCAGATCCTATAGTCGGAATTGCAATTTTATAATCATGACATTTATTCATGGATTTTTTTAAATTTTGGAGAGCAATTTTTGTGTTCCCGTATACTGGTTTATGAAAATATTTTTATTTTGTTATTAAATAATAAATTATTCTATTTCCAACATTTATTGGGATGACTTCACCTACTCTTGGTTTTAGTTTTTCTAATTGAGGTGATGCGTCTCCAAATTTGTTTTTTATATGTACTGCTAAACATTATACAATTTGATAATGAGTGGCTTTCATTACAATTTTGTACAATTACGTATTTACGGGGGGGTCCAGGGGTACTGGACTCCCCCAGAACCAAAAAAAAAAAATTTTAAAGAGTAAAGATACTGAAATATATGCCTATTATATATATTAAATAAAATATACTTATTTGTTAAAATTATCCAAAGGTATTTTTTATTAAATACCTTATATCAATATATCCTGTTGGAATTTTCAAAAAACAAAAATTTGGACCCCCCCCAGAAAAAAGTTGAAAATACGCCACTGACAATACATTACTTGCAACCTAACCGAAATTAATTGGATTTCATGTCGTTCAAATATCATATATACTCCGATACTCGTAACATATTAATCGCATTTATTTTTATTATATTATTCGTTATCGATGCAGTATTATTCAAATAATATAACTGATTCGCAATAAGTTATAAAATTCAGAAGTGCATTTTTTTTTTAAAAACTAAATACGACATCGTTTTACACTATTAAAGTATTAAACACAGTAAAAGCAGATAGTTAATATTATAGTTTCGAATTAAAATATACACGCTTTATTTTTTATTTTTTTTTAAACCTACGTAACCTAAATAATACTAGAAAATCATTGTAACACGTATTACTTTGTGTAAAAAAAAATTAAGAATTACCGCGTCGATAATATTTGATATCCAAATATTACGTAATTCGCGTATATAATATTCTGATATTCACCTAATTTCAATTAGGTATGTGTTTAATAAATATAGCCGTCATAGAGTGAAATTTTCTTTTCAAAAATACAAAACAAAACGTCATTTTTATTATAAATTTAAAAGTAAATATCTCGTAAAAAAAAAAATCAGCATAATTTTACAAAAAAAAAAAACCATATTTACGCGATGAAACCCGTAATATTATGATATACGCATACAACGTCTTTGTACGTATAGGTACCGTATAATATGTATATATTACAATAGACAACGTTTATGATTACACAGAAATTCAGTTCACCTTCTCGTTTGAACAAATGAATACAATACAAACGCATTCGTCTCGAATACAATAAATACGTTTTGATTAATAGAAAGAAAAAAAAAATTGAAAATCAATCGAATGGCTGCCCCCGGAAAGCTTATACATATATGTATGGCTTTAAAAATATTAGATGCCTGTACAGACGTTATTACTCGACTCGACCCGGTGTTTATTGATTATTTACAGAATTCGTGTTTATTAAACAGGCGGTAATTTATTGCAGGGTATCCCTATTTATATACACGTATACGGATGAACGGGCCATGTCCGCTGTACATACGTTAGTGGGAATTAAATTTTTAAAAGAGTTATTATCGATAAAACACGAACGTGTGTGGACTTGGAGTGAGCAAGTACAATGTATTCCTATAAACGAGAGTAAATGTGCAGTAGTCGCCACGAAAACCATGGAAATAAATAAGTAACGAATTTGCGAAGCCGAAATATTTATTAGAGCCCCGACATCCTTCGACTTCCGTACGAACTCGGCCCGCCCACTTCGCCTCGATCAATTTCAAATCGGTATTAAAATTTCGCGAATAACTTACGAGAATTTTCCGGAGTCCACACTTCCGGAATTTGCGAGTCAGCCACAAACTTCCGTTACAAGTTTTCCAAAGTTCTGAACTCGGCCCAACCACTTTACACGATTCTGCCGAAATTCGCGTCTCAATTTCCTTGTTGCTGATAGAACGGAGGGGAAGTGACTCGCCGAAATTTCGGAAGTGGATTCGCAAATTTTTCGCAAAATTTTAATACTAGTTTGAAATTGATTGAAGAAGGTAAGTGGGCGGGCCAAGTTCATGAACGTCATCCTTCGTCAAGTAGGTCACGGAGGCTGGTATGTGTGTGTGTGTGTGTGTGTGTGTGTTTAAAAGATTACATTTTAAAACTAGGTTTTATACACACACGGTTCGAAAGGCGACGCCACCGACCGTGGAAAATAATTTGATTGCTCGATATATACGCGGATTGCGTCGTTTATATCATTATATCATCGTCGCGGGTCCTCCCGTATATAAAATTGAGTTACTATATTATACATAACAATATAATGTTATTATTGCGCGTTTTATGATGTGTAAAAATTGAACTTGACTCCGTCCCCGCGGATTCCCGAAAGTCCATTTTAATTATATTGATTGTCAATCCGCGCAGAACTTGCACCCAAAGAAATATGAATTTGAACTGCACAATAATAATATTATAAATTGTAATTAATATTAATATATATATATATATATTATATTCGTGTGCCCGACTATTAATTAATTAATAATTTTTATTATTATTCTACGCCCGACCGGGCATTATTTTACAAATAAGAAATATGTATTACATAATAATTATTAAAGGAAACAACAAAAATAATATAAAAAATAGATATTCGAAATTATAATTATCACTATAATTATAGTCTCTATATTAGCATGAGTAGGAACCCGGAATGAAATTTTTGATAGGAAATCAGGCACATCTAAAGTATCATTTAGAAGGGTGGTAAAGAAACAGCGATCAGCCTCAATTCGACGAAAGGAAAAAAAAGAGTGGATATTTAAAGTCTTACGGGTGAGAGAGTAATCGTATTGAGGATGATTAATTTTCAGAATAAATGTAATGTATGAGAGAAACTTATTTTGAACGCGTTCGATTCTCAGTTAATCGTTAACCGAAAATGTATACCAAACTATCACCTCGTATCGAGTAAAGATCGTACCAATGCGAAATAATAACTTATTTATAATAGTAATAGTAATAATAAGTAATAAATCTTATTCTCGTTTAATACAATTTAAAAATAATCTACAAAAATAATATCGTCGTGAAATTAAAATACCTATTGCCGCAATAAAATATAACGTGGCTCGTCGATTTTTGAGAATTGTTTTCAAATTTGCATCCTTTTATTCGATGGTCGAAAATATTCATATAAGACCTATAATTGATAGTTTTAAACAAAATTCATATTTACATATTGTATTTTGATTGCACGGTTTAGGATTCTAAAATGTATAATAGTGCATATATAGACTCTGATAGATCGTATACTTTTACTGTTCTCTCCTGATATTTATAAGGAGTTGGTTTTTAAATAATTAAAAACTTACTCCTTTGTCGTTTTGAAAAATAAAATCAAAAATATTTGTTAAATTTTCAAATTTATCATTAATATGAAGTATAGTAATAGTAATCAAACTTTGCATTAACACACTAGGCCGTAATTTGTTTGTTCGTTATAACCTTTTTCAAGCATATTTCTATTTACATATTTTTTTGTCGTTTTAAAACGTAAATGCGTATACATATTTACATGTTTTTACTTTTTAGAATATGAACATCGAGTATAAATTCTACATATAAGGTGAATTTCCGCGAAAAATATGTGCTCTCGTTCCGAAACAAAAATCATTATTACTATTTTTTTTTTCTACACAATTTGGATAAGTAACGTAGGTACTCGTTTGTATACTCAGAAAGTTTGAAGGGCACGTTATTGCAACGCATATCATGTAGCGTACCTACTTTTGCACAATTTGCAGTTTTCATGAGAGTGAAAAACCAAATTTAGATCCTTTAAATCCACTCGAAAAATATACACTATGCATGGGTTTTTCATTTACTTATTTTTTCCGATGATTTTTGTAAATTTCTAAAACATTTTATATTTACCACGCACACAAATTAAATTTCTTTATAAAATATCATCGCGCCATTCGGTATATTGCAGAATTTTACATACCTATATTATATTATTATAGAATATACTTGTTTATTACTGTATTAGTAATAATGGTTTATTTATTATATGTATAATATAATAATAATATATACATATACACGTTAACCGCAATTCCCCTTCCATTACACATTTACACATCTTACCAATCTAATTAGCTTTAGACCTTGCCAACTTAGTTAACAAAAGGAAAATAAATTTTGGTTTTACAATTTTTTTCTGTGCACAACTTTTTGGCTGCTAAAAATGCTCCGATCATGACAATCGTAACATATTTTCCGATAGAAAATTTTGCTGTGGCGGTACTTTAATAGGAGGTCATTTTTCGATTTTCTCAAGACCCTTTTAAACGCGGTCCAAAACATTACCAATATTTTCTGTTGAAAACAACAAAATCGCGATTTTGTCAAAATCCATTATTTATTAATTGTTATATTGTATATTAATAATAAATAACACTACACCGAAGCTCCGCTCAGAATCTTTCAAATTTATATATAGTAATAACAAAACTTTATCTGAGCAATTCACTATTAAGCGACATCCACAACACCAGCGACTCGCTACCCTTCATTTAATGATTTTCAATATCAAAAAAAGTATCTATTTTTTTTTTTTTTTTAATTGTGCCTTTTTATTTTAATATGAAGATAAAAAAATGTAATTTAATCTTTATCGTGTAAATTTGGTTTTCATATTATTCTAGGACACTGTCCCGCTTGAAAAAATCTTGGATGCGCCATTGCCCCGCCGCCGTACCTATAAATATAATATTATTTACATTGAAAAATCGATTTCGTAGGAAAACGGAGGAGAGTTGCGATCGACTAGATCCAGCGGTCGCCAACCTTTTAGATCGTACGGACCATACTGAATCCATTACTCGTATCACGCGACCACTTATACTTTAATAATGGTTATACTATATATAAGTCTTAGATGCGTATCTAGAGATTTTTTTTGGGGGAAGGAAACTGCAGCCTCAGCTCTTCATAAATACGCTTTTGATAATTCTTACACGAAATTTTTAAAAAAAGAGATAAATATAATAATAATATTAATAATAGAAGATTTTTTTATTTATAACAAAATTATTACAAAATAATTTAAGCTTATATAGTATATTGCAAGGGCGTATTTGAGGGGGAAGCGGTAGGGGCGATCGCCCCCTCATAGACATAAAATGTTATTATATTATATGGCACAGAATTTTATGATTAAATTACAAAAATATTGATTATTAAAAAAAAAAAGATTGGTGTTAAAAAAAAGAAAACGTTCGTTTCGCAACCTCCCCCCATAAATTGAATTCAAATACGCTCCTGGTATATTGAACAGTTAAGTATTAAACTTAATGTGACACTTGTTCCTGCTTGTTTTGAATACGTTTTTTTTTTTTGGTATCTTTGACTCCAGCGAATAGTTACTGCGAGACACTTATTTCAAGCCGAGACCGGTATATATACCGAGGTTTTTTTAATAGCCGAGACCGATGAAAACGTTTTTTTCGCGTAAATGCGTTATTGAAAATTGAATTAAAATTTCCATCGGGTTTTTCACACAGCAATGCGGGTATTCTTCACTTTCGACGTAAAGCCAAAAAAAAGAGTATTTGATGAAGAGGACAAAAACGAGATTTTAAATCCGAAGGAGCGATCGGATGACAAATCGATTTTCGTTCGTTCGTATGCGTTTAAAATTGAAGTTTAATCAAATAAAATTGCAAATAATGTTTTGAAATTCTTCTGTAGCGGACGACCACCGGTTGGCGACCGGCTGGAACTAGAGACCGTCCGCCTGATGGGCTTAGTAGTATAGCGCGGAACGGGATAATTTTTTTTTATTAATAACGACGTCGATGACACGGAGAATCGGAATTTTTTTTTTATTATTATTATTATTATTTTTATTGTATAGAACTCGAGCGAGCGAGAGAAAAAAAAGAAATGGGAGGCTTTTCGATGCGAAAATTACGCGTCTAAAATTAGGTTTTGTACGAATCGCGGGCGAGCATATCTCGCTAAAATATTACGTCATCGGTACGCCGTCGCGCGGTGTGTGTGCGCGCGTACGGGTGACGAGGCGGCTCGCGGCGCCCTTTACGGTTTCCAGCCGTCAGTACACGTTTCGACCAACTGCCGGCGGATCCGTCGCCGTTCTACCGTCTTGTGCGCGCACCACACCGGCGTTCCGAAAACTCGCGCGTACGTTACTCTATACAAATATTATTACAAGTCATTGTAATCATTATTAAGTCGTTCGCCCGAAAACGGAATTGTTTTTAAGTATTATTTTTTTTTTGCTAATATTATTCTACTCGTTTTTACCGTTTCGGTGTGCAGCGTTCGACGTCCCGCGCGCGCGCCCGTACGACGGAATGGCGGATTACGATTATTCGGATTACCCGTACGACGATTATAAAAAGAGTGAGTTCCAACGACACGTTATATTATTTTATTATTATTCAGATTAACCCAACAGGCGATCGCCTATGTGCCCCCGTGACGAAATGGATCAGAATATTAAAAATCATAATACGCATTTAATACGAGATGATACGAACAATTCGGCGAATATTTGTAGGGTCCCCGAGATTTGAATAATTTGCTTAGGGGGCCTCCAAAAGCTTAATCCGGCACTGTTATTGTTATTATTCGTTTCGACCATCACTGTTGTAAACGATCCGTAAATCGTAAAGCGATTGGCGGCAACGTTTTCGTTGATAAAACACACACACTATACCAGTGGCGTAGCCAGGATTTTTATTTGGGGGAGGGGAGGAGGGTCTGAGGCTTAATTAATTTAATTAATTTATATGTTAATAATTAATATGTATAAACGGTACATAGTAAAAACCTGATTATTTATTCATTTCGGGGGTGGGGCATCAACGACCGACCCGGACTACGGCACTGCACTATACAGAAGAAGAGCAAAACCGCGTTTTTCAAGCAATTCAAGAATTTTTCTTTTTTGATTTTTACTTACTAAAACAATTCGCAAACGATCATTTTTGTTTTTTGTCAAACAACACGCGTCAGCCAGACAAAACAAAATCAAATCGTCATCTGACTAAGAGGGACTACGTTGGTATCCATAGGCGCAACTAGCACTAAATTTTTTTTTGGGGGCTAAAAATCAATAATCAAAAAAAAAGTGTTCACTTTCAGAAATTTTGCCGATTGATGCCAAAAAATAAGCAAAAAAAAAGGTCATCAACTTTCAATTACCCAATAACTAGGAATATTAGAAAAATATATAGAAAATACTGTACATTTTTAATGTAGTTTAATTTATTAAATTGCATCGTAATCATCATTACTGCTCTGAATTTTTGATAAAATAAAATATTTGCATTATTTCGATGAGGATGAGCAAAAATAGAAACGAAAAATATTTCATATACCATAACGTAGTGCATATATATGTCATTAGTTTTTGGGGGGCTATACAACATTTAGGTGGGCTTAGCCCCCCTAACCCCCTCCCCCTATTTGCGCCTATGGTGGTATCCCACTTTAACACGTACCAATAAAATAAATTAACGTTATACCCCTTCTAACTTGAATTACCTATTACTCGATTTCAATCGTTTTTCTTTTAAATCGATAATATTATCTGAATAAGGAATACAAAATGATTATTTTAATCGGTTGACATTTAAATTCGATAAACGTTAATATTATTTTTTTTTAAATTTATATCGTCAAATTGGAATTTTTTTCACAGATAATTGTTAATAAAACATCCAAACAAAAATACGATGATGTATAATTACGGTGTTACCGAACGTTGTGGGACGTACTTTTGTTACTGTATATATGTTTTCTTTTTTAATATTATACACCGAGTTCTGTTGCAGACTTATCGTCTGTTATATAATACCGAACGTTGAAACATTTTGAAATCTATCGCTTACTGGGCTCGAGTTAAAAATACCACATTTTATTTAAATATCATTAAATATTTCGAATTCAATCGCTTTTCCAACTTCCAAACCTCTGATCGTAACAAATAATTACGGTTTTTAATCTGAAATAAAATAAACGAGTAGGTAGGTAACGTAATACCTACGCGTTTTCCGAAAACTCGCGGAACGTAAAATGAAATTTTAGAGGAATGTCAAAAGGTATAGAGAAAAGTATTTCGCGTAGAAAATCAAACCCGATCCGGCCACTGTTTACCGCTGCAGGGATCGTACGACAGGACCGGTGCGCGATCGTGGACTCGGCGGTCTGTGCCACCCGCAAGACAGCTATGACTGAGATAGCAAGAGTCGTTCTGCAAAAGCCTCAGAATCCTTCAGATTAACCATTGCACGTCAGCCCCAATCAGTCTTTGGCTGAAGAAGAGGCTGTCCCAGAGATCTGAGTCGGACCGGATCACGTTACTAATCCGTCAATACTCCTCTTGCAGGTTAAAGAAAAATTGTACGATGAAGGCAAATTAAAAGTGTAATTATCACGTATGGGAAAACCAGCAAGAGACCTACTGTCCTACTGGCTTCCAACGACTGGTTGTATTTTTTATTAAAATTTACTACTGTTTCAATAACCTAACCATTTTAATCTCATCGCTGTCGATTAAAGAGTAAAAAATAAAAAAATACCTTGAGAATTATTTGGAAGACAGCAGTATAAAGTTACGCGGGTCTTGGGTCGCCGACGCCTGCTGAAGTAAATAGTATTTTTTTAACGAATCTAATAAAGAAAATAATATATCATATATGGACACATTATGGTGGTATTAGTCGGTACTTATTTAATATTTTTTAATCGAGTTTATAATAGTTTTGGGAAATAGCCCGTATGTATTATATAATACATTAATACTTGTTAGTTTTAAATTACGATAGGTTTTATGTAATAAAATATACGGTATATAACGCATTAGAACAATTTCGGGTTTTTTTCACTATTATATGGGTGTATTGACCCATACGATAATATTATAAATTCCATTCGGGTCTAAATTCAAACCAAAATACATTGACCGTATAAAATAACAGACGACCAACATCTGACGCGAGCGAGTCCAGCGCGATTCCGTCTGTAAAAATCATTGAATTGTAATTAAGTATCCGGGTGTTGGTGGATTTCAAAAAGTAACCTTTGTCTTTCAGTGGCGTGATATTAGGGCTAGTTCATGGAAGAGGGATAAATATTTTGTCATAAGAAAAAAATATAAAACTTTTTTTGAATTAAATTTATATTCGTTTAAACAAAGACAATTAACAGGTACACAAAAATCACAGTTCATATTTCAGATTTATTATTCTCGGTTTCAAAACTATTTCGTTGAGCACATCTTGGATGAGATGTATCTGCAGCAAATTTTTATTAACTGCCAGCATAGACAATCCGTTCATACACGTACAAGCGTACGGCCCGTTTTTCGACCAAATTTTTAACATTGCTAGATGATTATGGTCATCTGATAGTAAACATTTTTTATCAAAAACACTAATTATATTTTGCACCAAAATTCCATTTCACTAATAACAAAAAAAAGGGCCAAGGTGGGATTCGACACCCATATCCCCCCCTCATGATTACGTCACTGCAGTTATTCTTTTGCTTTAAATATAACAGTGCGTGCGCACTATTCGCCAACGCGTATCTAAATAATATATTCAAAATATTATTTTGTAATCAAATAGACACGTTAGATCGTGATGACATTAAAATATAATCTGTTCAACAAACTTATAGCGTACATTAGCTAATTTTGCTTACTCGTGTCATTACATTTTAAGCTAATTATTAAATTGTATACGGTGTTGTAGCATAACTAATTTATTGACATTACTCGTAGAACGGTGTAATGTCTAATTACTAAAAAAAACTATTACACTTGGCGGTTTTATTGTTTTCCAAGTGATATAGTTCTGACTCGTAACTAAATAACATTATTATGCACGTATTTCACAAGTCACAATATTTAAATTTGTTTTTCTCGAGAAATAAATTATCTCTAAGTACAGTATAATGTAATAAAATATTTCTAAAATAACAAATTTACGATCTTATTCCGAAATGCAGGTTTTCAAGTCTTTTTTCGATGTTTTATTCTCGATGCATTATAATGATGAGTGCGCGTATAGTATTGGAATCGTAACTCAGGGCTCTCGGCACTGTATACAATAAACTACACATTTTTCTAAACAGATTACAATCGATGTTTCGAAATCAATCGACTGAGTTTCTGTACATACTATTAATACGAGTTTGGAAGAAAAACTACTATTTAATGAAATACTTATCAATAAGTTACATACGGAAAGCGCAGTAGAATGAACAAAATTGGAGCCATTGACTATAGCAATATTTATGTGGTTGAACGTAGTATAAACATTTTATATATTTTCGATAATTGATATTGGCCTATTAAAAAATTATACTATAGGTACCAATAAAAATAGCCAAATATTCATACATTCAATCGTAATGGGTACTGTTAAAACATTAACTCTGATAAAGAGGTAGTTTCTTCTTATTTTCAAATTTTCATTTTTATGCGACCGTTTACTTAAGTATTGTAAAGACGATTTTTATGTCTAGATACAATATTACTTTAAAATTACTGATGCCACTAGATATATGATACACACACACACACACACAATACATGAATATTATTATTATTATTATTTTTTTTTTTATCATCATTAATTGATTTATTTTATTATATAATGGTTTTTCGTTTATATTATATTTACCAGAGTTCGATAAAAGTAAAGAAAAATATAATGTTTGCCCCGATTTAAATATACTTATGATTTGTGTGTACGACTATAATCAACACACTAACACAGTATATAGTAGTAACTGGTAACGTAAATGGTCAACAGTGATTATCATAATGTACGTTAATCTATATTTTTGTGAAGCCTTATGCAGTGTTATTGTACACAGATACTTTAAATAAACCAAAATATAATATAAAATGTTTTAATTATTCCGATAAATTAAATTTCTTAAAAGCAGTTACATGTTAGACAATTAAATTATAAAACATAATATTATTTTATAGACTGTTTTTTATTTGTAATTAGTTTTCGTAAACTATATTCGAATGTTTCGAAAAGATTGTTTAAAATTGTGACATATATATATATATATATATATATATATATTGTGACTTAGAATATAATATTATACTAGTTACACGATTTAAATTTCATAGACTTTGTTTAGTTATTATATAATGTTTAATGTTAAAATATACATATACGAATATATTTTAATCAAAAATTTAACTACTGTACACGTGGAAAAAACTGTTATCTTATTGTGAAATCATTAATCAAATGGAATGTATGGTTTACAAATATTGAAACAAAAATTAGATGTCCTTGCGTTTTTTAAAGCTCACATAATTATTATTTGTACATAAAAGTTGCGTTTATCGTGACATTTTCTTATGGTTTTTGAACATTTTTTTAGGTACCTACAATGTATATGTATGATACAATAATATGCTATATTAAGACATATAATAATACGCGAGTAAAAGAACAGGATTAATCCTAAAACAATTAAGGTCATAAAATGTATCACGTGGGAAGTATAAATATTTCACGAATACACGAGTTTTTATTAACTTTTATATTAAGTAAAAATTACTCGGCTGCAACTGGCTCTAAACGTTAAGCTAACTTTGTAAATAATATATAAGTAATATTTTAATACACAACTAAAATACGTATAACATATTAATGTATGAGGCCGATGATTAACTGTAATATAAATTTTATGAATAATTGCAGTTATTTACTGCTACTTTATTTTTAAAGAAATTTAATGTATTATATTATTTATACATATTTTTCTCTAAAAACAGTCCATTATAAAAATGTCATTATATATACATAATATTAAATACATATATGTTAACAAAGACCGAAAAAATGCAAATTGTTTCAAGATGAAATTTTAATCAATTCTAGAGATATTTTTATTTTATTTTGTGTAATTGATTTGTAATTGAAAAAAGGGTATTTTCTCGTATAATTGCAATTTACATTTCATTTCTCTCGAGTACCCTGCAATATCCGTTTTATAATCTATCTTGCTAAATGTTAGTGTATTTAATAGAAATATGTGTAGGTACGTGTATTTGATCGTATTTTAATTTATATTAAAATGGAGGTATCGATCATATAATAATGATAAACTCGTATATTATTATATTATAATCACATATATCGTTTTTATATAATATTGTACAAACAGAATTCGATGGCCGTTTTGGTAATTTTTTTTTTTTTGTAAATATTTTAATACAGTCTAGTAACATAAATATATAACATTAAATGCTACAGTGTATAGGTACCAAATGATTAGATTTTACTTTATTAATTATAAGCATGCACCGAATGGTTTCATATCAAACATACGTTGTTTTTATTTTTTAATTCGTGTCATAAACGTAAAATAGGTACTTGTATTATATTCGTAATAAAACTAAAATATCAGTAACTTTTAATTATTATTATTATTATTCATTATTATTTATTTATTATATCATTTATACTTCATCACACATTCAAGTCAACTGAGCTTAATACGGCGACTAAACCCGGTATCAACCGACCCTTTAAAGTGGAGTCCATAGGATCGTCAAACGCAGCATACGCACGCCTATGATTTATATGTGCTTGTTATTATGTAGTTTCACCAAAATCGCCAACGAATTTATAATAATAAAGCTTTCTGGTGCAAAACGGCGTACGAATAATAAACAAATAACGGTAGCTTGTGGAATATAGATTATAAAATAATGAATACATTATTTTATTAAATTTCCCGTAAAATCACCCACAAGCAACAACAGTACTACTTCTTTAACAATATGAAAGAATCGTGGAATTCGCAACAACAGTATTGGCATTTGAAATATTAAATTTGTATTTTTTTCTTAATGTCAGTAATCGATATATAGGTACTACGAAACCAATACTATAATGATTTTATATTAGGTTTTGAGTGAAGCAAAGGATGTATTATTATTATTATTTTTTTTTTTGTATATGAACATTTTTTCGTGTAAAAGAGGTGCTCAGACAAACTTGAATACATTTTATTTAGTTGGTTCTTTATTTAATACATTTTTCGACTGTAAAGAAACCGGTCAATTTTTTGGTTTTGAATATGGATAATTTTTGAATTTTTAAAAGCTTAAAACGTAATACAATCTTAGACAATAGACATACATATATATATATATATATATATGTATAGTATTTTAAAAATAACTCTAAAATCTCCATCGGTTTAAGTAGGACACTTGAACCGACATCCTTTGCAGCACCCGCGGCTTGCTACCTTTTTTATTACAATTGTCATTGTTGTTTACTTTATTTAAAAAATACATTATATAATGATTTTTACTCGGAAAAAAATACATTTTCAATATTTTTTTAAATATAAAAATTAAATTTTTATTTTTATTTTTCTATTGGTTTGTTATAATAAAATAATAAAATGTACACAAAGCTCGTGTATTAATTTATTGCAGTAAAATATATGTAAATTTTGACATTTTAAATATAGTCGACATTTTTTTTTTTTTACTTTTGAAGAATATTTATTACCTACTACGTCTACGTGTTGTGTACCTACCTACTGCATAAACATATCACATATGTACTAAAAATTATTTCCCTTGCGGTCGGACGCGAGAATCACAGTTTCGTCTTTATCACCCATAACTCAAACAACTGCTCGCTAAGTGATATTTTCGTGTATTTCAACCACATAACCAGTGGCGTACTTTTAACTTCTTTTTTTTGGGGGGGGGCAATATATATATATATATATATAAATAATAAAGATAATATAAAGTAAAATAAGATGATATAAAGATTACGTAACATAATAAATAATTAAAATTTATTTGTTTGTACTATGGAATAATTAATTTTTACCATCATTGTTGTGTTTTTTACCATCACTGGTTTTCAAAAACATTTTATTATCATAATACCATTACATATATTTTTATTATTAAAATGTTTAACTAAGATAAAAATTAGTATATTATTACACTAAATTTTCAAAATTAATTCAATATATTAAATTACATAAAATTATAAATAAAATAAACACATTAAATTAAATTTTAATAAGAAATTACTGTTGTAACCTGTTTATTATTATTATTATTATTATTATTATTATTATTATTATTATTATTATTATTATTATTATTATTATTATTATTATTATTATTATTATTATTATTATTATTATTATTATTATTATTATTATTATTATTATTATTATTATTGTTGTTGTTGTTGTTGTTGTTGTTTTTTCCTTGTAATTGTGCTAGAGCTGGGAGAGCTAAAAGAGAATGTGCGCATTTTGATTTATTTGCAATTTCATTTTAGATTGTACTGTTTGGTTCTGTGATTTCTTTCTTTTATATTGCCATACCAATACAACCTTTAAACATCTGAATTTTTAAAAGCATTTGATATACATATAGAATATATCCAAACGTTTGTGTCATAGGTACTGAATCGTCTAAATACTAATTACTCGATACACAAAACTATTAAATAATGTCCAATAATAGGTTTTAGAATATTTTTCTTTTTGTAAATATAATTAAAGATAAAAAATAAAAATAAAGTAAAATTTGATGGTAAAATACAACTTTTGTGTAATTTATTAGATTCATGTGAAGTTTAGACCAATTTAGACATACTCATTTTATTTAACACTTAATACAATGCATTTATTTTAAATAATTCCTTGAAAATACATTTAAACCTAAAAAAAAAACGATAAAAATGCATAATATTCAAAAAAATCGGTAAAAAAATTAACAGTTAATGCGTCAGAGAAAAATAAAATAACAATATTAAATAATAAAAATACAGCGAGTGCAGTGGATGTCGGTTCGTGTAGATCACAAAATATTTACATTTTGTGCGTAACACACAAATAAATCAGATATAGTCTACCTACAAAATGCAAAAAAATCTTTGTAAAGATAGTCTTCTTCTTCAAAAGTGTTATTTTATTTTAAATACCTAATTTACTTAATCGTAAATAGCAAATTTTATTGTACCTACTATGAAAATGTTTTATTAAATTTATATTTGACAAATGTATACATATATTAATTGATCTCTGATTGATTGTAATTTTTTACTAATCGCTCGGATGTCCATTACTACAGTATAAGATAACATTTAGAAATTATTAAATGTATTTAAATTAACTGTTCGTATAAAAATTCCTGGAGACGATATTTCTATATCAACCCTAAATTCCTTGTATTTATCAGATGTTTTCTATGTTTATATAGTCTAGTTTCAAATGTCCCGACAATTAAACAGAAAAAAAACAGTCATAAACTTCAAACTCAACTCTTTTTTTCGACATAATTCAACTTGTCACTTTGTGTTATTGACGTTATGGCATCGCTATACCTACACTTTATGGGTACACGCACAGTTTTACGACATGAAATATTTATTGCAGGGTATACCTACTCGTGATATTTATAACAATATATTTTATGGTGATTACAATATTAATTATTAGGCATTTATTCGTCTGTGATTCGTGTTATACTTCTATAGTAACAACGTATTAGTGTTGTATTCTTATTTATTTCGTTAACGATTCGCGTTCCGTTTTTGAAAATCATTAATATAATGGCGTGCTTATATGGGTTCACTGCTCCCCCGAAACTTCATTCCGTTTGGTTTTCACTGAACGTGTCAATATTACTTTGTTAGCCGACCTTTATTTTTGTGCTGGTTTATTTATAGCACATATTTTTGTGTGTACTTTTCTACTGTTTCTGCGCTCGCATCGGCCGAGACATAAAATGTTGACCCTTTGTCGGAGTGTTTATAATATCAACTCGCTTGGAGAAAAAGCGTGACGCGGTTTACGAAGTAAATTTAAAACAAACATCTTTTTTCTTTTAATCGAAATTAGCAAAAATAATATTTATAGTACAAATAAAAAATATTGGTACAGTTAAATTTACGAATTGTCCATTACCAACAAGAATGTACACACGCTTCCATAATTTTATTTTAAAAAGTGAGTTGGATAAAATGTGTGAAAATTTGGAGTGTTATTATTCTATTATAATTTTAGTATAAATATATATAAGCACTTTTCATAAACATATGTGTGCGGTATAATGACGAACATTAACCTAAATTTGTTAATAAAAAAAAAAACGTCGAAACGTTTATAAAAGAATATTTTAGTTTTTAAGTGGAACGAAAAAACCATTATTGTCGACATAAAAATACGTATAATTTGATAATTCATTATTCCCTATAAACACACTGTTACAATACGTACAGTTGTTCAAAATCAAACGTTTTCTAATCATCCGTCTCCGAAAACGGCAAATTCAAAATATTATTTAATAATATTTCAAATGACGATGATGGATTTTCTTTTAAATTCGTGATTTATTTTTTTTTAATTTCACTCTCGGTGTTTAATAACAACGCATCATCTGTAATAGTGCAATAATCATATTTAGAAAGTAAAACTTTGATTCGAGACGTCCTGTAAACAGCATTCGTAATATTCTGAACAGATTTTAATCACGAGAGTAATATTATTTTATATTTATTCTGTGTATTGTGTGAATTTGCAAATTACGTATATTATAATGACCGAATACCGACGACGACGTTTAAAAATGTAGGCGACTGGAGGAGTGCCGTAGTGTTCACAAAATCGTAAACTATATTTTATTGAAAAAAAAAATAAAAATCTCTATTATTCTGGTTCGCATTTGTATTGTATTTTTTTTTTTTTGTTATTGTTATACGATTTATTAGCGTCAAATAATATTACGAACATCTTTCGTCGATGACGAAGAACATAACAATAAAAAATATATAGATATTTTTTAGAAATTAGTCTCGGACCAATGAGTATGACTTCACGAGTATGAGTATATATACTCACTACCCATGACCAAATCTTAGTGAATCGTTGTGTGTTTTCATTATAACAATTCAATTTTCAGTATATACATAAAGGGGATACGGCAATTATATAATATTTCGTGTGTTGTATTGATTTGTTGTGCGTATTTTGTCGAACGAGAAACTCTCGAGTTGAAAAAAAAAATCGACAAACAAAATATTATACGTAATCGATCTCACCGTTTCCACTTTTACTATAAGTACATACGTGTAAATCCGGTCCGAGAATGTTATGCTATAAGATTTGAATCTACAGGTGTTACGTTCGATGTCGGCTGATATAGACATTATTATTTTACACGATATATATTAATTTAGATCTTTTTAAAATTTAAATATTACATAATCCAGTTTTTTTTTCGTTAATTCGACGTAAAATAATTTAAAATCTTAATTTTTGTATTTATTTTAAACTTGTATGCTTCGCTTTTTTTTACATTTTGAAGGTTTTCATATTGTTTTTGCTTATTTATACTTATTTTTATATTTCGAAATCGAATACCTAGTTATTATTTTCCAAACTTTTATCTCACCTATATATACGTGAAAAACACATACATATAATATAGTCGACAGCCTTTACGTGATTTTGGTATTAAGTCCATCGTACCATATAATGTACGTCACTGATCGTGTTAACTAGTTTTTTTTTCCGTATTTAGACAAAAATGTAAAATATATTATGTTCCGTATGAACAAAAAGACACTTGGCGTAAAATTATTATAAATAATAATAAATCCAAAATAATAATAATAATTGTATTAATATTTTCCCTTTTGTACAAAACGAATTTAAATGATTTTATCGGAATTTCGAATAGTTTTAAAGGTGAAATCTCTCGTATATAGGATACGTCAGGTGAAATCGCGATGGGCAGGGCCTAAAATTGTGTGTGTGCACACGCTTTATTCGTTACGAAAGTGTAGTGAAAACTTTGAAAGCGTTTTGTATACTTACAAGTTACAGGCAATGGCGTCAACAGTTAGAAATTCAGGGAAGGCAAACCAACAATTTATATTACAATAGTAAAAAATTATTGATACATACTTTTTAATATTATATAATATATGTGTAATTGTACATTGACCATTACATTTAATTTAATAATATTAAAATTTTATTTAACTGAAGACAAATTGCAATTTTATTTTATTTTTTCGAAATTTATTCACTACTTTTTCTGTTAAAATTAGTTGTTATAATTTTTTTTTTTGTAAACTTAACGTAAACATTTTTGGTAAACTATATTCATTCATTGTGTATAGAACGAGACGCAGAAAAAAAAATTGACGTTAATTTGAATTAAAACGAATTTCTAAGCGCTGAACTAAAGAATCGATATAAGGTAGAGAGGTTGTATGTAAAAAAAAAAAATTCTAAAATATTCATCGGGATTAGACGTTGTATAATTTAATCGATAAGTTTGCTTTAACGATATATAGTTATATACTAAAATATATTGATCGTATATATTGATCCGCACTGTCCCACACTAAATATTAAATTAAAATTTTCCTCCGACACTGATATTTACGTCTGTTTATGATGTTCAATAGATTTGTGTGAATATTTTGATAATTTATTTACAGTTGGCTCTATGAAATAACAAAATATGTCTATGATTTTTTGCTCACAATAAAGGTTAATAGGCGCATCACGCTCGCTCTATGTAATAGCTAAATTTTGTGTCATCACCTGCAGTAACTATGTATATATTATTCAAAACGTTTTCGATTTCAATGGAAAATTGTTATTGAAAATTCTAATTTAGATTTATAACGGTTATCAGGTTATAATAATAAATAATAATTTTTAAACATCGTATAGCTATACTCGAAATCTGGGGACGGGAGAATATTGTGCCTCGTAGGCGCCAGCCTGCAATGGCTAAAATAAGGCTAAAGCTTAAAGGCTACCACATTCGATTTTCATATATAGGTACTCTACGTATATTAACGAGTTCGTTGCAGATTTCTATCGTTTTATTCTTGCGCGTAAATAAAATGTTTAAAAAAAAAAAATGTAAATATTCTCAAAACGTGGACGAAATTTTTTAAATACTTGTTGCGACTGTCAACAACCGATTATATATGTAAAAAAAAAAAAATGTTTTTTTTTGCTCACAGATTAACGTGTGTAATAAATTATCTAATAAATAATCGGAAACCGTGAAAATGTATAATATATATTTTAAGTATACGCGTAATAATTCAATGACCGAAATCAGTGGTTATTTATAAATGTATTTATTTTTTAAGTAATAAAATTCCGGCTACGTGCGCCTGTTATAATATTCAGTAGGAAAAAAAATTCAGTTTCTGGCGAAGGAAAAACGCGTATGATAATATTAATAATAATAAATTTGTATATACATATTATATTATGTGAATATAAACTTATTATACCTGCAGTATGGCTGTGTTTTAACTGAAATACATACGTTATACTGGAAAAACTCTCGCCTTGGTAGAGTGATCCGATTTCGATATAATTTTTTTTTTTTTTTATTGGAACGAGGAAAACATTTTGCAGGGCGCATTGGACTTCGATTCTCGAAATTTTATTTTGCACATGTCAACGGTGCCGACAAACAGACAGAAAATGAAAAGCTCGTTATTATATTATGCTTTACAGGAAAAACTTTCACGCTTCCTAGAGTTGTACGATTTCGCTAATTTTACTGTTGGAAAAAGGAAGACTTCCTATACTGGACGCATTGGACTTCGATTCTCAAAATTGTATTTCTAAAAGCTATAATAAAAGTTTGAATGTGAACAATTTTTGCAATATTTTTAACAAAATTTTTATTTTTTTTTAGTTTTTTACTAAGATAATCTAAAATCGAAGTTCAGTGCGCCCTGCAAAATGTTTTCCTCTTTACAACAAAAAAAAAAAAAAAATATATCGAAATCGGATCACTCTACGACTTACAGGGCGTGAGAGTTTCCAGTAACGTATGTATATTTCAGCTAAAAACAGCTATACAGGTCGGGGCCAATGATTATTTACGCAGTAAAATAAATAAACATATAACATTGTTTGTGTTAAATTTATTTACCATCGATTTCGACAAAAAGTCATCATCGTCAAGTATAAATATTAAACAAAAAGAAAGAAAAACAGAACAAAAAAAAAATTGAAAATGAACAAATCGCATAGAGGAAATTATGAATATTACAATAAAAAAACATACGAATTTAAAAAAAAAAACATCAACAAAGAAATTGTGCGCATATAGTATAATATAGTAATTTTTTTTTTTCTAAACAACTATGACGTGTTATTAATATTATTAACTTTTTTTTTTTATGGCTTATTCCAGACTACGTATGTAGTACCTATGTAAGTCCATCGCCGCTTCCATTACGCCTCTCCATGTCTCTCTGTCCATAGCCAATTGTTCTCCATCTCTTATTTCAAGAAGCAATAAGAGGTGTTCCCTGACTCGATCCATCCATCGCTGTCGTGGCCGTCCCCTCGGTCTTTTTTTATCGGGTTTCCACATTGTGATTTCACGTATCCAAACGTGTCCGGTCCAGCTTATCCTTCTGCTTTTGAGAATTCTAATATATATGCTTTTGAATATATCTGGCTCATTGAACATTGCCCTTAGCTCTGCATTTGTTCGTCGTTCATATGTGTTCTCTTCATTTCTTTTGGGACCATATTATATTTTACGTGAAATTTTTCTTTCAAATAATATTAATATTTTTCGTCCGATTTTGTTGCCCACGCTCCACATGCATACAGAATTACAGAACAATACGTCTAATGAGTACCTGCTTTATACGGTGTTAATTTCGTGCTTTTAGACAATAACCTTGACTTAAATCTCGGTGTAAGAGCAGAGTAACACCTGTTTCCTGCCGTTATTTCTTCTGTTGATCTCTTCGTGGCTATATTTGCGTGTTGATTAATATCGACTCCTATAATAAGTATTTAAAATTTGAAACCCCCCCACTCGGCAATATTTGATTTTCAGTCGGCAGAATGGAAATTATTTTCGCCTGAATTAAACCAAATTGTTTTAAAACGAAGAGAGGAAAATCAAAAATAAACGTCAAATTATTAGTTAACAAAAATTTGGAATTTCAAATTCTTGTCGGCAATTTTAAGGACTACACCCCCCATGATTTTTTCCTGAGATCGTCCCTGGTTAAATCTCCAACAAGGTACCAGAGAATCATGTACATGCTCTTTTCGAGATATTATCAAAAATAAAATAAAATAAATATATATATATATAAATTGATAAAAAATAATTTTTTTTTTTTAAAATCCGTTCGTGTATATTTGAAATATTTTTAATACAAAAAAAAAAAAAAAAATAGCGCTAACGTAACCTTGGGGCGCGCGCAGCGCAACGCGCGTTATCGTAACGCGGAAACCGACAAAAACATCGTATCGAACGCGCGCCGCCGCCCGACCGCTTTGCGCCGTCGAACGATTTGTTTTTTTTTCTTCCGTTGATAACGTCCGTCGCTCGATTATCAAATAATTGTTATTATTGCAATGACGCGCGCGGCGTAGTACGTAATTTCTCGTTTTTTTTCTTCTTTTTCCTTCTTTATTTCTTTTTTTTTTTTTCAGTTGTACTAGCCGCGTATTACTGTTGTTTTTTGTGTGCTTGCGCGGTAAATATTTTATTATATTGATGGTGACGGCGGAACGACTCGTCGGATAATTATTGTCATCGGTCATCAAAAAGGTATGATTTTATCTGGTACGATTGTAAGAAAACGAATAATGTTTTGAACGCGAGCGGTCGGTGTACGGTTGTAAGAGAATCACGCGCGTTCGCTCGACCTCCGGACAATCGAATCGTTGTCGGTCGTTGCGGCTAAAGTTCTTTTCACTGCACCGCGACAACGCTGAAATACGACACGAGTTTCGACGAAATAGATACCGTTGTTTAATCGAACGTGCGCGCGCTTACCGTCGTGATATTTCGAACGCACTCGGAACGCCCGTGTCACTCGTGGTGAATCCGAGTGCCGAAAATAATACGTTTACTTGTTTGGACAACTGCTGCGTTTGTCACTATTGGATTTATAATTATTTCTAGTAGTGCCATCGAATTTACTTACAATAACTGCGCAAAATAAACTGTTCAATTTTGTACGATACTGTCTGTAACAAATAGTGTATTATTTGCAAGTGTAATTACTTAACAGTCCAAACGAATTCCATTAGATTTTCAAAATCAAATCGCGACTAAATCGAAAGTCAAATAAATTTCTTATACTAACATAGTGACGTACGTACGTACGTAGTTGGTACTTCGTAATCGTACCCGCAGTGAGTAGTTGTTAGTGACTGGTTAAGACATTTCTTTTTTTTTTTTAATTCGTTCAATCAGAAATGTATATTGCGTTTTTGAAAAGTTCGAAACCAGTCAAACTGAATACAATCGGCTAAACTGACATGTAACGTTTTGATAGAATGCAAGTATTCATTTAATACCTAATTCTTTACATTTATCCACCTTTGTGTTGAAAATATAATAAGCGCAATTTTTTTTTTCCATATAAATCTACTTACTAGTGTCTTTAAACATTCACAATTTCAATTTATCTCCTATCCTATAAATGTATGTATTGTGATCTACGTAATGCATACATTCTTGCAGTATGAAAGATTTACTCGGTAATCGATATAAAATGGGTATCACAGTATCAGTGTCCAAGAGGGGCACCAGAGTCTGGACCTCTTGGACCCTGCCGTATATAAATACCTATTTATAAAAATTGTTTATTTTACATGGAGACATTTGAACTGTTTTTTTTTTTTTTACATTATAATTACGTTCGCATTAATTTTGACGTTATAAAAGACTTAGTAGGTATTTAATTAAATTTTTCATGTTAAAATAATTATAGTCTTTGGAACCCCTTGGCTTTGAAAAAATTCTAGTTGCTCTACTGCACAGTGTCTTACATTTACAGTAATTTGAGACATTCTATAAAACCAATGAATCCACTTTTCTCTTTTAATAATACGAATAAGTGATTATTAGTTTTTACAACATTGTGTTTATTTAGTTAAATTTATATCTTAATAATCAAATATTATATACATATATAGATTCTTCTTCTTGGGTATTAACGGCCACTAGGACCATCCCGTCACACAACCAATCCTCCAATTCTTCCTGTCAGCTCTTCTCGCTTTCCAGTCTGGACCTCCATTTAGAGATTCTACATATATATTATATACATATAGATTACTTTTTGAAAATGGGGAAAACTAGTGAAATCTAATTTCGACTAATTACAATAAATACGAATTGTCAAACAATTTTAATCTTAGTTATTAATTATTATATAATGAGTTACATTAAAACGTATACATTTTATTTATATTGTCATTTTTTTTTTTCAGATGATTTTATACAACCAAATTCTGAAGAAAGTACACGCGGGACCGTATTTCAACAATCTACTACATTGACAGCAAAAATGTGGCCTCCAGTATGTTATTAACAAATTTTTACATTAAACATAAAACATAAACTAATACTCATTCGTAACTTATTTATCAATATTTTGATTATTTTTTTAATAATTCATTTGAATATTATGTTAACACATCTCAAATTACTCTAAAAGAATGTTTTATTTGTTATTTATATGTGTTTTATGGACAAAATAGCGATATCACATTATGCAAATCTTAAACTGTGATATTTGATTTGAATTCAGTGTTAGAACGTTTATTAACGAAATTGAAGAGAAGAATGTTTTCAAAGAGGCATATCGTAGTCATTTTGTAAAATATTGTTTGACATAGAAATTACATCTATTTAAAATGTTTAACTCTCGGTACATAATAATAATTTATCAGAAAATATTTTTCTGTTCTAATCTGGTAGGTATTTAACGTAAATGCCTCATTTTAAGTTTTGCATTATATGATTTCACTACTTTGTTGGACATTTAGATAGACATCGTCATAAATTGTATATTTATTTTTTAGTGGAAAAAAAAACAATTTAATTATTATTGTTATGCTTACTATCTAACTAAATAATAAATATGTATTTTTTAAATTAAATTTATACATTGGTGTATACTGTATAATGATGATTTGGCTCGAATAAAGTTTACTATTTTGATCACTTGTGTCATTGTAGCTTCGAGATTTAAATTTAACTTGCAACACAACACACTTTGATGGATAATGCAGTGATAAGATATTATCTTGTTATTGCATTTCGGATTAATAATTAGTCTCTGAACAAAACCTTTTTATTTCCAATCATCGATGGCGCGCCGTCTGTTGTTAATGAAATAAGTTTTTCATATCTAATTTATATTTTCGAAATATTCTATAACAGCTTTATATATGTCATCACCACAAGTGGTCCTAACAGTGGTAAAATAGTTAATATTTCTTCAACAAACTGTTCACTGGTATTGTCGAAATATCGTACAAAATACACAACTGAGCTGTATCCGTCTTATCACACGATTCATCCATAGCTAAAGCATAATAATCCGAGGCCGATAAAGATTGTATTAAATTAGAATGATTTTCCTTTGCTAATAGTTCTGTATTTCAGTATTTGAAGACGTAGATAACGGAATATTACGAATAGTCTCCATAATATCGTTTTTACTATCAAATAACGCATTTCCAGCTTCAATCATACATTCTTTGATTATATCAGCATCGGTAAACGGTTTCATGTGTTTAGTAAGTATCCATGAAATACGCATAGAAGCCTCTGTACATTTTCTTGTTCACTCATTGCCTTGTTAATAATTTGAGTCGATGTTGAATAAGATAAATATAAACTCTCAATTTTGGATTTACGAAGATTACTTCCTACCTGGTATTTTTCACTAAATGATTTGTGTTTAGTCTCATAATGTCTTTTCAGATTTGAACTTTTGATGATAGCTACTGTTTGTTGACAAATCAAACAAACAGGTAAAGCTCCAACGCGGTTAGGTAATGTAAAGCAATATAAATCAGTCCATTCTGCGAGAAACTGTCGATTTTCAGCTTCTACTTTTCTTTTTTTTCTTTCCATATTCAAAATTTGTACAAGAAAAACTAATAATCGAACACGAACGTCAAGTATAGGGTATATAACGATCTTATCATACGTCATATAATATTTATTCACAATGCAAAATACACTGGTCTAAACAAAATATGAAGTGGTAATATTTAATATATTATATATTATATTTATTAAAATAAAGTTCTGAAAAAAACTATATAATACCTGCATTTCCCAATAAATTGTGTTATTAAAAATTGCTATTTGAAATTTTATGCCTTACGAGAAGTTGTAACTGCTCAATTAATAACCGATTCAAATACCCTAGTACTTAAGTGGTAATTTTGCATTTAATGATTATAATAATGTATACTTACTTCTTAAAAGTGTTACCTGTTGTTTCGTACTATTTTGTCTTAAAAATATTATGTAAAACAGATAAAATTTCAATGAAAATATAATATTACATTTCTAAATTTAAAATATGCAAAATAAAACTAATATTATGTTAATACGTATTGTCTGTTATAAGTTTTCGGATAACAAAGGTATATTTAATATGTATGAAATTAAAATTAAATTTCATTCATATTTTAGACCTACTTATAACCCAAGTACCAATTCTATTTAGTACTGTTTATAGAAAACTTTTAATTATTTACTGTGCATTTTATATTCATGTTTTCTATTTACACTATAAGTAGAAATAAAAAATCAAGTTACATCCATCTACATTTCTTAATTTTATTTATCAATACACCAAAAATAAATACTTATGTTTATTTAGTATAAAATTGTAGCAATAATAAACAATATTTAGAGCAAAGTGAAAAAATATTATTTTTAGTCATTAAATATAATGTATGTTTTTTTTATGGCTAGTTTACTCGATTTATTCATCAGTACATAGTTTAATATGTTTGTTATAATCTAATAAAACACAAATATTTATTTTCAATAATAATTCAACGTGCATTTTTAAATTGAATAACATTAAATTGCAATATTTTTATTAAAATATACACTGTCCACAGTTTTTATGAGAATTGGGAAAACTTTTGAAATAATTGTAATAAATAAATAATAATATTTTATTTTTTGCAGGATATTTCTGGTGGTTTTGATTGGAATTTGAATATTTTTGGTTGGCAACTGGATAAAAATCAACTTTCAATTGTCATAACGTGCGCTATTGCTGTTATAATATTAAGTTCAATAACTATTGTGTTCATAATTTGGTATTGCTGTTTTTGTAGGAAAAAAATAGGTAAATATTAAATATATTATTATAATAAATGTTATGCTTTTTACTAATTGTTTTTTTTTTTTTTCAGTGCAAAAAAGCGATGAAGAAGATCAAAGAAGCAATTCAAATATACCCGGGTAATTTTGAAAAATATATATATATATTTTTTTTAAACATCTGTGATCACGTAGCCGTCAATTATGTAACCTGTAGTTTTATGGTCTTATTTTATGAACCATAAAACTTCAACTGGGACCTCCGTTCCCTGTAGTTTATTGTGTTTAGATTCTGACCCAAACATAAAACATTAGTTTTATCATCGACATGAATTTTTAAATTATTGAATTACTTAACTGCAAGCAGATATTTAATCCAATTATGGCAGTTTATGTAAAGAATGAAAAAATTTACCTCATACTAAATATAAATAAAATATATATTAAATATATACCCGTCAATCATTTTATATATGTACGTAAGTATGTAAACTAATTTTTCTTGTTTATCACGCAGGTATTCCACAGTGTTCCTAGACCCCAAAACTGGAAGTTTTGTGTACAGTAATCGCATTGTCGAATTGTTTCCTGAAAGAGAAGGTTCTCCCGATCATTGGTTTTTCAATGATCAAGGCGAAGAACTAGCAAATACAAACACAGTACCGCGTTCTGCTTCCGTACCGCCAGCAAAACAACTCCAATCATTTGTAAATTGCAGATTTATTAAGAAAATAAAATAAAACTGATATATTATTAACAATGCCATCATTTTTACAGGATCCTTGTATACGTGAAATTAAAGAATTCATAAGCAATGATACATTCGATGTGCCAGATGTGCATTATATTGACAATGAAACCCAGAACGACCCTTGCCATTCACCAAACGCTGTACCTCAGATCTCTGAATTTAACCCTCATCAGTTTACTTCCAGCAGTAGTGAGTATATCTGTTATGGATCCTAAGTTCACACTTAAGAAAATACAAACTTATTTAAATTGCACTTGATCCATTTTTTCTCTCCTTATTATTATATGTGTCAGGTAAATGATTGTTTATTCAAATTAGATCTAACATGTCATGTGATCAAGTATAAACAGATTTATCAGTAGGCAATATTCAGTTTTATAATGTATGCAAAATTACAATCGAGTTAACTTTTTAGCTTGTTTATATTTTTATTATAAATAAATTAGAAAGTAACTGTTTTATTTTTATAACCATTTTTCTGATAGCGTATTTAATATGTAATTTAACTAGGTTTTTAAAAAATGCAATTAATTAAGTGTTTTCAACTATTACATATTTTTATTTGACAAAGCTATTTAAATATTTAAAATATAATTTAGCATTTGTAATAATTACGATTTTACAAGAAAAAGATAAATGTTTAGACAATTTTTAAAAAAAAACTGAATTTTATTAGTTTTAGACAATTGCTATAAATGGGATGGAAAGTCAGTTACGCTGCGAACGAGAAGTCTTCCAACGCATGTGCGAAACAAAAAACGGCCATTCTCAACATCTGACAACCTATCGGAACTTTATGCTAAGGTATGTACAACCATTTGTATAATTATTTATTGAACTATTATTATGTAAATGTAATTTTTTTTCCCTAGGTAAATTTTAGTAAAAAGAGGAAAAATCGCATGAGAAATGATGAAGCTGCCATAATCGCCATGAGCAAATCCAGAAGTCAGTTCCTCAACAACAAAGATACAGATATATTAGTGGACAATGAGGCTGTAATTGTTTACGATGAACGGACTGCTTTATAACAATACAATGTTTTATATCTGTACTATAATATGTATTAATATTATAAAGAAGTGTTTATCCGAACAACAGGGTTATTACCAATACACGTCATAATAACATCCATGTGTAGTGTAAAGCGCTGTCGCTATGTTATAATTGGTCTCTTGATGAGCGCTTTTAAACAATAATACACTTAAATTTAATAATATTTCTTTTAATCTCAATTATTATTATTTTTATATTCCGTTATTGTTACAATAATTATGTACATTATTGTCAAATTAATTGATTAAAAAAATTAATAAGAATAACGTGTAAATGTATTACCGTGTTTTTTTATATTGTATTTCAATAAATAAAAATTTATCATTACATTGAAACAAACAGAAGAAAAAACAGTATTTATTTTCTGTGTGTAAAACAAAACCAATGAATAATATGCATAAATATTTTATTATTAAAGAATTTATATACCAAACATGCTTTATTTCAATTAATACTTGTTACACTTGTTAATTTAACAAATCTCCATTAAACTTGATTCATTGCCAATTTTGGTTGTATCGAAATTATTACAAATTGTAAATAATTATATTTTGTTTTTTCCTAGTAGACAAATTTTTGAGCCAAATAAGTAAAAAATTCAAATAATATATAACATTAGTAACCCCAGTGCTTATTTTAAGAAGCGCTCTAAACTTAATACTCAACTGAAGAATTTTCGTATGTTGTATACTTAACAGTTACTTATTTTGTGCAAATCATTTCAAATGTCATCTGGGGTAAAAAAAAAAAGACAAACAAATCTAAATATTTGTTTAACATTTCAATTTGTCATACACAAGTCTTTTTGTTGTTGTTAAATATGCTACATTAATGAGTTAATTTTATATATTTTATAAACGTATTCAATTATTTTGTATCATTGCATTTGTGTACCAAATACAGACAAATCTACTCTGTCTGTTGTAGCCTGTAATAGGTACCCGACTGCGCACGTACGTTGTCAAATGAAAATGAATTTGTAATTTTATTCGATTCTAATATAAAACTTTATCTGTTATAATAATTGCTTTAAGGAAAAAGGCGTGTAATGTAATAATTAACGAAAAGGCAATTACGACACGGTACTTAAAAAATTATTAACAGATTTATCATCACTGGCCGTAATTTTTGTATTAATGGTTTTATTATTATCACTACAGCTGGACTTTTTACATTAAATTTATCGCAAAACGACATTAATAATATTTTAAATTGAAACTAACAGACTATTCTGATAACACATATTATACATTACAAATGAACATTTCTTAAATTAGAGCTATGCTGTTTTCATTCAGTATTATGTAAAATGTTTTAACTAAAATAAGCTCCGATTATCTGGAGGCATGCCCCTTTTTTGAAATTTAAATAATTAACTTTTTCATATATAGAATCAAGCTTGTAAATGAGTTCATTTATATTATAATTAAATTTTTCAGACTATCATATTTTGTGTAATAAAATTAATTTACAGTATAAATAATAAAAGAAGATTTTTATTTACTACTAGACATTAATAAAATATTATATTTTATTCCATGTTATCTATACCTGTAAATCATTTGAAAGTAAAATGATACATTTTATTAATTTTTTAAGTCAGCATTCAACCACTATTTTTTTTTATTATTATAACTCAATTGTACTTCTTAACACACACTCATCCTAAATTTTATTTCTGGTTAAGCCTCTGTATATTATAAAGGTGAAATACATATTATTATATTTTAATGATAAATTTGTAAAAGAAAAAAGTAAATAAAGTACCTATTTTAGAATTTTTTTTACAATTGTATATCAAATTTAATTAATATACATATTCAATTTTAATCTAGATAAAATATAGTGGTTATTTTTTTAAAAATACTAAAGATTAAATCAAAATCATAATTGTCATAAAAATTGTAAATATAAACAAATATATATCCTTTGAAGTATTACACAATACTTAATAGGTGTAGTTGGTTAAAGACAAAGGTTATATGACTTGATCAAAATAAATATCCACATTAATAATAATAGAAGGTAAATTTGCTCGTTTATTATTCTTTACTTAAATATTTTATAACAATAAGATGTTTGAAGAAAACAAGGAAAAATCTGTCTTATACATACATTTATGTTTACATTAACTTAAATGGAATATTTCAATTAAATAATATCTATATGTGTACAATATGTTTTGCATTCAACTACAGAAATAATACAATATTCAAGTCATTTGTTCTGTGTTTGACCACAGCGACTACTATTATTTGCAAACAAAATATATTACTTTTATGAAACTAAATTAGCAAAAATTACAGTGTTGATTTTCTAATTAATTAGTGCAAATAGAGCTATGTACGTTTTATAACAAATTCAAGTAATAACTATTAAACATTTTTTTTTTTTTGCATTTTTAAAAACTGAAATCAGCAAAACGTCTTATACAACAATGAATTGTTGGTAGTAAGAAGTTACAACATAAATTCAAAAAACTATATGAATCTGATGGTCTCGATTAAATGCTTATTAAATGTACAATATTGAAAATAATAATCCAAACCCAATAATTTATCATGAATTATTCAAAATGATTTACTGTATATATAAACAAAAATTCAGCAGAAATATTCAATAATTAAAAAAAAAAAATTTATAAAATAAAACAATTTGTGTATCAATAATTGTATGAAATAAATGATTCATTTAAAATTTCAAACTATAAAAATAATATTTTTAATACAAAATAATAGCTTAATATGCAAATAGTATAGTACATCATTCAAATTAATTAATTTTAAGAACACATAAATCTGTATGATAATTATTAACAGACATGTAAAATCATTTATTTCATCATATAGATATAATTTAAAATATGACAGGTTAAACTGAATAGATTGTACAATTGTATGTATTATTGAATAAATAATAAACTTATTACCAAACTAAAATTTAAAAAATTAATACAAACTCATCAAAAACTTCTACAGAACAGAAAAAAAGTTTATTATTTAAAAGCTTAAATTTACCTTGTTTTATATAATTATTATGTAAGGATTGACCTATTCATTTCGTGCAATACGATTGTATTGTAAATATCATTTATCTGGAGCTTCAAGACCAGCATGGCACATCAAGTCAGAAATGTTCTTTTCTAAATCATCAATGCGTGTGCCCATATCATCTAGTATTTATTAATTAAGAAATATGAACAACATTTTTATTCCTATTAGATTAGATTATTACATTAGATTAAAAGTGTATATATATATATATATATTATATATAATAATAATAATAATAATAATAAAAAAGGATATTTTTTGATAATATTTGTTCAGACATTGCTTGGAATTTGTCTTTCATCTGCTGCAAAACGGCTTGAATCTGAAAAATATATTTCCATTAAACGTCGTACCCATAATTTAAAAACTAATACAAAGAAGAGTTTTGTCCATTAGGAAAAAATATACATTTAGTTAAAATATCGTTTGTTAAGAAACACAACACAAGTATAGAAAATTGAGATTTTATACTTTAAAACACCACTCTATCCTAACACTGATAAATGTTGATAAACAATTTAAAATTTTAAATAAACGATAAATTGTGTTGAAAATACGACTGGACGAAGCTACATAAAAGCGTATGAACAGAATTTGTAATGTGTATTCAATACAGTACATTATGCAAGGATACGTCGCAGTACGTTATCAATTCGACTACCTCGAATAATGTTATCACAACGACTTAAAATGACTACATACGTGTCCAAAATAAAAGCATTATTTGCCATTCACATTTTATACGAGTGTTAACCGAAATGAATTTTACATTCCTAGTGAACCAGTCGAGACGGTTTTCAAATCGATTAGTCGAACAACGTACTGTACGTTTCAGTGAATAAATCTGAAATCGAAATGCGTTTAACGGAGTAGGCGATGAAAGACGTAAGTATCGGTATAATGTCAACGGGGACGGCTTGGCGAATCGAACGACGAAACAACAAACGAATCGACACGCGAGGCAACGGTACGAGAGCCGAATCGCGAAGGACAAAAAAATTGTCTAAAACGTCGAGTAACCCTGTCTCGGCGGTGAACGTAACAACCGTACACGGACATTTGTCCGAGTCCGTTTCAAACGTTTCTTTTCGACCGAACGTATTCGACAAACACCGACAGACGTGTGTTCATCACACACGACGACACTTTCGCGTCGTCGATCGCCGCACAAGTAATTCGGACACACTCGACTTACGTGTTCGTTCATCTCGTCCAACGACTTCCTTTCAAAGGTGCCGGACGCTTCGTTGCCGTCCACGTCCCCTTCCGAAGTCTCCGCTTCGTTGAAATCGCACATAGCGCCGACGCGATTCGTCTCGTCGTCCGCAAGTCAAGTCGGGTCGTATCAACGAAGAAGTACGGCGGTGAACGGCGTGCGTTTATAACAGCGCAAAACACAGTGAAACGAGCGACGGAACGAACAATGGACCGAAGAGACGCGCGAGACGGATAAAAAAAAAAAAACAATTTACGCGTGTGGTGGTTGCATAAAACGTTATTATCTATTATCTGTGCACACGACCGCGGTCGTTGGAGGCTTATCACCAGTAACCGCTACGACCACGGAGCGGTAAACGCGGCGCGGGCGTTTCAAAAAAAAAAGCACCGGAGTCCGCCGAGGGAAACGTTGAAAATGTCTCGTTCGTTCGACTCGAATTATTATTCGATTTCGTTGAACGCACTACACCGGAAAATCAAACTCTAGTCCGCCTCATGCGAACAGCAAATAGTTATCCCTCCTTCCTTTTTTTTTATGAAACTATGAAATGTTTTATATAAACTTTAAAGGTACGCACACAATTGTCCTTGTACAGTATATTACCATTGTTTCACCGATAATCCGGAATTTGTTCGTTAGTCTGAATGACACACTGGTTTTTTTCACATAAATAAATGACAATATTTTAGATTATTTTTTGGTCTTTTCATTGAAATAAACGCATAACTATTAACTTAATTATTTCCATAATACTAAAAATAATAAATGTTCTGTTAAAATATAAAGGTATTTTTATTTTGTTTACAAAGTTACAATAATTATTAGGTGAACTATCTAATTGTACAGAATTTTTTAATTAAAATAAAATATTATGAATGTATTATAAAATATGTAAATATATCAGCTATTTGGATCCGTTTCATTGCATTTCTTGGTTGAGCAATGCTGGGATAAAACGTACCTTTTACACCAAAACTCTGAAGTTTTTTCATTTTAGTAAAGCGTACGGGTATGTTAGAAAGAATTTAAAAAAATATTCTTCCTCGCCAAAAGGCTATAACTAAACAATATAAAGTAGTGGTAATGGGAATTAATGGACATTGAAAACTAATACAACAATTATATATTTCCAAATATTAGTAAAAATTTGTCTAATTTAAATAAACATAATTATATATTAATTATTATTATAATAATTAAGACGTATTTCAAAATTCCTGCAAAACCCAAGAAATTTGTAACAATGTGTACAATAAAATGTATAAATTTAACATTAACATTTTATAAACTTAAAAATTTGTACAAAATATTTTGTAAACACTTTTATTTTTAAATTGTTGAAATATTAATAATGTAATATAAGTTTTAGTATGTATTGAAAAATACTGTTGTATCGAAATTATTACAAATTGTAAATAATTATATTTTGTTTTTTCCTAGTAGACAAATTTTTGAGCCAAATAAGTAAAAAATTCAAATAATATATAACATTAGTAACCCCAGTGCTTATTTTAAGAAGTGCTCTAAACTTAATACTCAACTGAAGAATTTTCGTATGTTGTATACTTAACAGTTACTTATTTTGTGCAAATCATTTCAAATGTCATCTGGGGCAAAAAAAAAAAGACAAACAAATCTAAATATTTGTTTAACATTTCAATTTGTCATACACAAGTCTTTTTGTTGTTGTTAAGTATGCTACATTAATGAGTTAATTTTATATATTTTATAAACGTATTCAATTATTTTGTATCATTGCATTTGTGTACCAAATACAGACAGATCTACTCTGTCTGTTGTAGCCTGTAATAGGTACCCGACTGCGCACGTACGTTGTCAAATGAAAATGAATTTGTAATTTTATTCGATTCTAATATAAAACTTTATCTGTTATAATAATTGCTTTAAGGAAAAAGGCGTGTAATGTAATAATTAACGAAAAGGCAATTACGACACGGTACTTAAAAAATTATTAACAGATTTATCATCACTGGCCGTAATTTTTGTATTAATGGTTTTATTATTATCACTACAGCTGGACTTTTTACATTAAATTTATCGCAAAACGACATTAATAATATTTTAAATTGAAACTAACAGACTATTCTGATAACACATATTATGCATTACAAATGAACATTTCTTAAATTAGAGCTATGCTGTTTTCATTCAGTATTATGTAAAATGTTTTAACTAAAATAAGCTCCAATTATCTGGAGGCATGCCCCTTTTTTGAAATTTAAATAATTAACTTTTTCATATATAGAATCAAGCTTGTAAATGAGTTCATTTATATTATAATTAAATTTTTCAGACTATCATATTTTGTGTAATAAAATTAATTTACAGTATAAATAATAAAAAGAAGATTTTTATTTACTACTAGACATTAATAAAATATTATATTTTATTCCATGTTATCTATACCTGTAAATCATTTGAAAGTAAAATGATACATTTTATTAATTTTTTAAGTCAGCATTCAACCACTATTTTTTTTATTATTATAACTCAATTGTACTTCTTAACACACACTCATCCTAAATTTCATTTCTGGTTAAGCCTCTGTATATTATAAAGGTGAAATACATATTATTATATTTTTAATGATAAATTTGTAAAAGAAAAAAGTAAATAAAGTACCTATTTTAGAATTTTTTTTTACAATTGTATATCAAATTTAATTAATATACATATTCAATTTTAATCTAGATAAAATATAGTGGTTATTTTTTTAAAAATACTAAAGATTAAATCAAAATCATAATTGTCATAAAAATTGTAAATATAAACAAATATATATCCTTTGAAGTATTACACAATACTTAATAGGTGTAGTTGGTTAAAGACAAAGGTTATATGACTTGATCAAAATAAATATCCACATTAATAATAATAGAAGGTAAATTTGCTCGTTTATTATTCTTTACTTAAATATTTTTATAACAATAAGATGTTTGAAGAAAACAAGGAAAAATCTGTCTTATACATACATTTATGTTTACATTAACTTAAATGGAATATTTCAATTAAATAATATCTATATGTGTACAATATGTTTTGCATTCAACTACAGAAATAATACAATATTCAAGTCATTTGTTCTGTGTTTGACCACAGCGACTACTATTATTTGCAAACAAAATATATTACTTTTTATGAAACTAAATTAGCAAAAATTACAGTGTTGATTTTCTAATTAATTAGTGCAAATAGAGCTATGTACGTTTTATAACAAATTCAAGTAATAACTATTAAACATTTTTTTTTTTTTGCATTTTTAAAAACTGAAATCAGCAAAACGTCTTATACAACAATGAATTGTTGGTAGTAAGAAGTTACAACATAAATTCAAAAAACTATATGAATCTGATGGTCTCGATTAAATGCTTATTAAATGTACAATATTGAAAATAATAATCCAAACCCAATAATTTATCATGAATTATTCAAAATGATTTACTGTATATATAAACAAAATTCAGCAGAAATATTCAATAATTAAAAAAAAAATTTATAAAATAAAACAATTTGTGTATCAATAATTGTATGAAATAAATGATTCATTTAAAATTTCAAACTATAAAAATAATATTTTTAATACAAAATAATAACTTAATATGCAAATAGTATAGTACATCATTCAAATTAATTAATTTTTAAGAACACATAAATCTGTATGATAATTATTAACAGACATGTAAAATCATTTATTTCATCATATAGATATAATTTAAAATATGACGGGTTAAACTGAATAGATTGTACAATTGTATGTATTATTGAATAAATAATAAACTTATTACCAAACTAAAATTTAAAAAAATTAATACAAACTCATCAAAAAACTTCTACAGAACAGAAAAAAAAGTTTATTATTTAAAAGCTTAAATTTACCTTGTTTTATATAATTATTATGTAAGGATTGACCTATTCATTTCGTGCAATACGATTGTATTGTAAATATCATTTATCTGGAGCTTCAAGACCAGCATGGCACATCAAGTCAGAAATGTTCTTTTCTAAATCATCAATGCGTGTGCCCATATCATCTAGTATTTATTAATTAAGAAATATGAACAACATTTTATTCCTATTAGATTAGATTATTACATTAGATTAAAGTGTATATATATATATATATATATATATATATATATATATATAAATTTAATAATAATAATAATAATAATAAAAAGGATATTTTTGATAATATTTGTTCAGACATTGCTTGGAATTTGTCTTTCATCTGCTGCAAAACGGCTTGAATCTGAAAATATATTTCCATTAAGCGTCGTACCCATAATTTAAAACTAATACAAAGAAGAGTTTTGTCCATTAGGAAAAATATACATTTAGTTAAAATATCGTTTGTTAAGAAACACAACACAAGTATAGAAAATTGAGATTTTATACTTTAAAACACCACTCTATCCTAACACTGATAAATGTTGATAAACAATTTAAAATTTTAAATAAGCGATAAATTGTGTTGAAAATACGACTGGATGAAGCTACATAAAAGCGTATGAACAGAATTTGTAATGTGTATTCAATACAGTACATTATGCAAGGATACGTCATGCAATCGTTATCAATTCGACTACCTCGAATAATGTTATCAACGACTTAAAATGACTACATACGTGTCCAAAATAAAAGCATTATTTGCCATTCACATTTTATACGAGTGTTAACGAAATGAATTTTACATTCCTAGTGAACCCAGTCGAGGCGGTTTTCAAATCGATTAGTCGAACAACGTACTGTACGTTTCAGTGAATAAATCTGAAATCGAAATGCGTTTAACGGAGTAGGCGATGAAAGACGTAAATATCGGTATAATGTCAGCGGGACGGCTTGGCGAATCGAACAGCGAAACAACAAACGAATCGACACGCGAGGCAGCGGTGCGAGAGCCGAATCGCGAAGGATAAAAAATTGTCTAAAACGTCGAGTAACCCTGTCTCGGCGGTGAACGTAACAACCGTACACGGACATTTGTCCGAGTCCGTTTCAAACGTTTCTTTTCGACCGAGCGTATTCGACAAACACCGACAGACGTGTGTTCATCACACGACGACACTTTCGCGTCGTCGATCGCCGCACAAGTAATTCGGACACACTCGACTTACGTGTTCGTTCATCTCGTCCAACGACTTCCTTTCAAAGGTGCCGGACGCATCGTTGCCGTCCACGTCCCCTTCCGAAGTCTCCGCTTCGTTGAAATCGCACATAGCGCCGACGCGATTCGTCTCGTCGTCCGCAAGTCAAGTCGGGTCGTATCAACGAAGAAGTACGGCGGTGAACGGCGTGCGTTTATAACAGCGCAAAACACAGTGAAACGAGCGACGGAACGAACAATGGACCGAAGAGACGCGCGAGACGGATAAAAAAAAAAAAACAATTTACGCGTGTGGTGGTTGCATAAAACGTTATTATCTATTATCTGTGCACACGACCGCGGTCGTTGGAGGCTTATCACCAGTAACCGCTACGACCACGGAGCGGTAAACGCGGCGCGGGCGTTTCAAAAAAAAAAAAAAGCACCGGAGTCCGCCGAGGGAAACGTTGAAAATGTCTCGTTCGTTCGACTCGAATTATTATTCGATTTCGTTGAACGCACTACACCGGAAAATCAAACTCTAGTCCGCCTCATGCGAACAGCAAATAGTTATCCCTCTTTCCTTTTTTTTTTTATGAAACTATGAAATGTTTTATATAAACTTTAAAGGTACGCACACAATTGTCCTTGTACAGTATATTACCATTGTTTCACCGATAATCCGGAATTTGTTCGTTAGTCTGAATGACACACTGGTTTTTCACATAAATAAATGACAATATTTTAGATTATTTTTGGTCTTTTCATTGAAATAAACGCATAACTATTAACAATTATTTCCATAATACTAAAAATAATAAATGTTCTGTTAAAATATAAAGGTATTTTTATTTTGTTTACAAAGTTACAATAATTATTAGGTGAACTATCTAATTGTACAGAATTTTTAATTAAAATAAAATATTATGAATGTATTATAAAATATGTAAATATATCAGCTATTTGGATCCGTTTCATTGCATTTCTTGGTTGAGCAATGCTGGGATAAAACGTACCTTTACACCAAAACTCTGAAGTTTTTCATTTTAGTAAAGCGTACGGGTATGTTAGAAAAATTAAAAAATGTTCTTCCTCGCCAAAAGGCTATAACTAAACAATATAAAGCAGTGGTAATGGGAATTAATGGACATTGAAAACTAATACAACAATTATATATTTCCAAACATTAGTAAAAATTTGTCTAATTTAAATAAACATAATTATATTAATTATTATTATAATAATTAAGACGTATTTCAAAATTCCTGCAAAACCAAGAAATTTGTAACAATGTGTACAATAAAATGTATAAATTTAACATTAACATTTTATAAACTTAAAATTTATACAAAATATTTTGTAAACACTTTTATTTTTAAATTGTTGAAATATTAATAATGTAATATAAGTTTTTAGTATGTATTGAAAAATACTGTTGTGGCATTGATTAAATATACATAGATAGCCCACGCTGTATAAATTTTCGGCAACGATTTTCGAGTGGATTTGGATCTGAGATATTTTAGTTCAGGATTTGTGACACCAGGGTGCGTTTTAATTTTAAATTGTAACCGGGTTTCTCGATCAAGGCAGTGATAATTTAATTGATAAGAAAAATACAATAACAATCATACCTATTATTATTACGAAATTGAAATACAAAACTGATAAACGGACAATTTATTTTTGTAAAGTTATAAAAGTTAATAAAATTAAAATATTTAAATTATGGCTCGTGGAAATAAGTGCGTCTATTATTTATGCGGAAAAAGCCCAAGAAATTATCCGCATTTGAGTTTATTTGGGTTCCCTAAAGACCAAAATAGATTAAGAAAATGGATTCTAAACTCAGGTACCTAATACAGGATTAACTTTATAAATTAACTTGGTGCTCATACATTGCCTAATATAATATATACTATCTACATTACTTCTGCAATGTACCTATTGTATACTTTGGTAGCCGTCCCATGTTGAATTAGTATTAAAAATATTAAAATATTAGTTTTTGCAATAGGTACTATTCATATAAATTGATTTAGCTATATGATACTTTTTTTTACAACTTTGTATATATGTATTAAAATATACAATTAAGCCAAAGAATGTTAAGTAAAATAAAGAAAAATATAAAATTGCATTAAATTTGTTTATTTACTACTGGTTTCGACAAAAGAAAAATTTAACATATTTATATATTATTTTTCTATTGTATATGAGTAGTAACATTGATTATGTAATATAATATTATAATAGTATCTATTATTATTATTATTATTGATACAAAGATAATAAACTAATATTAATGAAATAATGAACATAGAAACCTAGAAAGAGCGAAGGTAGATACGACCAATTGGTCTGACCAAAATTATTTTAATTGAACTTGAACAATTATTATTATTATTGATATATAACAAGGCTCTCTAGTAGTACCTATCTCAAAAACTTATATGTGAATGGTATTCATTATTTAATAGTTGAATAAAATGTATTATGTATCTAAAATAATTTTCTTTATACATGTTTATACTATATTTATATTAGCACCATTAATATGTTATAGTATATATAATACATTCAAGGACTTATTGGTATATATTTTTATAGGAAATGTTGATCTTATACATCTTGAAATTGAAGATTTAAAAAAAAGAAAATTTGTTCTGATCACTTTTTGCCTGAGGATTATGTTAATCTTTCCAAAAGACTTTTTAAAGCGAACTGCAGTACCGTACTTTATCAATCTGTAATACCTTTTCATGACTGCTCTCCAAAATATTCATATACAAGTTTACATCTTAAAAATAAAAATTAACGACTGTAAATTTACCTTCAACTTCTGTTATGACACAAATTACAAAATCACCATCTTCAAATTTCTCAACACCTAAAAAACTTTAAATAGATCAGAATATTTCAATGTTAACTCATCAGCTGGTTTCAAACTTGATTGTGACTCACCAGATTCAATTCACCTACAAACGCCAACCAAATCTACATACTCATTAGTAGGATCAAATGACAGTACACCAATTATTACTCCAAAAACTCAATCTTGGTTAAATAGTACACTGAATATGCCAGAATCAGCAGTTCCATTAAATAAAAAAATTCAATCACTTACTCAGACTATCAATAAACAAACAAATGATCTAAAAAAAATGAAAAAAAAACTTGAATATAAACAAAAGTTATTAATTTATAAACGCTCAACTATTGCAAAGCTTACAAAAAGTGTAAAAACTGCCAGACATTTGTTCAAAAATAAAAATGTTTTTAATTCGTTAAGTTTGCCTTCAACTGATTCTCAAACACTAGTAAATATGCAATTCCGTCAAAGTACCAGTAGAAAACCATGGACAATTAAAGAAAAATATTTCTCTCTTAGACTTTACTATAAATCACCAACTGCATACAAATATTTGAGATCAACACAAATAAATTTACCAGGATTAGCCACAATTAAGCGTTGGGTTGGTGCTTCTAAATTCAAACCGGGTTTTAATTTAGGTTTATATAAACAACTAAAAATTAAAGTAAACTTAATGTCACATGAAGAAACATTTTGTACTTTAATATTTGACGAAATGAAAATAAAACGTTTTTTGGAATATTCAAAAATGTTGGATATTATAGAGGGTTATGAAGACTTGGGAACTTTTGGAAGGAATACTACAATGGCAAATCAGGCAATGGTTTTTATGATAAGAGGAATTTATTCATCATGGAAATTGCCAGTATCTTATTTTCTCTCATCTACTTCTATGAATGCAACCACTTTGTCAGAACTAATTTTACAACAAATTAATCAGTTGACAAGTTGTAAGTTAAACATCAAAGCTATTATATGTGATCAAGGACCTAATAATAGGTCTGCATTAAAAAAACTTGGTTTCACTAAAGACAAACCATGGATTAAAGTGAACGGAAATAAAATATTTTCCGTATATGATGTTCCACATCTTGTAAAAAATATTCGAAATAATCTTTTAACAAGTGACATTATTTTTAAAAACAAAAAAATTTCTTTTCAAGATATAAAAAAAACCTATATGATTGATAAATGTAGTCCAACATCTCGTAGTCTTCTGAAAATTACAGATTCTCATATATATCCAGGACCATTTAAAAAAATGTCTTGTAAACTAGCGTTACAGATATTTAGTAATTCAATGTATGCTGCTATGCGTACTTGTATTCATACTAATGAATTAAAATCACCAACAGCAGCACATACAGCTGAATTTGTAAAAGAAATTAATAACCTGTTTGATTGTTTAAATAGTCAAACTTTATATTGTTCAAATCCCTATAAATGTGCTATTTCTAAAGAGAAACCACTAATCCAATTAACTTTAGAAGAAGCTAAACGTTGGTGTTCATCATTGGAAAAATGTAAAGGACATAGTCGACCATACACTTTTGATGGTTTAGAATGGACTATAAATTCAATTTTGGGCATTTATGAAGAACAAAAAAAAAATGGTTTTGATTATTTACTAACGGCACGATTTAATCAAGATGCAATTGAAAATACATTCTCTGTATTTCGACAAAAAGGTGGATATAGCAACAATCCTACAACAAGAACATTTAGAATAACATTTAAAATGATGATACAAATGCAGCTAATGAAGCCTTCAACATATTCAAATTGTGAAGATGATAATGATCACAATATGTTAGCTCTTCATTCAAATAATAAGTTTTGGGAAAGTAATAATGATGATGATGAGAATTCAACAGATAGTCGTTCATCTTCATCGTCTTCATTCAATGATGACAACTATATTGATGTACCTGTGGTATCACTTTCTATGTGCTCTGATAGATATTTCAGTGGTTATTTAGGTAAAAAGTGTATTGAAAAGTTTAACTGTACAAATTGTCAAAATTACATGTTGACAGATACTCCAGTTGACTTCAGTGATAAGGACTATTTAATATTTTGTAAAGTTTATGGTTTAAATTCTGGTCACTTTGGTTTGAAAATACCAACAGACAACTTCACACAGTATATTTCACAATGTCAAAAATTATTATCTAAAATTGTTTTGATAAAACCTCATAAATTAAAAATAGGATTAACAATTAAAAAATCTATTATTAAAAATGTATGGCCTAATTTCCACTTTAATTTGGAATGTAAATCTCATTTAGATTTTGTTACAATGCATCTGATTCATTGTAAATTACTAAGGGATTTTAATTGGAAATCTAGAAATATGAAAAATCAAACTTTATCTAAACTAAAAGTATTAAAAATATTTAATCCAAGTAATAAATACCTACTTAATATTATAAGAGAGTTGTATTTAAATGTTTGAATAATAATTTTAAAAATTAATATACTATTAGTTGTATTGTTAGTAGTTTTATTGTAACTACCTATTTAAAATTTGTATTACAATAATAATAATTATTCAATGAATTTAATTAATTAATTGAATTTTTTATATAAAATAAATCATTATCTACATTTAAAATTTTGTAATTAAATATTATTAATATTTCTACTATTATTTTGCTTGTTATTTGTTATTTTTAAGATTTTGAAATTAAAAGACTGTTCAGTTTTATAATTGTAATATATTATAAAACAACTCATTATTTAAACATTAGAATTTATGATAATATTGAAAAATTAAAAATATTACTGTTGTTATTATTTTAACCAATGAAAAAATAAAAAAATAAACCGTTATATTGTTGAAAAATAAGAGATGTGATAAATGTTGTATATTTACTACTGGTTTCGGTTTTCGGTTTACCTAAAAAATTCACACTTATTTATGATATTATTGACTATATTATGTTTTAATTTCAGTTGTGGTTTTCAATACAAAATTTAAATAAAAAATACAATTTATACTACAGTTTATAAAAATTATTTTCCTTTTTTAAATTTGTGTTAAATTGTTTAAATTTTCTTACAATAAAAATGGGTTGTAATGCACCTTTAATTATTGACAATGCTATTTTACATGAATATGTAATGTTTTGGTAGCATTGTTTACAAAAATTTTATCATGCAGTATGATATGTATTGATGAAAACTTGCACAAGAATGGGCAATGTAACATTTTGATTTAATAATTAAAATGTTAGGCGTTGTTGTGTAATTTTATTTTAAACAATTTTGTAGTAAAAATGATAATTACTCTAATATATCTTTAATATTTACTTTGACCATATTTGTTCAATAATAATAATACTTAGAATTTACTAATAATTAGATATTTTACATTTCTCCTTCGTGCTCCAAGCCACAGATATGTCATTCAACATGATCCGATTTGTTAAGTGTAAGTAATGCTAATATATGAATCAAAACATCTAAAAATACACGGAAATTAATTAAAAACATAATATTTCTATTTGATCACTACTAGGCGTTACTATTGACTAATTATTGATAAACAATATTATAACAATCATGGTACATTATATTATTCTAATAGTTGATTGTTGTAGTAAATTGTAAAATTTGTAGTTGCAGTTGCCAAGCCAAAAAAACATATTCCATAGTGTCTGGTGTGCAGAGGTCCACAAAAGAATATTGGACAACTTGGGTTTTCTATACCATAAAAACAAAAAAACCAAATATAAAATATAAATATTAATTATAAATGCGTAAGGGTATATAATAATTATAATATTTACTGTGTAGCTATTTAGTATGTGTAGAAAAGAAGTTGAACCAATGTGTTTACTATCAGAAGCATTTCTGTAGATAGGAATGATAACAATTTTCTATTATTGATTCAACATAACCATTTAGTTAGGCATTAAACTATCAAACTGTATTGCTTCAAAATGATATAGCCAAAATATATTTGGAAAAACGTGCATAGACATATGCTCCATGAAATGTGTATATTGAATCAAATGTAAAGTATGTATCTGTGAATAAAATAATAATACTATTTATACGATCAATCAATAATCTATTCATATACTTGTTAATTATACTTTGATATTAACTTGTTTATTATTTTTCCTAATGGTGTACTTGAATACACATTTTTATAAGCTTTGGAGAGAATGTGGTGGCTGAGGAATAAGTCTCTTCCTCAAACATCCCAGAATATGAAAAACCTCCATATCTTGTTGATGACAGCAGACAATTTTCAGTTTAAAAAACGTTACAAAATCCACCAAACAGGTTACATGTTATTTTCATATCTGAAAAATATTTTGCAAAAATGAAATAAATAAAAAGTATTGTATAGATTCTATCAAGGTCCGTTATTAGTAAATGGAAAGATAAAAGATGTGATTTTTTTACAATACTGCTAATATTTTGGAATTGGTACTACAATTGAAAGATGTGCATTGTGCATACTTATATTTATATTTAATAACATTACAGTTATATGAAATAAATGTGTTGTATATTTATATTCTATAATTTATATTTATAGATTTGTGTAGCTGGTTGTAATGGCACATTTAAAGTAGTACCAAAATTCTTGAACAATAACGGTTATCAACTGTTTACATTTCAAGTAATTTATAAAAATGTTGTAAATTTTAAATAATATTATTGATATAAGAAATATATTATTATTCTTAATTTTTTGTTGCATATGGCTTCGGCGTAAATTATTAAGTAACAATAAACATATGTATATGTATTATGTACATAGATAAATTCAAATGAAAAAGGTCTACAGGCGCACAGTCAGCTCACGCATCCAATTTCTTACCTCAGCATTGCATTTATGAACGTTTTCAACTCCTTTTAATTTGGTTTCAGGGCACTCTTGTACTATGTGTTTCACCGTTTGCACTGCTCCGCAATTACAGACAGGTGTCTCTGAAAACTCCCATTTGTGCAGCTGTTACAAACGACTAAAATATAACATTTTCCTTGATCAGTTTGGATCTTGTTAGGCGTTGTTTAAATTAGTTGAGGTAGCTCAAAACCAGGAGGTTTGGGTTGACGATTAAAGAGCTATTTTTAACACTGGCGTTTTCCTATTTCTTTCTCCATAATTTATGGAGGATTTTTGAGTCTACAGCTTTTCCTCATATTGAGTGTCTAGATTTGAGTCTTCTATTTGGATGGTGGAAAATATCATTATAAACTGGCAGGTTCGTCTTGTTCTCAATTTTTTCATTAGTATGGTAATTGACGCTAGTCGCTTGCGGATTTTTGGTGGACGTATGCTGGAAAGAACTGGTAACCATTGCGTTTGTGTGCTTCTGATCATACCAGTTACCTATGGTTCTCATAGCCTGATTTAATTGTACACCAACATTTTTGTAGTGGGCACTCCTCATCCAAAGTGTTCTACAGCCTACACTATACACTTATGCTAGCGTTGAGGTTCTCAGAATATTTGCGTTGTAGGCCCAGCCCGTGCCAGCTAGTTTTTAATAATAATGTTGTTTCTGATCTTCAGTTCAATATTAAAAACATATTGATTTATCACCCTAATAAATATTTATTGGTAAATAATATGTAGTCCATACGTGTATAATATAATATAAACTATTAAATTAAAATGTTTAATTGTACAAAGCTTACATATTAATGTTTGTAAAGAGTTGTTATATATTTGAGTAAAAGCAATGTTGAGGAATAACATAACGCATATTACAAATCGGTAATGTAATTCTGAAAATTTAGAAAAAAAAAAGTAAAATAATATAAAAAAACAGTTTATTAATTTTGTTTTTGTACAAAATGCATAAACAAATATGCAGCAAGTGTCTCAGATTTCGAAGAGTCAATGGATGTGGACAAACGCAATAGACTGGAGACACACGGCAAAATGCCTCAACGGCTTGTATATCGTTATAAAAAAAAAAGTACCTACTAGTGTAGAATACTTCCCACAGAGGTGTGAAAATAAAAATACACCCACAGCTTGCCGGTAATCGGTGTTATGCTTTAAAATTTAACTATATAACTACCTACAAAAACAATTTTTTTCCCTATGTCGTACAATGTATAATAATTACCAATAGCAGTTACGTTTTCCCTTGTACGATGCTGACTACATTTACTGGATTTTTTTTTTAAATAACACTTTTCTTCACTGTCGTTCCTTTATTCTTCTTAGCAATCATAAAACGTTCATTCGCTATAAAATGAAGTGACAGAATTCCAACTATCACGACCACCACCGATGACACATTGGAAGTCCCATATAAATCTGCTCCAATTCTTCAAGGAATTATTTATTATACAGATATAACACTGAAAAATATATATCAAATGAATAATAACGCCATTGAATTAAAATATATTCCAATAAGAAAACAAATACAACAATTATTATTGTGAATAATTTTTATCGTATAGCCAAACAGTACACATACGGAAGTACGGAACGAAGAAAAAACTTTTTTCCTATAAAATATTCCAGATCGGCACAGAATTTTATTTTTCCGCCTCTGTCTGGTCATAACAGCTCCGAGCAAGGTGGATTGGTACCAATGGTTACGAGAACACGACCCGTCCGCGTTAGCGCGTGCGCAGTACTCGTATGGACATTTTGTTACTTGAAATCCAAATGCGTTTTCCTGTGTACATAGCGTCACTGCTGTCGCCATTTGTAAACAACACTGAATAACGCTGTCGCAGTTTCTTGCTACTGATCATTGTAAAATCAAAGCGATTTTTATTTTTATTTTTTTATAAACGTTTGGTTATTTCATTTTCTCGTGACCGTTCTTTGTCGTGATATCTTTTTTGTGTCTGTCGGCGTCGATGAAAACAAAAAAAAAATCGAGTCATACACGTTACCGTGATTCGTGGAGTCGTATTGTGACATAAATCTCGAATAATACGTTTATACAAACGATACTCATCTCGACTTGTGTTACCGTTACAAAAAAAAAAAAAGTGCCTACTTGTTAAGTAAGTATAGCCATTAAGCCACATATATTTTGTGATCGCGATATTACTGCGGCATAGGCGGATATTGGGGGGAGGGGGCTTAAGCCCCCCCCCCAGAACTTAATCAAACCACACCAGACTTCAAAATAAATTGTGTATTTTAATATTTGATATTTATAATTTTTAGTTTGTTTAACACATTCGCTGCGCCTGTCGGCTGTAGCCGACACACCGGCTTTTTGGCGGTACGCTTGCCGGCTATATCCGACACTTGGATATTGGAGCGGTGCTTCTGTCGGCAATAGCCGACACCAGGTCTACTTATTTTTTCCTTAGTGAACTTCTTCGTATTTTTTCAACGTCTCTGTCTAAATATGAGATTATTATTGATGGGTGTATTTGATGATGGAAATACGTTTCATATATTATTTAATATCTTTATTTATGAGTGGAAATAATGTAAATGGGAAAAAAAAAGTGCGTCGATGCCTGCAAGAGTGTGTGAAAATGAAAAAACGTTCGGAAACTGGCATTTACTGTTCAACATGACCAGGCGAGCCAGGACTTTGTGTAGACCCGTGCTTTAAGAACCACTATCAATAAATAACATAATTATAACTAAAATAAAATGCTGTCGGATATTGTCGACAGGCGCTACCACCAGTAATATACGTGTCAACAAATGTATTACCAAATGCGTGTGTCGGCTATATCCGAATTAAACTATTAAAATTAACTAAAAAAAATGTATTGTAAGACCGATAGTTCATATATACGTTTGGAAAGGCGTGTAAATACGTGTAGAACTTTTTGCAACACACAGTGTACTCGCTACAGTAATTGCGTATGTACGAGAAACGTCTAATGTGGCCTCAAAATGCAGAACGTTCTGCTAGAGGCATCAGAACGGTAGTGTTAATAATATTATAATGGACCTACATCTCGAATCATTCGAAATCGTTAAAGACAGAATAATCGTTAAATTTTTTAAATAAAGTAATTCAGTTGTACCGCGAATTTTACTTCGTCGTGCACATTGATGATCCGTCTGAAAGAACGATTGTTTAATATATAATGTTTTCATGATTATAATTTTGTGTACGTAACAACATTATTTCCATATTTGTATATTATATTACTTTTTGAAATATGCTTTTGCGCTTTTATATATCGAGTTTTTTTTTTATTTAGTCTTTGATGAATTAAAATGGATGAACCAAAAATAATATAACAAAAAATAGTTTTTAAAAGTAGCTATTTTCAAATAATATTGGTTACTAGTTTTTATCTAATTCTTAAATACAATTTTTAATTTGTAGCATTCAATTCCAACATTAGTCGTGCTTTTTTTGGAAGGTTGTGATTGTTCAGTCGACGACTTACGACCATTGCACGACTTACCGAAAGAGTGGAAATTGGAATGTATTTATCTAACATTGCTTGGTAATATTACGCACAATAATTCAACAAAAATATTTGCTTACTATTTTATAGACTAGTTGCGATTTGAAAATTTCGGCAATTACGAAAGCTGATAATACAAACTTTTGAAGAATTACTCAACTTGGTGTATTTATTATCTAATAACTTTGATATTGGAAGATTTGACAGACTTATGAAATTAATCAAATCATTAGAGTCTAAAGTTACTCAGAAAGAGACCGTATTTCTAGAAAACTTAACGGGATTTTAAAATCCTTAGTGTTACATTGAAGAACAACATTTCAAAAGAAAACCTAACCGTTTTAGAAAAGAAAGTTTTGGATCGTGAACAAACAAATATTCGAAAGAGATCATTGTAAGTATAACATTACCCTTTTTAACGCTTTAGAATTCACTTTTAACAATGTCACTGATAACAATTCTAACAAATTGTTTTTTTTCTTCCCTCTACATATGTACAAAAGGTCTTGAATACCGTGCGACTTGGTAATATTGTGACAAACCTTGTCCTTTGAGAGCAAATCTACCTGATGTTAAAGCAAAGTCCAGCTTCTGTAATTCGTCTACGTTTAAACATCGATATAAACTAAGATTCAACAACATTATAAAGCAGTTTTAAATGAGCTGTTGAAGAGGAAAATCGCGGTGAATCGGATATTCGTATTGGATACATCAGAGGTCAACCAAAGATACAAGAAACTGAACTGTTCACGTTCGTCTAATGCTAAAATAACTATAATTTAAATTCTAATCTTAATTTTAATAATAAGTTAGTTTATTGTGTTAGTTATTGCCAAAATTTCCATGGTTTACGCACAAATTAGGTATTTTGTGTTGCAGTTCTCTGATTAATTTTGCCCATATATCTTATTTGAAACCTAACTTACACCGGATTTTTGTGATACTGAAATAAGTTTAGTTTGTTGTTAGTTGTTTTTCTTTGATCGAATGAAAACACAAGTCCTTTCCGTAGAAGTGGTGACATTCGTACTTCAGTTAAAAACATACACGCCGTAAGTGTTATCTGTACCAGTATATAATATCAAACAACTTTTCATTTTAGTTTCAGTTTAAAACAAAAAGCTTAAATTGTGTTTATATTCCACCGGCTGTGACATATATGATAATCACATACGCTCAGTTGAATTTCTTCTTGAAAAATACTCTGATTACGTATATATTATTATAGGTGACTACCGAGAATAATATTTACTCGGGTTTTTTTTACATATTCTCTTTACCAATTTTCATACCATTTGTCTCCTACTCAACCTTACGTGTTTGCCAGTGTCTATTTTTTTTTTTTTTTACATATTTTGCTTAAATTCACTCCTTCTTCATCCGGACTCTCACGCAAGTTATTTTTCGTATCATTTCGATCGTAACTATTATCCTGCTGCTATCGTCACTGACTACGTTACACACTTGGACAATTTAACGTACGATGGCCTCTAAGTCAGGTTCTTCTTCCAAGTCTTCATCTTCCGCATCTAATAGAGGCACACATAAACATGCTTCCTCCATTGATTCTACAAATTATGATATCATTCGAGCAATAAATAATTTACAAATTGCACAAGAAAAATTGTTCTCTTATACTAAGGATCTTGGTGATGAATTCCATTTTACAGTTAACGTATTAACCACCCAATGCATTGATTTAAGAAACCAAGTTTCTGAACTACGCAACGAAGTATTTTCTTTGGGTGAACGTGTCCATACAATAGAATCCAACCTGTCAGCTATTTTTTCAAATGATTCTTTTGCCGATTCACACTACGAGTTTAATGAGCGCGATAAATGTAAATTTAGTGTTATTGTTCATGGTCTACCAGAGTCAATGTCTTCCGATATTAATGGCCAAATGTCCGATGATAAGAAAATGTTAACTATAATATTATCCAAACACTCTATTACTATACCTGACGATTTTAAACCCATTAGACTTGGCAAAAAGTTGTATTCTAAGCCACGACCAACAAGAGTTCTGTTTAAAAGTCATGATGTTGCATCTAAAGTGTTAACTGATTTCCGTAATATTATACAACAGAAACATAATATTAAGCCATCTATTTCCATAGTTCGTGACAAAACACGGGCTGAACGTGAAAACCTTCGTAGTTGTCATGAAGAACTTGAACGTCGAACTAATGCTGGAGAATCTGGCTTATCCATTTCCTTTTTCAAAGGAGTTCCACTAGTGATCAAATCACAGCCAGAAAACTTCAGCGCGGCTCAGCACATACCAAACCCTCCTTTTAGTGGTTCTCCCTATTACGAAACTCCGTTTGGACATTATTAAAACTACAAAGGACTTCGCACCAAACTTTTAATCCTTACACATAATACTTCTTGTTCCAATTACTTGTTTATAATATTAACAGAAACTTGACTTACTCTTAACTTTAACAATAATGAGCTTGGGCTCAAAAACTATAATATATTTAGATGTAATAGTTCTCCATTGTCTAGTACGTGCGATAATGGTGGTGGTGGTGGTGGCGACATTCTTATTGACCTACGTAAAGTTATTGTATCCTGTCTTATCCTTAATTCTAACTCTTATGTCGACCAACTATTCGTTTCTTTTAATTTTAATTCCTACAAATGTATACACTAGGTGCCGTCTATTTACCACCTTATAGCCCCATTGAAAATCATGAAGCTAACTTGTCAACAGTAAACCGTATTATTCAAATTCATACTAAAAACACTTACAGTGTTTTCTGGAGATTACAACCTTCCAGATATCTCGTGGTCTAACGATACTTACGGTCTTCTTTATTCATCTCCTATTAACAAAAAAACTTATAAAATTAACGCAGCAATAATTTTGTAAATCACATTGAAGCTATATATTCGCTCATAGTCGTTTTCCGAATACAACGATTTATCATCGCTTTCAAATATTCATATAATAATAATTAAAACTTTAAAATCTCTGTCTACGCAATTACGCGATATCTGATGTCCACTACCTCTGTTTTTTTTTTTTTTTGTAGCATGTCGACTGAAATAAAAACCGCAGTCATACAAGTAACAAAAAAAAACTACCTATATCGAATTTACAATAATTTTGTTAATATATCGAATCGACACTGTACTCTAGGGCTCGGATATTTACGCTGTGCTCTATTAAAACAGTTTAAATATGTATGCATTTCTTTCTCTGTACGTTTTGTTTAAAAAAAAATTACGAAAAATCGTATTGTTATTAACTCTGTTGAAAGTGATATTAGATGCTATAAACACTCGTGTCCATGAGAAATAATATGATTTTTCGCTTACAACTGTAGCGGCCGATTTTTTCCCTCCTCCGTAGCTGATTATAACTGTACGAATAGGTTTAACCGTTTTTAAATGTTGTTCGTCATTCATTTTTCGTTTAACACAACTAAAAAAAATAAAATCTAACCGTCCGTTGAAAAAACGCCGTCAATTCCAAACTCGATCATAGAAATTTAAGACGATCTGAACGAGACGGTTTTGTTTTTGGCATTTTTTTTTTTTAGTTTAAAATACAACGAGAGGATACGATTTTGTACGTGTGACGACGTGACGGTTAAAACAATCGTACTAACGCTGTTTAATTAAAAGTTTATTGTCCGATGTGTGGGAAACCGAGAAGTGTAATTAATAATTATTAATTATCATCCTTGCGGTGTGAATAAATCGAAACGCGTGTCTGTTGAATTAAAATAGTTGGAAAAAAGTTATAAAAACAAAAATTTACAAAAAAAAAAAAAAACTTTAAATTGTATATGTAAATATTGAATATAAATGCGCTTATATATTTCGAAAACCCCAAATTATGCGCGTTCATAAACATCCGAGCCTTAAACAATCTATTGGGTACTACCCTAGTAGCACAAGGAAGTCCTTTGGAAAGACTGAGGAATTCCTGTAATGGCTTTAGGTTTTAAAATGGAATGGATATCGGGAATCAAAGTCTTTCCTAGGGTAGTCCGAAGTATTTACGAATGTCAGCCTATACTTGTTCCCGTATGGTACCGAGGAATCAAATATAATATTCCTTCATGGGTACCATTTAATACCTCTATAAATCTAAATTGGTTCCTTTCAAGGTACCATTTAATACCCCTATAAGGTTAAAATTAATAAATATTATAAGGCAAATAATAAGAATTAAGCAAAAATTGAAAACAAATCATATTAACGTATTTATAATTTAAACATAATTAAATTTTTAGGAAAAACGAACTAGAATTTTTTTTATTACTTTTTAAGTAAATTAAGAAAAAATGCATACATTTTATACACTTATTTTTTTAAAAACTTGCATTGAATTATACATTATAATTGAAAATTTTTAAAAATCTGTTGTTAATAAACAATTATCAGGTTCTGGATTTTCAGATTCAACTGAATCATCACTTTCATCAATTGTAGAGTTCAGTTTATTTTTTTTATTTAACTCATTCCTTAAACAATCGAGTGCACGTTTGAACCAACGTATATATACTATACGCCTTATACGTCATGACAAATTAATTTAGTTAACTAAATTCAATAGTTTATTTATAATAATTTATAGTTATTAATTACTTATAATACTAATTACTTATATATGTTTAATAATTTATATTTATTGTCATTGCTGCGCGTACTGTTTTGTCAATTAAATTGATGATTATATTATTGTATCTTATACATTTTGTCAATTATCAATTTTTTATTGTAGTGATGATGATATTGTGATTATTATAATAAAACCGTACACGTTTTGTGTGTTCAATAAAATAATTAATATATAATAACATTATACATACTTAATATATAATAATATTCATCATTATGTGTGTTGTATTCTTTTTGATCATTGATGCATTGTAATAATTTTTTAAAAATTCAATGCATGTACCTAAGCATGACTAGGAGATTCAAAATAATCAACGTTAATAGGTTATGAATTGAAAAAAAAAAGTTTTACTTTTTTAGCGAGCAGGTACGCTTTTTGTTTCGCATACCTACTCAACAATTTTTAATTTTACATGTTTGCGTGATATTTTTTCCTTCGCAACCACAACTTGGAAGAGTTTTTTCTAAACGTATTGTACGATCAATGAATTGTTTTTAAAACAATAACCAGTTATTACTTCTGTTAATAATTGATGCGGGTCTGTTAATATTTCAGTACAAAAAAAAGAGCACACAATTTCTTTTTTTTACAATGTTTTTAAGTTTTAACGATATATTGTGAAATATAATATTTAAAATACATCTCAATATACTCTTCCAAATTTGAACGCCGAGCAAGACTCAATCCATTTTAATCTAAAAAATATTAAAATAACTCTATTGAAAAATAATAATAATGGTAGTACCTAAATTAATTAATTTTGTGAATCCGAGCAAAATTTAAATAATTTTTCATTTATTATTTATAAAAACTTAACTTTTATGCAATTACACAGAAATATGCAATTTATTTAGTCATTTTTACTCAAATAAGCAAAACTATAAAAAATTGACCGTGACGAATAGTCAACATTTTTAATCAAAATTATTCTGTATAGGTTAATTGTATAGAATAATATGCATCATTTGCGTAAAAATCCCGACTTTATAATAATAAATTACCAACCAATTGAATCATTTTCATATTGTTATTCGCCTGGTTGCACTTGTCTGGATACCGATTTTCCACTAATAATTTGTAATAATAATGTTAAAAGACGTATACAAAAACATTCATTTCTGTTCTTCTTTAAAACACACAAAATATATAATATAATACACGTGTATTGGACCCACCGGGTCAGGTCTAGACTTTTTTTAAGCGGTAAAATTTCAAATTCATCGGCCCAGCCCATTCTCAATTGATGAATTGTTATACATTTTTGGCTCCATTTTATATATATATATATATATATAGATGAGTATGAATACAATTATTATTAACAATAATAAAATAATTAATCAAATAAAATAAATAAATAAAACATTTTTTCGAAGCATTTCGATCAATAGCTCTTCTTCTTCTTCTCCCGAAAAATGCAATTTAGCCATATTTTGATGCACGGGACAGTCGAAATTCACTACCCAAGAGTTGGTTTGTGATTGAAATAAATAAACGCGCGACAGTCGCAATACACTGCTCTCGGACCGGTAGTGTCGCCGGTCGCCACGATAAAGTTCAGTCGCGCGTTGGAAACCGGTCGATAGGAATTACATACTAACAGTCGGACGGCGACCGGTCGCGCCTTGGAGAGACCGTACCTTAAAAAAAAAAAAAGTAGTATTCCTAACAACGTAACGAACATGCGCAAACGGCCAACTTTTTGATACGTACAATACGAACTAAACGCGTTATCAGCGCAAAAATGAATTCTAAAGTTATCGTCTGATAACGCTGAAACGAAAAATCAACAATTTATATTTTACAGTTCCTCCACACGGCCGTAAAATGACGTTGAAATTGTTTGTTCATCGTTCGTTATCGACAACAGGTGACGGATGGCCGAACCGTGACGTTGGCAGCACCGTAAGGAAGCGTCGCGGCGCATGAGCATTGTGTGCAGCATTCATTGCGTGTTCGTTTTTCTGCTGCGCTGTTGCCGCGTTGTCGTACGTGTTTTTTCATTGTGACAATAATCGCGCCGAGAGCTCGGCCGCGTTGTTTTCGTTGACCTAACCCGAACGAATGGCCTTTGCGTAGGACGTTCTCTGGATTCCACGCGACGACTCGGTTGAGCGGCGAAGAGTGTTCCGCAGACAGGTGGCTTTTTTTTTTCGCATATCTACAGGTGCGTTTTCTTTTGCGATTTTCAACGAAAACTAACGGACGCGTCCTGGGTTTGACCGTGTCGCGACAACCGGCCTTTTGACACCTGTCATTTGACGACTTGTGAAGTGATTTGTCCAGAGTCGCAGTTAAACTCGCAGCCCGGGGGGCGTTCGGATTGACCAGACCTGTTGTGCAAGGTAAACGTTCACTCGAAATCTTCGTGTACGTTTCTGTTTCATTCACGTTGTAAACGTGTACTGTTGTTTTATTGCCGTCGGCTTTGCGCACTAAATCCAAATCCAAACGCGTCGATAAAACCATATCGATTGATAATAGCGACGATTGGTGGTCGTAGGCAAATGTGTACTGTACAGTCGTATTAAGCATTTTTATGGCGCAGTGTTCAAACGTTATTATAATTTTTGTCTCTGGAATACGAGCGATTTCCGAGAACACGATCTGTTCCCAGTTTGCTAATCGTTAAACTCCGTCTCTCGATCGTCGATCCCCAGACCGAGGTCCTTCTCTGTTCTGCCTGTCGCATTTTACTTCTGCACCGAAGCCTCTTATTTTTATATTCAGACAATTGCGTTTATGGACATTTATTTCTATAGTTTTTTTTTTTTACCGTAGTAATTCCCGTCGTTCGTTTTTTTGTAATCGTCAAAACCTACGGTTTTTTTTCTAATACACTTATTTGCCGAACTTCTTCGCTTAATCGATCCATCTGTCTTTTCTGTAACTTCTGTATTCTGATTTTTGTTTTAACTGTTCAATTTCCCTATCTCTTTCCACCGAGTACCGGTCGTCAAGTTGTGTGACTCGTTGATTTAAGCTACTTAAGTAGTAGTAACTCGATTAACCGTCACTCTCTGTTATCCGTCGTCAGTATGCAAAAAATAAAATCTGTACGCAGTTAGCGCGATAATTTCGTTACGCCGTAAGCAATGCAGCGACTCTGTGTGTAATGCGTATATAGATTAGAATATCCAGCTTACGCGATAAACGCGACGTGACCGAAGGAATTTCATCGCTTTTAATTTAAATCATTGACTGAGGATGTAGAGCAGTGTTTTTGCAAAATAGTATGTTTGCCCACCTCATTATCGAACGTTTATTGCAGCTAATAATAAAATAAAAATTTGTAATTATAAATCGTGTACGCTTATTGCAAAATGTCTGTTAACAGTCTGTTCGGTTAACTTAACCGCCACAGTCCCGACAATGACGGTTAATCGAGTTCCTACTGTATCTGGGTATTCGTACTCCTTTCCCCATTACTAATACGAAATTGCATTCATATTTATTTTAATTTTCTTTTTAACCTTTCAGACTACTATTATTTTGCATAGAAATAGAAGGTAAAATATTTTCTTTTAGGCCTTTTAAAATGTGTTTTAAAATTTTTTCTTCTTCCATTTTTCTATCTGTTTGTCTACATGGGTTTTCTATTTCAGTTGTGAAACTAATGATTGATTCAGAATCGCCTTGTTTTTTTTTTAATTAATGTATTAACAAAGTTGTCCTTTACCCGTTTTCGGGTCGTCTTCACCCTTATAATATCATAGCTTAACCTATTTTACAATAATTGTTATTGATCTACTAATACTAACTGACTAAGGATTTTATTACAATAATAATTGTTTTTATTTTATAAATGTTTTTTTTAATCTACTTTTCTTAACCTAGTTTCAAATTATAATAATAACATTCAAACATTGTACCATTACGTACATATAAAAAATGCTTACTACAACACTACGTACCCGGATCGCACCAGAAGCCGCATACGTATTATGCTGTCTCTGAAATTTTTTTAAATGCCAGTAAATTATTGTCAAAAGGAAAACATTTGCATACTAAATTAATTAAAAGTTAATATGCATTACAGATTTGTTTCAGTCTTTTTTCCCCCTAGAAATTTGTTTTGAACAAATAAATTGTTCTTATGATAATAGGATTATAATATTATGTATAATTTATAAGTATGATTACTATGAATTGAAACACATTAATTTTTATATTATATTTATTTATATTATTTAATAATAATATATATATAGATTAGGTTACAGCTACAGACTTGGTAGTATTCCGAATACAGTATTCGGGCTACTGTATTCAGAACACTTTTAAAATATTTTTTTCGAAAGTATTTATTACAGTATTTTAAGTAATTTTTAAAAGTATTCCGAATACTTTTTACAGCCAAATCATATTTTAAATAGTACGCACACGGAAATAATAACTTATTACTTAAATACAAAAAGTAATTATTTCAGAAAAAAATATGAGTAGCAATTACCCAGCAGCAGTTGCTATTTTAAAACAACATCAATTATTTTATCAATAATCTTGCAATATTTGGTGTTGGAACCCAGCCTTATTCAAAAAATAATCAAGTTATGTACTGTATTATACTATGTTATTATAATTGTGTAATATTTTATAACTAATTGGTATTATTAATTTATTTATTAGTTATTGTGTTAATTTATGAACACAACATTTAAAGAAAAATTATTAAACCTCCCAAATGCATATTGATAACCGTTTATAAACGAGTAAATAATAATATGTAATTACTATATTTGATATTCGTATTATTGAAAAATAATATAAAAAAAAAAAAAATGTTTTAAAAGTATTTGGAATACTTTTTGTGAAAATATTAATAATTATTAATATTTTATTGTTAACAGATTAAATTTATTCAATTTTTATTACAACTAAATACTTTGTACACATTAAATTATAAAGGTTGACGTTCAAGACTAGTGAAGACTAGTGACACGCTGGGTCACGAGCCCGCGGAACTCAGTGATGCGACGCGGTCCAAGAGAGTGTGGTCCGTCGCCGATATTATTTTAATCGTGCTTACAAAAGGGCACGTATAATTTGATGATAGCCACTCTTTTATTTACAAAACTCATTATACAATTTGATAATGAGTGGCTATCATTACACTCTAAATAAAGTATTATTATTATTTAAGTTATAATATTATTATATTAAGAGTATTTTATCGCTGTACTTAATTTTATTCTAGAATTTGAAGTTTTATAATTATTGTATTTTGTTTTATAATTTAAGGTGTCCACTACCTAGCTGATGATGGAGTCGCTTATTACACAAATGATGATGGGCATACCAGAGGTAATATTAAACTATTCAGTGTTGTTGCTTCCCTATAAAAATATTATACTTCTTTTATTATGCTTTCATTAAATAATTTTTAACTGTTAGCAGTCAATAAAAATAAAATTGCAGTAGGGCGATCTACCTTGATTTCCATTGCAGCTGTTATTATAACAGAGTAAAATATATTATGTTTAATTTCCAATCAGTTGACAAATGAAACGTTTGAAGCTATGTGTTAATATTTTTTTTTTTATCACTTGCTAATCTTTAAATATTATTCATCGTAACAATATCATTGATCAACCCTTTTTTTGATTTAATTTAGAATCTAAAATTAAGAGTACTATGATAATTTTTTTATAAATACTTGTTTCATTAATTGATAAACTAAGTTGTAAGCGTGCTACTTCATAGATGCGTTTCATAAGTAACAGTCCAATGTACAACCTACACATAGCTATTAACCTATACTGTATTTTTAATAGTAAAAACTTCTGAGTATAATTATTTTTTTATCATGAGTATCCTTCCCTGGAGAAATTGTTAAATTGTAATTTGTATCATCTCTGTTGTAGTTCCTAATTCTATTTAATTTTTAATTATAAGTAGTTAAGGTGCTGTGTCACATCTTTTGACAATAAATAAACTTCGTTTCAAAATATTGTCTTTTTTGCAGCCAAGTCCAAAAACTCATAGGTCATATATGATACGTGTTCCATAATTTTTTACCACCACTCTAATATTTTCTTCACTGCTATTATTATCATTTTCCTCATTAGGTCTGTGATCACTATATCCAAATCGACCACGGTTATATACTTTCGTTTTCCCTAGAGAATAAATACTCATCGATTTGAACTATTATCATGTGTTTTTCCCCTAATTTTGATCGCTTGTCAAATTCGTAAATAATCACATCGCGACATAAATTAAGCCAATTAACAACTGTATTCTTATTTTGTTTAATAAAAAGTAACGACTTGATAAACTGGTACTAAATGTCATACTACCATTACTACCAATCCAATGAGCTCGGTTAATAATGAATCACTGTGACATTTATTATTTAAATTTATGTATTTTGCTTTCGAATCAAACAGTAAGTTTGGCAGTCTCTTTTTGAACATCTAAAAGAAACGTACTTTTTAAAAGTACCATCTGAGTTTCGTTTTTTACATTCCTTTAATAGTAGTACACCACACTCCACCATTATTTCAAACTTTGGTACATCAATTATTATTATCATTATTATTTAGTGTTGGTAATAAATTTCGATCTTGTAAGAATTGTATGCACATTTTTTCTTTATGAATAATATGCCGACAAAGGTATCCTAATATAACGCTCGTAATAAAAATCACTATTTTTCTAAAACTCGCAATAAGAACGCATTTTAACTAACGTATTTCGAGAAAAACGAAATCGTAATTGAATGGTTATCATTTGGCTTTTCCATTGAACGCACTTACAGTGTGTAGTGTCACATACGAGTACACTACTTTATCTCTACATAAAAATGAACATATTTCCACATTGTAAGTCAATTATGGATGTAGGTCGCACGTTGGACCAGTGCCACAGTACCAGTGGAAATTGAATGGCTACATCGAAGAATGATAGTATTTCTTACAGTATTTCATAATATTGACATATTGATGTATCACAAACATTTTATAACACAACTATGTTAACATATATTTATTTGTTTAATTGATCAGTGTTTACAATTAACTGCCTGCTGAAATAATTAATTATTTAATTATTTTTAAGGAATACAATTATGTTCCTCGAGCTTATCAAATAAAAATTTTAGAAGAAATTAAAGAAAGGAATACAATTTTATATCTACCATCTGGAAGTGGTAAAACATTTATAGCCGCGATGCTTATGAGAGAAATGGAAGAACCATTAACTAAGTATGGTTATAAATATTGCTTACATATTTAAAAATTATAAAACATAAACATTTTACTTGAACTTGTAATTAAAACAATTTTTAGACCATTCGGTAATGGAAGAAAATGGTCAGTATTCATCGTTCAGTCTGTAAGTGTTGGTGTAAGAAAATATAAATGCTTACAAAAACACTTAAAATGGAAAGTTCTGCCCATATTTACCATCAAGCCAAAAAAGCCGTGTAGAGTGATGTTAGAAAAATACCAAGTGAGTAACATAATTTAATTAATATACATTTTCCACCTTCCTATAAAAACTTAAATTCGTGTAAATAGTTAAAATTTCTAAGATACCTGAAAAAAAAGTTTGGTATTGCAAATTATAACTACATTTACTGTTTAATTATTAATTATTAAAATTACGAAGTATTCATTCCAAAAACTTAATAAAATTTAAATTGTTGTAAAAGTAAAAATAATTATTAAGAGTCCATATAGGGAGTTTTCTTTTACACAAGTTTTCTTTTTTTCATCATAATGACAATCTATGTAATATTCTTTTAACTATTTACATAAATATTTGTAATATTGTAGTTTTAGACATTTTAAAAATAATTTATTATTTGACAACCTTATTATGAAACAATTAAAATGTAATTATAATACACAATATTTACAAAGTAGATATTAATTTTGAAGTACCAAAATTATAAATTAAATATTTGATGTTCTGCGATTTATTTTTCACATCATGTTTTTCAAATATTTTAATTGGGAGAAAATAATAAATTCTCAAAAGTGTTATAAAATGAAAGTATGAAGTGTCAATAACATAAAAAAATGTTTTTAAAATCAACATATTAGGTTATTATAATTTATTAAATTATGATAGTGATAATAATTAAATAAATTACATCTGTGCATTGCCGTTGATCAAATTGTTATATTATTGTTATGTATAAAGTATAATTGTTATTTATTTAAAAACGTTATTGTACTTAAGTAAATTATTTATATAATCTTTAATTCAACAATATATGAATTCAAATGTATTGCGGTAACTGTTGTCTAATGCTGGTTGGCAATCTAAAGTGATAGCTAAACAAAATTTAAAAAAATGTTTATCATTGGTTTATAATAATTTAAAATTATGTTTATGTTTATCCAAAGTATTACACCCAATGTTTAAAGTTAGTCAAATTCTTATATTTATTTTTGTTTGTTTTTAGATAATGGTTTTTACTGCAGAGATTTTTTTAAGCAATTTGCATCGTGGTTTCATAGAAATAAATGATATAAATCTTATTGTTTTTAATGAATGTCATTATGCTTTATTAAATAACGAGTTTAATCAAGTAAGTTTATTATAAACTTCATTAACTATAATAATATATGTTGAAAAGTATGTAAGCGTTGTAAAGCATTAAACTATAACTCATAAAACATTTATCTCTACTTAGATCTTTATATAACATATTTTTTAATTGAACAAATTGAGTTAAGTCAGTTTAATTGATGCAATAATTTGATAACTTATATTTGTGGTAATTGAAAATGGCGTGCTTTTTTTTATCATTTTAGATCTAAGAGCTAGATGAAAATACAACCACTTAAATGGCCGGTTTCACAAACATTTGTTAACGATTTAACATTTTGTTAATTGTATTTAACAATTAGTTAATGAGAATTAGGTTTCACCGAGGTTTCTTAAGCCTGGTTTACACGATGCGTAGTACTTGTCATTAGTACTTGTCACTCGCACTAACACCACACGTGTGAACAGCAATAAATAGTGTTTAGTATTAGTAAAACCGGGAGTGCCAGTGAATAGAAACTTGTCCTATTTACTAATGACAAGTAGCTACCCCCTCCACGACACTACTCTACTCGCGGTTGCGCTCGCAATGTGTGACCGCCTGATGATAGTATTAGTGCTTAGTTTTTTTTTTATGAACATTTATTAATTGTTACTTGTTAGTTTTCTATATACATATCGATTTATTATTATTATACTTACATTTGAATGAAGATAAAAAAAAAAAAAAATTATAACATTTTTATTTAATACTATCAACTTACTTTTATATAACCCTTTAGAGCCTAGTATACCGCATCTAAAACTTCAGGGACAAAAATACTAATTGCAGGTTTTGAAACCCGAAAAAAGTGTGCTAAACTTTGGTAACTGTTAACGGTAGCTAAAAATGATAGAGTAAGTTTTAATTTAACCTAACCTTAATACGTTGTTAAGTTTAATCACCCGAAATCAGCTTGTTAAAACTTAACTAGCATTTTAAAATACCATAGATCCACTATAGTAAATTAGGTTATAATCGACTATTTTTAATATTATATTATCACTTATCAGTTATCACATTTCGTGATAGCCAATGATAACGTTAGAATCAAAGTAACCGTTTTGGTAACCCAACTAACATTGTGTTACTTAACAAATAGAATTTAACAGTAGTGTATTTAACAATAGTTAGCGAAACCGGCCCTAAGTGTACCGAATTCTAAATTCGATTTGAAGTTTTGGTTAACTTCAAGAAGTTTGAACTCTGTGATATTGTGGAAATCGATTTTTGGTATTTTTATTTTATTGTTTTAAACTGTATATTCATTTTTACACTTTTCAATATTTATTAAAATCAAATGAAATATTCAGTAAAAAATCTACTTCCACAATAACTGAAAAAAAAGACTGGTGAATATAAATCTTTCGTCCAGATTAAATTTTATTGATTCTAAATGGAATTTTTATCTAGCTTTTAGGCTAACTATGTGATATGTGCATATAATTATTGAACTCTTTAAAATTATTGACATATGCATGCGCATATGAGTAGTTATTTAGGTACACAATACATTTACACTAATAAATCTTTTCTTTCTTGCACGGTGACAACACGTGCAACTAACACACCAATAATTGCTTATCCATTATTTTTAGAAAAAGTTTGCTTCCCTTTAAATTCAGCATAAATATAAAACGGACATTATTAACCACAGTTTTAATAAACTTTCGACTTAAATTTTCAATTTAAATTAAATTTAAATTGGTTTACTTATGGAGAATAATATTTTATTGGTATATTGTGTAATGTAATAGAGAGTAGTTCTGTAAGTTAATCAAAAGAATATAATCATCCTTCGTAATTGTATCTTTTTTAATGATTGCTATATTGATATAATACAGATAATGAAGACCGTATTGGATGCTTGTAAGAAGTGTAAGAGTCCTCATATACTAGGACTCACTAATACTTTAATTCGTTCAGATGCCAAATGTGCCAAAGGAGAATTGGTTAAATTGCAAAAAATATTTAATGCTACAATAAAGACGAGTTATGATGAAGATCTTGAACTGTAATTATATAAGTATTATATGATAATAATAACAATCATAACAACAAGAATAACAATAATAATATTAATAATAATAACAATAACAATAATAATAATAATAATAATAATAATAATGATTATATAGATACTCAGAACGGCAGAAGGTATTGTTGAATTTTTATGATAAACATATTCTAAATGAAGATTTAATTGAAATTATTAATCGAATAAAAGTATTTACTGACCAATTAAGTTTAATAGAAAAAGTAATAGTAAACTAATTGTAGAAGACCAAGATATTTATTACTTAGAAAATGATGAGCGATATATAAAAACATTTACACATTTATTTTTAAATATAAAGGTAATTATAAATATATAACATTAATTTTAAAAAAACAAAATTAAAAACCAAAGATATTTTGTTATTTTAGGTAAATCTTATGGAAAATGGTGTATACACGGCATTTTTAGCAACTCTACATTTTATAATTGATGTTGAAAAAGAGAAAAAGTTGAACAGAAATAGTATCAGCGGTCTCACGGGATTGATATTTTCTATGGTGGTGTCTGAATTAACTATAATACGTAAAATGCTGCATGATAATATGAAAAAAGACACAACAAAACTCAAAATATACAATGTCTCTCCAAAATTAAAAGAACTCATGAAAATCTTATCATTCGTAAAATGTACTGATATCTATTTAATATTTGTTGATCGTCGAACAACTGCTAAATTTTTATTGTATTTTATGAAGGTAGATTTGAAGAATATACTTGTTTATTTATTTTCTAATTGTTTATTAACTTTTATAACAGGATTACTTTCTAGAACATAAAGAAAATATTGTGTGTGATTTTATTGTATCATCAAAAGGAGATGTGATGGAATCAAATGATTTTAGATATAAAAAATGTATCAATGATGAAATTATGAACAGGTATTTCATTTATTGTCCCTTATAATTTCTTATGTGTAATAAATGAATAATTGTATTAAAACTAAAATTGTTTTTAGATTCAACAACAAAAAAATTAATATTTTGATTGCATCAGAAATTGAAGAAGATTTTAACTTTCAAATTTGCAATTATGTTATAAAATACAATGATTTTCTAAATTATTCATCTTCTATCCAAGACATAGCACGTTGTGATAAAACTAAATGTATTATAATGATACCGAATCTGATACAATTTAAAAAAATGAGTTCTGAGTATATTGCGTTGGAAAATGAAATTAAAAAAGTTTGTATACACGTTAAACCATATAAGTTTATGAATAACGAATGCTCTATTTTAAAATATTTCTTTAGACATTGTTACAGCATGAAGTCGATGAAGATGATAATCACAAAAATGATTTAAAGGAAGTTTATGAAACTATATTTTGCACAGTAACACATAAAGATGCTAATAAGATCCTTAATGAGTACTATTTATTTATTTTATGATTGATAATATTATTCGATTGAAATGCAGATTTTTTTTTTCTCTTAGATATTGTTTTTCTTTACCACAAAATAATTTCACCAATTGCTATGCAGAATGGTATATTATGAAAAGTTCTGATGGATATTATAAATGCAAAGTCAAACTACCATTTAATAGTGTTATAAAATCTCCAGTTGATGTAAGTGTAATTTTTAAAATGTTTGTTTGATTATAACAAATTTTGCTTATTTAAGGGAGTAAAATGTAAAAGTAAAAATGATGCTAAAAAAAGTGCAGCATTTAATGCATGTATTGAGTTGCACAAAGCCAATGCGTTGGATGATTGTATGTCACCCATAAAACCAGCAAACAAATCTGTGATTGATTCTTATTGGTGTCCACATTGGGACGAAGAAGATATTGAAGCACGTAGATATAAATATTCAACAGGAAATAAGAAAATAAAGCGAATGGTTCATATTGCAGTATGTTATTGTATTTCATTGTCCATATAAAATAAAATGATAATGTTAAAATTATAAATTTAGTATCCATCATTTTTGCGTCAAGCATATCCACAAATAGCTCAGCCATCATATTTACACGTTATTCATGTTGTTCCTGCGTGCAGCATGAGAAAAAATTCTAAATATGACATATTTGATGAACTATTGAAAACAAATAAAGAGTATGGAATTCTAACGTCAAAAAAATTACCATGCGTGAGTTAAAAATTATTTATATTTGTGTATAGAATATCTATTAAAGCGTTATCATTACAAAATACAAGATCTAAATATAAAATATTATAAACCCAAACCTCAAGATAATAATAATAATAATATATATATATATACAAGCACGTAACCAGGATTTTTTCAACAGAGGAGCCATACATTTTTGGCCGCCAACGCCCAACGGCCTCAGCCACCAAAAACTATCTAGAGATGTTACTCAAAGAAAGGAAGGGGTTGGGTCTTTCTTAAAAAAAAATATCCCAAGTATTTAACCAAGATTTATTTTAAATTATTTTACTACATATCTACTCCAGTACTTTTATAGTTCAAGTAAATTACAAACCCCCACCACATTCTAAGATACATGATTTACACAATATAACAATCACGAGTGCTCAAGTGTATTTTAATACAAGATCTAAAATTGAATTACAGTAGAACTTCCGTCGTCTGAACCCTCTATTATCTGAACCGCGATTGGAGTATTCGAATGCTCTTTTATTTGAACGTCAATATCGAGAAAAAGAAAAAGCACGCATACCACACTAGTTTGAATGCTATAGTGTTTGTTCATAAACATATATTAAATATATATATATATATATATATATTAAATATGTAATTTAATAATTATGTATAGTATTTCTATAGTACAATATTGTATGAACATGTAGATTATTATATTAAATAATTACATACATATAATGTATATTCATTCTCCGTAAAAGAAAATTCTAGTTAACCAAACTCATCTATTTAAATTAGATACTACCCCATTTGGTTCGGATAATTAAAGTTCTACTGTATATATTATTATTTGATACTATTCATTCGAATAAAATTTTTAGGTAGTAAACGACTAGAATGCTTTATGTATTTCATAATCAACAATTTTATCATAAAGTATTAACTGATCCATTATTTCACATGTATTATCATTATTATTTCTATTGATTTTATGTTTACAGTTATCAGATTTTCCCATATTTTTACCTAATGATACTGTTAGTAATATTCATATAGAAGTAAATGTTGAAATAATTGTTCTCGATCAAGAGAATTATAAGAAATTGGAAACATTTCATAATAAATTGTTTTTGGATTTCTTGGGTGTGAATAAGTTTCTGTGTAGAAGTTATAATAATGAAAATAACTCCTATTTGATAGCACCCATCGATTCCTCAGGTTTGATATTTTTAATTTCTCCCTAGATCTTTATATTTACATATATCTGTGTATATTTTACCAATTTTTAAAATTATTTTAGATAATACTTATAATGTGGATTGGAAAGTTATTGATACAAAAACATTTATAGAAACAGAAATATACCCTACTGTGAAAAAAATGGAACCTAAGTATTATGAAGAATTTTTTAAAACGCACGTTTTTTCACCGTTCTATAAACACTTGGAACTAAAAGAAGTAAAAATATATTCAACTAATTATAACATGCATATAAATAAGAGCTTATTTACAGTTATTTCGAATTTTAGTATTTGTTGAGATTACAATTATAATTAATATTACTTTAATAGCTCAGTATGAGTTTAGTATTCTTTAACGTGCTGTTTTGTTTATCTGTTTAAATATGATAAAAAATTATAATCATAATAACGTATAAAATTTGATATATTTGACGTCCAATAAATGCTGGTAAAAACAAAGCACCTTGTAAGAATAGAGTTTGACCAGTAGACATAATTGGGAATAATTTAATATTATATTATTATATATGAAAAATTTCCTATGTAATTAAATTAAAATATTTTATTAAGTTATTAGCAGACAACAATAACTTACTGGCTTATGTAATGCTGTTTGTCACATGTCTAATAATTTATATTTTTGTATTCTTAGAAATTTATTGTCACCGATGTTAATATGGCACATGAAAGTCTTCTAAAAAATATTCGGTAAAACATATAGTAATTATTATTATTATTATTATTATTATTATTATTATTCTAATCATATTATAGGGAGAAGTATGGAATGGAGAAGTATGAAACTCGTGAAACACAATTCTTGATAATGGCAAGAATATTGCAAAACACTGACAAAATAAATTTTTTGACTCCTGAGTAATATATTTATATATATGTATATATATATAAATGTATAAACCGAATAATAATTTTAATATTTATTTTTAGATATATCAGTTATTACAATACAAATAAAACAAATATGACACAACGTTTTGTACCAGAATTGTGTAAGTGGTATAAATTTCCATCAATTTATTGGTATAAAGCATTGATGTTACCAGCAATATTATATCGCTTTAATCAATTATTACTTGTAGAAGAATTTATTGTTAAAATTAACTGTATGTGTGATATAAAAATGGATAAAAATGTAGATAGTAAGTTTAATTTAAATATATTTTGATTTTTTTATTACGTTTTATCAATTTTTTCCATTTTTAATAGTAGATACAATAGAAATTGATAGATATTGCGGTCTAGATGAACTTAAAAATATATCAACTGCTCAAACAATAAATGACTCAGAAAACTCCCTAAACGTAATGGTTGATGAATTGAATTTAAATAACTCACCTATTGACATTGATCTACAGATAAATACAAGTATGTTGGATATTTCAAACTATGATGTGGCTGAATCCAATCAGAACGGAAATGACCATACTACGACTAACGTAAGTAAAAGTACAAAATTAAAGATTTATATATATTTATATCATAGTTAACTGATGATAAAGTAGCAGTTATAATTTTACAATTTTATTTATACACAACAGATTTTTTTTTTTTTTGCTTTACGCGCCATTCAGGCGCTTCGCAGCTTCTACCAGAGCCCTCCATCATTCTCGATCCTCTGCATCTTCAATATCCGCTCCATCTTTTAATCTCTTTAAATCGTCTTTAACACGGTCCATCCACCGTTGTCTTGGTCTTCCCACAGGTCGTTTTTTGTTTGGCATGTTGATGAGTACCTGTTTAAACAATCCTCCCTCTACATGCCATACATGACCAGCCCATTCTAACCTTTTCGATCTCAGAAAATTTTGTACATTGGGTGCATTATACGATCTGTTCAAGTCTGCGTTTTTTCTCCGCTCGTATATACCATTATTGAGGTTTAACATAGGACCATATATTTTTCTAAGTATTTTTCTTTCGAAGATCAATATTTTATTCTCATCACCTTGCGTTGTGGACCACGTTTCACACCCATACATAATAATAGGGCGTAAGTAGGCAATGTATAGTTTTTTCTTTGTGTCTCTTGAAAGGAGTTTCGATGTGAACATTTTACTCATTGCATGGTACCCACGATTTGTTGCACTTATTTTAGACTTAATCTCGTTATGCATATTATTTTTATGATTTATATTAGCACCTAAATATTTAAAATTCTCGACTTGTTCAAAAGAGAAACGATCAATGTTCAAATTTTGTAGGGGAGTTAAGCGCCTACTCATTAGCTTATTTTCATTAATTCTAAGGCCCATCTTTTTACTTGTCCCTATGAGCTTTATTACAGTCCCTTCTAATTCCACTTTCGGTTCTCCAAATATTACAATGTCATCCGCATATGCTAAGAGAGTTGTACGCCCCAGTACTTCCATTTCACGGTCTTCCTGCATGTCTCATTACTTTTTCAAGGGCTAAATTGAAGAGTGCGGAAGATAACGCGTCCCCTTGCTTCAATCTGACCTCAAACTCCTTTGATGTTTCTCCAAGAAAACGCACTTTGCAAAATGAACTTGAATTGCAACACTTTATTAAGTTCACTAATTTCTTTGGTATTCCGAAAAGTATAAGTGCTGACCATAGGCGGTCCCTAATAATGCTGTCGTAGGCTTGCTAGAAATCGATAAATATCATGTGTAGATCTTTGTCATATTCATAGAACTTTTCCATAGTTTGTCTAAGGGTGAATATATGGTCAGTAGTGGACTTGCCTTTCATAAAACCACATTGGTTGTTCGGTGTCGCTTGTCAATAATTATATGGTCGATTTGACTTTTCGTTTTACGGTCTGGGGCAGTCCACATGTGCTTATGAATGTTTTTTCTAGGGAAGTAGGTGCTACTAATAATGAGGCTTTTCGATTCTGCAAAGCCAACTAATCTCAACCCATTATCATTAGACAATGGGTGCCAGCTTTCTTGGCCTATAGTTGGTCTAAGAAATTGTTCTTTTCCAACCTGTGCATTCAGATCACCAGCAATTATCTTAATGCAGTTGTTTGGTAGAGAGTCAAATAATCTCTCTAGATCCTCATAGAAAATATTTTTCACTTCCACATCTTGGTCCTCTGTCGGTGCATAACAGTTAATTAGACATATATCGAAATTCCATCCAGCTATTCGAAGGTAACATAGACGTTCACTCACAGGCATGAATAGCTTAATACTTGACATTATCAAGTTGCTTACTACGAAGCCTACTCCATATTCATGTTTGCCTGTCTCTTTGCCACTAAAGAAAATAGTTGAATTTCCAGATTAAACATTACCATTTCCGAGCCAACGGATTTCTTGTATCGCGACTATTGGCACTTTGTACTTTTCAATTTCTTCCACAATATTTTTTAAAACTCCTGCTTTATAGAGAGTTCTGATATTCCATGTAAGTTTTCATTATTATCCATATTCCGAGGCTTTGTTAGAAGATTCACAACAGTTAGTTTTTTACAAGGATGGATTGTTGGTCCATCGCTTAACCCCCAAACCTGGAGGACCGGTTTAGGCCAACTTATTAAAGTCAGCCCGTAGCTCGGGGCCCCGGGTTCGCATAGTACCCCCCTGAGGGCACAACAGATAGTTTACCTAATATTCATTTTAGATTCTGAGCGGAGCGATGAATCTATTGTTTTTACAATGATATTTATTTATTTATTTATTTTCTATCCTGTGTACAGATTTTCGACCAGAAAGAGTGCTCCGATCTCTTCGGTCACAGTTTGTTTCCGGCAGTAATTCGCATCTAGTTGGTATTTTAAAGAGGTCATTTTTCGATTTTCTCAAAAGCGCCTAAAAATATAACTCAAAAACGCTAAAAATGCAATTTTGTCTTAATCGATTGTTGTTTATTTCTTCGTAATTTTGGAACTAATAATCATAGAAACTTGAAATTTTCACCAAATATGTAACTTTAGACTATATTTACGAGAAAAGTAAACTCCGCTCAGAATCGTTTTGTCGAATGCAATGACTTATCATTGCTTTCAGATGTAAAATAAAAATAAAACTCTAAAATCTTTATCCAAGTAATTCACTTAAGCGATATCCACAACACTCCGCGGCTCGTTACCTTTTTTTTTAAAATATGTATTTCATAATAATGTTTCTCAGCTTAAATAAAAAAGAAAAAAAAACTTTAATTTATGTATATTATATTTTATAGAAAAATATTAAACTGTAAAATAAGTCGATGTTAGATTAAGAGAGGTATTCATTCGTACACACAAAATACAAATTAAATTTTAAAATGCTCGTAAATTATTTTAATTTGTTTTGAATAAAATTAATTAAAAATTAATTTTGAATTAATAATTATTTTTTATGATTTAATTTGTTAATTTTTAGCATTCACAGTGTTTTCTTACAAATGTTGACGTGTTACACCGGTATGAATATTTTTTCATAGTTCCATTTATACTTGTTTCGTAATAAACGTCTAAGAACTATTATATTATATTCTATGTATCTGCGTTTATAGACACTCATTATGTTCGTTTTAATAATATTGTTCATAGTTAATTTAATTTTTACGAACTATTATTTGTTCTTTAAATCATTATGTTTTAATATTCACATTATTATATACACATAATTAAATATTTTATTATTTCAGATTGAAAAAAAAGATTTTATTCAGCATATGCCTACTGACATTTTAAAATTAACAAACAGTGAACCACCTATTTTGACTACATTAAAACATAATTCAAAAAAAAATTTTGGGCCCGGGCAAAGTGACATTTTAAAGGTAAATACAATATTTATTTTTATTTGTTATTTTTTGAATATTTGTACGTACATGAATTAAATTTTAATACTAAGTAGTTTACCATATATAAATTAAGATAAAAATTGCAAAGGGAACATGGCATTTTGAGTTTTTTTAGGTGAGTGAATTGTGTATTCATTCATAAAATCTGCTTTTTCAAATAAATTAATAAAACAGTGCATGTACCTATAAAAATTAAACTGAACCGACGAAACAAATACGATCAAATTGTAACTTGAAACTCAACCGCTGTCACATATTATTGTCTAAACTCTCGGGTGTTAAATATTATTTCAGCGATTTAATCGCATAGCCTATGATATTTGTATGTTAATGTTTTCTGCTAACACATATTTAATATTAATAGAAATGTATACATATATAGAATAAATATACCTATTATCCAAAATATATAAAATATAAATCTGACATAGTATAGTTAAAGCCGCCATTATACCTACAATAAAATTATTAATTTTTTTAAAAAAAATTTTCTTTTTCCAGTAGTACGAGTGTAAAGGTAATTTATTCTCAACAAACATATTCGGAAAAGTAACTTTTAGTTAGTAAATTTAAATTGCACCTCTTACTCGTTAAAAAAAAATCTCTACGTATTAACTTCTATGTTATTTTGCACATTGTATGCTTAAACAAGTTAATTTCCAAATAATTCTAAAAATAATAAATTTAAAAACCAAATTTCAGGGTTATTTAAGTTGTTAAAAAAAAATATTAATTGTGTGTGTGCGCGCGTGCGTGTGTATTTTTTAAAATTATATTAAATCTTGAATTAATTATTTATTTATTCAAATAATAATATTCAGTTCCTTGTTTAGGTATTAACACTTAAGTGTACGAAAGACATATTTAACTATGAGCGCATGGAAACATATGGTGATAGTTTCATTAAATTTGCTATTTCATTGGTATTACATGAAGCATTTCCATTTGAAAATGAAGGATTTAATTCTGAATTAAGACAGAAAATGTGTAGCAATCGAAACTTATTTTATGTTGGAAGGAATATTAATATTGGATCTTATTTAATGGTATTTAAAATTATTTATGACATTTAGTTATATGAAATGTGTAAAATTCAATAATAATATTAATTAATTTTTTATTATGACAATTCAGGTACATAAATTTAGTCCACCATTTTATTGGATACCTCCATGCTTTGGTGTCCATAAAAAAATAAAGGATTTATGCGAAAAGAATAGTATTGAATCTACTGAACTTCATAAGATAGTCATGACAAAAGACGAACAATTTTCTGGTAAAAAAAAAAAAAATTATAATAATTTTATTTTGAAAACAAAAACATATTTAATTCGACAATTTTATGTTATAAATATAACATAATTATATATAATGTTTCTTATGTAGACATATTAAATATTTATGCAGTCAACTTTATTATATTTTTAGGAGAATTCTCTAATGAAACGTGGCATAATATTGAAACTGAATTATCTATATCTTCCAGTGTTGGTAATAATATGTCACCACGTACAGAACAATTGCAATCCGATATATTTTTACAGAAACAATTGGTTTCAGACAAAGTGGTCGCAGATTGTGTAGAATCACTTATTGGGACTTATGTATATGTATGCGTGATAAATAATAATATTATTGTTTACAATTTTTTTTTTAATTCTAATATTTTTATATTGTAGCACTGTGGAATTGATGATGGTTTCAAAATTCTTCATAATTTAGGAATTATACCGAAGGAATTTACTAATGTACATAAATCTGACACGAATAATAATGACCCAAACAAAGATGCAATGAACTTACCTTTTATATTGCCAGGGCATGAAATGGTCGAACAGCAAATTGGATACACATTTAAAAATAAAAATCTCTTAACTGAAGCTTTTATTCATCCATCCTACCATCAGACAATGAATTTTAATGCATGCTATCAAAGACTTGAATTTCTCGGAGATTCCATACTTGGTTAGTTAAATCTAATTAATTTATAGTGTAGAAATAATGTGTATATATAATAATTGATGATATATATATATATGTATGTATGTATGTATATATATATATGTGTGTGTGTGTGTGTGTGTGTGTGTGTGTGTGTGTGTGTGTGTGTGTGTGTGTGTGTTTTATTTATATGTATGTATTAATGAAAACCTACAAATATTATAAATAAGGCAAAAATTTATATGCTACTGCATATTTTTATTGATTAATCAGAAAAATAGCTAGTTTATACCAAAATGTGTTGCACGACCTACTTAGTCAGTATATAGAATGTTATTTTACTTATTTTGGGGGGTTTTGAATTTCAAATGTATATTTTAGGATTTTAAACATTATACGAGTATTTTAGGATTTTGAAAATTTTATAGTATTAATGCAATATTCAAGGATATTTTTAAATGAATAAATAAAAAAAAAAAATTGGAATAACATGAGGAATCTTAGTAAGAAAAATATTATTAAATAATTTTTCAACATTTATGAATTTCGAGCTCATATAATAGGTACTTTTAGTGTTTTGACGTTTACTGCACCAGTTTTAGATAAAATGTCACTGTTTCACTCAAATGGGTTAATTTTTTGTCCTAATCATAAAAAATAAAAACGAAATAAAAATAAACAAGAATACTTATATTAATACATATACATATATATTTATTTACAATAATAATTTTTCTATTAATTACGAGTAGGTATTAATTTTATTGTTTTTAATATTTTATTATTAATAAGTCATTGTTTTTATTCTGATGATAATATTCTAAGCATATATGATTATTGTATGTAGCCTTATTTTTGTCAGTGTATATCCTACATAACAAATTATTTAACGTTAAAATATGTGGGAGTATAGAATATTTTATTTCATGTAATCCTATACATTTTTGTTAAGGAAAAAAAATCATGTACATTTTTTCAAATAATATTCTATATACATATTTTTGAAAAAAAAATTGTAATATTTCAGATTATTTAATAACAACGTATATAATTGAACATTACAAAACTAAAACTCCTGGAGAAATAACTGACATGAGGTCGTCAATTGTAAATAACAGAGTATTTGCTTCAATAAGCACTCGCATTGGATTACACAAATTTATATTATTTAAAAATTTACAATTGATGAATGCAATTGATCAGTTTTACGAACATCAACTAAAATACAATCATAGTGTACACCATAAAGTAAAAGAATACATTTTATTTTAAATCAATCCATCATTTATGTAATGAAATATTTTTTTAGGTAACATGTCTCATAGAAGAAAATAATGTTTACGCAGCTGAATCCGTTGATATACCAAAAGCATTAGGAGACGTTTTTGAATCACTTATAGGTGCAATTTATTTAGATTGTAACAAGGATTTAGACTTGGTATGGACGATTTGCTATAGATTATTAAAAAATGAAATCAGTAAGTTGAAAAGTTGTTCTTTTTATAACAAATAGATATTGTAAACAATTAACAATAAATATTTAAATTTAAATTTTTATAATTTATATATGAACGGATTGGGAAATTTTGGCTACTATTTAAATAATAAAATTTTAATTCATTGAAACCTTATATCTCAGATTTATTTTCTTCATTGGTATTTAAAATCTAAACAAATTATTAGAAATTTACTATATATTTTAATTACGATCGATATAGTTTCTATTTATTTATAAAGTAATTTTTAAATTCTGAGCAAAACGAGGAAGCTTTTGGTTTGACATTGATGTTTATTAATTTATTTTCTACGTACAATTTTTCGATTAGAAAGAATACTCTGCTGATATTGTCGTATATTACTTTTCGGTAACAAATTGTGTGTAATTGGTATTTTATTTAAAGGTTTTTCGAAATCCTAGAGTCATGTAATTTACACTAAATATGTAACTTTGCATTATATATAAGTAAAAAAAATTTTCAGAAAATGTCTTCCAATTTTGGTCTATTCATAGAAATTATTGAATGTTAATCAATTTAAGTTATAAAAGGTGTAATTTTTGGTTTTAAGGACTGACAATTTTATACATATATATTGGTCCTACGTTAATTACTTAACTATATTCAACAATTCTTGACAATAATAAGTCACAATTTTTTTTTTATTATTACTTTAAATTTTTCAACAGTGTATTACACCGAAGCTCCGCTCAGTACCGTTTTATTAAATGCTATGATTTATCATTGCAATCAAATGTATAGTAATAACAAAACTCTCTAAAAAAAAATGTATAGGTCACTCACTTACTACTCACTACTCTTTATTTTAAATTGTTTTTACTATTATTTTGCAGACGAATTTTGTACCAACATTTCATTAAATCCTATACGCATTTTAAATGACTCAAAGTTCAAATTCAGTTACAGGTAATGTGCCGCTTAATATAATACAAACTAGAGTTATTTATATTTACTTATGGCAAATGTTTATAAATTGTCTTTTTAATATTTAAGATCTTAAGACAACATAAACATTATTTCAATTCTTATTCAAAACTTGTATTGCCAGTTGATATATTGGAATCCAGAAAGATTTTATTATTTCGTATTAGTTTGAATTCAAAATAGCATTACATTTTTAGTTAATAAGCCTTCTTAGAATCACGTACACAAGTATACTCATTGAAATTGATTTATCCAATTGTTTTTTTTTTAATTAAAATTTAGAACTGTTAGGTTGTATATACGGATTCTTTATTTTCAATGATTTCGATTCGAACGTAAAATGTTGAAATCTCAATCACTTCAAAATAAACAAGTCGGGAAAGTAGACCAAACAATTTTTATTTATTATTACATTTATCTTTCTTTCTCTCTCACAAGTTTATAATTAAAAATATGCTGTTAATGTTTTATTAGACTTAAATTTTGCGAACGAGTTACAATTATAATGGATTTATAAATAATGTTCGAAAGTATAGTAGTATCCCTAGAGTAGATAGTATTTAACTGATACTTGTTATTTTAAATGTAAAAATTACACGTACCGCTCAATCTTATTTTCCATTACCTTATGGCTTATTGGAAAACTGTTTGGAAGGACAGCGATTCATTTTACGATTGTCATTTATATTTTCTCAGTTGTGTTTTGTGCATCGTTCCTTAGGCCTTGTAAAAAAGTTTTTTAAGTTCCGTTTTTTTTAAATATATATTTAGTACGTTTGACGTTATTTGTTTTACAGTCAACCCCTTGCGTCTGATCAGGCAGTGGATAAAGGCTTGGGAATAATGATTCAATTGGACGTAACCGTGAATAACACAATTGTACAGTTTTTTGGATTCGGTCAAAACGTTAAAGAAGCCAAAATTGCTGCCGCCGAAATCGCATTGAAATATTTGAATAAACATTAATGTACCGTGATGATGATTATTATTGATTTTTTTTTTTTTATTGAAATAAATTGTTCTCAATTGCCGTTTCAAATTTTTTGAATTTATATTGTACTCGTATTTTGTATTCTACATTTCTATTTGTTTAAACAGTGTCCTTGAGGCGGTAGCCGTAGAGTGACAGTGGGTTTGTTTCTTTTCACAAAAAGGTGTACACCATAGCGTTCCCTTTTTGAAATCGAGTAGTCGTAAATAGTTTGAAATAGCTCGTCGTCGCCGGAACTTAAATCGAAAATATCCTCTTTTTTTTATTATTATTATTATTATGAAAAAACCACCTATATGCTCATACGCATGACGTGTGATCCAACTACAATTACATTATGTTTATCGAATTTTAACAGCACTCCTCCACAGAGATAACAACATTTCGTTACCCGAAGAATCACAACGAACTCAATGACCACGGTGTACCATTATTTTTTTCATTATTATTACGCGTGTGGAAAAAAGGTGTGAAATCACCAAATTGTGAAAAATGAGTCACAGCAAAATAAGCGGATGAAAAAGAAATGTCTACAATACTGTACAAAGTGTGTTATTTCAGTGTGCGTTTTAGGATGAACCGCGTGATTTTTCCGTTTTTCGTGCGTTTTAATAGTTTTGTGACTATATTCTGGTCGTCAGTTATGGCAAATGCCGTTATTGCGTTTTCAGTTCATTTTCGCTGTACTACTGAAAAGGCCTTGAAACATTAACGCCTTTTCCACGCGCGCCCGGCGATTTTATAAAACACCGCGCTGTTGTTAATAATGCGACGGCAACGCACTTAATCTTTTCGTTTGTACTTTTATTATATTTTAATCTTATCGACGGTCATGGGTATTCCTCGAAAACGTTATTATCCAAGTGTTTCAATAAATTATTTTCACTGAAATCGCCAGATTACCGCAGACAAGTCAATCGTTGCAAAATAGCCCGTTTCGCCGACGGACTATTCGCCGCTGACCTTATCGCCGACGGACTATTCGCCGCCGTACACATGGGGAAAAAAGCGTTGATTTAACAACACTTATAACATAAAGTTGAATTGAAACAAAAACGAGTTATTTTTAGAATGTTGTTTGACAATTCAATTAATAATAATATTAATAAATAGGCTCAAACTAGCAATAAAAAACATTTATTTTAATAATATACAAATCATTGTTATAAAAAAAAAATATAACGCTATACATTTATTCACGCATTATTATTATTATTATTAAATGTTTATAATATTTTTAAAAATTAAGTCATTTTAGAAAGCTTTGCAAAGCACAATATTTACTATTGCTTATACCTATGCATAAAACTAGTTACAAATATATTTTATATCGCTACAATTTTTTTTTCGATGTCGTTTTTAAACCAAACTATTGTATAATCATAATTATTAACAGTTAATAAGTTATGGAATATTTTAAAACAAGTAATATCAATTGAAAACCCATAATTGTTAAAATAATGAAGTCTGTTGAATTAAAAATATGTTGTTTTACAGTATAAAATATGAGAAATTAATTCACCAATATTGAGCATTTAATTTGACTTATCAATTTTCTGTAAAAAAAAAAAAAAAAAATGAAAAAAACTTTAACTCATTTATATGTCATTACTTTTTAATGAATGTTTATTAAAATGTTGAAGATCTACATGCAATTTTAAATATTTTACTTTCAAATTCTTAGACGTGACATCAAAAACACAAAAAAGTGTGATATATCTGTTATTGTAATATGTGTACTGGCCACGTTATAATAATCCTTTGATGTAGACGACGTGGTAGTCTATTATAAGTGAAATGCAACAATAATTTTAATTTATACAAATCATAAAATAATTAAAGATTTACCGAGCACTCAATAATTATTGTGGTGGTCATATTTGATTGATTCAGATGTTTTTGGTTTTGGACTTTTCTGCCTTAGTGACTGTGACAGGATCTGGGTTATCGATATAAACATTATGATGTCGCGTTTCGTTCAACTTAATTAGTTCAGAAGAAAAAAGTTAGTTGTTTTTGTTTGTTTCATAGTTATCATTCAAATAAATCAAATCGTTTTTGGTTATTTTAGAAACCTTTCAAAAAGGAGCCTTGACAATTAACGTAAAGTATTTTATAAGTATTTTTCACTATAAATAAATAAGTATAATTTTATGAAATATGTATTCTTTAAATTAATACAATTAAGTTTTACTTGTCAACAAACACGAGTGGACATCGCTTATCGGACCGAACACTACAGCTATAACGTAATAACTAGGTCAACTTGTGTCTTTACTTTTCATACAACATATTCGGATTTGTATAATGTCAAAACAATTTTAGTCAGTGCCGTATGCACAATATGCCTTACAAAAGTTAATAGTATTGAACTGAATAAAAATGTCATTCGAATAATTTCATATTATTTAATTTTTTTTTTTTATTAAACCGAATTTAAAAAACAAAAAATTCTATTTATTATGTAATGTGCAATTGAACACGATTAATTATTTTGCATTTTTTTAATACCTACAATATCAGAAACTTAAATGTAATTAATACTATTATAAACACTTCTACGTGGCAGTTTATTCACAACCGAAATAAAGCTGTGAAAACGCATTTGGATAATAGAAAAATAAATAAAATTCAGTAGTTTTAAACACAATAATGTTGAAAACCACAAGTTTTATTTTAATTATAGATTATTATAATATATCATATAATAATCATTCATTTTTATACATATTTTTACTGAATATGAAAAAAAATGTGAATAACATACAACTACTGTTTAAGAAAAAATTGAAGCTATATATATATATATATATATATATATATATATATATATATATATAAAGAACACAAATGTGTACTATTACACATAATATGTGTATGTTACGTACAAAGTTTTGTGTATAACAAAAAGTTAGTACAATTATTAAAATATATAAAATACGTATATGTTATATGAAAAGGCAATAAATCATAAACAAATAAATATATATATATACTTTACAAAATGTATAGTTATAGACTTTGTAATTTTACACAAATTGCATGTTTATATTCTTCAATAATATTTGCATTAAATATTAAAATTATACTTAAGTGTACTGCAAATTAAAACTTCCTATGTTAATAAGTATAAATAACATACATTTAATATAATACTTTACAAAATGTATAGTTATACACTTTGTAAGTAATTTTACACAAATTGCATGTTTGTTTATATTCTTCAATAATATTTGCAATGAAAGTTAAAATTACACTCAAGTGTAATACAAATTAAAACTATTTATATTAATTAAAATTACAATAAATTGTTAATATTTTTTAAGGCCAATTTAGCAGCAGCAACTTTGGCTTTTTTCTTATTCTGGCCAAATCCATAAGTAGTCATTTTGTTTTCATTTACAGTTACGTCTAATTGCATCACCGTTCCTGTATCTTCATCGTCAGATTGAATCGAAACGTTAGGTTTACTGCAAAATAATTCATTAATGTTATTAGATGTATAGATTACATGTATGTATTAAATTACAAGGCGATATATAACTAATGAGTGAATAGAAATATATAATATTTTACTTAGTAAAATAATTTGCTTAAGTCACTTAAACTTAATTAAGTAAAATAGTTCTAGATTTATAAATGCAACAATAATATTGTCATATTTAATCCAGGCTAGAGATTTGTTGAAATATTTTAAATATTATTTAAATTCAACAAAAAAGATTAGAAAGGTTTATTTATAGTAAATCAGAGAAGATTATTGGGAATCTGAACAGAAATATTTAATGTTAATTTCAAGATACAACATAAAATAAAACCTTTCTTAATTTTTACATACTCATTCTTGGATCACATTCACTAATTTAGTAAAATATTTTATTCTATTGTTTTATATAAGCAAAATGCAAGTTAGTTGCAAACATAAAATGCTAAAAGTTGATATTAGTTTTATTAAGTAGTTAAGTAAAACAAACCGGAATTTAGGTGATAAATTTGTTTCTTGTATAATATCCAAAGGATTTTTGAAAACATTAGTTGAAAAATATTCTGAAAATATACATACAACTTAATTTTTTATATATTTATAAATTGTCAAAATGTTTAGTCCCTTTAGGTGTAAACATTATAAATTATACAAGATATAAATGTAAAATAAAACAACATATATATTTTCAACTTACCGATTTCGGTTTTCATAAGATTATAGCAAATCATCCATGTAAAATTTAAATCTCTGTCAGAATCTAAATAAATTGCACAGATAAGTGATTTAAATAGGTCTGCTAATACATTCGGTACATCAATGTATTCGGCTGTGTAACACTCGTTCTCTTCCATGTAATACAAAATCTAAAAAAATAATTACATAACTCACTATAAAATATTAAATTAAAATTTATTCTTACTTCTTGGCCGATTTTATGATTGCGTTTTAGTCGATGTTTATAAAAACTATCGATCGCACTGGTCACTTTCATAGACTGAGCTAAAATGAATTTATGTAATCCAATGCGAGTGCTTAGCGATGCGTACGTACAGTTATTTACAATTGAAGACTTAATCATGGTGATATTCGTAGGAGTCTTCTCATTGCAATAATCAGTTAAGTACGATGTAATTAAAAATTCTGAAATATTACATCATTTTAAACAATTCGTATCAAATGACATTTCAGAATACTGTATTATTAGAATTTATTATTACAGTGAAACTGGTTATTTTTCTAAAAAAAAAAACAATTTTTGGGAACAGTAGGTAGTTATCTATAAATTTTAAATATTTGTACTTATATTTGAATTTGTTGGTCATTTTATTATATAACATTTTATCAGTGTATTTGCACTTTATCCATAATAATATAATTTTAAATACAATTTTTTAATTAAACTTTAGAACATTCTTTAATAATGGTATAACAATTAAACTAACCGAGTATGGCACCGCCGAGGAATTCAAGTCTCTGATAGCATTCAGAATATTTAAACTGGTAGGATGGATGTGTAAGAGCTTGAACTAAGAGAGCCTTATGTTTAAATGAATAGCCAATTTGATTTTCAAGTATTTCATACCCAGGCAAAATATGAGAATAATCTAAATTTTGATCCAGTTCATCATGACTCATATTTGACTTAGGTTTAAATACATATTTGAATTCTTTTGGTACAATACCAAGACCATGAAGAAATTCGAAGCCTTTTTCAATATCAAAACGCTATAATCCAAACAAATTGTGTTTAGAAAAATTACAGATATAACGAACATTGAGATTCTTATTAATTGCACTTACATATAAATAAGTCCCAATCAGTGATTTTACACTTTGGATAATTGTCTTATCTTTAACCAATTGTTTCTTTAAAAATATATCAAATGCGGAATAATTTGTTTTTGAAAAATCGTTATCAACAAATTGACAATCAAATACTGAAATGTTAGCCAATTCCATAAAATTAACAAGCTCAGTCTGAATATTTTTCATAGTGTCCTCTGATAAATTCCCTAAAAAAAAAAATTTCTAAATATATATACATTTATTTATATCTATATATAAATAATTGAATGAAATTGAATAAATAAATTTTATATATGTTTATACAAAAGAATTATTATATTCAACGTTTTAATTTACAAATAGTAAATAAATAAATTATTATAATTTTAAATTCATTTCTATAATAAAAATATACTTGGATAATATCAAATAAATGAACAGTTGTTTTCAATCTAAAATTAAAAATATAACAATCAAGATTTGTTTAATTTTACCAGAAAGTTGTTCTGCTTCCGAAAGGAATACTTTATCCAGAAATTCTGATTTAACTCCTCTGTCCTCTATAATTTCTTTTACATTTTTAGGAACACCAAAACCTGGAGGTATCCAATCCAATAATGGATCAAATTCATTCACCTAGAAATTGACACAGTTGTTAATAATTATACAAATTTTAATTCCTTCACTAACAACACATTACATTACCATTAAATAAGATCCAATATTTAAATTTTTGCCAATATAATATAAGTTCCGATTACCACACAGTTTCATTCTTAATTTAGAAAGAAAACTTATATTTTCCAATTTAAATGCATCAAATAAGACCAATGAAACAGCAAAGTTAAGGAAACTGTCACCATATATTTCTAAACGTTTATAGTTAAACATGTCATTTATAAACACTGGTGTTATTACCTAAATAAAAAAAAATATACAAACTTAAGACATTTTAGCATTCTTTATATATATATATATATATATATATGTATTTAAATTTAAAATGAAAATTTTTCAAATGACAAGTTATTGGTAACTTGGTTTAAATGTTATTTAGGTAGTGTTCAATACATATTTATCAAATATTTTATTAATAATCAATAAAACATATTGCTCATATTTTTTTTGTAATAAATAAATTGTTACATCAGAAACATCAGTCCCAACCAGTGGCGTATTTTCAACTTTTTTCAGGGGGTGATCCAAATTTTTTTTTTTTTGAAAATTCCAACAGGATATATTGATATAAAGTATTTAATAAAAAAATACCTTTGGATAATCTTTTTTTTTTTTGGTTCTGGGGGTCCAGTACCCCTGGACCCCCCGGTAAATACGCCACTGGTCCCAACAAAGATAAAAACTGGATGTCATCGGCAAGTTATTAATTCTACATGTAATGTTTTAATTTACTTGAAAGAATGCCACCAAAATTACTGGGTCTAAATATGATAAAGTACAACCGTGAGGAGGAAGTTATACCAGCATTTGTTGTCTTTGTCTGTCTAACAATATAGTAAAATAGCACTACTCAGTTTTTTTAAGTATACGGGCTTGGGTTGCATTTGGACTTTTAACACCTACAAACAATATTAAAGATAAAAACATATTGATATTATATGTACTGTTTCATTATTTTTTTTCTCAAAATTGTAATTTTGAAGTGAGATATTAGTATTTTAAAATAATTATATAATTAAATTACCAAACTTCAAAATTATAATTTTCGAAAAAACCGAAGAGAAGTAGGTTATATAATACTCTCATCATTAAAATTGGTAATATGCGTCAAATATTTACCCTAATTGTTACGCATAAAGAACATAGAAAAAGACAACAAATGTGGGTATAATAAACACTTAAAAATTACTGTGTTTGATGAATACAAATATTATAATAATGTAAATAATAAATGTACAATTCAATACATTATACAAAGATAACGTCCTCACGGTATTTTATTCTAATTTTAAAATATCAAGAAGATAATGTCTTAAAAAGCTTACGTATTCTAAAAAAACAATAACACTATTATAATTACTTTTATCATATCACTTTGCTCTAGTTCAAAATATTGATTTGACTGATGTTTTACCAAAGAACTCAATATAGGTGTTTTACTTCCAATTAAATTAAAATTTTCGAAATCATCAAGCGCGTTTTCACTATCAACCTAAAATCATTAATATGTTTTATAATATAAATATTATTCTTTGCATATTCAATAAAAATAACTAAATCAACAATGGAACATAATAATATGGTTTTTGGGACATTTCGACAGTTTTATTACATAAAGTATAAATTTATTTTCCATTATACATAGTACACCTTGGATATTTAATAAAAAATAAAAAATAAAATTTATGAGTTAACAACAAAAAGAAAAAAAACAACTTCTTTCAAATTTTCAGTAGTCTATCATTACCTACAATTAGGAAAATTCCCGAATTGAAAAACGTATTAAATAAATTATCATTGATATACATTTTGCTATCAAAAATACGGGGAGATCATATGACTAATGACTAATGATCATACTATCAGAACACCATATCTAACTGAAAGAAATCCTTTATTATATAATACCAACACTTGGTTTGTCACAGTAAAAATTTAAATCGTAATTATAAAATTATAAGGTATATATTTTTATTCTTACACTCCAAAATCTGTGTACATTAACATTGCTATTTTTATGTTATTATTTTAGTATAGCTAAAAAAAAATTGAATTTTTTTTATAAGTTTGTCACATGGTGATCATATACTGTAGACACTTTTCCCAAATTTTTTTTTTCCTAATTCCATTTTTTCCAGAAGTTCACTTAAGCGTGCTATACACGTTCAGTTAAAACTGAGCGATTTGACTGTACAGTTATATCTGACCGATAAATCGTTTTAACGGTTAGCATACACACGTTCAGTTAAAACTGAGCGATTTGACTGTACAGTCATAACAAATTGTTCAGAGTCGTAGTCATAATAAAGTCGTTGCTTAAAGTGTGTGACATAACGTTCCAACATGGCGTCGACAGATGACGCTCTCGCAAAAACCGGTTTAATGTTTATCTTAAAAAAAAAAAAAACGTAAAAACCGTAAATTGTGGAGTAAACAATGGTTACTAAAAAGAAGTGAATATTCACATACAAATTTGTTAAAGGTATTGAGAATTACTCCAAAAGATTTTAATAATTATTTGCGAATGAATGAAGATACTTACTTTCAGCTTCTTTCTTTAGTAACACCACTAATCAAAAAACAAAATACTATAATGAGGGATGCTATATCGCCTCATGAAAGGTTGACAGCGACCTTAAGATTTTTAGCGACTGGAAGAACTTATGAATGTCTTAAATATTCTACAATTATATCACCACAATCACTCTCCACTATTATACCAAATACGTGTGAAGCAATATATAAAGTTCTACACAAGGATTTTTCAAAGGTATGTAAAAAATAAAACTGTAATTTTATTATAATATTTTAATCAAAAGGAAAGTTACTGTCTTTTTCATAATTATTAACATAAGTTTAGATACTAAGGCACGACATTACTACAAAAATGTATGAACGCATAGATTAATTAATTACTACTGTTAAAGTTACGTAAATATAAAGACACGTTTTCTGGCAAATTTGGTATTGACACAAAATCTCTTTCTTGAGTATCCTGTAGTTGGTAACTGGATTGATGCATAAAACTCATAGTAGTTGGATGAGAAGAGTTAACTGGATTAGGTTGAATGATAGATAATTCACTATGTTCTGCTACAGATCTGGGGTAATTATTGAGAAACGTGAGAATGGTTTGGTGTGGAAGCCCGAGGTAAAGGAGTAGATGAGTGAGAGTAAATTTCACCAAATCGTGTTGTTGTTGGAATCATGACCTTATGTGATATTGTTAAGTTCCCCATTTCAGCTTCAAACAAAGCTTCGTTGATAATTTTTTCAGCAAATATTCTTTGTGTTTTTTCCAAGTCTCGAAGTTTTATGGCTACTCCTTTACCGAAAATGTCATACCGATCATCTTGAGGCGCTGGACGTTTAAAATGGTTCTGAATGGATAACAAAACATCTTTTGTTAGAGCGGCTTCAGAATTTCGTTTTGATGGTCTAGTAGATTGTGATGTACTACAAGCAGCGTCAGTAAAAGCAGTAGCCTTAGAATTTTTAATTGTGGAAGTAGATACAGGTAGATCTTCAAGACGAGAGTTCTCATTTGAATGTACTTTATCCGCTTGGGACTCTAATATTAACTGTATTGCTGTAGTATTCGATGATCCTTCAATGTTAATCTAAAGGCGGGTTCACACGTGTCAGTTAAAATGTTCATTATGACTGTTTCATTTGTACTGATGATGCTTTCATTGAACAAATTGTTCACACAGTTCATTATAAATGAAATCAAAAACTGTACATTCCTAGTACCTATCATTATTGATAGTACCTATTATTAGTGTTTATCCTTCTTGTGTATACACACGTCTCTTTTTGCCAATACCTACGCCTAATTGTAACCTAATTATAATTTTTTTCGATGGCAAATTCACAAAAATCTTTAGTACGATCTAATATTAGGTTAATATGTGGTCAAATATCAAATGAACTTCAAAGTATATTAAATAAATGTAAAAATATAAAAAAACGAAGATGGTGGGTTAGGAAATGGATTTTAAGACGCAATACACTTGGCGCTAGTGCGCATTTATTAAAAGAATTATCAACAGAAGATGAAAATTCATACAGAAATCATTTAAGACTGAGTAAAGACCAATTTGAAGTACTTTTACATCAAATTACCCCAAAAATTCAAAAGCAAGATACAGTAATGAGAGCTGCTTTACCAGCGCGTATAAAATTGGAAATTACTCTTCGATATTTAGGTAAGTTAAAATATTTAAATAAATATGTATATGTATTTTGTATAAGTAGTATTAAATAAATAACATTTTAAACATATTTATAGCTACTGGAGACTGTTTTTTTTCACTAGCTTCATTATACAGAATACCAAAAAATAGCATTTCCGTATTTCTTCCAGAAGTCTGTACATCAATTTGTAAATGTTTAAGCAAGTATATAATGGTAAGATTTTTTCAAATTAATAACAATGTAATTAAGTATTCAATTAGCTATATTAGCAGTTTAAACAAAATAATATTATAATAATAATTATCCTTCTTTAAATGTCAAAAAAAAAAAAAATAAAAAAATAATAAAATAAAAAAAAATTCTGTAAATATGTAACTTTTAAATGTAATAAGAAAAAATTATAATAACGTATTATTTATTGCTGCACTCAAAATATCTGATTGGGGTTCATTTTCGTCAGAATTTGTATACTGCAAAGAATCTGATACATATGACCATGATGGTGAAGAAGTTCATTGCTTAGAAAATAAATCTGGAGATGATTGTGGGATATCATAATGTGTTAAGTTACGTTCAAAATATTCAAAATATTTAAACGTTCTTGTTTCATAACACCCATAATTTTTTCTTGACAAACGAAGGCTCTTTCGAGTGGCATTTTTTTTAATTGAACAGCAATACTTTTAGCGAATAAATCAAATTCGTCATCGTCTTTACAGGCATTGCTTATAGCCTGAAGTTTATTAATAGAATTTTCTATTGAACTTATTTGGCTATAATTTCTTTTATTTGTTGATTTTCGTGGTGTTTTATAAGCAGTTGGTAAATTTTCATTTTCAAAAGTATTTATTTCTGATTCTGTTTCATCCTCATCTGCAAGTTGTTCTTCATCATCGATACCATTTATAACTTGTGATGTATTATGTTGGTCCGAAGACTTTAAGTCGGCAGACTAAAAATATATGTATATCAAACAATAAATTAATAATCAAATATTAATTTCTGAAATTTTTGTATTATAATAATAATAGTGTAATTATTAGGGAACAGACTTTATAATTTATTATAAAAAATGTTACCTATAGTTTTATTGATATAATTTATAAATAATTATTTATATTTTTTAGGTACCAAATACCGAAGAAGAGTGGAAAAAAATTCAAAACGAATTTTATACAAGATGGAATTTTCCAAACTGCGTGGGAGCTCTGGATGGAAAACATATTTTAATCCATTGTCCAACAAAAACTGGATCAGAGTATTTTAATTATAAACATTCATTTAGTGTGATATTATTAGCTGTTGTTGATGCAAATTACTGTTTCACCTATATTGATATTGGCACAAATGGTCGTGTAAACGATGCGAGAGTTTTTTCAAAATCATCTTTTTATGAAGCACTTGAAAATAAAACGTTAAACGTTCCATTAAATGGTGTATTTGTAGCAGATGATGCATTTCCACTACGAACGGATATGCTAAAACCGTATAGTAGAATAAGAAAATTAACTACAGCTCAAAAAATATTTAATTATCGTTTGTCACGGGTTAGGCGGATAGTAGAAAATACATTCGGTACACTGACCTCTAGATTTCGACTACTTGAAAAACCCATACCACTTACAGTAAAAAATGTGCCAATAATTATTAAAACTATTTGTTCATTACATAAATGGTTAAGGAAAACCTCAGTTGAATATTTTCAAACAATAAATGGAAATTTTGATGACTATGAAAGATGTGATTCGAGACTAAAAAATTTAACAAATTATTCAAGCAATAATTACAGCACGTCTGCAGGGACTTTACGTGATACATACGCAGAACAATTTATGACGACGGAAACTGTACCATAGCAATGGAACATGATTTAATTTTGTATTAATTTATTTAGGTTTATATTTTTTTCAATAATGTAATGGTACTCATAAATGATAATTATTATTTGTAACACCGAATTTACCAATATTTCACTGTAAATTGTAATTATAATTTTTTTAATACATAATATCTTATTATACTACTTACCAAATTCGATAAACTGTTTTTTGCTACACTAACACCTCTTAAAAATTCATCAGCTTTTTTAAACCAAAATAGCCGAGGTACATAAACATCGTTCAATCCAGCACCACTTTTTTCTGATTTTAAAATTTTGTTGAGCTCACTTTTATAATTTGTACGAATTATTTTTATTTTAGTTTTAATGTCATTAACCGACAGACAAGGTAAACACAAAGCAGAACACATACTTTCATACGCTTTGTCTCGCGTATCTCGGTTTTTGTAACTGTCACTACTAATATTCCATAAACATTCGTATTGTCTATATTGGTCCAAAAATGGTTCAATAAAGTCATCACGCCACTTAAAAACCATTTTAACAAAAAATGTTGAATAGAATGTATTGTAGGAACGTAATTTTATAATTTAGTTACAATTTATACACAAATAAATAAAAATGAGAATATATAAAATTAATGAACTATCGACATCGGCTTGAGTTCACACGTTTCAGTCGCTTTCCATGCCGCGATACTGATCATTATAAATGACACAAAGTAGAAATAGTTTCTAAATGACTGAAAACAAAAATTAATGATTCAGTCCGGCTGAAACAAGTGTTCACACGTTCATAACTTGTTCAATTTTGATGAATCAGTCATAATGAGCATTTTAACTGACACGTGTGAACCCGCCTTAAAACATCATTTTTAAAATTTTTATGTATACAAAAATAGAATAAATATATTTAATTATTTTTAATATAGATAATAACTTAGAAATTGTAAATATACAGATTTTAAAAATAACATTTTATATCATATATATATATATATATATATATATATATATATATATATATATATATATTAGGTTCTCATTATATACACAAATTCTTTGCTGTTTTAAAAATCTTATTAATATATTACTATTATATAATATTTTTAAACTCCATATCTTTTATTGTAATATTCATAATGTAATTTGTTCACTTTTATTTTTTCCTCTGTTGTTGTATTTTTATTCTGTTTAAAAACCTGATGATGACTTTTTGTCGAAACCGGTAGTAATAAACACACTTAATACAACTTTTATATTTTTTCTTTATTTTACGTAATACTCTTTGGCTTTATTATGTATTTAAGTATATATATATTAATTATATTTTTTTGTGTATATAAAAATTTATTATTTACGAGTATTAATTTATAATTTTATTTTATTTTTTTCATATCCTTTTTATTTTTTATTTATTTTCTGTTTTTGTTTTCACTACTTTATGCTACTTTATATTATTATTTATTTTAGTTTCCGCGAACAGTTAGTGAATGGAAAGAAATATCGATATTATTTGAAAAAAATGGAATTTTCCACATCTACTTGGAGCAATAGATGGAAAACATGTGGCAATTACTGCACCAGCGGGAAGTGGATCGGAACATCATAGCATGGTTTTAATGGCTATAGTTGATGCACAATATCAGTTTATTTTGTGTGACTTTGGAACGAACGGACGAGTTTCAGATGGAGGTGTATTATAAAATACAAAATTCTTTCAAATGCTACAAAATAATGAGCTAAACATTCCAGCTGAAGAACTTGTCACAAATAGCTCAAGACATTTACCCTACATTTTTGTTGCCGATGACGCATTTCCATTAAGATCAGATATGATGAAACCATTTAGAAAAGCTGATTTAACGTCTCCTGAGAAAAAAATATGCAACTATCCTGTTTCACGAGCAAGAAGAATTGTAGAGAATGTGTTTGGAATTTTGGCTACGAGATTTCGAATTTTTCACACAAACATTAATGTATACCCAAAAAAAATTGAATCAATCGTCATGGCATGTTGTGTATTACATAATTACTTAATCAAAAAAGTACCGAATTTTTACGCACCAGCAGATTGTTTTGATTGCGAATTAATAGATAATGGAACTACCTTAGAAGGATATAACTCAAGTAATTCTGCTATGGAAAATTTAGATCCAAGAAATCTGGGAAATACAGTCAAAACACCGAAAATGATCAGAGAAGAATTTATGAACTATTTTAACAATGAAGGAAGCGTTCCGTGGCAAAATTACTTTATTTGATCAATAAAACTTACATAGGTATACAATTATATATATATAATTATATAATTATTACTATATTCGTCATATTACGTATATTATCTCAATTATTATATTATATTATTAATTGTATAACTTATTATTAAAGCTTTATTTTCTTACCTCATTGTCAGTGTCCAAATTGGATCGTGAGTGCCTTGGCAAATCTTGATCCTTTAAAAGTGCCATTAACGGAAAATGCCATAACTTTGGTTCATAAATATCTTCTGAACATGATCCAGATTTTGACATCATGAACTTTTTGAGCTCCTTTTTATAGGTACAACGTAAATTATAAATTTTTTTTTTATAACAGATTCTTTATTTGCATCAGGTTCTATTTCATGTAATTTTAAATCTAATTTCGCATAAGCCGCCTCTTTTTTGCCTCGATCATAATATTCTTTACGTTTAATTTGCCAAAAACACGGCTCGTAACGATATATCTGAATGAATTCTTCAGATCACTCGCGTAATTTTGTTGCCATGACAAAGTGACGATTACGTTGATACACAATTTTATTTTATTTTAATTTAAATTTAAATTTTAACTTATTATTAGGTTAAAATTTAAATTTTAACCTAATAATTATTAAAAACTTTATTAATAAACTTAATTTTAATAATTTAAACAAAAAAAAAAACAAAAGTTTATTCTGCGTCGCTCTAGTGAAACAAAACTGTACAGTTTTGCATTGTTTGTCTACACACGCTACATTTTATCTGCACAGTTTAATCTCCGCAGTTTTATCAATTGGTATTTTCAATTGATTTGCGATCGACTGCACAGTTCTGAAAACTGCGTAATTTCGCCCTACACACGTCAGATTTATCTTTTAGATAAAACTGTACAGTCAAATCGCTCAGTTTTAACTGAACGTGTATAGCACGCTTTAGACTACGTTAAAGAAGAAAAAAAATGTTCGATTTTTTTTCATAATATATTATTATATATAAAAAAACCAAAAATATTATAAATGTAAATTTTAAAATAAAGTAAAATAGTCTAATACAACACTATATTTTATCTAGATAAATTATTCTGATTTGTCATAATAATATATCACTGTTGGATATCAGATAATGCTCGACTGTATGAATATATCATTGTGTGAAAATTACGATATGATATATTAAATAATATTTCAAAAATTGAAAACTGCTGTTTTGGTAAAAATTAGATTGGGAGTATTATTTTTGGGGAAAAATTAAGTTGGAACCAATGAACTGGAAAAAGTATTATACAATCATCATATACCGACTTTTACTAATACTAAAAAAAATACCTCAAATGAATAGTACATATTTAAATTGGAGAAGTTAATGGAATTTAATTTATAAATTATCCCGGAAAAACTCCGTAATGAAATACGACTATTCATTACACAAAATATAGGTACATTATACATACTTATATTTAAATATATGTGTAAATAATAGTTAAAATATTAAATAGTCACGGTAAACATAAAGTAAATATCATATATTTTCACTCACTGTATTTATATCATTGGTGTTCTCGTTACAATTGCGACCTGCCAGCATTGTATGATAGTTCAAAATATCCAGCATCGATGTACAAGCACTTTTCTGCCTTCCAATATCAACAGGCATATTTTTTATATTCCAATCATCATGAATATAAACATGAGAGTTGTTTAAGTACTTTAACTGATCAAATATTGATGAAAGAACAATTGGTTTTTTGATTTCAAGATAACCACAAAAAGGATCAACTGTTAGCGCACCTGTCAGAGTATGAATTATATCATTAATAAACGATATGTATCATGTATTTTACATATATATATATATATATATGTCATGACAATACTGTAAATTACAAATCAATAAACTAAATTTACTGTTTAAATTTGTGTGAACGTGGTCAATTAAAGAATTAGTTTTTGTTATAAGATCTTCAGCAAGTAATAATTGATTCATTCGATGTAATATGGTTGGTAACATCAACGCTTTCAACCACAAAACTGATGGGAACGCATGCCATGTACACAACTCTGGTATAAGTAATTCAATTATATCGGGATTCTTTTTTTTTGATAATAAAGAGGCAGTTCTAAAAAAAAAAAATTAAAATAATTATATGGGTCAAATAGAATTACTAAATAATATCTTACAGAGGAGTTATATAATTAATATTCGTTGTGTTTAAAAGTTGTGCTTCTATCAGTGGTTGTTTTTCTTGAGCTAGATGGATGCCGTACTTCGTAGAAAAATATGATTTATATGTTTCGTGACTAGCAGATGGAAAATAACTTTCAGGTGTCATATCATATTTCACATCAGTGACAAAATACCTCTAATAGTACAGAAACACAAATAATTATAAATATATAAAAAGCAGTACAAGTGTATAATTTTATTAAATATTTACTTTTCGTATAATGAAAAGTTTTAGAAGATGTGATATATAATGAAATATAATAAAATTAGTTTTATGTGTATGCATTGTTATAAATATATACTACATATTTAATTTATGAAATTGTTTTCTCCAACCAGACACAGTATATAATATTGATTATAGAAACAAGAAATCAATAATACAAAGAAAAAAACACATTGTTAAATTTTCAAAATAACTTGGGAAATGATATGCATTTGTATACAAGATAAATTTAGGTAACTTATTTCAATCAAATTAAAATTGTTAAGATGTAAATTCCTATACAAGAGTTCATTAAGTGTAAATTTAACTTTATTCTTACTTCAATCGGAACTACATATCTATACCATGGTGAAATAATACTACGGGTTTCAAAATATTCTTCATAACATATAGACTCTCTTTGTTCCATAGTAGGTTTTACATGTGTTTCAATAAATTTATTTATACCAACAACATTCCAATCCAGACTATATTTATTATCTAAAATAATTTTAAGAATAGGTAAAATATACAAAGTATATGGATAAATAAAAAGTATTAAACCTGAAGAATCAATGGGTACTATCAAGTAAGAGTTATTTTCATCATTATAACTCCTACACAAAAACTTCTTCACGCCTAATATGTCCAAAAACAATTTACTATGAAATATATTTAATTTCTCTAAACTCTCCTGATCGAGACAAATTATGTCAACATTTACTTTTACATGAACATTCACATCAACATTTTTTAAGAATATTGGAAAATTCGATATCTATAAAAATAAAATTAATTTAAATAATTAAAATAATACATTACTTTTCATAATATATAACAATAATTTAATTTACATTTGGCAATTTTTTTGATGTAAGAATTCCAAATTCTTTTTTTGAATTTATCAATTTAATAACTGCTTCATGGGACGAATTAACTGGTTGCTCGTTTTTAGAAAGACAATTAATAACATGCAAGTATGATGGCTCAGCCACTTGTGGATATGCTCCATATAAAAATGATGGACTCTAAATTACAATTTTTATTTTATTATTTTATATATACGAATAATAAAATACACCTTACTTTAATATGAACCACTTCCTCCATTTTACAGCTTTCAGATTTAATATAACACATTTCAGATTCTTCCAGATTCCAGTGTGGAAACCAATAGGGTTCAGTAAATACAGGTGTGTCTTCAACTTGTATAGGCAATGTAAGATCATCTAATGCTTTAGCCATATACAACTCAATACAAGCATTAAATGCTGCACTTATTTTAGCGTTATTTATATTCTTACAAAATATTCCCTTTAGAAAAACAAAAAAATATTATTAGTTACAATTAAACAAACATTTTATAAAGTACACATACATATATTGGAGCTTTAATGGCACTATTGATTGGTAGTAAAACTTTGAATTTTTTATATTCAGTAGAACTATCTGCAATATACCATTTTGGGTATAATTCAGTAGAACGATCGTGTGGTAAAGAAGTACAATATCTACAAAAAAAATTTAAAAAATTTGATATTCATGACTTCAAGTATTTTAAAAGTAATTATGAAGTAATAGTAATATTATAGATGCCTGTTAAGAATCTGTATTGCATTATTATGAGTTATTGTTGTTGAATTAGTTTTAAAAACTTGTAAATTATCCTCATAATTACTGCCATCTATTTCATTTTGTACTAATAATACCTAAAAAAATATTTGTGAAATAAAATATTACTCGTTCATATATTAATGATAGAAAAAGAATAATCATACTTTTTTCATTTCTTTTTCCATTTCAATATACTGGGAATTAATTTTGTCAAAATTGATCATAATTGGTGCTATTATAATAAGTTTACCATTATCACAGCATAATTTGCTTTTAGACTGGATATAAGATAAGAAATTTTTAGGATAATCGTATCTTACAACATAATTACAACATGGTAAGATTTCTTCAAGTATTTTTGATGTTATCAAAACATTAATATTTTTCTCATTAAAACTAAAAAATAAAATAAGTCATTTGATCAAGATTATTTTATTGAAAAAAATTAGATTACGCGTATAATAAAATATTAAATACTTTTTAACAATTTCATTATTTTTACGTATTTTATATGCCGCTAAATTATTAAACGATTCCATTCCATACAATTCAATTGTTTCTTCAATAAAATCGCAAACAATATTTGTTTGATTATTTGCGTAAAAATCCTATTAGAATAATTAATAAAAATGAAATAAGAATGACAAATATACCAAATAAAATATATCATATAATACCTTGATATAATGATATAAAAGTACAGCAGTTGTTTTACAATCAACAACTACTAAACAAATATCAGAGCGTTTTATCGTTGATAATATTTCCACAAATTCAATTAATTTTGGAGAATCGCCACTTATTGTAGATAATGCATAATTGTAGAATGGACTTCTAACATTTGTCAAACAATTCATGTAATCATTTAACATTTTTCGAATTATAGTTATTTTTGACAATGCTGCCGACAAAACAATTTTTACAATTCCAGATAAATGTTCTTCATATTGTTTTTCTATTTTGATGAATTCAATCATATAATACCAAGTTGCTAAATATCCAATATGTACTCCACTGTCCTGAAGATATACCTAAAGTAACAAATTATCTTCAATTATTTTTTATCCGAAACAAATGAATTAAAAAATTACCTTTAACTCAGCAAAATAATTAAGAATAATTTCTAAAATGGGTTTCTGGCTGTTCATGAAACAATCTTTTTCTTTAGAATTAAATAATCTACCATTAGATATGTGTAACGCTTTCATATGAATAATAAAAACATCTATTTGATCAGTTACTTTAATTAAATTTTCATTCAGAACATGTTCATCATAAAATCGTACAAATTCTTTTGGGTGTTCTGAAAAACTGTTTATCATTATCAGTATCATTTTTATTATATTTATAATTTTTTTTTTTAAATATATATATATTTATAATTACATTTGACCATTTCCTTCATGTTTGGTCTTTATTGTAGCACTAAATATTTGTTGCAATTCATTCAGTTCTTCTTTGACATTCTTGGTATTTGAATCAATTAAAGTAGAAGTGAGTCCTAGTATACGAGGCTGTTTATTATTTTCTAAATTACCTTTGTGCATGAACTCCATAATCTGATTTGTAAAAAAAATAAAAAACAGACAACTATTAAATACAATATATTACATAATAATTTATTACAACAATTATGTATAGTATTGTAATTACTTTTTTAAATGGATGATTTAGTATAGCTTGATGACATTCATCAAAAATAATAAGGTTTGCATCATTAATATTCATGTAATTATGCTGCAGATTATTTAAGTAAATCTCAGCAGTCATAATCATAACCTAAAAAAATAAATAAAAAATCGAAATAGAAGTTCAATAATGTTATAACCTAAACATATATGTACATGTATAAGCTACAATATTCATGCCACAAATGTATATTTTAGATTCTGAGCGGAGCGATGAATCTATTGTTTTTACAATGATGTTTTATTTTTTATTTTTTCTATCCTGTATACAGATTTTCAACCAGAAGGAGTGCTCCGATCTCTTCGGTCACACTTCGTTTCCGACAGCGATTCGCATCTAATTGGTACTTTAGAGAGATCATTTTTCGATTTTCTCAAAAGTGCCTAAAAATATAACTCAAAAACGCTAAAAGTGCAATTTCGTCTTAATCAAATGTTGTTTATTTCTTCGTAATTTTGAAACTAATAGTCATAGAAACCTGAAATTTTCACCAAATATGTAACTTTAGACTATATTTACGAGAAAAGTAAGCTCCGCTCAGAATCGTTTTATCGAATGCAATGATTTATCATTGCTTTCAAATTTAAAATAAAAACAAAACTAAAATCTTTATCCAAGTAATTCACTTAAGCGATATCCACAACACCTCGCAGCTCGTTACCTTTTTTATTATAATAACACAAACTACTTTCACACAAAATCATTCTTAAATTTTCGTTTATAAAAAATAATTGACATCTATGTAATTATTTTAAAATAAATTTAGCTTTCTGTAACATAACTGAATATAATTATATGATTATAGAAATGATTTACCGTTGGTATTTCAAACTATCAAACTCAGTTAACTGATTTTAACAATGCCTAATACACAGCTTCAATCAAGTGTTTTTTTTCTCGAATTTAAGAGATGATGAATCTTATACTTAAGGCAAAATAAAACTATTTTATTATTATTAATATCCATAGAAAAAAATTGTATTCCAAAACTAAAATGATATAGATGAATATGTAATAATTGAATTTGTTTAGCAATAAAAACTAATAAATTTGATATTTTAGTTTATTTAATTGTTAAATAAAATAAATATAGGTTTACACCACCACATACCATTGATTGTTATAAATACTAATTTACGGTACTCACATGAAAATTGTTTAATATACCATCCCATTGTGCTTGGAGCCAATATTCAATATCCATTTTATCAAGTAATTTTATATTCCACGGCAAATGATTTCTTAGGTTTTGAACTTGTCGTCTTGCCAAATGAATAGATTCAGTAATGAAAAATGTCCATTTTCTTCCATTGCCTATTGGTCTGAAAATAGTTTGAATTAAAAGTTTTATATTTTTAAACATTTAAATAATATTTGTAAACAAACTTGGTTAATGGTGCTCCCAAATCCTTAGTGAGCAATGTGGCTATATACAATTTATCATTTTCACTTGGCAAGTATAAAATTGTATTGGCTTTTTTAGCATCTTCTAAAAGTCTGTGTTGATAGTCTCGAAAATTAATTTTCTTCAAAATATTCTTTAAAAATAAATAAATAATGATTTTATTAATTTTTGATAAGATACATTATTGTATAAATATTGTAATGAAAAAAGGATACGGGACACAGAAACAAATAAATACTTGACGTGTAATTAAACAAAAAACAATAGTATGCACTCATGACTTTTGGTAAAGTGAAATGAAGAAAATAACGATTATATAAGACAAAAATTATGGATAAATTTGTTTTATTAAGTATTTCTCCAAAATTAAATTTAAATTTTATAAGTAGAAATATAATTTAAATCAAGTATTATGAACAATAAATACCTATTTTTAATTATTTTTATCAAAGTAAAGTTTTTAATTTTACACAATTAAAGATTTTTTGTAAAGATATTATGTTCTTTATTACATACATTTATGACGAAAAAAATTAATTATGATTTAAGGATATTAATTTAAAAAGAAATTGTTAAATTTAAATAACCAAATTAAAATTTAACGATCATTAAAAAAAGTAATATTATTAAAACATAATTCATTTTTTTCATCATAAATGTTGAATAACTAAATAATAATTATTGTACATTACCTGTGGTGCTTGACTCATTTTCGAATATCAGATTCATTAACAGTTTATCTGTAATAAAAATAAAATTAAACATTAAAACCAGTATATTTACTAAAAATACGTTAATTTTTTATTTATATCATAATTAGGTATACAAAAAATTATACAAATTATAGGTTTATTTACTTTATAAAGAAAAAAAGAAAGCGTTTATACAACTAACTACACAATTTTTCTAGATTTTATATTATAAACATATATGTAATGAAAATCAAAGAATTCGGTAGGCAGGTGACAAGTAAAATGGAATAAAACTACAAACTATTTTGTTATTGTTTACATTTAGTAATCAATTATAATCTCAAATTTAAAATTTTTTATTTTAAGTATCTATACTATACTACTTTTTAAGAGTAGATAACAATACAACAATACTAAATATAAATATTTCTCTTAAAATTTAGCCAAGAAAATAAATAAAACTAATGACTTTTTATTATGATATTATAAAATATAAATGACTATATTACACTGATAAATCATTTGGGAAATTAAAAAATGTAAATCAGGTTTATTATCTAAGCATTTTAAATGGCAAACAAATATTTACTCTAATACACCAAATATTAAATTTGTAAAAATCAGGTATACGATGGCCAAGAGGCCAAAAGTTGTAAGTCCATTTCTTCTCAAAATCGTTTTATTTGTTTATTATATAAATCTGGGTCATATTTTCCATTGGTTCGAATATTATTTTTATATCACTGTACACTATTTTTTTGATGCTTTAATTTTTCTGGTTTTAGCGTAAGACAGGTTTTTTTAGTGCACAAATATAACGAGTCGTTGCATTCAATAAAATGATTCTGAGAGGAGCTTCGATGTAATATTATTCATTATTAATACACAATAATGAATTTTGACGAAACCACGTTAAAATATTTTAGTACTTTTTTGGAATGCATTTAAAATCTATTGAGAAAATCGAATAGTCATCACTGAAGTACCAGCCCAGCAAATTTTGCTATTGTAAGATGGATACGCGTGTAATGATCGGAGCATTTTTGCTAGTTGAAAAGTTGTACACAGAAATTAATTAATGAAGTTCAATTATTATTCAATGTTTTTATTTCAAATAATTCATTTTGATAATTCATTTAACTGGGACCTATGACACAACAATTATTAATCAATTATATATTATATACATATATACAATATTATGTATTTAGAAATGACTAAAATCAATAATATTAATACAATTTTTGATGGATAAAATCTAAAAATAAAACTGGAGTTAGGTAGAATTGTAATTACACTTTATTTGTATTACATGATTACTTATTTTCAGGCTAGCTCTTGTAATATTAATATAACTCAATACTAAAAATGGGCTCTGGTAATTGCGATTTATTTTTCCTTGGCTAACTTCAAAGTCTGCTGCTACTGGAATTATCTCTAGGGCGATGATGTCTGATGAAAAAGAAGAAATGAATGTATTGGAGTATTACAAGGGAGTGTAGAACAAAATAACTGTAGATAAAGATCACGACGATATTAAAAAAAAACTATATATGTATATATATATGACAAAGTATAAATCAGTGACAGCTATCGTACAAAATAGTGCCACATCGATTAAGAATTTAGAGATAAAACCACAGACTCTCTCATCACATGCAAATTGTAAACTACCAATTAAAATTTTTATACTATAAATACAAATGGAAAAAAATTTTTTTCAGAAAACTATATTATTACAGTGTAATACATTTTTAGATTCTGAGCGGAGCGATGAATCTATTTTATTTTAAAAATGTATACCTTTCAAACTGCAAAATAAAAAATATCTCATTTTTATGATAATAATAATAATAATAATATAAGTAGTCCATATAATTATCAAATTCTTATAAATGGACGTTGCGACATTTGCATACCACACAGTAGATTCAAGACAAGAAGTTTTGTTTTTGTACACTGTGTAGCCTACTACTGACAATACTAGTTACTACTAGTGATATCTATTAATAAGTACTATTATGGTTAGGAAAAGCATTAAAAACGCAATGATTTTTACAGAACTGTATATATTAATCGTTCCTCTATAATATTACAGTGAAAACGCTTTATAACGAACTCTTTACAACGTAAACACATTACATAATAATGGTTGGTTTGCTTTATAGCCCATCAGTCAATTCATTCTCTATAACGTATTAGTCACTCTCAATAACGAAACAATACTTCATGTTTGATAATACAATTTACGTGTTATCGTATTATAAATTATAAGAGTAATCGGCATAAAATGCCGCATCATCCAAGTACGATTACAACGATTGAACGCATGATCACAGTAGTGTGCTAACGTTCGTTATGGCAAGTAAAAGAAAAACACCGTGTGTTGATCAAAAGATTGAAAAAAAGGTAAAAAAAAAAATTGATGTCGGGAGACGTTTTGAATTCAGCCCATCTACTGTCGCTACTATCTGGAAGAACAAGGAAAAAATATTACAGGCTGAAACAAAAGGCAGTTCTTGTAAAAGAATAAGAAAACCGAAATTTGAAGACTTGGACCGGCCTGTGTTGACGTGGTTCCATAAAACGACGCGTATGACAATTAACAATACACACATTTTATAGTACACAAATAATTAAAATATTGTTTTTTCTAAACCCACTCTATTACGGAAACTCGCTGTAACGAAAGAAATCTCTCGGTCCCTTCGGATCCGTTATAGAGAGTTTTCACTGTATATTTAATCAGTACTGATACAATCGAATATCAATTGATATTTCTCATTGGGTTGGTGACCCAAATCGTACAAATTACAAAAGGTGTATCGACGGATACACCTCGAGTATAGGAGTAAATCGACACTGCCGATGACACAATGCGAGTACGAATAAATAAAAGGCACGTCGAACAACAACACAGGGAAGAGAATTGGTCTACAGACTGAAAACCAGAAGAGACCTATTGAATAATATACAATTTTTTTTTTTTAAACAAATACTACTCATACGTTTGTACAGGCGTACAGTGAACAGACATCATCACTATATGACCGTCAACCGTTTCGCTTTATTGGGAATTTCGACACGGTCGTATCCAACGAAAATCAAGTACGAATAGGTTACGTTAAAAAAGAAAAAATAAACTTGACACACACACACAGTACGGTCGAGTCAGGTGTGTATTTAGAAATTTTTTTTTGGGGAGGGCTGAGGCATTTCGTAAATATCATTGTTGAATTATTTCTAAATTCTAATCCAAGACCGAGTATTAAAAACAGGACAAATTACCGAATTCTCAACATTTAAAAAACAAACGCCCCCGGGTCGAGCAGATACTTACCCACTAATGAACAGGAAATCTCCGTATTACGTTTACGGACGAAAACGACGCGGTCGCTCGACACACGGTCGACGAGTTTCGGGTTTTCGGACAAAAACGAGTGGCACAAAAGCGCTAACAGATCGTCAACACGACGAAATAAAGTTTTGTCGACACACAGCGCTATTAAAAAAACAAAAAACACCAAAGACGGATTTCCAAAGGCACGGACAAAAAAAAATTCGGAGACAACCGCGAAACGTGAGGACGCAACAAGTTCGTCGCGGCGACCTTTTCGCCGTGGACGCGGACGCGCGTTTTACCGTTAGCTCCGGACTGTTTACGCGCAATGTTGCCAACGTTAAAAAAATTAACGGCCAATAATTATGGACACGGTGAACGGGATGACCGCGAAACGATATTGTTATAACGACACAGGTTTTCGAATTTAACGGTCGATTTCGTAGGTAATATATTATTAAAAAAATATTACAAATTTATTTACAATATTCAATTCTCAACAGGGTTTTGCGACCGAACACGTTTTGTACGGTAGTCGAGTGTTGGAAAACCGTTAATCGAATTTAAAACACATATACCTACTATAATACGAGTTTGAAAATAAGGATTGATTCGGCGTAAACGTTGGGATGGAAAAATTGTATTTGTCGCTTGCTCTCATCGCGTCATATTTTTGTACACGCACAGTATTAAAATTGTAAGAGTTCCTGTTCTTTTTTTTTTTTTTAAACGTACCGTACCCGGCTTCTAATTTTTCTTGACGGGACACATTTTTTTTTTCTTCAATTCCATTAAAAATTACCATCCAAACGGATATTTGAAATAACGTATCGTTTTCGATATTACCGTTTTCAATTTGATAAAAAAAAAAACACGTATTTATTTCTTAAAAATGTGTACTTTTGTCATCGGATCGAAAATAATAAAAATTTGTTATTGAAGTTATAACATTGAGTTGATTTTATATACGTTTCGTCGAATATTGTGCGATTACTCTGCAGTAGTGCAGTGGCGCCGAACTATTTTTGAGTATGTGGTGCAAATACAAATTTTTACCACCACCCGCACCAATTTTTAGTTTTTAGGAACCCCTCGAAAATTTTCATTACCATTTAAGTTCAAAGTCCAACATTTCCAAATATTCTGTTAAAATATTGTTCTATACATATTTGTACATTTTATCCAAGGCTGGGCGAGTTAATGATTTTTTTTTCTTTAGATAATTAATTTTTTTAAACGAAGTTAACAGTTAAAACCAATTAAACATTTTAGCCGATCAGTTAAATTAACCAAAAAAAAATTGACTCGAGTTTATTATTATTTTTTTTCTCTCAAAGCAATACGTCTTTTAAATGAATTAATAAATTTTGTTTTGGTTATTATAAAATTATCAATCCGGAACATCAAATTTATACTTTTTAGTGTGTTAAAATTAGAGATATTATTTAAAAAGTAAATGTTTCAAGTAATCTAGTCCGTATCATTAGCCATCGTATAACAGTAAATCAATTGAAATATTTGTAATGAATTACTTATGTTATGTAATAAATTATTCAAGCTATAAGGATCTAAATTTAAATGCGATATCAAAAAATATTGTTAATATCATACCAATAATAACGAACAATTTTCAGCGTTAACTGCACAATTTTATTTATTTATGCGTTTACATGTATGGAATATTAATATGAGATCCGCGTGACGAATTAACCAACCGCCTTGTAGCTAGTACTCTAGTTTCTGATGCTTAAAAATAGTTTATGCCTAAGGTTTAAGCCATTGGTTTTTAATAATTTATTACACTACCGAAACAAAACATTCATGTATACAAATTATATGAACCCAATATACGTCAGAAACAACAACCTCAAAATATGTTGACCCTGTACCACCCACCCATCAATTTTATGTGGTGCAAATGCACCACCTTGAGCATATATTCGGCGCCACTAGTCAGTACTCACTGACACCGTTCTGTAACACACCGTAGACACTAATGCTTGCATGAAAACAGTTCTGTGAACTGTCATCACGATAAAGTTAATGGTCCAGTACATTACATATTTAAATTGTGTTTCATGAAAGAATTATTGTATTCATTATCAATTGGATAGCTAACCATCCAGAAAGTTCAAACTGGTGTTAATTATTTTTAAAACACCGTTAAAAATAATATATTTGGAACTGTAAAAAAAACCTATATTTTTTCTAAAAACCCAAATATTTTCAAAAATTGGTTCAGTATTTTAAATCAAATTTAATTTGAAAACGTGTTCAATAATATAATATAATTTTTTTTCTACTATTTTATAATATTGAAATGTCTATACATTGGATGGCGTTGAATATTTCATAACATATATACTGTCTTACAAAATATAAAATATTTTTAATATTAAAAATGATATACAAGTATATGATGAAACTTTTATTTATTATCAAAAAATATATCAAATAAAAAATGTAGATACATTAGGATAATTCTTTATTTCCAAAAATAATATAATATAATATTATAATGAAATAATATATTGATTTATTAGTATAAAATAATATACAAAATAAAACTTAAAAATAATATGTGCATTAGATAGGTATAGTAGTACATAGATTCTTGTATTTATTTTTAAAGTTTTACTATATATTTATTTAAATTTTAAAGTATTATTATGTCTAGAAAATTATATGAATTTTATCAATATAATATGTATTATTTAGTATCGTACAAGATACTTTTTTAAAAAATATTTAAAATACTGTCCTCACAAATGTATTTAAGTAATATTAAAATGTTTTTAAAAAGTATTTCAAATACTCAAAAAAAATTATTTTACAAAATCTTTACCGTATACATATATTATATTATTATAAAATGTAATATACAATTATATAAATTCATTGTTTGTTAAAGAATAAATTCGATTAAAAAGTCGTCGAGAAATAACCATTTAATATTGAAAATCAGATAGATAATTAAAAATAAAAATAAATAGAAAAATAAAAAGCATGTATAAAAGAAAGTGAAATAATAAATTTAAAACTATAAATTAATACTTGTAAATAATAAATTTGTATATTATATACATAAAAACGTAATATATATATATACACACACACACACACACACACACACACACACACACAACCAACCCAAAGAATATGAAAAAAAAATATATATATATAAGTTATTGCATTCAATTTGTTAATTTATTACTGGTTTCGACAAAAGTCATCAACAGAAAGAGTAAAAAATCTATATTTTTTGCTTAATTGTAGTATATTCACATATATATATATATATATATATAAATTTATTATTTATAGTTTTATTTTAATTTCTTTTGCGCATCTTTTTTGTTTTTATTATTTTATTATAATATTTACATTTGTCTACGCCCAATTGATAGTAAATAATTTATAATATTGCAAATTAACATCTTATGCCCGAGTTGTAAAAAGAACTTTATTAATTTTAATACATTTTATATTTGTGATTGCACCAGTTTTAAAAATACTGATACTCACTTACATAATAATAGATTTTAAAATTATAGAGAAACGAGTTATTTTCTATTGAATTCATATTTCTAATGATTTCGTTCACTATCTTCTTTAGCCAATGCATGTTAAATTTAATCAATGCTAAAAAAAAAATTAATTTTAAGAAATTATAAAATTTTAATTCAAATCAATTGAAAGTTGGTAGATAACGCTAATAAAATTAATTTGGAAATTTAAAATTTATCAAAAATTAAAAAAGTAAGAATATTAATTTCAAATAGATATTTAAATGAATTCAAATCAGTCTCCAATTTTTTTTTTATCAGTTTTACACGTCAGTAAATAAATTAGTACATTGAAAATGTAGTTAAAATTATATACATCTTAAATTATTTATATGTATGTGTGATAGTGACAGAACATTCACTTTTTTAAATTACCTTAACAACTAATTGCTATTTGCTAAGCATAAAATACAATTAAAATACACTATAAAATATAATGTTTGTAAAATGCATTTGAAACAAATCCAGAAAAGCATACACGGGAGGTAAGTAATTTCGTCTAATAAACAAAATTATTTTAATTTTTTTAAAATAACAAACTATGTATCTAATACAAATTACATTACATTTAGATGGAATAATTTTTATCAATTTTAAATTCATATAAATAAAATATGAAGAAAATTACTAAATATTTTATGTTTAAAAGTGATATTGCCTAATTTTACTTGTACTTTTTTGTAGTTATGTATCTACCGTTAACTTAAACCGTTTTAACTTTTTTCTTTGTAAGTATGTACTGTGTACGCATTTGATGAAATAACATTTTCATATTGCTTATTTTCTTAATAATATTTAAGAACGCAAATTTGACATTTCTGTTTTTATAAAGTTTTTAAGAACTCTTTTTCCTGGTTTTAATGTTTGTGATAACCCAGGTCGTTTTTTTATCTTGTTTAAATTACTATTACTGTTTTTATTTGTTTTATCTTCATTTATTACATATGGATCATGAACTAATTTTGAATCGTGGGAAAATTTACATTTATTACCAAAAGGACAAAAACCATTTTTATTCATCCAACATATATTTTTTTCGTTGATTTTTGTAAAATAATTTATCGCGGGAACCATTTTAACATGTTTTTCTAAAATTGCGTTTTTAGCTCTTTCCGCTTCTAAATATGGATTTCTGAAGACAGATCCGGCAGATACGTTTTCAACACCGGTTTCTTTAAATCTTGGCGCAGGCAGCTTATTTCTAGGTTTAGTTTGATCAGTTGTTCTGAAACAAAAATAATTATATTAAAAAAAAAAAACTTAATACTATAGAAGAAAATATGGTGCTTATCGGCTATTTCCACATCACTCGTCAATAGATTTTATTTTGTTCAAAACCTAAATCCTAAATTTTGTTATATGATCACAAACAATCAGATATGATAACAGACCCAGGGCAATTATACCCAGATATGGTTGAGAGAAATGTATTTTCACATGTTTCCAATAAACGCTCGATAGTTTTGGTTTTTTCGTTGTTTGAATGTCCATCATACACCCATCACTATCCAGTCTTATAAAAAATACTTTTAAAAAAGTATTTAAATACAGTATTTTTTTACAAGACTGTAACTATCTTACATAATTGTTCCAGTGACTTCAAGACAAATATTCAATTCTCATACACAACACTTTAACTAACCTACGATTATAAGCAGTGTTAGCCTGGAACTTTTTAACCCGCTGTTTCTTTTTGACATTTGAAACACTGTTCTCAAACAACACTGTTGTAACTTCATGTTTTAATTTTCAATTTTCAAAAAACTCGAGTCGAATCGATAATGTTATGGAATTGCAAAAATCGAATATTGTTAATTCGTTATAATATATATAAATCGGCCTTCGATTATTATTATTATTGTATGTATACAGTTTATGCGCACACAGATAGTGTACGAAATACATAATGTAATCTGATCGAAATGCCTATAAATAAAATAAATAGTTATAAAAGAAAAATCAGTAAAATTAGGATACGACAATTGACAAGAGTATAACCGTCAAGTGCCGAAAACACTAATAAAACAACCCGATTGCATGTACAATATGTACCGAATTAAAGTTATACAATATAGTATTTATTAAGTATATACAAAATACCCGGTCATAAGTCGTAATAATAATTGAAAGCAAAAAAAAATGTCCTACAATGATTTAATATCTCAATACAGTAAAACAATAACGGAATATATGCGTTTACCTGTAATTTCCCAAACATTTAAAGTGAAGTTTTAAATTTGACGTTGATTCATCAAATGAATTTCGTCCATTACCTACCGTTTAAATCAAAATAACGTACAAACACGCGTATAAATGTACAATTATAAAAGAATCATAATTACTTGACGTTGTCTTGATTTACATCACTTTCACAAGAATCTGTGTCCGTGTCGTCGCCATAATCCGCTACTAAAGAATTCATTGTTGTCAATTATTAACTACAAGGAAATTACGTCGCGGGCAACGAATAATGAAAACAATATCGTTTCGAAGCTTTTAGTAATTTAATCCACGTATTACGAAATTCAAACACCGGTCCCAATTCACATTCAGCAGCATTTAAGTCACTCGGACTGGTATAGTACGATACACTGATACCACGGATTACAAGATACAATAGACTGGAATCGATATGCAGAGAGATGTAGAACGGGGTGGCTTGCGAATGTTACACACAGTATACTGCAAGAATTAAACGCGTATGAAGTTAGCAATAGATAAGAAAAAAAATACAGGCGAACGTAAAACGAAAACCAGGCGGTGGTCACTTATATAGACGTATATGGACATTGATTTAGTTACAATCACCAGGCGCGAAGAACGCTCTAGTCTCCATAACCTTACAAATATTGTGTAACACGACAATCGGATACGACCAATGTTGAACCATTGAACTTGTTGTATTGCGCGCTACAACTTTTACGTTTATTAAACACGAGGAATAAGTTAATTTTTATTTTATTTTAATTTTTATTATTGAAGAAAAAACATATCACTTTACAAAATTGTACAATATTTTCTTTCTTACAGTGTTACCAGTCTTGGTGCATACAAACTATATATCATATTATAGAGTTGATGTGCGGGATGGGGTCCGTTCTCCGACACATTGATAAGAACTTGGCGTAGATAAGAATTTAGTACTACTGAAGACGAAAAGTATTCTCAATAAATAATTAAAAATCGAACTAAAACTATAACAGTCATTAACCCAACTACTATTTATCATATGAAACTTTTGTCTGTATCATGATATAATTATATCATGGTTTGTATGATGAATGACGTAATCATAGGATAAATTTAATTTAATTTATTGAACGAGTTTTTAATGGAGTCATTCATCTGATAAACCAATTGCAAAATGGCTTATTTAAATTCTATATTTGCTCCTATATATACTGTATCTCTTGTATCTCTTTGAATGACACTTGGTTATTTAAAGTTTATATATTAATAGTATTTTTGATTAATACGAGTATATATATTTTTACATATGTTGGAAATTGTATACATATTTATCGCAACTGATTTATTTATGTTAGTCTTTGCTGATATTTTTCCATCAATTTCTTATTCTATATACATATATTGATGATTCAGTTTCCGTTATAATTGTTCAACAAAATAAAATGTTTAGTTACTTATTGTATTTAACTTGTGAGCATAGTATAATATTTCACATGTACTGATTTATGAATGGATTCAAATTTCTGTGCTTATAGTTAAATGTATACTTTTGTTTTGTACCATTTTTTGTATAAAATCATTGTAAAATATTTTTCATAATCTTATTTCCTTTTATACTTTTGCATTGTATTTGAATTACAAATGAATATTCAATAAAACAATAAATTATTTGTGATAACTTGATTTGGATAGATTATATTTAGATAATATATATATGTTGTTACCGAATGTAATATTAAATTGTTTAATTGATTTTTTGAAACTATTAAAATTTATTGTTGCGCGTTCGTGTTAAAGTGGAGTAATTAATTTAAAAATCTTTCTTTTTAAACTGGATATTTAGATGATGATTTTATTGTATAACTATAACTCAGTGCTCCTATTTATTTAAATTGTTGTTATTAAATTCTGCTTTGCAAAATTCTACAATGTTTTAAGACTTGGGTCCTATTTTGCATGAAGTAGAAGGTGTTAACAAAAAACTAACATATACTAAAAAAAAATTGTATTCGATCCTTTTTTTTTTTTCAAGGACAATAGTTATATTCTTCTTCTTCTGTTGGCATTCATTACTCTTTAAGAGTTTTAGCCGTCACAACGACCTTCCTCCACTCTTTCCTATTATGAACTATTGTCCTCCACTCTCGTACTCCTATTTTCTCGAGATCTTCTTCCACCGTTTCCAATCATCTCTTTCTAGGTCGCCCGCGAGGTCTCTTCTCCGTAGGTTTCCATTCCAATACCGCTCTAACCGTCGCCTCCTCATTTCTGCGCATTACGTATCCAAGCCATTGTATTCTCTGGCCACCTATAAAACTACTGACTGGTGCCAATCCCAACTCTTCTTGTAGTTTCCGACAATAGTTATATAGTAATTTATATTGTTGTTAAACACAAAACACATTATTATGGTTATAAATAATAAAACACATACTTTATTTAGCTCATGTTTGTGGATTAATGCAATACAGGTCTTAAAAATCTAAGGCACTGGTACTTTTTGGAATGAACTGCCTCATTTTGGTTTGGTACTGTTTTGTGTAAAAATTGTATTTTCACAAAAAACGATAAAATTACTCTCAAAACATAATAAATTGTCATAACATAAAATTTGACCAAAATTCTCACTTAAAACAATTATTTTTAATATATTTCCGAATAAATATTTTTAATATATATGCAATATTATATAAATAATAATTTACTAATGATTTAATATTATAACTAACTGATTTTATTTGCTAATCCTGTGTATCAATTTTAAATTATTATTAATAATTTTTTTACAGCAAATATTAAATGTAGGTGGTTGGATTCTCTTTTCAAGTAATCAAGTTTCATTTCCTATTCTCTTGAATACTCGTACATAATTGAACTTGAATCTAGGATCAAAACTTCATTTATTAATTGAATTCAATTATTCAACATCCATCAGAACATTAAAAAATGTTTAGTACCTCGTAGTTACTCGTCTGTCGTTTTACGAATAGGTACCTATAATGACAAAAATTGATTGATATACGCGTTTAACTATATTACTGAAGCCTCGGGGCCGAGTAAAATGTGAAAATGACAGATAGGTTGCATTATTGTATATATAAGCACACACAACCTGCAAACGCAGACATTACCTACTCGAATTAAAAATGAATAAACGTTGATTTTTAAAATTGTATTATCCCGTAGAATAAATTTCGTATTAAAGTATTAGTGCGCACTATATAATAAATACCTAATCTAAAAACGTATTTTATTTGTTGTCTATTACGAACATTTTTTGTTTTTTCATTTAATATTTTACACCTTTTGATTAAGCAGTAAATTTTCTTGGTCCCTTGCGACTCTGTCATAAACACATTTCACATTATTTCAGTTCATTAATAATTAAATATTTTTGAAAATTTGTTTTTTTATTATTGTCAGGACACAATATATTAATTATTTATATCGACTTTAAAATTATAAAACATGTTATTTAAAATCTTTTTTTTTTTCTTTCGCAATCGTGAGCGTGCCATACTGATTCATTTATGATTCGATAATAAACAACCGGGCTAAAAACATTTTCATGTTGATTTGATACTTTTCCGTATAATTATAATTTGTTCAAATAATAATTATAACAATACAATATCTAGTCAATATTATTGTTTATTTGTTTACGTCTTGTAGTTTCATTTTATTACAATTATAATAATTAATCAAATTGTCTAATTGACAATTTTATGGCAACATTTATGAAATAATAGGTTAAAAAAAAAAAACCAAAAATACCATCACGTATTTATACTATATTATATGTATTACGATCACTTAAATATATTCTTTAATAATAATTAGGTACGCAATAACAAAGCCGAATAAGTTACTCAATTTCAGTCACTAATTTAAATTATTATCAAAATTAAGTATCTTGTTAAATTACTAGGTGTATATTTATAAAAATATATAAATTATTAAAATAGTGATTCTAAAAGCAAAAAAATTATATATATATGTATATATATATATTATTACTGATACATGTATAAAAACAAAAATTGTTTTTATATTGTTTATATATAAAACATCAAATCGCAATATAATTATTATATTGTAATTTTACGTTTAATATATATATATATTTACTTAAAAATTAACTTTTTTTCGTTCGAACGAATTTGTCAATTACTCGTACTTCTTCCAAATTTAGGCAATTTCCGCGCGCGCTCATTTTCGTACTCGTTTTAAACCCTGTTAGTCCAGTCAAATTAGATAAATGTTTGGAACTAATTCCTCGAAAGCTGAATTTTGGTTCACAGTTAGTCCACGTCTTACTGACAAACATACTAAAAGTCCCCAAACCTACCCCTTGTGCATAGCCCTCCACCCCTCAAAAGGGGTGTTTTTGATCTATCCGTTGTTTTCACTTATAACTCGTTAACTGTCAGACTTATGGCTAAAATGAATAGAACTAAAATTAAAGTCCGTAAAATTTACTATAGAAATATTGTTTATTTTGCCCTTGAATTATCACAATATAGTGGTAAGTACAAATTAAAAAAAAAAAAAAAAATTAATTTAAAAACCTATTTTAGCCAAAACTCTTTGTCTAACAAAAAAATTATTTATTATAAAAATTAAAGAACATATAATTTTACATAGAACACCGTTTTTTTTTTAAAAATATTTATATATTATTGTAAGCTCCAGCGTTGTTGATATCTGCGGCGGCGCTAGAACTGTACTATACGGTGCGGCGACGAGCACCCCTGTAACCGTTTTTCCTTATAACTCTTTAACCGTTAAATTAACTAGAAAATGTTTGCACCGTTCTACAATTTTCGTACGACTGTTGCGATAATTTTCAAAGTACGACTCGATTAGGCAATCTCGTGCGATAAATATTGTACGATAATAGTCGCTTGTGTGAGCAACAATTTAATTTAATTTTATATAAATAAAAATCGCATACTGCTTGTCTCGTTTCGTTGCTTGTATCGCTCTGGTGTACCGCCTTATTATACGAAAATCATTATATTGTTAAAGCGTGCATTATACAGTTTATTTGATGCAGTCGTGGTCGTCTTCATGCAACGTGCATAATATTTTTATTATACACGATATTATACGTGATAATATTTTTCGTGAAAATAATAAATTATTAAAATGTCTGATTCTTGTTTTATTTCCGATAGTGAACTAAGCGTCGAAAGTGATTGTGTCACAGTAAAGAGAAAAGGTGTTTTGACTTTAATAAATTCAAGTGAATCACGAAAATATGATAAATGGATCACTTTAATTAATTTAGAAAGTGTAAAAGTAGTACATTTAATCAGTTTTTTTGGTGAAATATTGGTCAAGGACTCTGTCAACAAACTTGAAAAACTTACATGACCTTATACGACCCATAGTACTGTATGCTGCGAAACATGGCCCTAGAAAGATAGAAGAAAATAGACTACAAGTATTTGAAAGGAGAATCCTACGAAAAATTATGGACCATGCGTCGACGAACCTACAGGTGAGTGGCGTAAACGTATAATAAAGAACTCGAGGAATTGTTCAAAGACCAAACATTAAAGAAGAAATCAAGAAAAGGAGGTTGACGTGGGCAGGACATTCATGGCGGAAAAACAGGATCATAGTCAGAACAACAATCGAAGAGAACCGGTCGGAAAGAGACCACTGGAAGACCAGGTTACGTTGGGAAGATGGATCAAAGACGACATAGAGAAACATGAACCAGAGATGGATTGGAAGGAGCGGCAGAAGATAGAGAAATATGGAGAGAAATTTGTTTACGGTATGGTCTCAATGACCGAAGTCACGGAAAAAAAAAAAGTGTAAAAGTAGTACATATCAATTGTCGTAAAAATTACACGAGACCTCAGACTATACGAAAATGTGTCAACAATTCGAATGAACTTGGAACATCGGCATCGCCCGTAAAAAATATGTTACGTTCTACGTATATATTTGAATTTAAAAGAAATTGTTTATTCTGCGACCATCCATGTTCAAAAGATATTGAAAATAAATTAAATGAAGATCGTCGAGATACTATTGTTCGTGTCTCCACGCTTCACTTCAAACAATCGATTTTGGATGTTGCGAATAAAAGAGACGATGAATGGGGTAAACGGGTATTGAAACGATTAAATAGTGTCATTTGTTTAATTGCCGAAGAGGCAAATTACCATAAATCATGTGAACGGACCTTTTGCAATTACATTCCATCCTCCGAAAATAGAAAAAGGGGGCGACCACAAGACGAACGGTTGGCTAACGCTTTTTCAAATTTATGCGATTTCATTGAAAAAGAAAACGAATGTCAATATAGTATGAAAAGTTTGTTTGACAAGATTGGAAGGACTTTGTGAAGAAAAAAACGTTGAAGAATAAATTAAAGGAGAAGTACGGCGATGATATACTTATTACTAATACTCGAGGGAAAAAATCAGTAGTTTGTTTCAAAAACACTGGATATAAATTATTGACGAATTATTACGTTCCTTAGTATACACACATTACACGTAGGTACCTATATATCATTATTATTTTATATTATTCGGGAACGACAAATAGCACTATTATTAATTTTTGTAAACACGTCATTTGAAGGTATTAAAATAATATCAGATCAGAGTTTTTTTTTTTAATGTAATAATTAAGATCCTCCCTGGGGGCCCCTCAACTTGGACATACATTAGGGCCTAAATACGCCACTGGCCAAAGATTTTGTGATTCTTTAGGAATTCCGCGTACCTATTACGTTGACAAGTGTTGGAAAACGAGAAAGAGGAACTCGGTTAAAATCGGGCCGCGTTATTTTACCTACGTCGCAAAAATCATCGGATCGTAATGAAATGTTATCGTTATCGGTTCCGTTTTCTTTCGTCCAGCTCGCGTACACACCATAATAATTACATCACGTATATTGGGTTTGTACCATTGATTATAGAATATATATATATATATGTATATTCTATAATCAATGGTTTGTACGTTTTGTTTTGCCCGTGCAAATACATTATACGTGTCGTGCCGTCCGCGTCGTAATCGCTGATATTTCGGTTCAATTGTTCAGTTTTGTTGATAAAACGCTCGTGTTTTCCTAAACATTAAATTTATCGCCGTCGAAATTCGCCATTCGTCCGGCCGGTTGTTTTATTTCCACACGCGCACTCGCGTCTCGTCGTTTCCACAGAAATACGTCCTCGTCCAGGTCCCGGTCGAAAACGGCTTTGAAAATTTCCAAATTTCAAGCGCTTCAAACACACACTCCGCGGCAATACCGGTACGACACCAGTAGTAGTAACGCGGCGTTTTTGCATTGGAAATCACCGAGAGAACTGTAATACGGAGACGTCGTTTGTCGGCCTGCAGCGCGTTTCTAATACGTCCGTCAACATGGTGAGGACCAAAAGAACGGCGACCTATATGGGTAAATTCACTTCTGTTTTTCGTTCCTAGTGCTTTTATTTTTTTTTCTTCCGACCAGCAAAAATTCGTCGTTTTACCATAGGTACAGAAAATTCGTTGTGTATTTATATATATATAAATTTTGTCGATAATAACGTTTCGCGCGTACATTTTATTACGCGTTTTTATCCGCTTTCGCGCGTATATTACGCTCGGGAAACAGAAAACGCTTTTATCATGGTTTTATATCGTTTTTTTTTTTTTAAAAAAAAGGCGTTTTGTAAAACCGCTCCGAAAGGAAAAAAAAAAGTTTATTTTTATTTACGCTGTACCTACATGTAATATATTATTATACATAGTTTGAAAGCGGACATTTTCTCTCTTCGTCGTATACACACACACACACACACACACACGAAACGTGGCAAAATAGACGTTTTCTATACTTCCAATAACGTATCGATCGATCTCAGGGGCGTATTTATGGGGGGAGGGGCCGAAATTTCAGGAACTTTATGTATTCCTGTGCCCTATGAATCTAGGATGTAATATTTTTAATAAATTCCTAATATGTAGTTGTTTTTTAAAATGTTGAAAATTTGGTAATTTGTCCTATTTTTAAAATTGTGTCTTGGATTAGAATTTAGAAATAATTCAACAATGATATTTACGCAATGCCTCAGCCCCCCAAAAAAATTTCTAAATACGCCCCTGATCGTTCTAGTGGCGCGATGAGAAAACGGATTTGAATTCGTCGTGAATTTCGCTATAGAACGACTGTCCACTTTTTTCGTTTTTTTTTTTTTTTATCTCAACGTTTTTAAAAATTTGGTTATTCGCGATTTTTTTTGTTTCAAATTTGTTCGATTCATTTTGTAATGATTTATGAAAACGTGGGAAAGTCGATCTCGAGTAGACTTCTCGGCGAATTCAGATCTGCGAAAATGCTATCAATATCCCCTTGATATACATTTTTCTCGGTTTTGTAAACGTGCAGTAAATTTTTTGCACACAGGTAACGAATTCCGTATAATAAAAGTATACGAATTGATTTGGTCTCGTTCCCGGTGGTAAGGTTAGAAAAAAAATCGTTTTATAAACGTTAAAATCTTTTTTTTTTTGTTTTTGTGAAGGGTGTTTGTTATTAATAATTAACTGCACTCGCCTAACGCCAAAGAAATACTGAAAAAAAAAAACGATGGCCTGCCTTTTGACTATCGAGTTGCCTACTACCGAGTCGAGGACCGACGAATGTATATCTGTAGTATAGTGAAATACAGCTGTATAATTAAGAGGATGCTACACATCTCTGCAAATAAGAGACTAAAAACTGGTTTGCGCTAACATAAAACACCGCGGGGCTACAATCAAAATGAAATGATCAAATTTTGGTACCATCGTATAGAAGAGGACCTAATATCTATATCGTAGCGTTTTTACATATTTTTTTTTTTGAACAAAGTCATTTTAAATGAAGTAATTACGTGTTAAACTTTTATGATTTGTGTTTTTTTGTTTTTTACATATATAATACAAAATTGAAACAAGTTATGAAAAAATAAAAATAAAAACGCTACGACATAGATCGAGTTCTCTTCCGTGTAGTTCTAAAATTTGGTGTTTTTATTTGATTGATTGTAGTCCCGGCGTTTTATTTTGGCGCAAACTAGTTTTTACACAAAGTTACCCCGGTAAATTGCATGCGTTTTACTTTCAGTATAGCATTCGGCTCTTAAATGTTTTTATATTGTTATACTGGATATTTTGTTTTTCGTCCGCGTGACGTAAATAATGTACGCGCGTACCTTAAAAACTTACGTTTCGATCGTTTATTTTGATCGGAAGTTTTTTTTTTATATTAACGGTCGTCGAAACGTTCAAAAAATATATTAGCATTTCGACAAAAAAAAAAGTAAAAATGCTTAACGACTCGGGACATTTAAATTTACGCTTTTTTTTCCATTCATTACCGAATTATTCGCGCTAATTATTATTATTATTATTATTATAAAAGCGTGCGTTCGAATGGAAAAATAATTTGCCCGCCTCGCACCGTTATAATATAATTCCGTTTCGCGCTGCAGACATCGTTTACGGTTTAGCTTTTGCGCGACGCATTTTTTTTCATAGAAAGTTTTTTTTTTTTCAATATACAATGTTTGCGATTTTCGGGTTTCCAAATCGGTCATTTTTTTTTTTTTTTTTTTAAATAATCTTTTATAAACGACGTAGGTACCCGTCATCGTCGTTATTGCAGCGGTAATATTATTATAGATTAGTCAAGGTTAGTTAAACGCATTAAACGCGCTGTTCGATTATAACGAAGCGTAAGAATAAATCCAGCAGACGCGCGATCGTCCCGCAGGTCCAATTTAGATTTGTCATTTCGCGTTTTATTATTTGGAATTAAAAGAAAAGCTATGTATAGGAAATTATATCGTGATAAAAAAATCGATTCCGAACGGATTTGTTGTTACCTTGGTGTTTTTTAGGTTCTCCACATCCCTGTCACCAGCTAGTCTCTTCAGTTCTTTGTAATTGGTTAAACGCTGATATCAAAACTCTATCTCTTTGCCATCTATCTTCCCTTCTATAGCTATATATATATATTATATAGGTACCCCGTTCGGATTATTATATTTGTAATATTATTCGATTGGGTTTTCGTTAAAATTTAACATTACAATATATTATAAATATATTAATTTACGCAAAATAATATCGTTTCGACCGATTTACCGTGATTTTTAAAAGTTTCAAAGTATTTAAAATCGTTTGTTGACGTTTAAATATTACTCGTATATACGTTATTACCACCTACTTTAATATATACATACTAGTACCTATTCGAAATTACACATTTCATCAAACGAGTTACGTATAACTCATAAGGCGTGGCGGTTTCGTAAAAGCCGAATTTTTTTAAACATTTTTTTTAGTCTTTTAAAAAAAAAAAATGCCTAATAACGAGAATTTTTTCAAGAAATAAAAATATATATACGTTTTTATATCGTAGAAAAAAAAAACGGTAATAGCTATCGAAAGTGTATATCCCCGTAATGTTATTATATTATATTACGGGAACCTGCACCGGATGTATTGCGTTAGCTTTTGTTTCGCTAATTTATTCGTAAAAAAAATGTCGTTTCGGTGAAGTTTAAATATCAAACGCTTATATATTATATATTGTATAGGAAATTGCGTTTATAATAATTCTGAAAATGATTAAAGTGTAAAGTTTGAAAACGTGCGATTTGTTTTTAATTAAACGTGTCGCGAGTTTTCCAAATTTCGTCCCAATATTATTACAGTACACGCGTTTTTGCGTGGTAAAAATAGTCGAGTTCCTCGGAAAATCACGAATTACTTTTGAAAAGTCCGTACCGCCTGTGTAGAATATTATCGTATAATATAATATATAATCTTTAGATAAAACGTAAATCTATAAGCAATAGGTATACAAATTCTTTCGTTTCCTAATAACTGTGCTCGTAAACGCCGATAACCATATTTTCTACGTTGTACAGACATGAAAAATACACAGAAATTTAGTGCCGATATATGTGGGCGATAGCAGGTGGATCGCTCCCCTTGGAGTTTTATATTCGTTTTTATCATAATATACTGGCTACACATTAGAGTACGTTCGTATTCATTTGTATAAAATAATTGTTTTTTTCTGACCTAAAGAAGTGTTATTGGTATATTTCGACGTAATTTGAATACAGGCCTGCTCAAAAAGTTAATGGAAGATGATGTGGATTTTTTTTTGTTTTCATTTAAAATATCCGTATTTTCTGTAATTGATTCGAGTCATGAATTTCTAATCGGTGTACCTACCGATAATGGTGAAGTGGCGGGGGTTGATCTCTGTGTTCGGAGGAGAGGTCTTTAGCTGCTCACCGTCGAGTTTGAATTCGCCCTCCCCGCTCTTAAGACTTTGATATGACCGCCACTGCAGAAACCGTTATGAAAAAATTGTTATAATAAAAATTCGATAATTATTATGAAAAATTAACGGCAATTCGCTAGCGTAATATAATATTATTAGTACATTTATATACCGCGACGCAGTGCCGTAGATAGGATTTTTATATGGGGGGGGGTTCAGTGCTATAGATAGAAATTTAATATGGCCTATGTGAGGTCATCATTAGTTATAATATTGAGGTAAACGTCAAGAAAGTGTGGAATGATTTATATTATTTTTATATACTGTAATTAATTTATAACAATATATCAATTTTTCTCGGTTTCTTAGATAATTCGTCCAGTATCCGATGTTCAAGGGGGGTTTGAACCCCCTAAACTCCCCCCCCGTGTCTACGGCCCTGCCGCGACTATACGTAAAATTAATCGAATCTTCGAACAACCGATTATAATATTATTTCGTGTTTTCTTATTAAAATTATTATTAATGTTTATTGGAATATATTTTTATTTAGCGAATAGAGTTGGGTAACGTTTATGAAACGAAGTAAATTTTTTTTTTTTGTTTATAAAATACGTACAGGATTTTTTACGACAGTGCGGCGGTAGTTACCTGTTTTCGTAGGCAGTATACAATATTTTTGTGATCGCAATCAAATTAAACGGCAATATTGTAACTACGTATTAAAAGGTGCGCGTAATATATTTTATTGGACATTTACTTATTTGTACATTTTAAATTCAATGGGTAAAAAAAAAAATCACGATACAATTTTCAATCGTATACTGCGTGTCAAAAGTAATTCGTGATTTTTGTGCACATTCAATTAAAATATTAAAAATATATATTTTATAATACCCAGTGGCGTATTTTCAACTTTTTTCTAGGTGGGGGGGGGGTTCAAATTTTTTTTTTTTTGAAAATTCCAACAGGTTATATTGATATAAGGTATTTAATAAAAAATACCTTTGGATAATCTTTTTTTTTTTTGGTTCTGGGGGATCCAGTACCCCTGGACCCCCCGTAAATACGCCACTGATAATACCTATACCGAGTTTTCGGAAAGAGTTAATCGATTTTAATCGAGTTACAGTAAGTATTCTCGGTGGACCGGTTAAAAAGATTCCGAATTTTCTTTTATATTTTAGACATTTAAAAAGCTAAAAATTAATATAGAAAAAAATTCGAGATGTCCCGCGTAAACGACGAGCGTGTAGTTGTATTATAACGCGAGTTTCAAAGTATCCGTGTCGTGTCAACGAGAGCGCGCGACCCATACAATCTTTTCAAATTGCAGTCTTTACTTAATTTTTTTCCTTCGGTCGTTTAAGATTTTATTCGAATGTTAATACATTACAACTTGACAATATTACTTTTTAAGTTCGATTTCGTTCCGTCTCTAAAACTATATCGTTATATACCCGTTATAATTATACATTATGTACACGGTTGTCAACGGTTAATTTTTAATTTTTTTTTTTTTTTTTTACATACTACTCGAGTATATTCGACGTATAAGTAGAGAAATTTTTACAAATTTTTCACGGCGCATATATTAAAATTTTCTTTAAAGAGGAATATTCGCTTATTTTGTTAATTGGTATGAAAATACTCATATAATTAGCACTAGGTTTAAAATTAAAAAAAGATATTCAATTTTTTTTAAATATTTTAGTCCGTAAAACGACTTACAAAATTTTGCATTTTTAGTTCTTTTTCAATAGTTAAAAAAAAAATATTTTATTATTTAATATTCAAAATGAGTAAAATAAAAACCCAATGTACTATAGTATACATAGATATAATGTGATTTCGAATCCGCATGATTTTTCAGATTAAATTTGTTTAAATTAATTTCTGCAGTGTTTTCTGTTTCTGTTCTAAGTTCTGCGATGGAACCGAATAGTTTTGGAATTTATTACGTACGAATTTCGTTGGCTACCGCTACACTCAGAAAAAAATATCTTGGTTTTAATGAAAAACACCTACTAAATTAAAGAAAAACGGGTATGATTTCGAGCCCATGAAGTTGTGTAATAGATTAAAAGAAAGTTTTTTCGTTGAAGCATTACTATTTATTTTCATCAATTTTAGTATAAATTTAATAAATTTAAAGATGTCCTTACTTAAAATAATGAAGTAGAATATTTAAACTAAGAACAATCAATAATCAAATCAAATCCGTAGTGTCTTAAATTAATGTCATAATTTTCAATGATTCATGATTCGACGTTATATATTTAACTGAAGATGGTATTAATTAATGATACCTTTTATTATAATTATTATAATTGTAATATATCGTTCTAGTAAAATCAATATCACAATTTTTTTTTAATTAAAAACTCTGGATTATGATGTGGATTATTCCGATATTTGTTGCTCGTTCGCCGGCTGCTAAACTATATAGCCAGGATGGCAAAACGTTTTGTGTCAAATAAAAAAATTGCGACTCGGCGTTACAAAAAAATCAAAAAATACCCCTGTATTTGACAAAAAAAAAAAAAAAAATTAATATATTAAAAAAATTAATTCATACATTATGTATAATAAAATAAATACGTTAAACGATTGAGTGTATATTAAAAAAATACATATAATATAGTGTTTTCAGTTGAAAGTTGATTTTTTTTTTATACCAGAATATAATTTAATATTGGTATGAAATTCGGTGCTTGATTTTACTGGCCAACGAATTCTCGGATTAGAACCGATTTCAACAACAATTTGTTGCTTACTTTTTATTCAAATGAAAAATTTAGGTATTCAATTTAAATTCTAAATTTTCAACATTTAACCACTCAAAAGAACGCAATTAGTTTGCTAAAATATCGGTCGCAGAAACATATTTATAAAGGAGTACCGTAAATAGGCAATAGTATCGACTTCATACACGTGTGCGAAGTAAATGAACAAACTTCTTAGATGTACGTAGGTAATAACAGTATAATTTGACCATCGTTATAAACGAACCAAGTTTATTCATATAAACGTGATAAATATATTTATTATTATCAACATTTTTTTTTTTACGTAAAAAAGGATGTTCCCATAATAATTTCGAATTATTTATTAGTTCGTACTAATTTTCGTTAAACTTATAATAATAATAAAAAAAATAAAACAAAAGATCACCAAAAATATTCAATAAATAAACATTTATCGATTAAACCAACTTTCACTATAACCAAACCTATTGTCCATGAAAATTTAAAGTTTTGACGTTCAAAAATATTTGAATTCAAACTTGCAAAAAAAAAGTACGAGACCAAAGCACACGAAATCAGTATATTATATGAGACGTCGGAAAACGTTGTAATTCGCTTGGGATATTTCGTGAAAAATCGAGAAAACTCAAAAATGTCAATCTCTCGGGTACAGTAAAAATAGTAGTTTGAATAGATATTTCTCTCCGGACAAAAAAAATGATATTCGCGGACGAAACAATCGAGCGTTTTACTAGAAAAAAAAAATACAAGAAAAAATAGAAAAATGTTCTTTCTGCTCAATATTTTAATCTACCATATGATATATATACTATATTTAAATGTGCGTATTAATGTCGTTATTTTTACTAATTTTTTTTTTTTTATGGATTTTTATACCACCTGTAGTGTCTATGGGAAAAACGCCTAAAGTTGCGGCGTGTAAAGCGTCTAGAAATGCGGCCGGTGGTTCGTCCTCCACATCCAATGGATCAGTATCGCCCTCCTGTTCGTCGAACAAAAGTGAGTCCATTAGATTATTATTACTCGTATTATTGTCAAAAACTATATTATCACTAGCTTGTTTAATTGTACGGCTACCGCGAATCGTCATGACTTAGAATTACACAGTTTGTTGTTGTTTGTTGTACAACACTTGTTCACAAACATTAGAAGCTTAAAAGGATAAATTTTATTGTCTCCATATTCTGTTTAACAGACAATGTAACAAAATCGAGTCGTGTAGAATATTTATTGCTGCGGTGTATTTAATATTGGAAATAAACTATTTTATTTTTTTTATACACATTTAAATTACAATTTTGGAAAAATATCGGTGAGATATGTGAACGCAGGTAATCTCGTAGATAATATTTCAGTTTTTATTCTAACAGTAAATGTGGACAAGCTTAGCGTGTAGATACCAAGTAAAATAACATTATAGATATTATGTAATACTTACTCGAACGTGTAGTGATATTTTTGAGCAGTGGTGCTAGTTTTTGTCATCTTGTTCACGGCTATTGTTTATATTGTTTATTTTCTCATTTCAGAGAAGTATTCTGGTGGTAATCCAATACATCCCAGAGAAATACCTCCTTGGCAGAAAACCATCACGAGTTTTTTCTCGCTAAAAGACAACGACGAAGGATCACCTCCACCATCAACTGATGGCGACGACGAATCACTAATTCAAGAAAATGTAATCAACTACCAGGCAGGTTCGTCAAAAGATTAGTTTAGGAATATTTTTTATTTAAACAGATTTAAAAATGAATTATATGTCACAAGATTTTTTTTTTTTTTAAAGTAAATTTTGACCCGTATACAATTATTATTTTTTAAGCTTGTCAAATATGATATACACAATATTAATATTTAATTAAGTATTTAAATTTTCTTTTATATTTTAATAAACAATTTAACGATGGATTACTAAATTTTTTTTCTTGTTTATTTGATGGACAAAATAATATATTAATTATATTTGCAGCAACTCATATTTACAGTGCGCTTTTTAATAGAAAATTCATTTACCAAGTTCAGTTATAATACATAGTACATAATGCAACCAATAAAATTGTAATGAATGTATATGATTTTATATTTTATATGTTAATAACTTTTCAAATGTAAGTTTTCACAGTTTGCTTCTTTTATTATTTGTATTCTTCATTATAAGTCTGATATAATTAACAGAAAAAAAAAATTAAATAAAAATTAAATTTATTAGACGGTTATGGTATTACTAGGTTTAAATCATAGACATTTGATATTATGTACTTTGTTAAAGTAGTTACATACCATAGTTATATAGATGCATGACTATGAATTGGTTATCACTTAGTATAATATGACAATTTGATTTATTATATGAATAAGACCGATAAAAAAGTTTAATCGATTAGATCAATATAATTGGGAAATATGCGGGTTTTTATTTTTATAGTTTGATATGTTACTAAAATCCGTTTTGTCACTGTAAAAAATAATTTTTTTCGCAAAGATTTGATTTGTTATACCTATATTTGGATTTGTACTTGAGTGGTAAGTACTGTGTATAATACGATATTGACTTTAAAATTTTCAACGCAATTTAATGATCAATATTTCTGTCTCAAGTCAAGTTGGTTTTTTTAAAATAAAAATATAATATCTATAAAGTGTAGATATCAATTTATGTGTTTGAAATTTGAAATTTTATTTTCCCTTTCTTTCTTTAAATAGAGAATAATGTAAATATGTGCTATTTAAAAAATAACAATTAAATTGGAATAATAAAGTAAATTACTTTTAAATATTATTATTATTATTAAGTATATATAAATATAAAAATGCAAAATAAATTTTCTTATTCTCATTCAAAAGTGCATGTTATGGATTTGTGACCAGGCGAGCATCGTACAGCAACCTCTGGAAAAAAATGAAAAGAGCATCGAAATCCCAGCCCTAATAATAATATATTTCGTAGAATAACTAAATTGTTATTTTGATTGAAATTGTTTGTTTTCATAAAGGCAATTTAAGTAATGATATACCCTCGTTGTTGTGAACTTGAAACGTAGCGTCGACGTTTATATTATGTAAAAAATACTCGTATATTATGTGGAATATTATTATTTTTTTTAAAAAAATGGTTAAAAAATAAATTAATAAATAACCAATATTATATAAATATATGTTAATAAATCAATTTGTAATAAAATAATATAATTTTGATTTTTGTTCTCTGCAACGGGTTTTTAATTTTTAGTCACCATTGTGTTTTTATAATAATTACGGTAATAACATATTATGGGATACCTAATTAGAAAATTTATATAATGAAATTACATTAGTGTACAACATTGTTTCATAAATATCTACGTTAAAAAAAAAATACAGTCATTTTTTCAAAAGGGCGCATAATGGTGATTTCGCTCAGGGCGCTAGTATGAGAAGCCCCGATCCCGGGCACAGTACATTATCGTTATTATTTTCGTGTTTGAGTAATTTTTGGAACCACTTATTTCTTATATTTTACTATCTACTATTTGGGAGGCGACTAGTACAGACCATTTTTGGTTACGATCAGGGGCGTACTCAAGGGGGGGGGGAGTTCGTGGGGTTTGAACCCCCCCCCCATGACCTCACTAACCGATGTAGTTTTTTGCGTTCGTGCTTATAAATAATATAATTCACAGGTAGCAATTTTCTAAAAAAAAATTTTTTAAGAAGGGAAAAAATAAACAAATACTTTTTTTACAATCACTTTTCAATTTTATGTCAACAAAATTTTCAACCCCCCCTCCCGACCATTGAAAATGTCTGACTACGCCTCTGGTTACGATAAACATCCGGGAGGCAATTCGAATAAAAATGATCCGTCTGTTTTACATCGGGACGCAACTAGTATGCATGTACCCATTTCTTTGTTATATAGCATTTTCTTTTTCACTTTATAGGTAGGCAGGGTCGGCCTGGTCATGGCCGCTAGGCCGCGAATGCGGCCGGGGCCCCATCATTTTTTTTTTTATATACCAATATTTTTGAACGCTATGTCTCCACCAGTTTTGAAATCTTTGCCTTGTATTATTATTATGTATAAAAAAATAATGCAAAAATTGATTTGAGAACAGCGGTTCGAGCCCCGAACCGCACACGTCAAATCGTGGTATTTATATCCATTGGACTGTTATAGTACGAGGCGAAAAACGGAAAAAATAAACCCATTAAAGAAACACGGTAAAATTGTCAAATTTCAAATTGCTTTAATTTAAAAACTAAATACGACCGCCAAATTCTGACTCCACCATAGATTCTTTTATTAACCTGTATTAACTCTATGTGGAAACAGAAGGCGCTAGTCCAAAAAAAAAAAAAAAATTAATTTTTTTCATAAGTGGCCCGGAAAAATCTTATTTGCCCGGTAAGAATTTTAGAGTCACTCCGCCCTTGGATCTGGGGGGATACCCTATGTAATGAATTGTTTTTTATTGATATGCATTTTTTTAACTTCATATTAAACCAAGGGGCAGGGGGCCCAGAATAAAAAGATCCAGGGGCCTTTGGTGTGCCGGGCCGACACTGTAAGGTATATTCGACGATGACTTGTTGTAGTCGAAACCGGTAGTCAATAAACGGGCTTAATACAACGAGCATTTTTTTTTTTTTTTTGTATTATTATACTAATATCGCATTATTATTATTATTATGCGTCGTAACTGTACATTTTACATTTCAATGTAATTTATGTGATTTATTATAACGACATTGTCATGTTTTTGCGTTATATTGCTTTTTTACTATTGTTGTCTGCGAACACGTTCGGTAATAGGTAGGAGGTACCATGTTTTATAGGTGCTAAAGTACCGAATAGATGCAATTTTCTGTCGAAAACAAACTGTAACTGTAGAAATCGGAGAACTCTTTATGGTAGAATTTTGTGTACAGACATAACGACAAAATCGCATTTTTAAGTTTTATTTTGGGCGCATATGAGAAAATCGAAAATGACCTCTAAAGTACCAACTAGATGCAATTTGGGACCGAAAATAAACCAAGACTGTAGAGATCGGAGCACTCTTTCTGGTAGAAATTTTGTTTACAGACATCATTGTAAAACCAATACATTCCTCGCTTCGCTCAGAATCTAAAATTAATTATTTCATAAAAATGTTGTGTAATTAGTGCTTTGAAGTTTAAATTGTACAAGAAAAAAATTCAAATTTACATAAAAAGAGCTACTTTTTAAAATAAAACAATTATTATAAAGTACTTAAATAGAAACATAAATTGTATTTTCTTTAGTTATATTATGTTTTAAATTACAAAAATGCATACGAATCATCAGTTATACCGAATGTCTATTAATCACAGTGTAGTTAGCACTATTTACTACAATAAAAATAAAATAATATTTGATAAAAAAAGTGACTAAAAACTTATTTAAGATTTATTTTCAACGGAATTTTTAATTATATTGTTATTTGGATATAATTTGGGCGTTTCGGCGTACTTTACGCCGAAATTGTTAAAGGGGACGCTTTTTAACCACCATCAGAGGTAAGGGGACTGAGTCCCCCTACGTCCCCCCTCACTTTAGCCCCTGTATATATATATATATATTACGTATATTTACGTATTTGGTAACAATTTCAAGACTTTAGGACTATTATTTACTATAATTTAATAATTATTATTATATTTATATAATAATATTATACATATATCAATAGGAATTAGTACTGACGAAAATAAAATACTGCCGTTTTCTTGAGTATCGAGAGCGAAATTAAACGTATTATCCACAGAGTAAGAATATTAGTATTATCACACTACAGAACGAATGAACGAATGCGGAATGAACGACGCAAAATATGTGAAATTTGGAACAGAAATAAACCCGGTTTCCGTGTTATTTTCATCACGATAACACACGATAAATTGATTTTATTGTTTAGTAAAAATTTAGTTCAAAACGTGGTGTTCAATAATTTGTAACGATAAATTATCTATGGGATTACTGCTTTCATCGGGAAAATAATTTTATAAACCGATTATTTTGTTGACTCTTATCAGCTGCTTGTAGTTACGAAGTATCAAAATTAAATTTTTTTTAATATTATTTTGATATTTCTTTACTATTCTTCAAATTTTCCGGGGGCCTTGGACATTCTCCGGGGGCCTTGGACATTCTCCGGGGGGGCTTTGCCCCCCCGGAAACATGCCTGAAAGAAACAATGTTTATATATGAAGAGTAATATAATATTATATATATATATATATTATGGATATAGTAAACACTCAACAAACGCGTGCGTATATAAAAGACAAATACGATACCGTTATTATTATTCGTTATTTATTTATGTTTTTTTGCTGCTTTTTTAAACGTATATAGATTTCTATTAAGCACAACTAGACAAATAATAATAATAATAATAATAACTACATAGTCCGAAATAAAAACAAACACTAATGCTACCATATAATATGGACCGCGGAAAAAAACAAAAAAAATCACAGACTCACGGCTGTGGAGCCGAGAGAAATAAAATACACGACATCGAGTGTTAAAAATGGAAATGACTACGAAACAAAAAAAAAAATAATAACCCCTTTCGCCTCATCGCGGATTAGTTCATCGTACGTCACTTCGTCGCAGTCGTTTCATCGCGAGTGTTGTTACTGTGCCTCCGGAAATTTCCATCGTTTTTGCCTTACCCATCCGATTTTCTATTCGTATTCAAAAAGCTGTAGGAGAATATGGAGTTTAATCCGTCCGGGTATATCACACAAAGGTCTTTTCTAGTACAAAAACGTTGAAAACAATTTTATTTTTATACAACGTAATACAAGACTCGCGACGACACATTGCTTTTAATATTTGTTTTTTTTTTGTCTCTATAATACAACCGTATTAATTTAATTTTTCATCGTTTTCCAAAAAAAAAATATTGTCGAAATCTATACACCGATACATTATATCTGTATTATTTATTACACACTACAGTAGGTCGATTAGAAAATTAGACAGATGACGGAGGCGATGAAAATGTCGATCATAATAATATGTAGTTCGGTAAACCGTCTGTGACGAAGTTACGCACGGTGACGTGATGAAGTGTCCGTGCGCCGCACTGTTATACGCTCCGGTTTAGGCGAAAAACAGTTGTACAATAACGATAATTCATAATCATATTTGTAATAATAATCAATTCAATAGGTATTCTAAGTGTCTCTACATTCGACTAACAATAATAATAATAATAATAATAATAATAATAATAATAATAATAATAATAATAATAATAATAATAATAATAATAATAATAATAATAATAATAATAATAATAATAATAATAATAATAATAATAATAATAATAATAATAATAATAATAATAATAATAATAATAATAATAATAATAATAATAATAATAATAATAATAATAATAATAATAATAATAATAATAATAATAATAATAATAATAATAATAATAATAATAATAATAAGTAATAATAATAATAATATATTAATATTTAAACGCTAACAATAATAATAAAACCGTATAGGTATGACGACTACAAACACAAAACTAATTGGGAAACGTATGAATGTACAATATGGTAAATACAATACTGTTACAGAGCGCGATAAATTTGTACCGTCTAGTACATTATAATATTATTAATGACTTACACACTATTGGTAATATGAAGTGCTTTTTATTTTTTCCATAATTTTTATTTTTTTATTTCGTCATAAGGTATTCGAATGAAAAAAAAAATACAATTACAAATACACTAAAACAACGATAAATTATTTGAAAATTCTCGCAAACATCATCCGAATCTAGATTCTATCGTTTTATGAGAATAATAATAAAAAAAAAAAAAATTCAAACATTGTGATAAATGAACACAAGCAAACGTATTTATTCACACACACACACACACACACGCGCGTGCGCACAAAACGCAACGAAATTTATAAGAGATAAAATTATTTCTGATAAAACATCAATAATATTCATACAATTATCGTACATAAATATGATTGTGTATATATATATATATATATATATATATATATATATATATATATATATATATATATAATATATATAATGTATTAAAACATCTTTATATTTTTTTTATATTATATATATATATATAGAAAGAATTTTTTTCCGTGTAAAACATTAGTAATTAATTTTTGTATCACAATGAAAAAAAAAAAAAAAAAAATTGAGCATTCAATTTCTTTTCTTTCTTTTAAAAAAAAAAAAACGTGTGAGTACTCTATACGCAATCGTAATAAATAATAATAGTTTAATATTACGGCGATGACTTTAATATACAGAGCGGACACAAGTCATTCACTCGAACAAAAATAAAAGTAATAACACACGTGACTTAATAAAATGTTTGAATTTATTCCGGTTCCTTCCAATCGACGTTGGCCCACACAGGAAGTTCCGTTTCGTAACTCCATCCCGGTCCCTGCGAACACACAAGAAAACCGTCGCCGCGAATCAGTATACAAAAATATATTACGCGTTATTATAACCTTTAAGAAAAAAAAAAAACAGACTTATGTTTTATAACATTATTTTATCTTATTTTCTTACAATACTCAAAAAAAAAAAAAATAAAAATACGAGGTGTTGGCATTTTTTTTTTGAAACAAAATATATAGATTTTCATTTTTTGCATTTGCAAAATCGGTCTATGATACAAATTCAAATTCAATATCTCTACGCGTGTATTAAATAAATCCAAACCGGTAGATTTGTATTAACCTTTAAATGTAACAAAACAAAGCAACGTGCATTGAAGTAAATGCAAAAGCGGGTTTCAGCAGCATTTATAGTAAGTATAATATTATGTACAAAATATTTTTAAGCAAGCGTTCTGTTTATAATAACCGAACGTATGGTCATGATGCACAGACGTAGTAGTTATTATCTGAAGTAATGAAGTGCAGTAAACAGGGGCGGATAGGCACGTTTTTTTCTTACCGTCAAAAATAGAACCAAAGTCCCAAACCTAAGTCGCTCGCGATTTCTACATCATAATAAAGCATAGTACAATATATGTCATTTATTTTAATTTTAAATAACACGTTTAAAACGTAATACAGATTAAACACAAATTATAAATTCAATTTATGAAATTAACAAGCCGTGATGGAACAAAATCCTCGTGGGAAAAGACCGCTTGGAAGACCCAAAACAAGACGGGAGGACTTGGTCAAAAAGGATGTGGAGGCACGAATTGGAAAGAAAGAACAATAGATAGAGAAGGCTGGAGGAATGGGTGTGAAATGGGATGGTCCTGAGAGGCCTTTTAACCAAATAGAATAGAATTGAACTTATGAAATTAGAAATAATAAATACTTAAAACGTTAATAGTTTATAGTCAGTAATGGACTTTTGGAAGCTACCGTAATGCATTATCTATTATATTATTAGCGTCTAGTTGGGATAATAATTATTTTTCAATACCTAGTGTCATTGTCGAAATAAACTATCTAAACTTTTCTGAGACAAAGAATTTCTTAAATAACCAAAATATTTATTCATATAATATATACGTGTTTTTTGCTCAATACTTAATGGCTTTTTTTTTCTTTTAGCTTTTTAATTTTTAACTGCGTGTATTAAATTGTAATTATTGTAATACATAAACATTTAGAGGGCCCCATTGAAAAATGGCCCACCGAGAAAGTTTCTTTTTCCTTATAGACCTATCCGTTCCTATAGTGTAGTAACGCGGAGAAGTATAGTAAAAGTCTACTGAAATAAAAAAGCGATAGGGAAACGTAACAATAAATAAAATATGTTTTTGAAAATCCCGATTACAATATGTATACAATAATATTATCGATACGAAAACACATTTCCGTAACGTCCAGTCCAGTATTATTGCAGTCCTGAGAGCGTTTTGTCGTAGTGAATTCATAAATGTTCTTTTTAAAAAAATATAACTCGTATACGTAACGACCGCAGATACTCATAGTTCTAATGCCTTTGTTTATTTTTTTCGTAGCTGATGGTATTATGAAAATCGTTAAAAAAAAAGTCGTTTTTAAGTTGCCGCGCTAAATTTTAGTGATCAAAGGAACAGCACGTGCGTATTTATATAGCATCGGATTACATTAAATTATGTCTCACGCTTTCGGACTCACGATTCTATGCGGATTATTTTAAACGAATTATGAAATAAAATCAGGGCCGGATCTTATCATTTCAACACCCGGGGAAAATTACGCCAAAAAAAAAAAAGCTGTAATTTACAAAAATATTCAAAAAATAAATATTAGAATTTTAGCATTAGAATCAGTAACAAAACATTTTGAAACTTAAATACCCGAATACAATTACAATTGTTTTTATGGTAACTTTTAAAAATTGTTTTTAAATTTACATACATATTACATATATGTATACCAAACCTAACCTACTTAACCTAACCAATAACATAAGAATTGCACATTTGTTTATAAAATGAAAATCACATTTCTTACTGCCCCCCCCCCCATAAATAAATAACAAGAAAAAACGAAATAATTTGATTATTTACCGACATATAATGTGTAGGCCAAATATATTATAATGTTCATACAAAAAAAAAAATATCTCTCAACCAACCAAATATGCAATTATATGCGAATTACAGTTTGATCTATAGAATCAGTTCGATTTGAAATGTGGACATTTGATATGGAAATATTTATAATTTCGATTACTATTAATAACAAATACTACTCACAAATGTTTCTTACAATAAAAAAAAAAACTACAACTGTTAACTGTTACAGCGTCTAATATAATGATAATAAAATAACATTCAATGATATCGTAATTTTCCATTTATTTGAACAAACATTTTATTATTAAAACGGCAGCAATAGTTACTGTGTGATAAGATTTCTTTCCGTAATCTCGTTAATCTATGATGATTGATTATGTGTAACATAATATTTTTCTCACAGCCATTAATGAGAATCTTAATAATGACAAAAATACATGTTATTTTGTAGCACGATTTTTGTTTCAAAGTCCATTTTCAATTTAGACAGTGTTGATGAAACCTAAAAATACGCCCAGGAAAAGTGTACGCCCGAGGATAAATCCCCGCATTCCCCCCCTAGACCCGGCCCTGAATAATAAAATAATACAAATAAATTACTTTCAATCCATATTTCAGTTCATTACGAATTCCTATTAAGTTATATTATTAATCTTTTTTTTTAAAAGCTCGGATTTTTGCTAAATGTCACGTTTATAATAAATTTGCAGACTGTTACTGATTTATTACACTCGCTCTTCTCTCGTTGTTCTTATACGACTACGTAAAAAGTGGGTACCATTTTGATATCCATGCGATATCTTAAGCACGTACATGTTTTTACACACATACCCATATATTATAATGTTACGAATACGGTCTCGCAGGTTCTTCCTATAAACTTGAACATATGGTTTACTCACTGAGAGCACTTCTCACGTCCAATAGGTCGTCCGAGTGGGAATGCTAATGAATAATGATGATGCGTTGAGCTCTAAATTAAATTTTAATTCACTGCGGGCCGCGAAACGTCTTTTTTTCGTACGCGGCGGATAAAAAGAATTTGCATTGGATTAGCACGGTGCAAGAAAGATTTTTCAGATTCGTCACAATTAAATATCGCAAGAGATTTAACGGATAAAATTTAAATGGAAAAGCGTTATCGATAAATTTGCACCTGACCATAGACGAAATGCTCGAACACGGTTTAAGCACATATTATATATTTTTATTATTTACATTTTTATTTTATTTGAGTTAATAATAACGTGTCATTAAATTTATTACACGTTTTGACTTTTTTAAATTATCGCTTTAAATTTGACTTTAGAAGTGTATAGGACGGTTATTTTTGCCCTGTAGGTTTTTGCTCGCAATATTGTTTTGTCGGCATTTATAATTTGTTTGACTTTAAAACTGTTGTTGGGGTTGTGGGGGTAAAGCTCCTACGGCTCACTGAGCGTTGTATCATCTTAGCACCCTCTAAATTTGAGCTCTATAATTGCGCCGATGTAAAATACGTTTCAAATCTCTAGCCACCGTTCTTATGATCTGGGATACGCGTGTACGATAATGTAAAATATTCTCTACGAATAGTTTTCAAACGCGTATTGTGTATTTGCGAGTACTATATAAAATTAGGACGACGTATATATTATGTCGTCGTCGCGATGACGAAAAAGACATTCCGGCCCGAGTTGTAGTGAAAGGGTGTTTTACGAGGAGGGAAAAAAGTGTCCCGATATACAAATCGAATTCAAGTAACCGGAAGTGAAATATTTGCATTTTTACGTGTGTACACAGTTGTTTCGAGCCCTCGAAATTACATACGAAACCGTCGAGAGGTCAGATGTGTGAATAAACGACAAAAAGAAAACGAATAATAAAACGTACTACAGACGGCGTTGAGTGTGAGTATATTTTTAAAACCGAGGATTATATTGTAGATATATTTCATCACATAGGCGTGTGTCCAGACTTACTTACCGAAGGGAAACAAATCATTAGAAAAAAAAACCGTTGTGAAACGAGGGAGAAAAGCTTGAAAATTGTCGAAACGAGTAAAAAAAAAAAAGACCTGTTATTCATTCATACACATGACGAAAACTACCCCTTCTATGAATAAAAATTGTTTTATATACACTGAGCTACATTACCATTATATTCGGAAAATAATATTTAAAGTTAATCGATCGATTTTTTTTATAATTAGATAATTCATCTAATCTTTTTTGTTTCGTCGTTATCCGTAACTTATCCTTTTTACTATAATTAATTCGATAAAAGTCCGTTCACACGTACAACTGGCGATGGGAATATGTTAGACGGAGCAAATATGTTTTCTGTATCTGATTCTGACGACCATTTATCCATTCTTTACATTTAAGGTTATTTCCTTTGGGTGCCGTTCTGGTTTGTTTAAGAAGTCGTATTACTGATGGTTACTACACAAGAGCATCAAAGTCAAATGTTTGAATCAGTTACAAAATATTATTTTTGTTACTTTCAATTTGAATTAATCGACCAATAATATTTATCACGTCTAGTGGTGTTTTTGATGAAATTTTACTTAAATACCACTTTACACATGGTAAAATTTACGATAACGTTTAAATTATCTCCTTAAGTCTTCATTAAGTGTTGAGTGTAAATGAAATTTCATCAATTTCAGAAGGGGCTTTTCTCTATCGACGGTCAATACTAAAAATTATACTTTGGTTTTATGTTTTTCTTTAAAAATTAAAGTAATTTACGTATTGAGTTCCTAAGAACCTTTTTACGCGCAATAAGTGCCTTTGCCAGAGTTCGACCGAAAGGGGTCGTTTAAAGACAAATACCCGCCCTGGACCACTCCTAGACACGTCTATATTAATATATTCATTCTTTGAGCAGTAATATTATTTTCGTACAAACGCCGTACCACGAATCGAAAATAAAAATCAAGTGATGAGATTGGTACGCAGTGGACTGGAGACCGAGTTTAAATTCGGGGCAAAAAAAAAAAAGAAAAGATCAATATTAACCATGTTTATGTTCAACGCAAAACGTTTAATGGCGTTACATTAATAATTTAAAATTATGTGTAATTTATTTTGTTACGTCGAGAGTTTATCATACAAAACGGCACTCTGAAAGAGTTGTCAAACACAGTGTAATGCGATTACTAACATTTTAAAGTAAGCGCGGTATTTAAGTGAAAAAAGAAAGAAAGCGAAAAGCATTACAGTAAACATTTATATATAATAATGAGAATAATAATATAATAAGTATATAATAATAGTAGATTAGACAAACCGCTTTTGGAAATCGTTTGAAAACATTTTAATGCCAATGGTGGGTCTTGATCGATGAATATATTTTATTTACTGGATAACATTTCTGTTCTTTTTCCTCACGTTTTTATTTAAAAATCATTTTAAATGTGACATTTTAATTAGGCGTGTACGTGTAACGTGAGTAGGTATATCAAATTTTATAATATTTTGTTGTTATGTTTACAGGTGAACTGCAACTTTAACGATAAATAGTGAATGACAGTAAATATTAATTATTTTTTAAAACGCGGATCGTTTAAATTATTGGTTCTTATAAGGGAATTTAACGTCTTAAAAAATTCAGTAAAATATCAAATAAAGAATGATAGTGCATTCATAAAATTCTCTAAAATTTTTATTTTTATTGAACGTACAAAGAACAAAATACTAAACGTTTTTATAAATTGATATTTAAAACTTGAATAATGGAAATTTTTTCAATCGTTCAGACATGCCTACTAAATAAAAATAATACATAATAAAGTAGAGAAAACAAAAACCCAAATAAAGAATAAAAATGATATGAAAAAAAAAACAAATAAATATATAAAAATAAAAATAAAATTATAAATATCAATACTTGTAAATAATAAATTTGTTTATATATATGTATGCATACTTAAATATAGAATAAAGCCAAATAGTATTATGTAAAATAAAGAAAAAATATAAAAGTTGTTGTATTAAGTGTGTTTATTTACTATCGGTTTCGACGAGAAGTCGTCATCGGGTATTAATTAAGCAAAAAGAAAAACACAATAAAATAATACATTTTATTAATTAATTATCAGCCGTGCGATAACGATAAAAACTTGTGAATAAAATATTTAGATCGAATTGAAATGAATAATGAATTAAAAATATGATAAAACTATTAAAAACGCAAAAGAAAATGTTATGTACTCGTTTAACAGATACATATTTGTAAAAAAAAGGGACATCGCGAATCTAGCTAAAAACTGAAAGCGAATTAAATCGAAATCTCAGCCTTGTCGTCATTATTAAATTAAACATTTGTTTTTTTGCCGAGAAAAACTGTATAGACGTTAAATAAATTTAATTAATAAAAATGATAAAAAGTTGCTTTGCTCGACGTTACTTTTTAGCGTTATCGGTATATATTTGTACTAAATAATGATATTTAAATTATATATATATATATGTCGTAGGCATATAGTCAAATAATTAAATTTTTATGCGATTCTACTAATGACTAGGCATTTAACTAAATGTCTAAGCGAAATGTGAAAATCGCATAAAAATTAAATTATTTGACTACCTGCCTGATTTGACTATATGCATACGACATATATGTATATATATTACGTTTTAATGTCATTACGTACATTTTTCAGAATATTTACAAATAATTGTATACAGACATTGTTGTTGGATTTTCGAGAAGTTGACGAGCTGTTTTGAATTCCGGGCATGCTCGTATTACGTGTGTTTGACGGTGAAGATTTTCCCGGTAAAAACTATTTGATCTTTTCGATTTGCTTTTTTAATTGGAGGGTTTTTGGGGGTTTTTTTTTCTCGATATTTTCGAATTTATTCGAGTTAATAATACCATTACATTATTGTTCGTTACGTTTTAATTTTTAACGTACTTTACGGGACAAAATTGTGGTCGTATAAGTAACATAAATATTATAAAATTCATATATATTATATATATAGGTACTTACACTGTACTTCCAGGCGTGCAAGTACATGATGAGGTCTTTCGGTTTTGGGTCCCTGAACTTCACTCGGCATTCGTAACAATGAGGATCGTGTGTGAGTTTTTCCGCGTCGAAGTCCATGTTCGGTACGTCTTGTCCGGTCTGCGTGGACACGTTGAAGGCGTTGTCGAACAGCGACCGATGGTTGTTGGTTTGACTGGCTTTTGTCTTCTGCAGGGCCTGTAACGCTTGGTGATCCACGACCGATCCGTTCTTTTTGAAACCTTCGGAAATATGCCAATCGCAATAATTATTAGGTATTCGTCTAAAGAGGTTTCCTTAGACCAGTGTTTCCCAACTTTTTTTACTCAACGCCCCTTTTAGATTTTAAAAATCTCTAATACCACCCCCTTCCCCCCCAAATCAATTTTGTCAAAAGATTAACGTTTTATTTTTTAATAAGCTATTTAATTAAAGAAAAAATATAATTTAACATTTTAACGCCACAATTTAGTTAATTTTATATTTAAATGCCTACTAATAATATGAATTATATAATTTGATTTCGAAATTGCCAATATAAAATAATAACACAAAAAATACTTATGTAACTAATGACTGCCCTGAGGTTGATGGTTTCCTGCTAACGAAATTATATCTGGCTCAATAGATGTCAGCATTAGTCTTAAATCTCCTCTTTCACATATTCTTAATTCTCCTCTTTCACAGTTATAAACATAGATGAGCGCCCACTTCAAAATAAAAAATGCCTACAAGGGGACGGTAGCGCCCACATAGGGAATCACTGCTTTAGACGAACCGAGAACACTAGAGAAATTATAAATTCGTCACGAAAAAAAAAATAAAACAACCTTATGATTGCATTGAACCGCCTGATCTACATATTGTCATTGCCTTATTGGGAGCCCACAAACTCAGTTTCGTGCCAATATTTTCGTTTTTAGTTTTCGTAATTTATCAAACGAAATTTGTCATTTCGTTTTCATCGTGCCTGTTTCATAAACACTTTCGTCCGTGCACATTAAAATTAAATAATATTTTTTTTACTCGTTCATAATATATATATTCATAATTATTCTACATTGTTTCGTTGTTTGAGTTTCCTCAATACACAAATAAACGCGAAACTACTTTCCCAAACGAATTGCCTGTGTAAAATGTTTCATGTTACGATATTTCTTTAAGTTTGCGGCTCACCCATAAAACTTTAGAATCAATATCGGTTTGGTGTCGATATTTTTTATCGGTACACATTATTTTTTCGCGTTCCGAAGATGATTCAAATACGTTTGAAAACATCACAGTACGTTCAACTGGTATTTTCGTTATGTTTTTTTTTGAAAAATACACGAATCAACTAAACAATCTGTGTGTTAATATGAGATTCTTGTTTATTAATTTAAATATTAGGTACTGATTTATTGCCGGACAATTTGATATTATTATAAAAATGCAAAACAATATTATTAACTCACAACTCGAATACTATAGTATTATGTACTCGGAAGAGGTTTATTCTCTCTCGTTATTCAGATCAATTTAAACTTAACACGTATCAATTTTCGAATTTTATTCAATAAAAACATATCCGTGGACGAAATACAGTACAACGGAGAATCACAAGAGATTATGAAAAAAAATACAAATGACGATCATTTGTTCTGAAACGGTTTTCCTCTATTGTTTTTCTTGTCATTTTCTCATTTCGCCAAATGATCACTTACAATCACACAGATTCCCGTAATATTTTATATTATTTGGCTGTATTTTTCCATCACCACTGCGATAAAATCCTTATTGTATCTAAAATAGGCTAAATGTATATATAATATATTTGAAAAAATAAATAAATTCGACAGTTAATATAAATTCGAAGAACTTTAATTATTATTATGAGGAATCGAAACTCTTTTTGACGTAACACACACACACACTCATAACTAATAATAATTATATAATTGCGGCGTATAAATGTTACAGTGTGTTATGTTTGTTACATATCGAAAGTCGACAATAATTTCAATAATCAATATTACATAATATTATTATTGTTTAGTATAGTCGACGAATTATTCGTCGTAATATTTCGTGACATGAATACACACCGGTGTTGTTATATTGCCGGTACGACGCGCCGCCGTTTAGAAAATTAATCTAGGCGAGTGTATATAGAATAATATGAAAAGGAAAGGTTTATATATAGTGCGTATAATATTATAATTTACGTAAAAAATGCCGAAAACGTATCAGACTAGTTAAGGCGTTAATGCGATAATAAAGTTATATATAATTTATATTCGTATACCGTGTGTTATATTCTAATTTTCATTCAATTAAAATGAAATAAAATACAAAAAAAAAAATAAATATACAGTTTTTACTGTTGAACTGTAAACGTTTTATGATGATAAAATATCAAAAAAAAAAAAAATTCACTTTGGATTTCCTTTTTTTTTTAGTGTGTGTGCACTTTCGGTTACGGTAATACAATTTTTTTTTTTAACTAGACATTGCGTTTAGGTAAAAAAAAATGTTTTTAACGCGAAAATAATTCGAATATGTGTATATATTACATATATATATATCTAAACTAATTTCACACGTATTTTGTGACGACGGTATGGCTATTGGAAATCGTCCAAATGTGTAATGGGCTGAGCGCGAAAAAACTTTGCGCCAATAGAGGCGACGGTTGTAAAAAAAAAAAAAAAGAATACTGACGGATATCTTCGTTTGATGAATGGCACAACTTGTTGATGGACGAATGCGCAGTTGGTTATGAATTTAGGGCTGGGATTTATATGCAATAAAAAATGGTGAAATGTGCATCCGATTTATTAAAAATATGCAAAAATATGCAACAAGAAATGTGAAAAGTATGGTACAAAAACAAAATCGTTAAATTCTAAAATATTAAAAATATTATTATAAAAATTATTAATTTTATTCGAAAGTATTACGTGAAAAAAATGATGTTGACGTCAAACAACGACTACGACAACTCAAATGCTGTAATTGTAGAATAATCTGTTGCATAGTTATACGAGTTTATGACAATTGAAGATAAGATGTAAATGAAATAACTATAAATATAATAATACGTAGCTAATATATACCTATATAAGTACTTGGGTATTTTTTTTTGATAATATTCTATTTTCTTCTTTTACCAACCACCACGGGTAAAATATACCATAAAACATGCATTTTAGCTGTTTATTGTTGAAATATGCAATAATATGCGTTTTATTCAAAATATGCAAAATAAAATGACCACCATTTGCTTCGTCACGACATAATTCGTGGACATTTCAAACAAAAGCAGTAATTTGAAGTTGCAAAAAAAAAATTATGCCAATGCATATAAATCCTAGCCCCAGTTATGATACGGACTAAAAGAAAAAAAAAATTCGCTTTGCGCGTCGTAAAACTTTATTTTCCTAACCGTTAGTGTACAAAGTAATTTCCTCGGTAACTATATCGTGTTCGTTATTTTAGAAAAATCACGGCATAAAAATTATGATGACGCACGCGTGCCGTTACTCTGTTACACTATTATTATTATTACTATTATTTTTTTTTACGGGTTTTTGTTACATTTTGAACGCCAGTTAAAATATCATACGCGCGTATCGTGGTTTGAAACGAATTCAATTAATTGGTTAAAAATACGAAAAATAAAAACCTAATCGTTATTTTCTTGCATTACGATTCTAATCGTAAACGTTGTTGTTAATCACAAGCAAAATACTGCTGGTATGACCAGTGATTTTTGGGCCAAGAATAAAATAAGTAAACTTCAAATACACGCGAACACGATTGACCGGTTGACATATTTACTGGTACGTAGAAAAAATCCCTTAAAAAAAAAAAAAAATGTTATTAAACAGATACGGGATATTCGTACCTATTTTGTTTGTTTCCGAAACGTGATATCTAAATACAGACGATTCGGAATGGATTTGAAATATAAAAATAAAATATGTATGAGCGACTACGTTATGTTATATCACTTGAGTCTGTTAAAGTGAGCGATTAAATTGAATTATTTAATCGATATGAGAAACTCTACAGACGCCACAGAGCGGGCATCTAATGCGACGCCCTTATTTGGTCGGCTGATTGTTATCAATTGTGCCAAACTGTTATCACTCGTTAGTTATCATTTTTATTATTATGAACGAACGGGGTTTTTTTTTTGTAAATATATAAATCTAATTTTATCATTTTATTAACATAAACACATTAAATATGTATCTTAAAAATATCAATATCATAGATGAAATAAATATTTGTATTAGCAATCTGCGTTGCGAATTAGTAGTGGATATTAAGAATAATGTCGAAGTGATACGTTGCGATTTAAATACAGAAGACGATGATGTTAACACATTATTCTTTGTTCTATTCAAAGGAAAAAGTGCCACTAATTGTTCAGGGACAATTAAAAAAACTGTTTGTAATTATATTATAACTTATAATTATTAAACTGAAGGATTCAATAAATTATATAAAAAATTCTAAATATATTTTCGTTTTTTCCCTACGAATTTCTAATTTTACAGTACTAGATATTTTCAAGTATAATAAAAAATAAAATCAATTAGTGGAACTTTTTTCTTTGAATAGAGCAAAGAATATGTTAACATCGTCTTCTGTGTTTGTAATAAAATGATAAAATTATATTTATATATTTATTAAAAACCGTTCGTTTATAATAATAAAAATGATAACCAATGACTAATGAGTGATAACAGTTTGGCATAATTGATAACGATCAGCCGACCAATAAGGGTGTCTAATGATAACCAAAGTGATAACCAAACCCTACACGCGGTTGATTTTCGATATAATCCTGTGTTAATTCCTATTGTGTTATCCTCGTATAAAAGATATAATACTGTAACACAGTCCGCCCAACCAGGGCGTACTATCAAAATACTCGTGAACTCAATATTTTCTATCTGCAACGGAATGCCTGGGAAATTGTAATTTGCCCATAATACTCGCTTACCCGGCGGTGTCTTTTTCCCCTCGTCGTCCACGTCTTTCAACACCGGCATCAGTTCCGAGTCGCCGTCCATGCCCAACCAGTTTTCGGCGTTGTGAATGTTTATCAAGTCGTGGATCAGTTGCTCGTCCGTTTTGCCGATGACGCCACCGCGACCCTTTTCCGGTCCGAACACCACGTGATTGTACAGCGGGTCGTTCTTCACGGGGAAACCTGTGTGGAGCACAAAACGCGACAATTTATTAGAAAAATTAAAAAAAAAAATCAATATTTTTATACTGCAGTGTGTCCCAAAGACATCTGACGTATGCACATCTGTTTTGTTCAGTATTTTTAACGTTTTTTAAAATCAAATTTGTTTGTTTAAAACATAAGAATCCTGATTACCTAGGTATTGTAGGTGTACCCTGATCTGGTGCATGCGTCCCGAGTGTGGGAAGCACAAGACCACACTGATGTTGGTCTTCTCGTTGTAGCCGACCAACTGGAATGTCGTCGAACAGCCTTTGCCCTTGTGAGACACCTTGCACACGCCGATTTTGTAGCTGACCACTTCGATGGGTTGATTACACTCGACCGTGTGCCTAAATTATTGTTATTATCCTTTTATCGTAATGTTTAAAAACGGTGGAATGTGTTTGTGTTCAAACGATGACGATGATGCACAATGCTTAACGTTTATTATTTTCTGTACTAGTGATTTCAAAGCCAACGATTACAATTCTATTTGAAAAGATAGTGTGCTACCTTGTGAATGTATGTTCAAGTGGGTTTACTATAATGGACAGCGGTTTAAGAGTTGTGTTATTCATTTGCAGTGCATTAATCACTGAATTCGACTACTAACGATTCTGAGCGATATTATAGTATTGTTTTTTATAATATTTTAATTATATTTCTAGATTAAAATTAGGTGATCAGAGTTGGTATTTTTATGAAATCTGTATGTCTACATGTGTATCAGACAGAATAATTACAAATTTATATTCAATACGAACGAAATAGTAATATCGATCTTGTATACGTTTTAAAGTTTTTTTTTTCCAACGAAATTTTTTATAATATAGGTGTAATAACACGTGAATTTTAATATATTTTTAAAAATTTCTAGAGTCAATAGAGGAGAATATTGTTTGCGATATATCGTTTTTATTTTTCGACATTTCATCCAATTAAGAAGTATATATATTATTGGAATGGAAATTTAAGAATTCAAAAAATTTTCAGAGATTAATTTTTTAAAAAACTATACTCATACTATCGAACAAATAAAAACGATATATCGCGTATATAATATTCTTCCTCATTGACTCCAAAAAAGGAGGACGTTATGATATAAACACATACTGAATGGTTTCCGCAATGTGTGCTATATTGCCCGTAAGACAGACGGAGAAAATAAACGCGAGTGTAGCGTCCTATTAAAATGCTTAAAAAGTCTATAATAGTAAAAACAACGACGTTTAAAAAATATAATTAGTATGATAAATTTTATCATATACATATATATATATTAAAATGTCAGGTTTTAGGTTTTGAACTTGAAATTTCCATTTTACAAACATAATAAACAGGGAATTGTTTCAAAAAGATTACGAAAAATAGTGTTTTACATTTTTTTTTTCTACGGACATTATGGGGAAAAAAGTGTCACTGTAACGTTCGACTAGGTCGTTTGCGCGTATACTTACTCGGGAAATCTGCCCTCGACCCGGCACACGTACTGTTTGTTCACCTGTCTGTTGCGGATTTGCGCCTCCATGATTCGGGCGTATCGGGGTGTCCTGCCGAACATGAGAAGACCGCTGGTCAACCTATCCAGACGGTGTATGGTCCTGAGATTTCTCAAATTGTGTTCCTTGGCCAAAACAAACACCACCGTGTTGTGGCGATAACGGCCGCACGGATGAACCTGTTACGCGACGTGAAAAATTATTACACGATTTGTATGTACAAATTAAAAAAAATAATAAAAAAATTCATTTTGTTGACGACTTATTTGTCTCTGAACACACATTTCGCGTAACCGGAAAAGCGCTGTAAAAGCGTATTGCAAAGTCGATTTTCGCGACGTCCTTGTTGTTAAGAGTTGAAAACGTTTCTCGACGTAAAACACGTGGGAAAAATTGAAAGGATACTTAAAATAATGACTCGTGCGCGGACCGGAAATCAGAGGAAGGAATTCGCAGTGTTCCTCTTGCATTTGACGTAAAAGACGCCCGAGAACCGGACAAACGTTTATTTCGAACATGGTCCGGGACATGGGCGTTTGTGAATTGCATAACGGGCGCTACTAAAGGGGGTGCCAGGACTTTAGCACACCCTATTTTGCATTTGGTATCTCGAAAAAGTACGAGGTCGGGCACTGACGAGTTAAAGTTTTAATTGAAAAGTTAATTTCAATTGAGTTATTTCGCTTTTATTTTTCTAAACTGACTCTTTACTTGGCAAGTCACTATTTTTTTTTTAACGCGTCGACTTTATGTTTACTTCATAAAAAAACAAAACGTTTAAATAAATTACAACAACCATTCACAGTTAAAATCAAATACTATATAGTTATTGTTTAGTGTTCGATGTAATGTTGTCTCGTAATTGCAGTAATGAAGAATATAAGTCTTACCGATTAGAAATATTGAACTTTTAACATTCGAAGTTAAAAAAAATGTACAAGTAAATTAAAAATGAATTAATTTTTTTTTTACACTCGTATTGACTTGAAAAGTTAAAAAAATCTATAGTTTTCAGAATATATTAATTAAATGTTAAATAGTGTTATTCCGTTGCGTTTATTATTCACGCGGCGTGTGAATACAAATATTAATATACTCGTTTTGTGTCTATGAAGTAATTTTTTTTTTCCAGTATTCTGTTACGATTCCAATATTAGTTTAACAGTCGCATCAGATTATTGAAAATCGGGCTTGAACATAGTATATAGATAGGTATGTATGATTCACTTTACGTTGAGTATACGGAAAAAAGAAACGGGGCGCAGGGGCGGACGGGCCAGGGTGTGCTGGTGTGCTGTAGCACACCGGGCCGGTTCAATATGTCAATATAACAGGTAATTGATTATTTCTAATAAAAAGATTGAACATTAACGTAAGTTTTATTTCGTTCGTGGACCTATTATTACGTTTTTTTGTTTTGCACTGATTAAAATTTTAGGGATATCATTTATTCACTATTGTAATCACTATTGTGTTTTTCAAAGATCCGAGACCAGTGGTGTATTTATATAATCAATCGATAAGTAGGTCGGTATAAAATGAGTTTGGGCCGTTTATAATTTGTGGAATACTGGGCCGCATGCCTCCCAGTCCGCCTCTGATGGGGCGAACGATTTAAAACGTAGAACATTATCGACAAATTTAGTTAGGAAAAAAAAAAAAAGAAATTTTCGTTATTGCAACGGAAAAATTCGAAAATTTTATATAAGATTCCGTTTTATTTCGTGCTATTGGTTTTGCCAATATTGTCAGACGTGCGCACAAATGTTTTATTCGTCGTCGGTTTGTTAAATTCTATCTTTTTTTTTTTTTTACACAGATATAACAAATATATACGTAAATCAAGTTACCGGAATGCTTGCGGGTTTGTTGACTACTACGATGTCGTCGTCTATGTGCACGACCGTGATGGGATCGTTAGTCACCGGTACTTCATGTCTGTAACAAACACACACACACACACATTGTCATCAAACGAAGGATGAAGGAGTGCATTTTGTTTTTTTTCAGAAGGGATTTCACCGAGAATGGAGAGACGTCGTCGGCACCGTTGCGACTGCGTTTTTTTTATGTGTATGACGAGGTACGACGAGATCGGTGTCTGTGTTATGAATTTATCGAGGGGAAAAAACAAACCGCTTCCGAGCCGGTGAGAGAGTATTCTCTTTAGAGTATATCGTCAACGACGATAGCGTTGAAAAAGTATAGAAATATCCCTTTTACACATACTTTTGTACACACAGGTGTAGGCGCGTATTATGTAACTTTATACGCGTTTGCCTCGGGATACGGAAAATCAAACGGCGCGATTGTGTCGAATCGCGCTGTGTTATTATAAACGTCACGGGTTCTTTTTTTTTTTTTTTTTTGTTGCTGTACGTTGGCGGATGATTCTAAAACCCGCCGAATCGCATGAAAATTTCGTAGAGCAAACGAACCGGGGAAACTTCTTAACGGATTTAAATCCGCGCGAACATTTATGCATTATAATCAGTCTTGTAAAAGATACTTTTTAAAAGTATTCAAATACAGATACAGGTACTTGTTTTTAAAAGTATTTAAATACTTAATAAGAAAAGTATTCGAGTATAAATACAGATACTTAGTAAAAGTATTTACAAATACTTTTAAATACTTGTAATTAAATTGTTTTTAACATTCGTTTTACTAATGGTTAGACTCTTATTAGAACTAATGGAGTCCGACCTGTCGCGATCGGGGATAACACATAAATCGGTCTGATCGGGTTTACCTACATCGACTCGAACGGAAAAACCATCAGTGAACGACGATATCCACGACCAAAATATTTTGCCAACTTATCATAAATAATTATTACGAAAAATGACGAAAATTTTGTTTCATTATTAGTTCATGTCACTAAAAAAGATTTTAAAAACGTATTTGATTTTAAATACAGATACTCTAAAAATGTATTTAGAATACTACTTACAAATACTCTTATTAAAAGTATTTGAAATACGTATTTGAGTACCATAAAAGTATTTGAATACTTTTACTCAAATACTTTACAAGACTGATTATAATACGTTGTAAAAATTGTGTGCGTTAATCGAGGGAGGAGGAAAACTCACGTTCGTAAAGTGCAGCGTTATTGATATGTTTTATTATATACATTAATTGAATACGGTATGATCCGAGAGTTTGGAAAGCGAAAATGTTCTTTCATTTAAGACGGAAAATTATTCAGAAGTCAACTGTTTTCAAAAATTATTGTGATTCGTTTAAACTCTACGCGCATTAAATCGAATACTGCGGGACACTGAAATGGTTTCGCTGTAGATGGAAACGCGAACGGTAGTAGTTAGTTATCCGATTATTATTTTTCAAATATCCGTTTTTTATTAGATAATTATATTGGGAACACAGGCGAATGGAGAAAAACCGTCCGTTGACGGAATTCCGTTGGCTTAGTTAAGAAGCCTTCGTACCATGGGCGTACCCAAGGGGGAGGGATTTCGGGTCCCCCCATTGCAATTTCAACATTTAAAAATATTTTCATAAGATTCAAATTTAATGGAATAAAACTTAAATGAAAATCTATTGTACAATAGAAAAGTGGGTCCAAAGGCCGTCGAGTAAAACTATTTTTTTGGGAGGAAAAAATCGCGCGTATTGTTTCTTCCACGGCGTTTCTCCGAGCCCGTTTTACCATCTAAAAACCATCTAATACCCTGTTACGGATGCCGGTTTTCGAGTCGGCTCTGTTGGCTTGGTAGGTAGATCGTTAGGGAATTAAGTTGATTGTTATATATTCGTTATCGCGTTATCCGATTGTTATCGTGCGCGTAATTTTATTTATTTACAGTGTTTTTATTTTCATTTATAAACAATAGAAACATTTATGGAACAAATAAAATTAAAATGCTGGATCTCCCCCTCCATAAAAAATTTCTGGGTACGCCCCTGCTTCGTACCATTTACGTTTCGGACGACTAAGGGGATTTTTTTCGGGAGACCGTCGGGTTAGCAATTAATGGAGTGTACCGAGATGATTTCCACTTGGTATATATGAGATTTTTTCCGAACCCCGGAGTTCTATACAATAGGTTTAAATAACATTTTGTCCAATCCGAGTTTAGTTTGAGTATTCATATTTTTTGTTATTCGTTAAAAAAAAAACGATTAAATTTATAATTTAATTTTTTTTAAATTTTAGGGAAAACATACTTTTCGAATAAAAACACTTATACGAGTACACGTAAAATAATTTTATCCGCTGCCTTTGGGTCGGATCATTTGTTTTACTGAGGTGTGTGTTTCTGCTACCGTTCGTTTTAAATTGAGTTTATACACAGCTACTGATTATTTGTTGATACATTTGGTTTTTATCGTTTGATTTATCTGTTTATGCGTTAGATTCGCAATACAGGAACGATTTCGACTAATTAATATTAAACGCATACAAAAACAAATAGTGTAAATATATGATATTATTATATAGAAAATAATGATTTGTCTTAATTACATATGGTTTGTTAAACGTAAATAGTTTTCAATATGTATTTGCATAATATACGCTTTTGGAACAAATCTAAAAACATTTGTCACACAAAATCGTTTTAAAAATGTAAAAATAATTAACTCATTTCGTTTATGAAAGAATCCGTGACAGCGGGTAGTGATTAAATATAAATAAATAAATAATACACTCTTAACGCGTATCTTAACGAAGTTCGATTTTTCAACAACACTTTTCACAATTTTCGATAGGTTTTTTTTTTTTTAAATGATTGGGAATTTTTATAATAAAAACCGTTTTAAACGATATAGTCCGAATTTTTTTTGAAAACAATTTACCAGTATACGCACACACCAAATAGCTTATTTTTTCTGTGGGGGGGCACAGGGAGTTTCCACCTTCTCTCCAGAGAATTTTTTTAAGACTACAATCACTCTGCACAAACATTATATTATATTAAAAATTTATTCAAATAGATTAAATTTATATTAAAGCATTTTATAAAATTGTTTCATAATTATTACAACCCCCCATCAGGAAAAACAAATTAATAAGGTACTGCACACAAACGCATACGCACACATATCAATGTTACGAAAAAAATTACAAATAATATAACCAATAATAACCAATACGAACATAAGATATTTATTAATATTTTAAATAAAAACATATTTTTTTGATGGATTCGTATTATGATGTAAGTCATAACTACGATGGGTACGATGTAGTAAATAATTTCTCGTCATATATTTATAGGTTAAAAGCAATCGCATATACGTATACATCATAATGTGATATGCAAATACGCCGAGATAAAAAGCACGTCGCGTCGTTGGTTTTGTACAAGCGAAAAAGCATTCGAAATATGAATTCGATTGAAAAACAAATGTTTGGAATGATTATTATTATTTGTATTGAAGAAGATGACATTTAATATGAAGAATGTTGATTATATTAATTAAACATTAAAATAATATTTCAAAATTGATTATAACGTTGAATAAATAATGAATATGTCAATTATATTTTAAATTAAATAAAAATCGTCAATTAATTTTATATTCGTCGATTTTACGGAGTAGAAAAAAAAAATTCGCAAAAATAATTTTGTCCCAAACGTTTTATTTATATTTTGGCTCACTGTGCGAGGTCGTGTGTTGTATAAAGCGCAATGCGATATTATATATTATGTAACACGGCAGGGAGAAAAATAAAACAATATCATTTTAGAATATATTATTGTAATTTCAACGTTCTCATTAAATTCCCATTTTTACGGGACCTCGGCACATTAATTAGACATTGTGTGTATTCCACAAAGTCGACTGGCTCCTACTTTTTTTAAATTTTCATTCTCGGGTCGTGCAATACCTCTTTCCACACAGAACCCGTGGTCGTAGTGCTTAATACAATAAGGGTGGCGGATTATTCTCGACGGGATTGTTTCCGTAAAGTGACAGGAATCCGAAAATTTAGGGTAAATATAACGCGACTCGTAGTAATCTTCGTCAGTGCGGCAGCAAGGGTTTAGTAAAAAAAACAATGATAATAAAAAACTCACCTGTGCACTACATTGGCCAACAGATCGTTGTGTTTCAATTTGTATTGCGTGTCCACTTTTTGATAATTCACCGTCAACGAGCCGGTTTTTATGCAACGTTCCTGCAGTAGAAAATAACTGTTATTTTTGTAACTTTGCACGTACAATTAATTACAACTATATTACAGAAAAATACCAGTGAAATTAAATTATAAAGCCGGTCTCATTGAAAAAAAGAAATGGTAGAAACGATGACGGGAGATTGTTGTGAGAAAGAATGGAATTGAGAATTAAAAGGGACGTTAAATTTATTGATTACAGAGATTGTTGTGCCGTTGAATAATGTGATAAATACTTGACGTATAATTAATTCGTAGATATCGTGGCAAAGAGGAGAGTCGTTGAGTGACAATCTAAAAGGAGTGGTAAAGGAAGTAGAGTGTGACCTAATTTGAGGCGAGAGAAAGAGGATAATTTTTTCCTACTTAGCTTTAATTTGTGGAACCACGGCCGTAAAGGTGTCGTGCAAGAGGTGTTCCTATATCACGTGGTAAAAGCTAGGAGGCAAATTATTCCATTGATTTAACCGCATCTGGACAATGTGGGATCTGAACATTGGACGAAAATCAATATAGGGTAGAAAGACTGATTAGAAAAGAGGTGGACTGAACCAATAAATCGGCAACTTTGTCGTCTGAGATTCCAGGGTAGTTTAGTGCCCGTTGAAACTGAATAAAAAATGCGGAGCAGACGAGTTATCCAACAGTAATGAGAATAGAAGAGGGGAGGAATTCAATTAAGTCAGAAGAGAGAATTTTAACATATCAATAATAAAATTTAATAAAATATACACGAATATACTCGTACAGTCAACATTATATCTTATATTCTTTCCATCCCCGTACAATCTGTGAAAGTCCTCATGCATCGTTTATATCATTTTAAATTTTCAGGAAAATTCCTGGGGAAAAATTATGCAAACCTATTTATTCTGAAGGATTATCATATTTTATTTTAGTTATTTTCGTTGATGTACGCGTTTTGTGTATTCTAATTGTACAAAACGTCAATTGTCTGTTTGAACTTAAACTGCGGAATCGGTAAATTGCATATGCGTGTCAGGTTAGGAGAGTGTGATCTAGGAGATATATCGGCTTCCGCCTTATTTCGCCGCCTGTTGCAAAACGTTTATTCAGTAATTTTTATCATTTTGTTATCATTTAAAATAAGTGATAAATTTGATTCTCGTGTAATTGCATAATACTATAATGGTCGGCACGTGGAAAGAATCGCGAAAGAAATCGAGCACATTTGAAAAATCTATTGTGATTGAACACGAGAATTCGAAATACGACACAAAAGAGAATCAATTATTTCTTTATATAGACGGGTTACATTTAATTGAAGTACGTCATCATTATATCAAATAATTAATTAATAAATAATTAATCATTATGTCAAAGTCAAACACTTCTATATATATTATTGAAATTATAATATTTAGTAAATTTTCGGTTTTCGGACGACCGACCGTAACACAACACTTACGTATTCCTCGGCTGGATGTGCTCTGAATTCTCTGGCGAATACGTCCAGTATATTTTGATTTACCCACCTGCCCTTGGTGAATGTAGTGAACGTGAAGTAGTACGGATAAACTTTTCGCAAACCTATAAACGAGAGAAAAAAAAATGCAAATATTATAACGCGTTCTTATTAAGACTTTTAACTTTACGACAACCGTAGACGTTATTTTCTTGTATATATATATATTATATTTTTACCGTTTTCCATATAGTACGACGTCTCATTGTATCTCTCGTCGGTAAATCCAGGCCGTTTCGCTTTCAGTGCTTTTGTTTCCAACTTAGCCTGCAAAATTGTTATTAAAAAAAAAAAAAAAAAAAAAAAAATGAATAATTTAATACGCCATTTTTATATCCACTTTTCAAAACGCCACGCAGTTGAATAAATAAATAAATAAATAAAAAAAAGAACTTTAGTCTTATTGAAGACTGTATATATTTTTCATATTTATAGATGTTTTTCTTTCTTAAAGCCAAGACCTAAGTAAACTTCGTTATTAGTTATACTACAATGAACGGCGAGCCGATGTCGATATCGGAGCGGTGACGCAATATGTTTAAAAATATAATATGGCTCTTGAAAATGTATTTCCAGCGACGAGCATTTTGGTCCGACGGCATTAAATATTTAACGCCTAACGCGTTTTGTAGGTAAATGATCTCGTAAATATTCGAATAATAATACTCGTGTTACGCGAGAACGAATACGGTGTTATTTTAACACTGTTTAATCATTTCCGTTGTATTTTGTTCACACCGATTTTTTTTTTTATTCAGTAGTAGGTAACAGTCAAACGTATGCATTTCGTCAGTGTTAAATTAAGATTGAGTTTTCGTCTATGAAGGGGATTTACTACAACGTTATAATACGCACGTATGCATTTGGAGTCTCGTACGTCAAGATTTAAATATTAATTTTCTTAAAAAAAATTCCTTTATTATTATTGACGATTGAAATTCTAAAACTATATGAAAACTGGTCACGGAAATATTGCCACGTAATTTATAAATTATTTATTTATTCCAGAGTGCGCAGTAGGTACTGAACAAAATACGATAATTGTACAAAATCTTACCACTAAATTACTATTAAATAATATTACACAACTAATTATTGTCTTAACAAGTATCACAATGTTAATATTTTAATAGCTTTTTTTTTAGATATACATAAAAAGGAATTAATAAGAATAAATCAATATCGTAACAATTATGCGCTAGATATATTATAATATGAACGGTTTTGACTGTAATTAAATGGACGGAATGGCACGTATTTGATTGTCAGAGTACGCGACAAAGAAAATCTAAGAAATTCAGTTGAGATAATAGTTCGCAGCAGTGTAAAATATTATTTAATAATATATATAAACAAAACAATGATCGACAACCGATTCGTCTCGTTTCCAATGTCACCTAATTCGTTAAATACTGATTGAACAAATGAACAGTTTAGACATTTCAGATACCGTATGGATTACAGCTTCTAGATAAATAAAACCTGACACAGATGCCGGGGCAGACGTAGCGGTCGCACCCCACCCCCCTTGGACTATTTTTTAGTTGTGACATAATTTTTTTTATATCTTTAAATATATTAAGACTAGGTACATCATTTTTATAATGCTATATAATTAGGAATTTTCAATTAAAAAAAAAAAAAAATCAATCAAAATGTTCAATCAATAAGTTTCCTTTCGATATTCGACACCACTGATATACATAATATATATATATCTTGGTCCTTGTTAGAGACTGTTCGTTTTCTGTTCGATTTACGATTTTACGGGGTACCTTCGTTGTTAACATGCGAGAATCCGATGTATCACAATATGACGAGTTTACGCCCTATTAGTGGTTGTCTATCTCAGTAAACGACAACATGATAAGGTGGTGCCCTAACATCGTATCACAGAACAAATTAAATCAACACTGCACGACATTCAATTCGTTATTACATAAAACTGGAACTGACCGTATGTATTTTTCGAAAAATTTGAATATGTCGTAAAAAAATTGCGACTTGACGATTTTTTTGAAAAATTTGTTCCGTTAATATGGTTCAGAGTTACACATTTGGTGATGATTTCAGGTTTTTATGACCTTTTAAAATTACGAAGAAAAAAACGATAATCGGTTTTTGCTTATATTTTTTGGCGCCGAACCGCATAATATTATCAAAATTCGTCCCCCCTTAAATGAGCTTCAGATCCGCCCCTGCACAGACGGAAAGACGATATTAAAATCAGTTATATCGTAGTTTTTGACTAAGTCGCGAACGGAGAACATCATTTTCTTTTTTTCTAGATAAACCACCCCCCCCGTATCAAATGTAACGAAATAAATATTATTGTAATTTACTGAATCGAATTCGTATTCTACGGGGTTCTTGCGAGTGCTTGTGTCTCTACAAAGAACGGAGTACTTTATTGAAACAAAAAAAAAAAAAGGACGTATGGAAATCAACGATACGCGATAAAATCGTATTGAATTTCAGTATTATAAAACAAAATGAAAATCTGCCATTGTTTGTTTTGAGTATTGTATGTAATACGCAGAGTCGTGGAAAAACGTAGGGAATTGACTACGATAGAAAATGTTTTAATATTTTACGGGAAGTAATAAAAAAAAAAATATGGAAACTTTGCATGTAATACATTTTAATCCTTCGTGACTGGCACGTATAATATTTAAACATTGAATTTATTCGCGCGTATAGAGCGATCCGCTCACCTCGTAACACTTGCATTATTATAAACGTAATAATTTAAAGACAAAACGATTTTGTTCAATTTAGAAAAAAAAAAAAAAATTAACATAAAACGATATAATTTTAAACGTGTTACATTTAATTTTATTATTATAAACGTAATAATTTAAAGACAAAACAATTTTGTTCAATCTAGAAAAAATAAATTAACATAAAACAATAAATAATTTTAAACGCGTTTAATTGATATAGGAGTAGAAAAAAAAAAGAAATGCGTTAAGAAATACAATTTCATTCCTTTCAAAACCATTGAGTTTGTATTTTGTCAATAGTTTTTCCCGGAATTTTAATAAGTTCACGATTCTCGTAAATGTTGTCCTCAATATTTTGCGGATGATGTATATATTATAATTTTATAAATATACTTTTATCCAGGGGCGCCGTTTTAGTTTTAAAATAGGGCTGCCGAATTTTTAGGCAGGCCAAATCATTTCTCCACCGGGCCACAGTGATAACGGCATACATAATTTTATATATTAAATATTATATTATATATATGTATGAAATCAATGATAAATAATTTTCTATTTTTTTTTAACGGTTCTGAGTAAAGCTTATAGTTTATTACAATATTAATGAACGTGATAAATATTGTCGAAATATTACGTGACCGTAAGCTTGTATTACGTTTTATAAGCTCTTGAAGTATACAAAAATTTTCAAAAAAAAATTTCGCGCGTCGTTTTGAATCGCGCTCAAGAAACCGACAAGAAAAATCGAAAAAAACCTGTCAAATAAAGCACCGACTAGAAGATACAATTTACTATCGAAAAGTAACGCGCGTCAAGATCATTCGTCACTCCTTCTGCGTGACAAAGTGTTCACGGGCAAAGCAAAAAAAAAAAAACGTATACCGTATTATTGTAGAAAAAAAAAATACATTTTTCGCTTCACACAAAGAAATTTTAAGCTTGGTAGTCCGCAGCAAAAAAAAAAACACCTTGTGCATGATCGTTATTTGGTTCATACCCGACGGATATTTTACACGAAAATAATTTATTATTTTTTTGTTTACAAATAATATATATATATATTAAATATAGCCAACGAGTATTACGAAATATAGTATTGCATATTTATACTCGTATATTAATTAATTAACTTTTTTTTTTTCTGAAATAATTACGAGTACTAATTAAAAAATTTTTTTCTAAATTTTTGTTTTTATTATTTTATAATAAATGTTTTCGTACGTGGTAGGATCGGTATTCATACATTTTCACGTTTTCGGTTTCGCACTGGGTCTTAATTTTCGTTTCGACTCGTAATCGCCAGAGACAAGACAATAAATGGATAATAATAATAAAAAAAAAACGTCGAGAATGACGTACGGAATATTTAATAAATAAATTCTAATATTTTATCAGTGCGCGTTTTACTGTTATAAATGTCGTAAATGCAGAAATACGATTATTGATTTCCGTATCCACTATTTAGTGCGTGTTGACGTTTTTTGTGTAATTTGACGAAAAAATCTACAAAAAAAAAAATTACAATCGACGAATATTCGTGTTGGTTGTGATGTGATTAGTATACAGTAGCTGTACAAGTATAGACGACGTTTGGAACGTTATAAGAAAATAACATTATCTTGAGAGCTGCGCAATACATTTTTCAAACGGTCGACACACTCTCATTGCACCTGAGAGTTCACTACCGTCCGACGCGTACGTAAGAGCACAAAATGTGTGTGCGATTTCTTCGACCGCCGAAAGCCAACGACCTGATTTATAGACATTGCCGGTGATTTACGATGCCGTTTTTGTAGTTAACGAAAAAGGAACTGCTGCGCGGCAGGACGACGACGGGTGACAGAATGCACGACGTGGTAAATCGTGTACGATAGAAACAAAAATAGAATGAACTTTGCGCGTGACCAGTGGGATATAGATTTTATTTTTAAAAAAAAAAAACGACGTCTCGGTGGTAATGGTAACGTATGGCGAGTAATACCTGCCGGGGTAATAAAACGTGTTTAAATATATCGTTTTTATTGACACGGGAAGCGATTTCGTAGGTACGCGGTTTCCAAGCGTTTAAGAACGCAAAACTGGTAATCCGTAAGTAACTCACGTGCAAAACCGTTTTACTGTCGATACCGCGGCTTGTTGTTTCTCGATCGTTTGTAATATAATATAATATTATGGTTTATAGTTTGGACAAACGATTGTAACGCGAAACAACGCGTTTTGCGTCATCTGACGGATGTTCTTCCGCCCAATGATCGACACTTGAATCCTAGCCAAAAGGTACCACGCTATAAATACTTAAGACAGGATGTTGTTTTATACGAAAATGTCGTGCACTCGGTGACTGAAAGTTTATTGTTTGTTTGCTCGTCGAATCTGATCAATATAATTATTATATATATATATGTAATTATTATAATTCGATTAAGGTGGATAAAACGGTTTAACGTTTAAAATGTAGACTCTAACTCATAACAGTATTGTATGCGACTAAATTGTGTTCATGATCCGGTTATATTATTATTAATAATCATCCATAATAATAATAATAATAATAATAATAATAATAATCATCGGATAGGCGCTCCGTATAGGCAACTGTGCTACATTCGTGTGTAAGGAATTCATCGCGGGTGTAGGTATATGGTAACAACAGTACTTCCAAAGTGTTAACATACGCATTTCAAAAAATGTATGTTGAAAATTAAGCGAAGAAAACACTCGTACGTTTGTAGGCATAGCCGTTCCAAGGGGAGGGGGCAAATGAAGCGAGTGCCCGGGGGCGTCCAAAGCATTATGAATGCATAGGGCGTCAAAAAAAAAAAAAATGAAAGACAAAAAGAAAAAATTTGTTGTTTTATTTTAGATATTAATTTCCCTTGTATCTATATGATGATTTCGAGGATGAGTGTATTTACTATTAAAATATATAAAATGATGTAATTAGATACTACGTAAGTTGTAAACATTTTTTTTTTTTGGGGGCGTCAAATATTATTGCCCTAGGGCGTTATCGGTGGTTAGGACGGCACTGTTTGTAGGGCACTGGGCGACAACTTGATAGTAAAATAAATTGTTTGAAAAATAAAAAAAGTTTTGAATATTTCGATGGTTAACCAGGTTAAAATATTTTGTATGACTATCCTATCCGCTACATCGTATCTGGCCTACATATACATATATGCTACATAAATGTTGTCTATTTTATATTATTTACTTCATAAAAATAATATAATGACCATAGAAGATGTGTGTGTGTGTGTGTGTGTGTGTGTGTGCGTGAGTAAAAGAATCGTTAAACATTGATAATTTCCTCGTTTGATTTCGGAAAACGAAGTGCTATTCGGACGGTTCTTATAACAGATTAGAATTTCAACGAAATCTCATTGTTCGCGTACAGTTTTTTTGGGGTGATGATGAGAAACGAAGAGGGGAAAGGTGGACGTTTATTGTTTAGACGCAGACCGGATTTAAAGAGAAGTTTACTGTCTGCCGGCTACTATTTTTCTATCAGTACTACTACAATACTCGGGTATATTTTATACTTATTCGAGGGTTTTCTCAGAGCAGTCGAGTTATTTTTTATATACCTACGTTTCGACAGAATATTGTAGTTTTTCATTGATCTATTCACAGTTTTCGACCTCGGATAATCTATAATAATATCCAATATATCAACGAATGAAGGCGCTACTTATTTTTAAGACCTCTTAAACTCTTTATTATTATTATTTGAATGTAAATTTAACCTGTAGTGAGAATAAGATATTAATTACATGTATACGGCGATATATTTCCTAAAAAAAAAAAAAACTATCATGAAAAATGTAATGCGTTTAGTGTTCTTTTGGTAATATAACATTATAACGTAACCGTTATGTTAGTACGAGAATAATTATAAAATAGATCCGATTTCAAGTAGTCAACACAACGTTACATCGATTTCGGTTTTATAATCAAACAGAGATTCGAATACAATTTTAGATTTTATTACGAAATAAACGCCGTATCATAGGGATATTACGCTGTAATACAAGTATAATAAATATAAGCATTTTATTATATTGTAAAACAGTGACATATCGGCGGTGATTCGATGAGTTCTTGTTCGATTAACGGACACGATGCACATTGCAAATCATTCAAGATCGCATTTAATGACAAAATAATTGATTTATATATTTTTTTTATGAGAACACGATCGATATAATAATTACACCGTAAGTAATTAATTATTATGAATTATTATATTTACGTTTTAAGGGGATTGGAAGCGGATGTTTTCTCTCTTTGTCTTACACACATGAAACATAGCAAAATAGACGTTTCGTACTTCCAACGTACCGATCGATCTATTGGTGCGATAAGAAATTTGAAAACAGATTTGAATTCCTCGTGAATTTTACTACAAAACGACTTTCCCACTTTTTTATTTCTTTTTTAAGACCTTCAAAAATGAATTATTAACAATTTTTTTTTAATTTGTTCGGTTAATTTTTTTAAGGGTTTATGAAAAAAAATGGAAAAAGTGGGAAAGTCGTTTTGTAGTAAAATTCACGAGGAATTCAAATCTGTTTTCAAATTTCTTATCGTACCAATAGATCGATCGGTACGTTGGAAGTACGAAACGTCTATTTTGCTATGTTTCATGTGTGTAAGACAAAGAGAGAAAACATCCGCTTCCAATCCCTTAATATAATATATATATATATATATATTATTATTATTTTATCGTTTTTATCTAACGAGAGACGGTCGCGTCGGCACCGTCTCGGAGGAACGAGATGTTAAAAACTGTTCTGATCCAAATTTTATAGTGTTTCATAAGTCGTGTATCGTCGGAACGAACGGATTCGTTATAATTATTATTTTAGGAATTCCACGCGTTACTTTAAATTCCCCAAAACTACCGAGTTTTCAAACTTTACTAGTGGGATGAGAATTATACTATTTTGTACGGCGTACGTTCACGTGTGAAATTATTTTGATCTATTACAAAGTACAAACACACACACACATATATATATATTTATACGAGCGTATGCGCATACACCTGATAAAAATGATTTATCGGCTCTCGGAGTTTTCTTAATGGAATAAAAACTAAATGCGGAGAATATAGTGATATAGGACACGCGTATGATGGACGATTGAGAAGTTTTGAGCAATCCATTTCGCGCAGAATAGCATCGTCGTCGTGTGTCCACGTCAAACAATACGCTAAAAACGGGTTTCTGCGATACATTTTTTTTTTTTTTTTATTTGTTTTGGTCTCGCCGAATGGCGTAAAACCTTTCTATAATTTCGAGAGAATAATATAATATACAGTAGAAACCGTTTATAATGACACCGGTTGTAGTGACCTTAGATTAAAGGTCCCGGTAAAACTCCTATATTGTATGTATACTAATTTGTATCGATTATTTTTGACGTCTATATAATGACTATACGGATGTTATGACGGTTATTTTTGGTTAAATTGGAAAAATATTTTATCTATAATGACTTCACTTTATCGAAGATACTATTACAACCGATAATACCGATAATTTCATCGTTGTTTCGTCGTCAGTTTATATTTATTTTATCGTCAGTGTACGGACAATCGTCGTGCGGTTAAATGCGTTTTGTGTTCGTGTGTTGAATAATTGTAAAATGAGCGAACGAAAGCAATTCACAATTGAAGAAAAAGCAAATGTCATTATTCGTTTAAAAAAAAGGTGAAAGAAATTCCGACATAGCTAACGAATTAGGCGTAGGTCACTATACGATTTCTGACATATGGAAAGCGTGAGACGAAATCGAACAAGAGTTCCAAATTGAAAAATTATCAGTTAAGAAACTTCGAAATTGTACACATACGGATTTAGTAGATACTGTTTTATTACGATGGTTTAAAAATCAAAGAATCAAATCAATCTAAAATAACAGATTCTTTTAAATCATAATTGAATTAATTCAAATATGTATGTACATAATTAAATGTTTTTTATCTTTACTTTAATAATAATAATATGTATTGAAGTTACAATTTTTTTTCGTCATTTCGATTATAATGACAACCGGTTATTATGACCTATTTTCTTTGGTCCCTTGAACGTCATTATAAACGGTTTCTACTGTATATATATATATATATATATTTTTTTTTTGCACAGCGTGGAATGCTTTTAGGCCGTTTACGAAGTATATTTTCCGGATAATTCCGAAAAAAATATCGACGACGCGTTTTTCACCGCAAACGCGGTAAAAATAAATTCATAGCAGGATGCACTGACGAAATACGTCGTCGTATACATCGAGTAGTTGCGTACTATTATATTTTGATGGTTTTCAGTCGAGCAGAAAATCGCGAACAATTACTACGGGTATTTTGAATTCTAATTATTTCACTGACGAGCGGTTCGTTAATTGAGGTCGCGAGAACGATACGCCTACGCCCCGTGCGAGATGAGATCAAAACGACTCTAATAATAACGCGCGTGTCGTCGCTTTTCAGGATTCCAGTCGAAATAAACGAATTTCCAATTGCTGTTGGAAACGTACGGAACGCGCAGTCGTCGAGGATTTACAAATCCCGAAATCGACGTACAATAATAATAATAATAATAATTATTGTAGGGGCGGACTTACGGACCCGCAATCAACGAGGAGAGCGCGTGTCGATTGCAGGCGATTGATTTTGGGCGTTTTTAATTCGAAGACTGTCAATTTTCTATGTATTTATTTGATTAGGGGGGGGAAATAAGGAAAAATTTACGCGAGGAAAACACGGACGAGAGTTGTTGATTGGGAAGAATTCATCCGCAGCGGCAGCTAGCTAATGACCGGCACCACCTTAATACACCGAAATAAGCACCATGACCCCCACCAGTTTTTGGACTTAATTTAAAAGGGGATAGTCCCCCAATTAAATATTTAAAATATAAGTTTGTAATCTGTATTATCATATTTAATTACCTAATAATGTACAGTATTTTCAGTATGAATTTAATTTGAAATTTATTTATCTATTGGATTACACCATATTATAATTATGTAGTAATAAACAAAATATATGATGTGAAGTGTATAGAAAACCAAATCGTTTAAATCTGTAGATACTTAATGTGTTTCTAATAAAAAAACATATATCTAATAATAGACGCGATAGTGTATGGCAGTAATTACTATACTGGGTTTTCAAAAGTCGGATTGGTCGTCACCACCACTTCCTGCCATGTTACGAAAATTATCTGCCGTCATTTTTAAAAGTAATTCATATTCTCATAAATTGTACCAGTTGGCATTTAACAGTTAATCAGCTTCAGCATATTTAATTACACGATATTATATTGCGATTTGCGTTAAGAATCATAAATAAACGAGTGCATCAATTCAGAAGACATTTTATTTATTTTTTTTAAATAAAAGTTGTAAGTCACCGACTTTTAACTCGGTTGACCGGCGCCTTTCTAAAATTGCAGGAGCAGCCCAGGCACCCTAGGCTGCCACCGTAGTCACGCCTATGCACGGACGAGAGTTGTTGATTAGGAAGAATGCTCACCGACGACGGAATAATTATTATTATTGATTACTCGTCCGTTCGGACGTATTCGTTGATGCAGTGAAAATCCGTCATTCTTGTCGTCTCACCATACAACACTCGAAACTATAAATGGTAAATAAAAATCACCACCGTAAACCACCCGTACGTCTCGTTTGGATTTCACTAGACTCCGTGTTATTTATTACTGTAATGAATGTAATTTGACCGAGAAACCAAACCCGCAGAAACTCTAAGAATTATTAAAATGTAATAATAAAATCTGTGTCTGTGTTTATATTATTATTAATAGGTTAACTACCGCGTTCAAAAGGAAATATTCCGTGTTAAAAATACTCGTTAAAAAATTTAAATTCCGTTTACTTAATTCGTTATATAACAAGAAATTATTAACAATAGATATTTTAAATTAATTATTAATTCAAATACTAAAAAGTTACGGTGCCGGGAAATCTTTTAGAGGAGCCACCTGCTGTTTCCTTGTCTCCCCAGTTTGTGTATATAAATATTTATCGGATAGTTCGTATACGAAATATTATATTTTTATTTGGTAACTGATGAGTATTATTATTAAACGTGATATCATTCTAAAACAAATGTTTATTTATATACCTAGTTCAAATAATTTTGATTTTTAAAATTTTGTTAATAGATGAGAACATCCAGTGTTGCTTTTATTTCTATTACAGCAAAGTGCATGTATGTATGGTACTTTTGAAGTATTTCAAGACGTTTTTATTAGATGAGCATTATATTTCGATTTCCACTGTTTTCAGAATTTGAAATATTCCAGTACAATTTTTTGTATACAAATGCGTAAAATAATCCCTGGAAATAGTCGAAATGAAGATGATATCAAATATTAAAGAAAAACAAATAAACCGATGACCGCTATTGTTTAATTAAAACTTAATCCATTAAACAATAGATGCTCTATAAAAAAGAATCCGGTCTGTTTTAAAATGAAAAGCTGCAAGAATTTTAAGGATTTCGATGAATTAAAAAAAACAGCAGTTCAAAGAGAACTTATATTTATAATAATATTTTTTTTTTGCTTTTGCTTTGACACCCGCCTTTGCATCCCTTAAAAAAACAAATCATATTTTTTTTGTTTGCGTTTTTAATTACATTTTTAAAATTGCGCAAATTTTTTTCAACAAAGCCTACGATTAGTTTTATAATTTTATCGTCTCGAAAATCAAATTTTTTATATTACATTTAAAACTTATGGGAAACATCAAAGCGTGTAGTATCGTACTTTTGTATTATCCGTACAAACAGAATAATTCAAACACATTAAACAACTGAATGAACACAACGTCGGTACTATGTGTACATTATAATGTTCGTCTATTCGTCTAACCCGGAGTTACTATATACTAATAAAAGTACTCGTGAAATTTACATTTCTTAGTAGTTTCATTCTCCGAAGCAGTAGATCGTATTTTATAGAAATTTAAATTCGACGAAGGATTTTCTTGACTAAAAGTAGGACGTATTCGAGACAAATTACGAGCCCATAATCTTTTCGTTGGAAGTCGGAAGTGCTCAAGGGGTGAATAATGTAGAATTTATAAATTATAAAAATTCTTGTAGGTAATTTTGTTTTGAAAATATTCTATAATCGTAGATGCTGGTGGATAACATTAAGTATACGCAGATGTTGAATTATTGTAAATTGATTGAAATTTGGGATTTTAATAACTCAAAATCGAAAGATGATTTTATAATAAAGTTGTGTGTTTCAGTTGTACAGCCTGTTTTCTTTTTCCCATTCGCAATAGTTACTATGTTTATTGTAAAACATTTAGTGGAAATACAATCTCTCTCTTGGAATGACGCTGTAATGATGTCACGTCATATTATACTTGTTACAAATTGAGCGAGGTGTTTTACGAAGAGCTCGAATTACAATTTATTGTATTACCAAAAAAAAAAAAAAAAAACAAAAAATATATAAATATATTTATATTTGTTTTATAAATTGCATAAAAAAAATTATTTAATTTCTTTCGTTAATTGAAAAAAAAAATTAAGAAATCGGAAAAAACATTGTGTATTCTTTATTTTGATTTTATACAGTTATGAACAAAAGAATCGTTTTTCTATTGTTTCTTCGTGTATTGGTAAAAAAACAATTTTATATTATTATGAAATTTGAATCAGTAATATCAAAATTAAATTAGAAAAATCATTGTTTTATTTTTACAGTCTTACAAAAAAAAAAAAATGAAAACGTTTTATTTACAAATTACGCAAACAAACATTTTATTCGATTCCAATTTCACGTCTACAAGTAAATAAAATAAAAATAATAGACGTTTCTATTTTGGCAACTATATATATATGCGTCATCGTGGTCAATATCAATGATTGGAGTTCATCAATCATCACATAATATACGTTTTATAATTATGTTTTATTTTTCATTTAGTTTTGTAATAGAGTAAATCACTGCTGTTTAAATTTACCCGGAATCATTACATTTTTGTAATACGGACAATCTGTCATTAAAAACCGTTGGACAATAATTCTTACCTTTTTCAAATCTTTGCCCGAGTCACTACGGTCGTCTGCCAAGTATTTACGCTTGTTCGTTATGTGTTCGTCGTCGATCTGAAAAAGAAAAACCAAAAATAGGAAATAAGCTCAAAGAAATTTATAATATCAGAAGACATGTTACGTGCGCGTAGCACATACGGAAAGACGGAACGTAATTGGATAAACTTTAGTTTTTAAAAATATTTAATCGCTATTCCGGATCAATAATATATAATAAATAAATCAAAAGCATATCCTTGGTGGTTACTTTCCTACGTTCAGTTACTGGTTTTTAAAATTTAATTGTAGATTTAATGTTCGAAGACATCGAGAGAAATGAACCGAATGAATTACATTTTGTTTTTCACTTATCGATATTCAAATAATAATTTTTTTTTTTTCATTTCAACGTGTAATTTTTTCATTACAAAAACAATATCGCTATAACCGAATAATAAGACTTGAATTATTATTTTGAAAAAAGTTGTCGAGTTCGAAATGTTTTAGTTTGAATATCGAAACATTCGGCGTTTGTTTCGTATTCAAATGTTTAAAATATTCGTTTTTCTTGTATTTATTACAAACATACACGTTCATATATATATATACAATTTTAAATATTTTACTAAACAAATGCTAAATTCACAAAAGTGAGTAGGTAAAATCAGTGGCGTAGATACAGTTTTTTTCTGGGGGGGGGGGATTCAAAGGGACTTTCGAAATAAAAATAATATTTTATATATTAGTTATTAAATTTATACTTATTAAATAATTTTTAATGAAAGAATCCCTTTTAATTACAAAACAAAGTCAACTCGTCGATTGTTGTATAGCGTACATAAAAAAACTTCTTTCGCATTAATCTTTACTGTATACGGTTTTTATGAAGAGTAGATTTTTCAAGAGATACACGTACTTGACACACTTTAAGAAACTATCGTATTTTCTAGTAGGTAAAGAATTTCGTCGCGTTTTCTACAATCAAGTAAAAACAAAAATCAATATTTTCCATTAATTAATTATGTCTTGTACGCGTTCGCATATTATAATGCTCAAGGTTCTCGCCTTTATATAATTACCAATACATGAAAAATTCGCTGAAATTCGTTATTGCTTTGACAATCAACGAAATACAATTCCAACGTTTTATATAGCAAGAACGATTTTTTGGGGGTTTAGGTGGAAACCTCTCGCACCCTCCCCGTATCTACGCCACTGGGTGAAATGCAATGTTCTAATAAATTAAAACCTACGGCTAAATTATTAAAAAATTTATATGAAATCACGGCACGACATTATAGTTTTGAAGTCGTGTTGCAGCATTTTACGGATAGGGGAAAAATCCTTGATTAGACGATTTAAAACGTAAAAAATGAAAAACAATTTTCGCTTAGAATTAAGTCTGTGTACGTGTTATTTTGTTCAGAATATTATAATTAAATAGAAAATTTATTGTAAATTAAAAATTTTGATTGTAATTTTAGCGTAAGCACTTAAATTTAGCGTTAGCAATTAAATGGCTATATACATATATACGTATCGATTTATGATTGTTCTATAAAAACTTGTGTTTTAAAATGGCAATGCTAATGTGAAAAATAGTAAAAAAAAAAAAAAATGTAAAATATATTTACTCGCAAAAAAAAAAAAAAAATAGTGTGCATGTTACATTTGTGTACAATAATCTGCTTCCTTTCCGGGATTTAACCCTTTAATCTTGATTCCGAGTTATGTTCACTAATTACTATAGTTTTCTAAAAGTTTTTACGCGTTACGAAACAAGTGCATTACTATTATCTAAAAATAATGACTGCAGTGAAATGAATCGAAAAAAAAATTGCTCTAAAAACATTGTGTGTGTTTTGTAATGTAGTGGTAATAAAATTACGGAAACATTAACGACAAAAAAAAAAAGAACTAAAATTAAAAACATATTACCTACTTTCATGAAAGCTCACAACAATATTTGAGGTAGAAAAAGTTTAACGTTGCGTTTTTGTATTTTTGTATTTACAACGATTTTTATTCGGTAATTTTTTTTTTGTAAATTTGTTACACAATATGTATAATACATAGCAGCGAACGGTTTACGGGTAATTCGAATTCGTAAACTTATAAAATCTAACGATATTAAATTCGCTTTTTTTTCTTTGTTATTTATATCGAAAAATATTTGGACAAGATTTTGTACGCCTACGTATTAAATAACATTTTTATATTGTAAAACTTGTAAAATTACAATGAAAAATGGTATTATTAAAAAAAAAATTTTAAACAATATTTCAATCCGGATGGTTCTGAAAGCGGGGAAGAAATTAAATTTATTTTATTTTATTTCGAACAATAAATGTAATATATTATTGTAATTTTGACTTTTATAAATAAAAAAAGACACGTATAAAATAATGCGAAATATATATAAAAGACAATAATGACTTATTTCAATCCATCATTGGTTTTGGCCTGAGGCCTGAGGGACGGGGGGGAGGAAGGCGATTCGTAACAAAATTAGTTTAAAATAATATCGTCTGCGGCGTAATTGGGAGTGAAAACGGGTTAAAACAATATTGATGTTGTTTGAAAGCGATTTGAATTTTTATCGGGTTTCGGTAAAAACGGGTTTACAAAATTTCTTTTTTTTTTTAGATTAAATTTTTGATTTTCTCCCGAGTCTTGCAATAGGACATTTTTAATTCAGCGTTGTATATATTTTACACACTCAACCGGGGCGTTTAATACGGTACGTTGTATTAGTTTATATTTATTTTTTAACATAATTATGTGGAAATAATAGGGATAAAAAAAAAATTTTAAATTTTAAATTCCGTACGGATACGATTCGTTTTCGTTATAAATATATATTTCCATACAGATAACTATTAAAAAAAAACCTGATCAAATCAAAATATTTCCATTTAATAACCTTGTTAATTGCGTTGCTATTAGAATATTTCGACTACATAATATAACCAGTAATATACCGGTGATGTAAGCCGTAAGGTGGTTCCGTAGCCGAATTTTCAACCTAATTCGTTTAACGGATCTACAATATTTCCGTGGTCAATAGCAGGTGCGTTACCCTGGCACCCCAAAGCCCAATTATTCCTGAAAAAATGATTGCAACCTTTAGTAACCAATTCGTAACCATTCGTAATCACAAATTTAGAATTCGTAACTTGGTCTTTACCCCTAAAAAACCATTTTTTTTTAAATTTAAAAAAATTGGTTTTTTACGGACAAGGATTAGGTTACGAATTCCAAATTTGTAGTTACGAATTGGTTACTAAAGGCTGAAATGATTTTGAAGTTCATAAGTAGATTTTTTCGATTTCCGGATGCTGGCGTAACGTTACGCCTGCAGCACCCGGTTTAAAAAAATCGGTTTTTTAGGGGCAAAGACTAAGTTACGAATTCCAAATTTGTGGTTACGAATGGTTACGATTTGGTTACTAAATGTTGCAATCATTTTTTGTGGAATAATTGGACTTTGGGGTGCCAGGGTAACGCACCTGTCAATAGTGAGGATGAGACGAGGGAGTTAATACGAGTTCTGACCGAGTTGCCGGCGAATCGGATTTATGTCAGTCAATGCGGTTTTCATTGAAATTGGACTAAACGTCGTTGCAACGAGCTGGATAAGTCGCCGGGACTTCAGGTTTGCGGTCGTCGCGCGAAGAGAGACTGCTAACCTATATAAACGACCTACGGTGACGACAAACGGTGTGTCCCCCCTTATAATGAACGAGCAGCTATACTCGTATATTATAATATTGTGTGTTGTTTAGTAGTATCAGAATCAGATAATTCTTTGGGTTTCAGTTACACGATCGATATAGTTGCTTCCCGACTCATCACAATACACACACACACACACGTATCGCGCATATATTATACAATGAGTTAAATACATATTTTTTTTTTCGAGTAGTACGTGTAATATTTAATACGAATTATTTACGGTTTTTTTAACAAAAACACGTATATTTATTAAATAAGATTACATTTAGACGAACGCATTAAGAAAAAAATAAGATCTTTTTCAACCGTTTAACGACACCCAACGAAGCTGATCAACGAAAAATAAAATATTGTGTGTACTGCAGGATATTAAACAATCCGTATATCGCGACCTCTCGATTCCCCGAGCAAACGGTGTATTTTTTCATTTTCCTTAAAAAACAATTTTTTTTTTCTTTTTCTAACGCTCGTGTATTCGATTTCTACATTTTTTTTCCATTTTTGCTCGCCCGTTCGCCGACGGTTTTATTATACACCTTTTTTTTCCCGATAGACTCGCGCGTGCAGCCTGTGACACACCCAGTGGTGTCATTTCAGTTTTCGAAAGGGGGTGGCAAAATATTTAACCGGCCCATTTAACTATTTTCATCTTAGCACAATACGATTTCCGTTTTACATAATTTTGATATTTTCGTTATCATGGGCACGCGCGAATCGCCCGATATTTTTTTTTTTGTTGGGGGGAGGAGAAAATTCATTATTTTGTCAACCATAATAAATGTATTATAAATGACTATACAGTACTTATGAGATTCAAGTTTTGAAGTTTCCTAGTCGTATAACATTAAACGTGTTAGAAATTACGTTTTGTGACATGTTCTGAACATATTGTTCAGTTATTTTCCTCTCTTTCTCGCCGTATTGGTCACACAACCTTTAGCTTTTTCCATTTTCATTTTTTCACGCTTGCCACTTACAAATTATGCATACATAAAATATACGTTGGAAACGTTAAAGAACGGCAAAAACAAATTCGTTTATGCCGTACGCGATACAGCCATACAGATTACAGCTATAGGTACGTCGTCAACCCTTTAAACGTACATCGTATATTCTTAACGCACTGCCTTTAGGTAAGTAGATAACCGTGTTTATCGAAAAAAAATCCAGAACTGTGGTAAGCTGTAACCACGAATTAATCGCCTTTAATCGTGGTTATAATACGACCCGCATACTTTTAAATTTTATTGGTAATTTAATTTTAATCCACTGTTTGCCACGCGATTTGTTATTACTACTCATAACTCGTTAGTCATTACTTCAGATTTGGTTAGAATAACTGTTGTTCAACGTCATCTCGGCACAAATCACGTCGGCCCACAGTTAACAAGGGTGGGGGGGGGCAAATGCCCACCCTGCCCCCAGGACCGGATTAAGAGTTTACCGGGCCTGGAGCCTAGTAGTCCAAAGGGCCCTTAGTCATTACAATACTTATAACTAGGTTTCGGGACTTGTAGCACTTAAAAACATGAAAATAAGCGTCAAATTAATTGATTGTATACAGAAATATCTTTAAAAATCTTTAATATTAGTCAATTTTCAATTTCATATATCATTACGTATATTATGCATAAACAGAATGATTTTTTAAGCATGCTCACCCTACTTTTAACCCTGAAAATCAACAAATTTGAAATATATCAAATAATAATGGTTGTGCTTTTATAGCGCACAAAATATTATCAAATAATTCAATCAAAACTAATGTTTCTAAAATTTTACCATTTTTCAATTTTTTCCATCCTTTAATATGCAATCTTGAATCAACCAATTTATACACAATAAAATTAAATTCTAAATTTACGAATATAAAATATGGTTAGTGTTACATGTAGAATGCCCGGGATTAAAGTGTATTGTTTACATTTAAAAAAAACGCGGGAATCGTTTGGACGATTAATGGCTGCTATCACACCCGTTGGCCACTCTCTTATATATCAAGGCTCTCTAGGTACGAGTATATAGGTATTATATACAGAAATTACAGAGATCACTGCGCGATTAACGTCCGGAAATTGTTCGGCCGTCCGCGCCACCGACTGCAGTGTACAATATACGATACTACGGTATAGTAGTCTAAATCAGTGGTTCTTAACGGGGGCGACACCGCCCGCTTGCAGGGGGCATTTCGGTCTCTCCAGGGGCAATAAAATATTGTGTGTACTGCAGGATATTAAACAATCCGTATATCGCGACCTCTCGATTCCCCGAGCAAACGGTGTATTTTTTCATTTTCCTTAAAAAACAATTTTTTTTTTCTTTTTCTAACGCTCGTGTATTCGATTTCTACATTTTTTTTCCATTTTTGCTCGCCCGTTCGCCGACGGTTTTATTATACACCTTTTTTTTCCCGATAGACTCGCGCGTGCAGCCTGTGACACACCCAGTGGTGTCATTTCAGTTTTCGAAAGGGGGTGGCAAAATATTTAACCGGCCCATTTAACTATTTTCATCTTAGCACAATACGATTTCCGTTTTACATAATTTTGATATTTTCGTTATCATGGGCACGCGCGAATCGCCCGATATTTTTTTTTTTTTTTGGGGGAGGAGAAAATTCATTATTTTGTCAACCATAATAAATGTATTATAAATGACTATACAGTACTTATGAGATTCAAGTTTTGAAGTTTCCCTAGTCGTATAACATTAAACGTGTTAGAAATTACGTTTTGTGACATGTTCTGAACATATTGTTCAGTTATTTTCCTCTCTTTCTCGCCGTATTGGTCACACAACCTTTAGCTTTTTCCATTTTCATTTTTTCACGCTTGCCACTTACAAATTATGCATACATAAAATATACGTTGGAAACGTTAAAGAACGGCAAAAACAAATTCGTTTATGCCGTACGCGATACAGCCATACAGATTACAGCTATAGGTACGTCGTCAACCCTTTAAACGTACATCGTATATTCTTAACGCACTGCCTTTAGGTAAGTAGATAACCGTGTTTATCGAAAAAAAATCCAGAACTGTGGTAAGCTGTAACCACGAATTAATCGCCTTTAATCGTGGTTATAATACGACCCGCATACTTTTAAATTTTATTGGTAATTTAATTTTAATCCACTGTTTGCCACGCGATTTGTTATTTACTACTCATAACTCGTTAGTCATTACTTCAGATTTGGTTAGAATAACTGTTGTTCAACGTCATCTCGGCACAAATCACGTCGGCCCACAGTTAACAAGGGTGGGGGGGGGCAAATGCCCACCCTGCCCCCAGGACCGGATTAAGAGTTTACCGGGCCTGGAGCCTAGTAGTCCAAAGGGCCCTTAGTCATTACAATACTTATAACTAGGTTTCGGGACTTGTAGCACTTAAAAACATGAAAATAAGCGTCAAATTAATTGATTGTATACAGAAATATCTTTAAAAATCTTTAATATTAGTCAATTTTCAATTTCATATATCATTACGTATATTATGCATAAACAGAATGATTTTTTAAGCATGCTCACCCTACTTTTAACCCTGAAAAATCAACAAATTTGAAATATATTTCATGTAAAATTTATAGCATTAGTTATATAACACTTTTATAAAAATGTAATAATTTGAAAGAGAATATTTTTTCATAATATAAAGCTATAAGCAATGGTTTCCATTTAAGAAAACTAAAGAATAAAAAACCTTTCGGTTAAAAAAAATAGTATACAAATTAATTATTTCATAAAATGAAGCTTGTAATTAGTGCTTTAAATTGAACAAGAAAAAATTCAAATTTACATAAAAGAGCTATTTTTAAAATAAAACAATTATTATAAAGTACTAAAATTGTATTTTCTTTAGTACATTATGTTCTCTTTAACATTAAATTACAGAAATTCATACGAATCATCAGTTATACTGAATATCTACTAATCACAGTGTAGGTAGCACTATTTACTACAATAAAACTAAAATAATATTTGATAAAAATTAATGTAAAAAAATAATATTGATTTTTATTTGGATATAACTTGAGCGTTCCGGCGTACCTTACAGAGAAATTGTTAAAGGGGACGCTTTTTAAGCACCATCAGAGGTAAGGGGACTGAGTCCCCCTCACTTTAACCCCTGCTTGTAGGTACCAATGTACCATAATATAAGGAAGTACCTATGTATTTGCGAATAACTTATAAATATTTCAATATAAAATTTACTGATTAAATTTTATAATTTTTCTTACGCCGGGATATATGGGATGATAATTATATTTTAAATAGCCAGTAGCCTTACCTTATTAAGCAATATTTTCATATTTTCTTCCTTGTCTTTTTTAAGCTTTCGCTTAGCGGCTCCACTAACACATTTTTGAGACATTGTCGTAACTCGTAATAATATTATATTATTATTATTATTCACTATTTGGGCAAAAAGAAAAATATTTAATGAACAAATATTAAATAATGTGTACGTGTCAACGGTTAAATCGTAAAGACCCAATGATGGTCGGCAACCGACGTTCGTATGTTATAAATGAATCCAATTCAAATCTACAGATAACAAAATATCGGAAATAAGATAAGTAACGTAATGTCCTAGCTGGTGTGGCCAGTGCTAGTACACCGCGTAATACAAATAATAATACGAAAATGCCAAAATAAAATCTAAACTTAAATATTTTGAACTTGGTCTGAGATAAAAGGCCCCTTCGGGGCCTTCAATGTTTCAGGGCCTGGAGCCCGGGCTCCTAGGCTCCGTGCTTAATCCGGCCCTGCCTGCCCCCCACCAAATGACGCCACTGGACACACCATGTGTAACACGTGCATGCACGCACGTATATCGTGTTCCGTCGGCGTGTACGGTCCTCTAAATATTGGTAAGAAATCGAATTGATACGACTTCAAAAGAGTGCTCCGCGCGCGCGTATCGTCCTACGGAACGATAGGTTTTTCGGTTGAATCGTTTCCGGCGAACCGCACTAATATTCCGGATGCGCAACACACGGCGTTTGTACGTGCACGCCGCGAGAGAGGATCCGATCGGCGGAGAAAACGGCGCACAGCATCTCGTCTCCTTCCGCGTACCGCGTCGCATTTACACCCCTGCGAAAACCGCTCGGTTTTCTTTTAATTATTCGACGTCAAAAAAAAAAAAACTAAATCGTGACGTAACGGAGTATTCATAATAATAATAATAATAATAATCAGTGGCGTACATTCAAATTTGTTCTGGGGGGGTTTAAAAAAAATAACCAACACTAAAACCATTCCTTTAAACGGCGCATGAAGGAATTTATGAGTAGGAGCCGATAGTGTACACAATACCCGTGCACCGTTGTAGAGTGTAAAAATTAAAACATGTTATAACGCGCAACGGGCCTTATAATAATATCACAATTTTTTTTTTTTTGGTCCTGGGGGGGGGGTTTGAACCCGAAAACCCCCCCCGTATGTACGCCACTGATAATAATACCTAATAGTAATAGTGGCAATGATAATGGGGAGTATTATAATATACGTATAGGATTTCTGTTTATAAATCGATTTAATTAAACGTTATCGTATATATACCACTTATTATATTGTATATATATATATATATATATTGTTGGCCAAGGCGAGTCGTTATACAATTTTGTTTTTAAAAACGTTTTCATTCCACCAATCGATTTTAGCCGAACACGTCGTCGGTCTCGCCGGACAGTTTTTTTCTTTTTTCTTCGAGACTCAACGAAAAACAATATGGAGTGAGCAGAACACCTACCACCCGTGATGCTGTGGAGTTCCGAATATGTGTGCATCCGCACACATGGGTAATGTGTATAGATACGATGAAACCCCGTGTACAAATCTTAAAACGCCTTGGCCGACAAAACTTATATCTTCGTTATTTCTTTAATTTTAAAAATATTATTAATTAATTCTTGTTTGTGATAATATATATATATATATATATATATATATATATATATATATATATGTTTACATGCGAATACACCCGTTGATTATTATATTTCATTTTATTTTATATTTTATTTCATTTTTGTTTTATTTTATTCTAATTTAAAAATCCCGTGTGCTCCGGTTCTCGGGCCTCGGCCACGGGTTGGCGACCGTGTATACGTTTAATGGTCGACCATTGTGGGTTCCGGTTTTTAAAAACAAACAAAAAAAACGCCACCGATGCCTCACAAAATAATAATTTGAACACCGGAACTAATACGAGAACAAATAAAATACGGTGTTTCAAAAGAGACGCGCGTTTGTATATTTTGAGGGGCCTGCACCCGATACACATGTACGGCTGTATTTTTAGCTGAAACACACGAGTTACTGGAAAAACTCGCACGCCTTGTAGAGTGATTCCGATTTCGGTATTTTTCTTTTTTTTCGTCGGTAACGGGAAAATATTTTGCAGGCCGCATTGGACTTCTTCGGTCCTCGACGTTTTATTTTGCACGGATCAACAGCACCGACAGACGGAATATAAAATCCTGTGGTTTCTACCTCATCGCAACGTCGCCCATCGGCTACGCGCCGCCCATAATGCTATACACCGCGGCTGTGCTGAAGGGCGGTTATACACCGCGCTGTTATTTTGTAGCGATCAACGCCGGATGTTGATAAGCCACGTGCGCTCGATGTACTACCGATACGCAGTAGTTGTAGTTATTTGACACGCTCTGTATACCGTGTGATTTGGTGATGAAGAGGGGATAGCCGCCCAAACATAACGGAGCGATCCGGATTTTTCGTCAGTCGTATGCGCGGAACGCTCCTAATCTCTCGGCGAACAGAGTATACGATTTGGTGCTTTAGACAGGTCGTTTTTCGATTTTCTCAAAAGCGCCTAAAAATATGACTCGAAAATCGCCGAAAAAAAATATTACTACTATTAATTATGTGCTCCGTACACGCTCTATTATTATACAGTATTAATAATGAATAATATGACTCCGAAACTCCGCTCAAAATCGTTTTATCGAATGCAATGATTTATCATTGCTTTCAAATTTATAGTGATAACCGTATAAACTCTAAAATCTTTATTTAAGTAATTCACTTAAGCGACATTCACAACACTCCGCGGTTCGTTACCTTTTTTTTCCTGTCTTCAAATTTTTGAAATTTATAATTTTTCCTCGTTGTTATGAAAGTGGCATAACTGCAGTTCAATTACCTGGGGGATCTCAAAATAAAATACGAGGGCTCGGTCCCCACCCCACCCCAAAAAAAAATTCAACAGTCACGGAATTTTTTTTAAAATTTTTTATTTTAGTACTCATACAAATAACAGATTTGTTTTTTTATACATATATTTAACTTATTTTCTTATAATATTAAAAAATAAAAATAATTTTTTTTTTTTTACTACGGTTGATTATGAAACCTCGCGGTAAAATGCGATCAAGTATAGATAAAAATATTCTCATCACTACGTTTTGGATACGCCGATTACAATACAAATACAATAAATAATAAATTGTCTAATAAATTCATAGAAAACATCGCAGCTAAAATCTAAGGGGGGGTGATCCACTTACTGCTCTCTTCGCATATACGCCATTGGAAACTACTAGAAAAGTCTAAAAACGTGTCGAATATAGTACCAATATTATAAATACTATTTTCTACTGGAAAATGGTGCTATACAGTATATATATATAAGAAAAGGAGTAGCACGCACTTCTGTACGAATAAATGTTTACAAAAAGAAAAAAACATATAATTGTAAAATCGATACATTTTTTTGTTTCGTTCAGAACAATTTAAATACTATTTAATCAACGTTCTTTAACATCTCGTCATTATATTGCAATATCGCAAAGGTATTTATTTTTTATTAGTTTAATTTAAAATGTTATATAAAAAGCGATTACTCGTAAAAATATACATTTTCTAATTGCAATTATTATAATTTATAATAGAGAAAAATTTGTAAGATTCTTCAAGAAAATACGAAAATTGGCACTGACTGTATAAAATTATTGGTTAGTTAGTGAAATGAATCGCGGCGAAGTGTTGGATTAAAATTAATATTAAATTCGGTTTAAGTATTATATTTCATAAACACTTCAGAATGTACAAAATATAATTTTGTTCACAAAACACAAATGTATTGCCGTTAATATCTATTTTAACAAACGCGTTGGATATTTTCGAGATCGGCGTCGGTAATAGCCGTCTGTTGTTTCAGCACTACGTGGGCCGAGGTGTTAATTATCATACACGAACCGGGCCGTAAAGGACCTATACCGTTCAGCTTGTGGCTGTCCAATCAGTCAGTGTGAATATTTTTGACGTGAAAAAGTTTTGAATCATTAAGATTCGCGCTCAAATGTCAGACACCATTTTTCATTATGTAAGTTATAGAATTGAGTTAATTAATTATTTTGCTTTGCCAAAAACACGATATTTCACTGTAAACGAAACAAAGAATTAAAGCACATTTATTTTAACCTTTTCTAATTTTAGCAAGAGGGTACCCTATTCTTTACAATCAAATTGAAAGGGAAAAAAATGTTACATCCGGAGGTATGTTAAAGGGGGAAAAAATCAATTCTAAAAATAATTTCGAACGTTCTTAGTTTATAAAAACGACATGTCTTTTTGTCGTCTGAACAAGGACATTTTCTATAGCAAAATGTTTTTTAAATCGTACATAATATTAGTCTGCAGGATTTGGAAGATTTCATAAATCTCGATAAAACAAAATGCAATCATTTTCCTTTGACCGGTTTTCCATTTTTTTATATATTAAACTCCTATTGAATTAGATTGTTCATTGAATCGTGCATATGCAGTTTCAACTTCCATTAACTTTGATGATGGATCAAAGTAATAGGTTATTGAACCTTTTTTTTTTAAATCTTACCACTAATACTAAAAGGGAATTTTCAATATTTTATTGTAAATACGTTTTGTAATTTCCAGAAAGAATGCCGTCTCAATAGGCTTGTATAATTGGGTTTAGATTTGAAAACTTTTACAGCGTTTCAGAGGATTTATTATATTATTGGCTTTTCTGTATCTATTTATCATATTTTATTGAAAAAAATATTTTCATAAAGAAATGTACAAAACACATTAGAAACTAACCAAATAGCGGTGAAACTATTTCGCTACCAACATAATTTTCATCTTCGGTCTTATTATGATTTTAAGACCACCGGTTTACAGTATGTCATAATAAATGGCAAACGAAAATAATTGTGTTCACAATTCGGAAAGATTTTTTTTTTTTTTATGATCGCATTAAAACCCCGAATTCAATTCAATTTTTATTTATATTCGACAAGCTATTTAATGGATTTTAAATATTTATATATTTATATATTATTAAAAGAGATTTAGATAAAAAAATTTTCGTCGGGGAATAAATATATTGATTAGGGAGATAAGGAGATTATACCTACTGAATCGTTTAACGCAATTTCGCCGCCGTCAAGTTTATATTGTATTTTGTACGTACTTCGGTGTACAATTTATTACAACGAACAAAAACCGCTCAACATTTAATTAATTATATGTTTTGTAGTGTTTTTTTATCAATAAAGGAAAACGAACGTGTTTGAACGAATGCGATAATTTTCCGTGCGTTTTGATTTGAAAACTATTTTAACATATTTTTAATACGTTTATATTAAACATATTAATAAAATACACATATCTTTAGTTTCGGATTATATTATTCTACAAAACTAACTAAATATCTTCATATACCCACATTTTAATAGTATTAATACTTAATGGAATGTAATAATGCGTATTTAGTATACAAGGTCCAAGAACTGATAAAGTCAATAACGATATTAACTAAATACAATTTTTAAAAAAAATAGTTTTTTAACTAGTTTAAAGTTAAATGTCGAACTGATCATTTAACTAATTGAAGTATAGGTTTTAGATAATTTACCTATTTAATTCAAAAGTTAGTTCATTTTTGATTTGTATATTTTTAATTTTGCACGTTATAAAATTTAAAAGAAGAACAGACAATAATGGTTAGGTGTCTCAAAGAGTATTCGTTAATTGTTATTTTTTTCTATTTGAAGCAGTGGTGTTCAGTATATATATATATATTTTTTTTAAATGTACATTAAATTTGTGTGAACAAAATTTGGCCTAGATAATAAGTTTTTCACAGTTATCTATTCAGACTACGTAATTTAATAAGTTAAAAGTGCGATTATTATCGTTGTAATTATTTGTTGGACTTGGGCGTATAAAAAAAATATGTTTTAGATATTTTGTGTTTTTGCGGAATAATTCGGTCCCAATTTTTCAACTATTTTAACTGCAAATATACAACAGACGGGAAGAGTGGTGGTGAGTTACAGTCGAAATTACACGGTTTAAAATCAAAAGCCACTGTTTTAAACACATTTCGGTATCGTGGAAGCATTCCGATGATAACGATATTTTGAAGTCGACCAAATGTTCGCTAATGTTTTTTTTTCTCCATTAGTTGTTGTTGTTAATTGCAACCCGTTTCACTTTAGAAACGAGAGTTCTATAAATAGAGAAAAACATTCGATGCCGTTCACGCGTCATGTGTTATCCAAAATTTAATTTTGTTTTTTAATGATGCAATTTTGTCTCTAATTACGAATGTAGCCGTTTTTTTCTTCGTAAGTACTCGGTAAATTGTGCACCGCGAATATATTTGCAAAATAGTAGGTAATTTCATAAACCATATTTATCTTTTGAATTATAATGCAAAACAATTCACACGTGCAGTAAAAGTGTTTTCTTTTCTTTTAGAAAAATTTCAAGATCATCACGCAGTTTAGACAACATAGTGAAAACTTTGCCTCGCCAAACAAATCCATCTGACTTGAGCGTTGTCGACAAACGATCAAAGAATAATATTACGAATAGTATAAATATTTTATAAAATACACATATTTTCCAAACGAAATAATATTAAAAAAAATTTTTTTTTTTTTATGTTTTTTTCATATACGAACACTCGAAAAAGCACAGTCGTCTTGTTGTAAGTGCGGTTCTCTAACTTGCGAGATCTTTTAGTTCCGCGGAACACAATTTGGGAACAGTGGCGCACCCAAGGGTGGGGAGGGGGTAAAACCCTCCAAAACGGTTGACCTCTTAATATTTTTGTAATTTTATTGTGTATCGCTTTAATCGGATTTCTGTATGTATTAAATAAATCTTATTAATATCTGAAAAGAATTTTATTCAGCCCCCCTCGAAAAAAATCCTGGATGCGCCCTTGTTTGGGAACTGCTTTTCCGTATAATATAATCATACGTATTGGGCAGATAAACTTTTTACGTTCACCGTGAGTCCGTAAGTTCAATATATTGTATGGTAATATACCGGCGGCATAGTGACGAGGGTCGAGGAACGATACGTTTCCACTCCTATTCGTCATACTCGATATATATACTCGTATGTACAGCCACAGAAAACGGCGGTTTCCGACCACACTCGGTCGACAGCTGTCACACTTTCAACACAAACCCTACGGTTTATTTATTTTTATTTTTATAATGGTAAAAAAACAGCAGGATTTTTATCGGTCTCGTCGTGTTTGCTTTTTCCGAGTGCTCGGGTATCTAATCGAAAAATCGGTCGATCCGCCCGCGAGAGAAACGGTAAAAATCGCGTTGTTTTTATCGATTAAAAAAAAAAAAAAGAAATCATACATTATAACGTTTTAACCGATCTCGAAAAACGAATAGTTTATCGCGTGTAACTGTCTGGTAAAAACGTAATTCCTTTACGTATGACAATATACAATTTTCTCGAAGGACATACCGTGTGTGAGGGATCTCGACGAACAAAACTCAATACAATTTTTGCCACGGATGCGTCACATTTATAAATGTGTCTCGAATTTTTCATTTCATCAAACGTTCCAATATTGAAAAAACGCTTGAGAAAAACGTTGTGACTGATTTCTACGTTTGATCACATTACGTATATATGATACATTTTTTTTATGCCACACGTTCGTAAAATTACAAATTTTATCAATTCGTAACTCGGAGAAAATCGGAAAAATTGTAAGTTAGCACACCTATACGTAACATCCGTGAAAAATTTTAACGATAACACTTTCAACCGAAAACTGTGTCGGTAATTTTTGATAGCTTAAATCAAGTCTAAGCGTTAAGCTCTTCAAGTGGCGGTACCTAACCGAATTTAAAGTAAAGTGCCAAATCGCATTAAGGGGGTTTAATCGCATTTGATTCCCTAAATGATGTGGTTCACAAACTCGGTAAAAAAAAAAAAAAATGTTTTTAATTACCTGAGGTTTCTTATTCTTGGAGAGCCTAGCTTAAAATTGAGCTTCCTTTAATTTTAATTGAATTAAGTTTGTATATATATATATATATATATATAGTTATTGATTTATTCGAAATACCAGAGTTTTGTAAAGTTCAATTTAGGAACCGTTAGACTGAATATTCGAAATACAGTTTTGATCAGTTTTTCGGCATTTTTGGAATTTTGGAAATTCTATATGTAAAGATCCGTTAAATTGTGAATCAGAAAAACGCGATGCCTTGCGGCCCATTATTGTGCCAATTACCGAAACTCCAAAATACATTTATAATAATAATAAATGGTAAATACGTTTTTGCGTTTATTTCTCTTGTACAAAAATATTGATTATTTTTATGTTAAAAAACAATTTGAATATATTAAATATGTTTTATATAATAATTTAAACGAATAAATATTTTCGGATTTTCAAATTTGTATAAAGTCATTATTATTTTTTTACAATTTTATATTTAATATGCGCCTTTGTGTTTACGTAATATTTATGTTTATTTTACCAAGTGAAAATGTGTAAAATTGAAATTATAATAATTATTCAGAAGCATGAGGATACGAATACGTTTATTTTTTTTTATTACCGCGTGTTAGAAGAGAAAGTTCATTGGAAAACCGAACCGTGTAAAATATTTAAGTATACGCGTATATGAGTAGGAATAAAAATCATATTTCAGCATTAAGACTCCGATGATATATTCATCGTTTGATATATGTAGTTGTATAGGACATTGGCGTTTTTTCACGGATCAGTCCTACTAATGAGGTATCTCGATGATACGTTGAACCACGGACAAGAACACTTCAAAAGTTATGTGGAAGCCAGTAATGAAAGTTCCGTCGGGATAGGTTCAGTGGCTCTTGAGCGTAAAAAAATCAAACCGACAGTAACGGATTATTACAAAAAATAATAAAAAAAATACGTAGTGTATGGATTATAATTGGCTTATTAAAAAAAAAAATACCAAGTTTCATTTCGTAAAAACATTGACGTGGAAAAAAACATTTTTTTTTTATACTCGTATATAATAAATATATATATATATAATGCATATATACAAATAGACTACGATAAATGTTTGACGACGATATATTATACACTTACAGTGAAATGATATTTTCCGTTCAGTCAACGAAATAATATCTAATATTATATTAATGCTAGCTTGTTCGAATATCGCAGCTTGTTGACAATTTTATTAATTTTACCTAAACCGCGGGCGATCGGGTATGGCAGACGAATTGTGGAATAAAAAAAATAAGTTGACGTTCAAAAACTTCCCGTTGCGCTCACTGAGGGTAGCCACGTATTTATTAATAAATAATGTTGTTATTAATATTTTCAGAAAATAAGAGGAAAAAGGAGACGTTTTTATGCAAAATCCATACAGTACAGCTTCGGCCTTTATCGCTTAGTGTTTTTAATTTTATCGATGATATTAAATGTAAAAAAAAAATGTTAATAAATCCATTTTCACATCGAGGGCGGGCAATTGTTACCGAATCTCCCTTCAGTTACAAAAATAAAATATAATATGCAAATTATGCAGTGAAATAAAATGTTTTTATCCAAAAGATTATATTGTTGGAGAATTCAGTTTTCAAATTTCTTTTTTATAGTATCATCGTACTGTTTGAATACATTCTTCATTTGATTTAAAACAATTTTTTTTTTATGTATAAAAATAAACAAAATTGAATTAATTTTGTATCAGCGTGTTTTATAAAAACAACCAATCAGAAATTAATATTACGTGTAAAAATTTTATAATTTCGTTTGTTTTTATGTTAAATCTATTATTATTACCCACAGTATCTTATGTAATACATATTTTTTAATTGTATTTAACGAAATTATTTAATTGAGAAAAGAGTTGATTTTGTTTAACGTGTATAGTGTATACCACAGAGTACATAAAAATTTACCTTTGTCAATTTGAATAAATTAATATACATATATATGAATTAAAATTTTTCTTAATAATTGTAAAAAAAAATGTTGTGCATTTCCCGTTAAAGAGCTTTGGATTTGCTTATGATCCTTACATATTTCCGTATATATGTATTAAGTAAGGACAGATGTTTTTAATGCTAAAAGTTTACGACGAAACTATTGAATATTTTTCCACATTTTTTTTTTACGAAAGTTGTTTAAAACACTTCTTACAGGCGTGTCCCTATGTTGTCTTTTAAAAATTTTTCCATATAGGAGGGAACAATTTATTTTTATTTTTGACGTAAACGAACGAATAACACGTGAAACAGCAAAGAAATCGTTCTGCTACATTCGTGAGCGATTTTTTAAATTAATTTAATTCGATTCTTTGACGCATTTCTTCTGGGGGTAATAATAATAATTATGTCCTAAAAAAAAATGCTTCGTGGCATACCTATATAACACGCTGTGTGCAAATTTGTTCGATCGGTGCTGGATCCACATAATATATGTGTATTTAAAAATGGATTAGTATTATATAAATAGTCGTGTTGGCATTTCAATATATTGTCGTGATTTTTCACCACTTGCCAGTGGCTCGTAGAGGATTTTTAAGAGCACGCGCAATCGAACAAAATTATACCCAACTATTCCACGGTGTATTCATAAATAATCATTTTAACTATTTTAATATCGGCTTTTCTCAACATTTTCCTAAATATACGTGTCTTCGTAGCATATCCACTTACACTTACCTTGCAATACGGAAAACACATTCGACCGTACACAGTAAATATACCTATCGCATTATAATATCGTGTAACGTATGTATTATACAAATTACACGTACGAATCCCGTGAAGTGTATGTACTCTAAAAACGCGAAAAAAATATTCCCAAATAATTACATTTTTTTTTTTGTTCTGATTATCTCGTATAAATTTAATTACTATTTATACACAGATTGAGCACAATTATATGTCCGTATTATATTTATAAAATAAATAATGCATTACAAACAAAATGTACCGCTAGGCTACCAATTAAAAATACGTATATTTTTGATATCAGCAACCTAATAAAATTGCAAAAAAAACGAAATTTAAGCGTAGTAATTAAACGTTTAATTTGTTAAAACACGAAAAACGTAAGATAAAAAAAAAATAATAACAAACGTTTTTATCGAATAAAATACGGTAAATCTATAGTGTCGGAACACATACACGGGGCTCTAGATAGTCTGTTAGAAAGCCAGCGAAATTGTCAAGTCATAAGATAAATCAATATCGAGTACCCTTGCATGCGGTAACCTGTGTACGCCGCACGTCTGCATTGTCGCATGCTGTTTGACCGATGCAGAGATTAGTTACGCGAGCTTCGCATTGTAAAACGTCAGTGGGGCGAAGGCGGAAAAATTGTATCGTCGAGCCGGTCTTGAAGTCCTTGTTAAAGTGTACTCGACAGTATTGAGCGCGGAGAATAATAAGATCCACCGAACAGTTCAGAATGCCATTTAAAGATTTGTAACAGCGGCGTCATTTGGGGGGGGGGCACCCTTACTTTTAAAATAGTCCCGATTGGCCTGCTTCGGTAACGGTATACTTAATGTTGAGAAAAAAAGTATAGAAAAAGCCGGTAGATGTATTTGTTAAACTTAATTAAAAATTGTCGGTTTCCACGTATTTAAAATATAATTAATTTTTTTTTTTACCTTTATGCTTATACACAAAAATTCTACTAATATTATAAACGCGAAAGTTTGTAGGTATGGATGAATGTTTGTTACTCTTTCACGTAAAAACCACCGAACGGATTTTAATGAAACTTTACAATAATATAGCTTATACATCAGAATAACACATAGGCTACAATTCATATAGATATTGTGTGTGAATTGTCCAAAATATCAAGTAAGTAGGAAAAAAAATCTACCATCTGCGAGCTGTTCTGGCGTGCGCTGCCTAAACCGCTAGAGTTGCACGTACGTAATGTACGATGGAAATGTTTATCTTAAATAGTCCTACAAAAAAAGCCCGACACAGTATTATATCTATGTCTTATGTGTAAGCCATCATAGCCAAAATAGTGAACAATAACTGTACAATAAAAAATTGAATAAATTTATTTCAAGTGCACATTTGGTAGTAATAAATTGATTCCTAAATGAAAATAGATACTTTTATCGCTTCTGGTATTTAAATTAGATAAAATAATATGTCTTTCGCGCTACATCGTTTGGACAAATATTATTTTAATAGTTATGACGATGACAAACCGAGTGCGGTCCAGCGGTACGTGGCGGGCGGACGAGGCGTAATTTATAATATGCGAATAAAATCATTTTTAAATAATAATTATTTAAAAAATATATAAATAATTACATTTTTGTTCAAAATTGCGCACGGGCGAAGCCGGGTAATTCAGCTTGTATAAAATAAAAATGTAAATTTCGCACGATTTTCTTCTTTTTTTTTTTTTTTTTGGCTGCATTTATCATATTCAAGCTTTTCACGCATTACTTATTGGTTTTCACAGGTAAAATAATAATCGATTATTTATTATTTTTTAGTTTTTAAATTGCTATTATTAGTCACCTATTACTATATTTACGTTGATTGCTATTCATGATCTATGGAAATAATTTAAAGCAGAACAATGAGTACCTAAATGTCTATTTTTATATGGCCTGGTGAAATTTCAAAATGGCCTGCTTGAAACTTCGCACCGCCGAAAAAAATTCTGAAATGACGCCACTGATTTTGTAAGAGTCAAAATAGCAATAGATATAGTATTTTTTTCTCCCCCAAAATTTCTCGAAATTATTATCAATTGTCGCCTCCAGGAATTGCTGAAAGCAAAATAATAGAAAGGCGTGGAAAGCGGCCTCCTACACTTCAGCACTCAAAACTCAAAGAGTTGTACAAATAATAACGATAATTGATGCGCATTAATGAGCGTACATTTCGGAAACAACTTGTGTTCACGTCGAAAAACAATAATATTATTGTTTCGAGCCGGTATAATAATATTTATTGGGAAATTATTATACAAATCATTATTTTCACTGGATTGTCGTGCCGGAAATACTTAACCGATCCCTTACTCTGCAGGCCTGGACGGGGATTCATCCTCAACAGAATAATGTTTAAAGTCCATTCAGAATTATTTGGTAAACGCGTGTGTGTGTGTGTGTGTGCGTATAATATCGTCGAATTTATTTTCTCTATGCAATTTAAATGCTGAATCCAACGAGAACCGTGCGTTAATATTTAAACAGAATGGTTTCTTATCGTGGATTATTCAGAGTCAAACAAGTTACGAGTGATAAGGGATTGACGAATAATTAAATTAGTATTTATAATTTTATAATTTAACTAGGCACTGGAGTGAAATAAAATATTATGGTCGACGTTAACGACTTCGTATACGCTGTACGCTTAAACACGACGACCGCAATATTACGAAAAACTCAATAAAATGTTTTTCCCATTTCGTGCAAGTCGCTTTAACTCTGACCATATAATTTCTGTTCCCTGCGAACGTTCTTTTATCGTTATGCGGAGAATCAAAACATGGATCGGATCTAGTATGACCCGGGATAGATTTACACGTAAATAATATGTTAATTTTACATATTCAAAGAGACATTTCAAGTGTTATTTAAGCGGAATATTTTTTATGCGAATTTGCTTTAAAAAACAAGCGTAACGTTGACTTGTAAATTGTAATATTTACACAATGTTTTTTTTTTACTACTTAAAGAGAGAATGCAAATAAGTCCGTGTATTTTGTATTATGATAATTATACTATATGTTCTTATACGTGTGTTTTGAGTTGAATAAATTATTATTATTACCTATTTAAGATGTATAAATGTATACTAATTGTGAGTGTTACGATTGGAATTATAATACATAAGCACTTGTTGGTAACATTTTTACTATCACTAAATATCATCGATGCGACTTAGGTAAAACAAAGTGTTTTGATATTTATACGTAAAATATATTAAACAAATTTAGAATTTAGAGTGGTCTCATTATGTTTCTTGTGTGTGAATATATTTTATTCTTATATGTAAATTGAGTGTTACAGCTATGTAAGGCTGTTACTCTGTTCATAGTTCTAATGATTTATTTTGCAATAAAAAAAATTTCAGGCATTTATCTCTCATAAATTAAAACTCTACACCCTTTACGACTTTAAGAGAATAACGCAAACACGTCGTTTAAGGATTTTAAAATAAATTTGATTTTATACCACCAAAGCGCCATAGGATCAAACCCGTTCATAAAAGTGACGTAAGATTTATTCCAAATTTTGGGACCAAGCAGAATGCCGCAGACGAAGTGTTCGTCATAAGTAAAAAGGTGCTGATTTTAGAGGAAAATATAAAAATTGTTATGTCAAACGAAACTTTGGATTTCTCGTCCAAATGTTAAATATCGACCAACTCACTCGTTTCATAATTTACAATTGTTTAAAAACATCGTGTACACGATTGTTGCGTTATTTATATTTTTTTTGTCACGAACAAATGGCTCGGCAGGAAAACAATTATTTTAATTTCCAAACAGTAGCCTTTCAATCGAATCTACTTAATCCCCCGTTATAAACAATTTTCCTAAAAAAAAAAAATTACATTAAATATCGCCGAAAATAATTTATAAAACGAGGACTTCGCGATTAAAAATATAATATCCTAACCACCCATATATATATACATATAATATACGTTATTGTTTACTGAAATAACATGTAGTCAATATATATTAATATATATATATATTTTTTTTTACTAGAACTAAAATATTTTTAATTTTCTGCAGTGGAAAAACAATATTGACTTTATACAACATTATTTTTACTTTTCATTCTTTCGTTAAAACGTTTTTTGCAATGGCGAAGTACACGGGAACGTTGCTCACGGCTATATATTATTATGTTATATTCAGAAATCGTGCACGGACAGTGTTTTAGAGCGTAATTATGATAATTGAACTGTTCGTTGATTATTAAAATTTCGACGAAGTTTGCAGGAATGTCTCCGTTTATGTGGAATGTTATTTTTAAAGAACTTTTGGGCGACTGAAATTAGTGTATAAAAACGGTTTTTGCTGGAAAAAAGAAAAAAGAATCCGAGACAAGAAACGAAATGAATTTTAAAATTCAATTTCAATCGACTGTGTTTTTTTAACTCGGAAATATTTTTATGATGTTATTCTAATTAAAAACGAGTCAACACAAAGATAATTAAAATTAAAATTTAATGTATGTAATCATATTTCTGTTATTTGTTTTCGAAACAACGTTCTGAAAAAATAGGGGGAGGGGAAAATGAGCGAAAACCAATCGACTGTGAGTGGTCGGCAAAAAACGAAAATTATAAATACGATGATAGAATGACTTCAATCAGTGATAATGATGTTCACCCCAGAATCTTTCTGGGTGCTTAAAATTTAAAAGTTTATTATTCCGACACTTTTCGAGTTACTATTAGTACTAATGGTAAGAACCGTGCTTTTGATATATATTGTAAATAGGATTATTAGGTATTTAGAAAGAAGTAAGAAGACGTTGACAAACTTTTTAATGGAGCATATCATTATGCTTATTGCAAACTCAAGAGTTTCTAGGAGGTCATATTACGAAATAACTTTTTACAAGTATTCGAAGCCGAAATTTCCCTTGAGAATTCTATTTTGAAGAAGACGCGGATATTCGTGTATTTATTTTTATAAAGAAACGCATTTAATAGAATAAAATATATTGTTTTATAATTATAAACAACGCTAGTATTAAAAATTAAAAACAAATATTTCGTCGTGTATTAATATACTGGTATAACGCACAGATTTTACCGTTGTCCCATATAAATCCCACTAAAATGCACATTTTTTTTTTGATAATAATATTATTGTTCTAGGCACGACAATAATTTTGCGGTGTATCGATGTAATCCATTTGTCGATTGTTCTGTGCATTTTATGTAAAGACTTTAATAATAATATTAATAATAAATGTTTTATCATTTTTTGAAATTAGCGTGAAGTCATAATATATTTTTATTGATGCGTGTTTTGGGAAGTGTAGTGTTGTAAAGAATTACGTTAAAAAAAAAATAAAAAATTATATAGTATAATTAATATCGGATGGTCAAAAATCGTCAAAACATAATTTTACTAGAGACATTTTGAAACGCATAATTTACGTCTGTGTGGTTAATATAGTAGTCGAGAAATCGATACGTTTCCGAATTAAATGTCAGAAATAATTATTTATTTCATTAAATTACTTTTTATGTGCCCTAGACAAGGGTTACTACATTTGGCTAATATACAATTATTATCTTATATCAAAATATTGCGAACGATTATTTTTTTAATCCACTTTTTTCCTCCACCGAACTAAACGTTTTTAGTTTATTTAAAATTTAACGAATGAAGTTACGCAATTGGTTATTTAAAATTCAACGAAAAAGTTAATGGCAAAACCGATGTGAATACGAATTAATTCACAATAAATGTATATAAATTATTTCCGTTACCTTTGGTAATAATTTCATCCGATTTTATTTTAATATAATGAATATCCGGCATTTATTTATTTCAAATTTCGTCATTAATCAAATTCAAAACGGAACTTGTATACAAGTACATATATCAATAATAAATTACCGAATATTATTAACGCTTTATTGTAAACGGAATAGTAGATTTCTGTGTAGACATTTAGTAGGTACTCTAATGATTGTTGAGCGTTTTGAACATTTTTTCACTTTTTCATGAACGCGATTCACTATTTTAACACAAAACGTGTTTCGTAATTACTGGAATATTTACACTGGTTTTTTTTCTTTATAAACCATTTCCAAGAGTTGTACCATATGTCCATATAATAATTTATTATAACGATAAATCTGAGGGACGAACATGAAAATTATTAGAAATTAGCGTCGAGGTATGCATAAGACGGTTCGATCAGTGGTGCACGTGAAGAGGATGCACAAGGGTGTCGGCTGAAATCCTTTTAAAAATAATTAATTTTTTTTTATTTTAATAATAATAAAAATAAATATATATATATATATTAAAAAAAATTTCGGTGTCCTATTAACGGGCACCCTTTCTGAATATCGAGTTATTTTTATTTACTTGCAAACAGTTTAAAAGTATATATTATAATATTTTTGCAATTTCTTTTTGTTTTGCGGTAAATTTAATAGGCGACGGGCGTGTCGCAAAAGAAAAAAATTTTCTGACACCCATTACAGGAAAAGGGTGTGCACCATTAGACATTATTTTCATTCGATATTCGTCAAATGGGCTTACGACGTACAGACAAATAGAACAAACGATAGAATTTCAACGCAACAAAATTTATAAGACGTATAGAATATATTTACTAAGTAAGTCTCCACCTACGCTACATATTACCTCGTCACACGGGAAATCGAATACAAATTCTAATCAATACCACATTGCCGCAGGCGCGTGTAGTGAATTATACAACTGACATTGTTCAACACGAAATCGAACGCTCTTCGACCGATGGATGTTTCAATGGAAAAACGGCCGTTAACACGCGCGAAAATAAAATCTGTGAATAATAATAACATAGGCGCAGCTAGCACTAAATTTTACGAGGGGCTAAAAATCAATAAGCAAAAAAAAAGTGTTCACTTTCAGAAATTTTACCGATTGATGCCAAAAATTACACAAATAAGCAAAAAAAAAAAAAGGTCATCAACTTTTAATTACTCAATAACTAAGAACACTAGAAGAATATATAGAAAACATTGTACATTTTTAATGTAATTTAATTTGTTAAATTGTATCGTAATTGTATCGTTACTGCTCTGAATTTTTGATAAAATAAAATATTTGCATTATTTCTCGATGGGGATGAGCAAAAATAGAAATGAAAAATACTTCATATGCCATAATGTAGTGCGTATATGTCATTAGTTTTTGAGGGGGCTATACAACATTTAGTATTTGTGCCTATTCACTATTTGTGCCTATGAATAATAATATAAATGCCATAAATTGCAGATTTACAACAAGTGAGAACACTCTAACCTAACCTATAACAGTACGAGACAATTAAAAAAAAGAGAACGGTTATTAAAATCGGACTTGAACCGTAATACGGACGAAAGAATTCGGTTTTAAGCGGACAAAAATTGTCGAGACGTCGACGGCGTAACAAAACTTGGCCGACACGGCTCGTTAAGTCGCCCGTTTTAACAGACCAGCAGCGCGTCCGTGACTTATGTCACGCAGGTTCGTCTTAATTAAATGGACTCCGTCGGCACCTAAACGTGTACAATTTCGGCCAAACACACGACTCGGACAGTATTGATATTGTACACACACGGCGTGTTAATAAAATAATACCGAACTAGGTACACGTTTAATACGGCCTGATCATGGTCGTATTCAGGGCGACCATTGAATTGCAGGCTCCAAATACAGTGGCACAATTACATAATTATTAAATAATTTATTTTAAGCACCCCCAAGTTCCATGGCATTCTAATTTCAAATATCAGCTATAATTTTACCAATGCAAATTTATTTTTTAAGATTTTACCATCAGTAAATGTTATGTTCTGCAACATGCGAACGAAGTTTTTCCTCCATGAGGAGGTCGAAAAATTGGCTGCGAAGCAGCACGTTACAGCAGCGCTTTACTAATTTAAGTACAATAAATATTGAGAGAGACTTAGCTGATGACATCGTTCCAGACAAAATCTTGAACACATTTGCTAATACCGATAGAAATTATGTTTGACTCTTTAAAACAGTGCCAGATAACTGCCTGAAATATTGTCCAGTCGTTAAGCAGCTGATAACGGTAACAATATATTAACTTGATTAGATATTTCTCTGATATCGTACAACGCAATAATCGCAGTTCGTTGTTTGCATTCGTACGTATTGTTTTTCTTATACTGATGAGCGCTTAAGATGAATTCGGTCGAAAAAAAGTGAAAAGTGAAAAGGCAGAATTAATTTTAATAGTAAATAAGTATAAATTTAGCTCTAATAAACCTCTCCGAAATAATTATATTACGATTTTTTTTTAAATCGACTGCGTATTTTAATTGATGAACGATTCGATGACTATTTCGATAACCAATGTATAAATGTTGAGGGAGCCAGTTTTACCTAACCTAACCCAAACTCCGGGAGCCAATTCGATAGGTAAAAGTATGGACTACCTGAGTTTGGGAGCCAATGCAAGAACTCCGGTATTTAGTAATGCGCAATAGATGTGTAAAATTAACACAATTCAAAACGGCTATGAGCAGTGGCGTGCTCAGGGGGGGGGAGGTTAGGGGTTATATCCCCCGTTGTCTCTTTTGCCGACCTACAGAAAACAACTTATTAGTTATAAGAGCTGTTTTAGAGTCATTACTTAATACTTTTTATTAGTTATTAGCAAAAAGTTATTACATATGAGTTATGACAATAAACATTTACTATACATAATGTATGTTATGTTAATTGAACAACTTGGTGTTAGTGTGTTATAATTTAAATTCATTTTAATTATAGAATAATTTACAAATGTACACAATTATAAGCTAGAAACGATTTTGGAGAGTTTGAAACATAAACATTTGAGTTTTTGGTACTACCATGACAATTTATTAAAATGTATTATTACTATTTACTTATAACATCCCCCCCCCATTGACAATTCCTGGGCACGCTACTGGCTATGAGATATTCGTAATCACATTTTTGTAAAAAAAAATTGACGATAAAATAAAACGATTTCAATCGATCGAAATTAAATTAAATAATATAATTTAACTTACAAAATTATTCTGTATGTATTCAATACTCGTATTAATTTGTGATGATTACGAGTCGTAATCGGTATTAAATTAATAAAACGTCGATTTCGCGTTCATAAAATATAAATCGTTATATTATAAATGCAGCAAATGCAAGGAGGGTCACGAGCCTTATTATTCGGCCGAGCCGAGTCGCGTGGAGGGATAAAAAAAAAACTGTTGCCGCGGAATACCGATTGCTTTGGAACAATAATATTGCGCGTATATCTATACAGAAACAATTTTTTTCATTTCCTTTGAAATGTATTTTTACGTTACGATATTGCACGTGTATTGGTGCACGTGCGTTACGTATTCAGGAATATTGTTTTATATGGTTGAAGGGGGTGGACGAGGTAATTTTTCAATCCCGGAACAGTTGGTGGCGGGGCGGGCTTCGTTTCCCCAAACGTCCTACGTTATTAATATAAATCCAAAAAAAAATAAAAAAAATTCGAAACGTTTTACTTTTTTTGAACGTACCCGATTTGTTTAATATAATATATTTAATAATGGAGAAAATAAAATATCACGATTGTCTCGCAAAAAGCGTATACAGGATTACACGAGAAAATACGAAAATTTTTGAAACGCAAAATATGGAAAAAAAATCCAAAATAAACTTTAATATACAGAAATTTAATCACAATAGCTTTTGCTATTTAAGAAACTGTTTTCAAAAACCTCGTTTTCGGAAAATTACGAAATTTGATTTGAATTCATGTTGATTTTATTTCTGGTCGAACCGTATAGATCCGACTCAATACATTAATGAACAAAACTCTTCGTGTTGGAGACCACGGGATGTCATCGATGGCTCACGATTTGTGCAATTTTTCGTAGCTGATATTTGTATTTAAATTTAACAAGTATTGAAGGCTTATCAGATGGTTAGGTCTTCAAAAAAAAAAAACATCAATACAAAACACAAATTATTGTATTAAATTTAAATATATAAGTAATTATAACGATATTTGTCACGACTAATGTTAGAGTTGTCCCTTTAACAGCACGAGGTATTTGAATATATTTTTCATCAATGCGAAATTTCCGAGGCTAATTTTTCTGCAAAGAAAATAAGCGGATACCACTCACTGAACGTTCTTGTGTTATTGAGCTCCCACGGTTCCAAATATCGTAATGATCAATGCGCTCACACGATCATTTCATCGCGGCAATCGTCATAGATCTCAACTATTGTTATTGTAAAAATTTGAAGAACAAAAATCGTCCTCCTGTCATTTTCTATTTAAAACCAAATATAATACGAATATTTATTGCTCCACTACTATAGACATATTATTGTATATATGCACAACCACGTATCGCTCTGTCCCAAGCAGTAGTGACTAGCTTAAGTATTCTAATATAAAAGTTTTTGAACAATTTTAATAACAAAACTTAAAAAAAATTATAATACGTTGTTATAGGCCATCGGTTAAAGTTGTTGGCTTTACAGCGGCCATACGTCTCGTATACCCAGTGCGCCCCGCTTGTATGTATTCGAGGCGAAGATGTTTATAAAACAATATTTTTCCATATTATCCAAATGTTATTTCGATGTGAAAAATATGTAAATATCCATTTGTACGTATTACGTGTATCTGTATTATTTATAATTTTTTAAAATAAAATCACGTAATTGTTTTATACCCGTCTGTTTTGTTTTCAATAAATTAATTTTCTATTGTATTTCACTGCAATTTACCCATTCGTTACGTTGACTACCGTTTAATAATAGACAAATATAATATAGTCGGAATAATAAGACAACGCGAAAACCTAATATACGAGACGATAATAACATTAGAGTCTGTGATTTCTTCGAACATATAATGCTTCGGACAAGCAACATAACTGGTCGAAATTCGAAACGTTTATGAAAAAAACATTGTACACCTCGGTTTTTCGTAATACGCGTGGATCAGATCGATAGAGAAAAAAGTGCAAATCCCATCACAACTTCTTTGTCATATAATAATATTTGCTCATTATAACCCTGTCGATTGACGTTACCAGACTACATAATTACAATATGATTAAATAAGTAAACCTAACCTGATCAGACCGCGAATGTTGAGATGATGACACGCCGCCCGTAATTCGAGCGCAAAATTCATTGTTCGGAAAAGGGTATTTATATAGCAGGATTTTCAAATTTTCTCAATACATAGGGGAGAACTTTATCTATTTTTATTCTTATCTAACATAAATACAATTTAAGTTATTCCTATGTAGATGTTAGGTTTTTTTTTTAGTTTTACATTTTTTTCATTATTTTCATCAAATATTATTGAGTATTTTTATCAACGATAAGAACACTAAAACGCATGTAAAATTTGCAAAAATTTGAAAAAAAATCTCACTATAAATTGGATTCGAAAAACCTCGTCCTCGGCAAAAACAGTTTTTTTAATATCGTGATTACATAAAAATAAAAAATGAAACAGAACTTTTTTTTTTTTTAAATTTTAAAATTATTATTTTTCTTAAAATTTCATTAAAAAAAAAAATTCCCATTAAGAACTTCATTAAAAAGCGGATGTTCAGAGTCTTTTTTGAACACGGTTGCTGCGGTGCCAACGGGAAGAGTGTAAAAAACACGTATCCTTATGTAACGAAGACCGTTAAAATCCGACGCAGAGGCAGGACGAAACGTCCTGTGTACTGATGCTCGTGTTTAGCAGTAGTTTGCACGGTTATATAATCCTATAAATTTAGGACGGACGAAAACCTCGGGTAAAACGATGTGGGGTTTATACGGTTGTTGCATGCACTTAGTGTTCAATTTCTATTCACCTGCAGTGTTGAATAAATTGGAATGTTAATATTTTAACGGGTCTAAATCAAGTCCCCCACTACGGTATAACTTTATTCCCCCTTGTCAGACACGACCCGCGGACGGTAATTACGTATAACTAAGTGTGACGTTGTAGAAATTCGGTGGCCAAACGTGGCAGTGCAACGTCCAGGTTTGATAATACCAGATGAAGTCGTTTTAACGCCCTAAAAATATTTTTAAAAAAAAAATGCCATTTAAAAAAAATACACGCATTTATGACCCCGAAAAACTCTAAAATATGTCTTAAAAAAAATGCCTTAATAAAATTTTATTAAAAAAAAAAAATCGCTTTGAACGATTGAATTTTGTATTTTGTCAATCAAAAAAAAGTTGTATGTAATCGGCTAATAGGCCGGTGTGATATTAAGAATAGTTTTATTTTAAAAACCGGATTATCCGATATTATATTATTACAGAATTATATATTTATGTTAATGCGTAAATTTTTATTTTTATTTTTGATATTGCTTGGAGCGGATTAAAAATGACCTAAATAAAAAAATGCTCAAAAAAACGTGTTTGAAAATAACCTAACCTCGAGGAATTTGAAAATGCCAAAAAAATAAAGTTTTTTACTGTACTCAAAACACATTTGCATCTTAGAAAGCAGGGCGTCGAGCATTTTAGAAAAATGATGTCAACGTATCGAAATCCGAGCTCTAATCATGACGTTTAATAATTTGTAAAAAAATAAAAATGAGTTCACAATAACCGCGATAGTAGATTGTAGACAAATAAACATATTTCCCTTGTCGCAAATGAGTCGAGATTTTTTCCAATCACTGTTTAATTGATTGCCAGTATTGACTGAAGCCGATTTCTACTTATTTCTGAAAAAAATGTGCCGAGCTTTGAATCATTGAATCCGTCACACACACACACACACGAAATCAGAATTATCCGATTGTTTGGTAAAAATGTTTTTTTGTTTTTCTAAATTTGTTTGTTATCAAACGAGACCGTTAAAAATACTCTATAACACGTTTACAAGCCTCAAAAAAAAAAACCCCTAAATAATATATTATCGTCGAATAAAATTAAAGAGATAATATCGAAATGAACGAGTAATTTCAAAGACATTTAAAACTTAATAATAATTTCATTCTGCAATGCATTTATTACAAATTGGTTGGTTGTTTTTTTTTTTTACATAAACCACTCGTAATCGTTCGGCAAAAAAGAAACTATTATTTTATTTATTGTACAAAACCTGCAGGACGTGGCAAAGGAGCCTGATATTTCAAATACGATGATATCACAAATATGTATTTTCCACACACTTATGTAAATTATATCATCCGGCATACAGTGCACGTCAAAACATCAAAGGACGCAAGCGCGTATCGATCAGAAATTGAATATTGTAAGTTCTTATCAAAAGGTTCTTATGCCCGAGAAGATTATAGTTCGCGGAGTAAAGAAGATATCTCAAAGGTATTTTTATTTTCTGACATTACATGCACTTTAAATATTACGGCGTATCTTGCGGAAAGGCTTTAAAAAAAAAAAAAAACAAATACTCTTATTGTACACACATTTTTTTCAATATGAATTCGTATTGTTTACACGAATAATTTTGAAATTGGTCTATGCGTACAACGGATAAATCATAATTTTTGATCCAACTACGACAAACTCGTATAATAACACTATAATCGTTCAAATTAATTGAAAAATATCTACGTCGTTCGCGTCCTATGTTGTTGATTTTCCACAACAATATTATTTCGAGTTTTCCTTTTTTCGTAATTCATCATCGTTTTCGATTGGAATTTTTCAAAACTATTTGCCATCATTAGACGAGCTATTCGATTTTGTTTTCCTACCGACACCGGCTAAATTACCGAATTTTCGGATCACGAACCGTTAATTACCATCCGATCGAATATATAAATGAAATTACGTCGAACCATGTTATTGTGAATTCTTGCGCACTGAGCTAGATGCAAAATAAAATCAAACACCAAAAACTACATAGAAAAAAAAATTATTATTCTTCGCAAATTACAATATTTTAATGATATGGATGAGAAAATTCTATCGGATATCCGATAACCTCTGCAGTGAACCTCCGACCGATTATCCGTTGACGAATATTCCTGTTGATGGATAATAACAGCGAGTTGTATAACAAATCGCGATGATTTTCACATTGTAGATATTCTATTTACGCAATTGAAAATCTACGTTCACTATTTTTTCCTAGTTTTCCCATAGTATTCTCGAAAGCTTCTCGGAGATTTCACGTTTCTGATTATTAACCCAAACGTACAATAAACGGCCGATTTACATTCGCTAGGGGAAACGATATGAAACTTTTCGAGCACTATTTTACAATACACGAATCCGTTTTCAAAAAAAAGAATGCGTATTCATCATTGTAAAACCAATAAGAACTGTGCCCGTGCCGTTTGGAATTTAAAATCCAAACAATATGTATTATTATTTACGTTGTCCCGCTAAACGTACAATACTGGCCAATTTGATCTACAAACTATGTAACACAATTTATAATAATATTTCCATTGAATTTGGCTGCGTTTTAGAATTTATTCTGCGTACAACACACACTATAGATATTCGATAATATCGAGTGAACGGAATCAATATCGAATAAAGTGAAACGTATATTATATTTATGAAAATAGTTGAAATAGGAAATATTATTCTTAAGGTTATTAATAGGGCTAAGGACTTCACGCTAAAAAAAAATTACAAAATATGTACAATTATTAAAATACTCGTTATAAAAACCAAAAAAAATTTAAATGATGGTGTCTATACTAGGTGTCTATATTAGATAAATAAATTAATAATTAATATATAATAATGAAAAAATTATTAATTTGTATTGTTAAACATATTGATTAACAATACTAGAATGTATAAAATAATTATAAGCATACTGCAGTGACTCTTATTATATTCATAAAAAATAATATATAATAATAATATGTAATCCGCGTGAAAATAATTTATAATTCCAAATATGAATAGTGGCGAGCAGACGGGGAAAATACACGGCCCCTCCATCACTCATTTCATCGAATGTTCTTTCAGGTATCCGTATGTTTTTTATTGATTGACTTTGAAGATTTCAAATTTTTTAAAAATTATTATTTAATTTAATGAAATATACCATTTAAAATTAGAATATAACAAAATATGCACTAACGGGTGAAAAGTTGCTAAATACGCAAAATATGCAAGGAAAATTTTTTTTTCTATAAATCCCTTGTATTATGAAACAAATTTCTACATCGCTACGCTTTGTTTTGAATGATCACTAAAAAGAAAACCCGGCAAACTCTTATAAATCCTAGTAATCCTAGCTCATCGTGTTTCTGATAGCGTTTTGATTATAATTATCGGTACGTAGGGCTGGAAACGACGCAGTAATGTATAAATTGTTCTCCCAGACAAAAAAAAACACGCGAAGTATAGGTACGATGCGAAGTAACGCGACGTTGTTAATGAATAGTTATGTGCCTTAAATAACAGTTCGGTTTATATCGTTTTAAACTTTTTTTTCGCCGTTAACCGAACGGCCAAAGTGCGCGTATCACACAGTAAAATCAGATGGGCTCGTAAAATTCTTCCGTTTCTAGTCGACTTTGTGTTATGGATAAAAGGCGTTACCTGAAATCAGGACATATAAATATTACATAGTCGATATACGCATACTCGAATCAGTGGCGGTTTTAAGTTGTTTGGTCGGCAAATAACGACAGTGCTTCGTTTCGTTCTTTGGCTTCGTCCTTATAAAGACCCTAATATACATATTATATAATTATTCTTTTTTACACGAATTTTTCTCCGTTTTTAACTCACTGTATACTTGCACGATTAAAATATTACAACAGTTATTGATTGGATATTATTTTATGGTTTATGGATCGCCGAGATTTTATTTTTTCAAAAACTGTTTGAATTAACGATTCCGTTTATGATCGGGGAAAAAAATGATAATTATTTTCTATAAAAAATAATATATTGGTATTTTAAAATTTGTATGAACGTTTTCTAAAATGACGTTTTTGCGTAATTTTGATTTCAATATAATTATTATTGTTTTTAAATATCAGCGATTTCCGTTTAATATGTGATCGTATTGGTGCAGGTCATTTTGTTACTATTAACCAGTCGATTTTGTAAAGAATTCTTTTTTTTTTTAAACGGTTTTATTGATTTACTTAGAATAAAAAAACACATTTTACTTAATATTTAAAAAATATTTAAAATGTAGAATTTATTTACCTACCAACATTTTTATAAAGAAAAGAAACTATGAACTGTTGATTGCAAAAACTATTGAGGGTCCCGTAATTTATTTTCAATATTGACCTAAAATTTAAACACATATCTAATTATGTCTAATTTATAAATATCTATTTTATAGCGCAATTAAATAATACCGGTACATTTTAGAATAATTGAAAACTTTTGGTATTTTTTTTTTTTAGTCCCTTTCAGTTTTTTCCAAGACAATACTTAAAAGCCATAAAATTGATAAAAGTGATTCAGTTATCCGGAAGACAATGATTTTAATAAAAGTTAAATTTAACATTATTAGAAACATACGATTTTTTTCTCTTTCGATTCCAATAAACGGTTGATTCTGTTAACCAGTGGCGACATTAAACGGAACTCACTGTAACATAGATGAATATCGATGCAGCCTTAAAAATTAAAACTATGGATTTCTGTGATTGTTGTGTATGTCGACATTGGAAAAGTGTATGAAAACAGAATTAACGAGTTCACGACAAAAAGACGCAGTCTACTGTCTACCACAGACATCATATCATTCATTCGAGTGAAGGTTATGCAAATTTGTTTTTGTGTATGCTCAGAAACGTTCCACCGGAGACGCGAAGTAATCTAATGCCCGAGAGAACATACTATATATTATTATACTGGAAAAAAAACCGTGTCCTTGCGACGTTTGTATGAAGTCCATTGTGTAGAGCTGCAAACTGAACAGACATCATACGAGAAAACGGCCCGTATTTTTGTGCGGCATTTGTTTGAAATAATGCATGGACTAAGATAAAAGTTCTTTGGTATTTGCATTATCATGTTTCCAAATCTGGAGAATATTAGTTTTCATATACGTATAAGCGAAACTCATTGACTTATTTACTTTGAATTATACTCGTTTTAAATACGTAGTTATTATATACATATATAATCGTTTTTATTAGTTTATTCGCTTTCGTTAGACATAAAGTAATAACAATATGGCTAAACAATATTACAGTAAAGCACTTTTAGTAAAACACTGAATCGCGAAGCCAGATTTCATAATCAAATGAAATAATAGTGTAAATTGTAGAAATAGATTTAGAATTAAGAACGTCGAGTGGAAGAGGACGGTGTTAATGCGTCTTTTAATAACATTATAATGTCGGAATTTCGTAATAATTAATGTCACGCACGTACTTATTTATATAATACTCTCCTAGTTTAGCTTAGAAGAAGTTACTGAACGTGAATACTTTTTCATCGCTCGGTTTACGTTAATTTTAATAGAAAAATATATACTTTTGAATTAGGGTAGCAAATATCAAATACACAGGTGTAAACATTAACGAGAACGCCAACAGCCACGAATATATTAAACTAAGATTAGTAGCAGCAAATACACGATATATTTTCGACTCATTCGAATCAAAGGCGCTATCGAGGAGGACAAAAATAACTTTATACAAAGTACTGATGAGACTGCTATGTTCGAGCGGAAGAACTTTCGGAGGATATTTGGACCGAAATGAAAAGATCAAGGCGAACGCGTGATAAGAACAAACCGTATAGGCCTCAGGTGTAGCGAACAAGGCTGGGCCGTTCATGTGTGCAGGTCAGTAGGTCCCATTGGATTGACTACAAGATGTAAATTGGATACAAAACGGTCAAGATAGTGACCCAGGCAACGATGAAAGATAAGATCGCCAAAGACCTATCATAAAATGGAGAAAAATTAGCGTTTGATACGACGGAGGCTTTTGGTTATTGCGGCAATGGACTTAAATGGCCGGTAGAACCCCACCAAGGAGGAGGAGAAGAAGCAATATTAATAAAATAATTTTTAATATAAGGTACGTGTAATGCGTATATTATAATTTATTATAATGATACTATTTCGTAATATGTTTTCGCATCATTTATCGCGTTATTCGTAAATGTGCGTGTTTATTATTTACGAGGATAAAATGTTATTACTTAAAAATAATAGCTTTTAAAATGAGCATAGATTAAGAAAATAATGTACGAAAGATAAAATTACCTACGGGCGAATAATGGAAAAAACATCGTGATATTATATTAAAATCTTTCGTATAATTCTATTTTTTTTTTTTTTTTGTGCATTTACACAACAATTATCTTTAGTTCAGTGCAGGGGTCGGCAATCTTTTTTACCCAAGGGGGTCATATATTTTTTTAAACTTGTCATCGAGGGCCACATTATATTACCATTATAAATACAATTTCAACATAATATATAATACTAATAATTTTATTAATATCCAGTTATTTTAATTACTATCCTAACGAGATTTAATATACGGTTGTCCTTATTTACTGTTTCTGAAAAATTGAAAAAAAAAAAACATTATTGGGGGAATTTTTTAAAAATAGTTACTATAATAATTGTTTTGAATAAAAAATAATTTAATTTAAAAAAAAGTATACGAATATTTTGTGTGATTTTTGAGATAGAATATTTTTCAATTATTTGTTTGTATTTTATTCGTATTAGATGTTGGTATTCGTTAGACCAGGGTTTCTCAACTTTTTTACTGTGGCGACCCCCTTTTTAAATTTCAATTTTTTAGAGATCCCTACATAAAAAAATACTTTTTCTATATACTCGCATAGATGATTATTAATAATGAATATTAGAGGTACTATACGTAAGAAACATAAAATACATATAATATTACAATTATTATTAAAAAAACGTCTAACGGTTAGGACTGTATTGTAAGTGTTGGTCGCTTAACCGCGAGAACAATAATTACTTTTTCGACAGCGGAAAATGTCCGCTGACAAAGTCCTACCGAAAGTAGTAATCATTTTTTTTTTTTTTTAATACCTTCGAAATCTATTCCGGAAAGTTTTGAATAAAGTATTCGTAAGTTGTGTTACTATTTCTCTAGTAAAAGCGGTTTTACGAACATCGTCGTTTTGCAGTTCGATCACCTCCATCTGTAAGTCAGACGATCCAAAATCGTCGGCATACCAACGGAAAGAGAGTTTTGAGTTTAGACACGATTTTTTTTTCTCGTGTACATAAAAGTCGAAAAGTCTTTTTGAAAACTCGTTTTCTATATAGGTTTACGATTATATAAAAAAAAATCGTTTTTTAACAGTTTCATCGTTTTTTTCCATTAAGAAATCCATTAACAAAAGCATAATCGGCTTGTCCTGCAGGCGAGTACGTACGAATTTCGCGTGCTAAACTAATACAGAACGGTTGGCTGATGTTCAGAAAATATTCGTTTTTTTTTTTTTTCGGTTTTCGCAAAATTGGCCGTAGAGTTACTGAGCGGCGCAAACCGTATTGTACAAATACGAAATAAATGACCCGTCTCAATTTCCTCGATCTAACGATTTTCGCGTACACCCAGCGCCGGCGAGAGGTTTAAGCGAGGCCACAGAATTTTTTTTTTTTGTGAAGCCAAAAGAAATATTCTTGGGAGGCTCGATATTTTTTTCTATTTAACATGATTTATGTAATAACATTTTTTTTACGCGTACAATTAAACGTGCATTTCGCCAGCCCGCAAATTTCAGAATTTGTTTGACACTCATACTCATAGAAACGTTTCTCCAGCCCCGCCCCGCCCAGGTTTTATCGATATAGTGTGGGTATGAGTGTCAAACAAATTACAAACTAAAAATGTGCATTGTCAGAATCCTGAAATTCGAAAAGGGGGCTGGCGAAACGCACGTTACAATTAAAGATAAACACAATCAAATGCGTATTTATTTTAAAAACCGATTAAAATTATCAATATTATCACGCTAGTATATAGTGTATGTTGAAAGAATTTTTGTATTAAGAAAAAAAAAAATTTACGTTAACATTATTGAAAAAAAAAAAAGGGAGTTTTTATCTCAGAAAATGATTTTTATCCCGTTCTCGGTTGCAACAAATATGGCAATCAATTGAAAACATCAAATTCTAGGCTTACAAAATGTTAAACTCCTTGGAAGGCGCGGGTCTCCCAAAAACGGCGGGACCCCGGGGCAGCTGCCTTTCGCCGGCGTCCAGTGCACATATCCGGCCGGAATTATTTCTAATTCAATAACCAGACGGCGAGTAAAAACGAAATATAATTTTCAATTAAAACGCCATTGGTCGTGGGTGGCGCACGAACACATTTTCAGAAGGGTAAAAGAATAATGAATAAATAAAAGTTTCTAAATCGTATATATACGTCACGCGTCCTGGGGGGTGGGAAAGGGGTTAGAGGAGAGGGGGAAAAAATGAAAACTTTAATAAACACTATAATATTTCGTCGTTATTTTCATGTTCTTTTTGTTTTTCCAGTCGTCTCTACGTATTATATACCTCGAGGTTAATTTCCTTCAGACACGCAACGCATTTCGCGCAAACCACAAATAATTCGCGCGCGCGCAAAATATTCGTTTTCTCGTGTCTTATATAAGTTTTATTTTCCTTGGAAACGGATTTATGTAAATATTCATATATATATATATATAAATACATATATAAGACGTGTATGTATATATATATATCGACCGCACGACAGCGCGCGAATACGCGGTCACATGTGTTGAAAATAAATAATAATCCACGTACAAAAGTTTCTTTTTTTTTTTTCATAAATTCACGGAGTTCGTATATTGTTATGTACCTCTGCTTTTGTACACAATAATAATAATAATAATAATAATAATAATAATAATAATAATAATAATAATAATAATAATAATAATAATAATAATAATAATAATAATAATAATAATAATAATAATAATAATAATCGCGTTTTCCATTTCCAATTCTATAACGCTGACAAGCTCAATGTCGAAATGCAACTGTTAAATATCGTTTGGAAAACCTGCGAATTTTTATTTCAATACGATTTTACGCGTATATTATTGTAGGCGTGTAAAAGGCACGCGTGAAGAATCGAACGTTTTCACAGTCGCCTCCTTTCAAAAGTGGTTGTATAGATTTTTTTTTATAAAATACAATACGTTTGAATTACGGAATTCTCATTTTTCGTGTTTCAAGTTATTTAAAATTGTCAAACATTATATTATGTAGGTAAGTTACTTCTGTTAAGTGTACTATTTTTGAATACGTATATTGGTGGTTCCAGTTATAATACGTGAGACACAATTTTACAACCACAGTCGGAAAACTAAACGTTTTAAAACAATTCGTAAGATCTATTCGATTTGTTTACTATATACAATGAATATCACTGTATTAAATTTCTAAGATATAAACATATTTAAACAATATTGTATTTTTATTGTAATTTCTGCGATTATTATTTTCGGTTGGGCGACACAACAGAACGAAATTTAACGCGGAAACAATATCGGCATTTGCCGACTACACGATTGTTTTTAATTGGACACAACCGTCAAGACTCTTTTGTGGATTAGTTAAGGGATTCGAAAACGGTTGATTATTATTATAATTTTTTTGTACCACTTTAGGCCTAAAAGCCGGACGAAAATTCGATCACTTAAAGTAAACCGAATTAAATTCTGGAGAAAGATTTGAACTTCGAATTGCGGTTTTTTTTTTTGGATCATTGTAGAAAACGATTTATTTGATAATTTCGTAATTAAAACGACGAAAATTGTAAATTTTCGAACTAATAATTGTCCGAAACCTTCACGCGTGAAACGATTCGTTTTATTTGTACATTTCGGATAAATCAATTATTTGAAACGGGCGTAGTTTTTTTTTTTTGTAGTTGTACGATTAATTGTGATATTACTCTGAATTTAAATCCACTATAAATCGTATTGCATTCAAAATAAAACGGATTACGCTCAAGATAGGTCGTAATCATTGAATAAAAGTAATATCGAACTGAAATATAAAATTCCAATCCAAAAACCTATAATTGACGTCATAATTTATTACTATAATTTACATTTAAAGATTATGAGAGTGTTGTACACGTGTTAAAGTAATACGAATACGATCAGTGATCGTCGAAACTCAGACAGATCCTTCGAGATTTCCTCGATTGCTCGACCGACCAGGTTAATAGGGTATCCGCATCGACACTAATTTAAAGTACTTATTAATTGTTATTATTATGTTATGAACATCGTTGGAAAAGTATGAACGACGAAGATTGTTTACTTAAATATTTAAATTTTAAGACTCAGAATCGTACGAAATAAAAAAAACACACACACACGATTTTTGAAATCATAAATTTAGCTCGGATTAATACAGATTAATTTCAATTATTTCGGATTATCGTTTTACAAAAAACGAAACCGAAGTTCGTTTTCGTACGAATTAGGTTAGTTGTGACCATTTTACCTGGGTTTGTGTAGTGTTTCGGTAAACGGAGTGCATGAAGATTACCGCTGTTAGACGTTTTCTGTGAACAATTTTGTACTACAGGCGTAAATGGAATTTTAAATTATCGGCAAAAAACGCGTTCGTAAATAAAACGAAAAAAAAAATACTGTAAAACATTGTTATTCGCTTCGTTTAGAATGGAAAAATACGCGGGGGGATCTCCGGATTTTTTTAAACTATAAAGACATTCGTAGAATAAAATACAATAATTCGTTATGCGTGTTTTTAAAGACGTTATAATACCTTTGAACTCTTTCAATCATCGGTTTTTGCCAGAAATATTATTAAAGTCGAAAATACACTCAATGATTGTAGTTACGATAACGGTATATACAACGTAAATAAGCGTATATTACAGGCACCTAAATGTAATATAATATTTCGTCGAAAGGTGGAAAAAATACGCGTATTAAAAAAAAAAATGTATATGTCTGCATTGTACCAAAGAAAAATAAAAAATATATACCATATTATTTTATTGGAATTGAACGTTATAATCTTTCAATGTTTCCATTTCGAATTACAAAGTATATTTTTACTGAAGTCGATATTTTTTTTTCACATTCGGTGTTCGTTCGCTGCGTTATACGCGCAATGCTACGGAGTTCGTTATATAATAAATATATATTATATTAAAACTGAATTCGTTTAATCTGATGCCGGCGCGATAAAATAAGTATTCAATTCGGAAACGCGTAGGAGTTGTTTTGTAAACACACAGTATTCCGAATAGATTGTATATTATTACCGGGGTTCGGCAAATATAAACGTTATTATATTTGTTAAAAACTATAGGAAAAAAAAATGGCCCGAACATTTTTTTTTTATATTACAAAAACGAAATTTTATTACATTTTTTAAAAATTTAATCAGTTTGTAAATACAAACGAGTTAGGTCGAATTTTTTTTTTTTTTATACCTTAAGGCTTCACCTCGTCGCTGCAACCATTTTTCTCTTTTTTTAAAAGAGTGTTTCACAGTTGCTTGCACGGGCGTTATTTCAGTTTTTTTTTCGGGTGTGCAAAGTTTCAAACAGGCTATTTTTGAAATTTCACCAGGTCATATAAAAATATTTTATATTTAAGACTTGTACAAGCATAAAGCTCTAAAAAAAAAATTTCTTTTAAATAAGCGGATATCGGCAATTTTTAAGTAAAGCAAATACTCGTATACATTTACAGATTTTTCTAGACTGATATTGTTAACTTCTTCTATTTCAACATTAAGTGCCTTTAGCAGAGCAGGTCATTTGGGAGTATATTAAAAAGTAAGGGGTGCAACCGCACACCCTGCCCCCTCTCCCCCAATTGACGCCCCTGGTTGCTTGTTGGAAATAATAATGCAGTGGTATCCCCTTGCCTTGTGCATAACTTGTTTTGTGAAATAGATCGTCCAGTCTATCTCAACCCCCAACCTGAAGGACCAGAACAAAAGGTTGACTTTGTCGTTACAAAATAAATACGAAATAATGTTTTAAAATAAATTTTCTCGGTTTTGTTACTATTAATTTATGTATATATATTTTTTTTTTTGTAGACATATTCACTGTAAATATCGATTTAAAATATGGGTTTTATAATTTAAATATAATAAAATACCGCAAAAAAAAAAAAGAGATATTGGATAAAAGTCCTCGGAATAATTAAAAATACAAACGTTAAAATTTCGGATTTATTAATCTTACGTTTATGGCGTATAAAACGGATTTATATATTTTTATATCGCACTATATCGTTACGTTACCCACGTTTATTTGGGTAGCTAAATCGGTATTATAGCTTTTGCCAGCAACTCCGCTCGCGTGTAAGTTGTAACATTAATCGTTACTATAGTTTTTAACGGGTTGGTGTACAGTTTGTTAAATGACTCCTTCTTAGTAGCATTTAATTTAAAATCGAACGTCAATTTTATTAAATAGAATATTATTTTGTATTTTCTGCAATACGTTACGAGTTTTTCTAATGTATACATTAGAATACGGTCGGGTTTTCGTTCTTCCAAATGAAATACTCTAAATTAAATTAGTGTTTTCCGAGGAACGTAAAGTTCGTCGTCGTCGGTTGAACACACTTATTACTCGACTTCGTAACTTTAACGTGTACAGTAATGTTTCATACGCTAAAACCTCATAATATAATAAATACCGTAAACAACGGTGAAAATAACATCAATATCCGTCCGGTAGCGTTTAGGTTATAAGCGAACGGACACATTGCATTTTATGTGTATATATGTATAGATGATTATTATTAATGTTACCATATTCATTCGGGCGATACACATCACAGTATTAATAATAATAATTACGCGTCAATCGCGTTTGAAAACGTTTTCTGCATGTATAATAAATACAGCAGTAACATGCTGAAAATGAAATTATTTGCAAAACGATAGAATTCACATCGCGTTGTCTCTCATCGTAATAATATCTGCATACATTAAGAGTTATTGTACGGATACGTACTCGCGTGGATCGAAAACGGACGGGGACGAGTATGTTATAATAAAAATAATGGTTATAAGTCGAAAAAGAGATGATTTTTCTTTGATTTTTTAAAACAGTTTCCTAACTGAATTGGCTAAGTATAGGTAAAATTATTGATTAAATTGTTATTCGCACTGCGTATGCGCTTGACTTTTCGCAGTTAATTATCATAAAATTATTATCCAGTGTGTATTTAACACGCCGGAGACGAATATTTATATATTTTTTTTTTTGTATAAAAGTTCGAAACGCGTTACGTAATAATATGTTTATAAGTATTACGAAATATTGTCAACGAATCCAATGAAAACACGTAGAGATTTACGACCAAACGGATTATTATAATTTATTACTTTATTATTTTCATAAAATAATTTTACACTAAAATCTTCCGGTTCGTTGTAGATAATATAATATATATGTATTTTTTGAATTTTAACTACTAAACGACTAAACCGGTTAAAAATGTCGTTTGTCGACTGAAATTATAAATTTAGCCTGCGAATAGTATTATTATTCGATTTAATTTTTTTTTTACATTAAGTCGTCCATTTTTTTGATAATACCTAACAATTATACGCTGTAGACGCGGCAGTTTCGAGTCCTTATATTTTTAGATCCCGAAAAACGACGAATGGACTTTTACTTTTAGACCAGCAATGCCAAAAAAAAAAAAAAAAAAACAATATTTATATATAAATATCTTTGAGGTATATTTTTTTTTTTTTACGAAAATAACCATATCGTCGACGTGGCAGCGCGTTAGGATTAATCAAACGTAAGTCCCGTTAATAATAAAGTAATAATCTACACTGCTCGGCTTCACACAATGGACGCATTATCGATTTTTAACCGAGCGTCGAGGATTTCAAATTTTCACTTGTTCAATTACCGATTTCTAACTCGGCGATAACGTTATCGCCCCACGAACGTTTCGCTAAAATATAAGTAATAATAATAAACGAATAAAAAAAAAAAAACACGAGTAATTGTCATGTCTAAACCAAATAACGTTATATACTATCGACGATCAAATGTTTTTTGAAAAAATTCGAATTTTCGAGAAAAATTTTCGTTGACAAAACGATATTAATTTTCAAAAAAAAAAATTCGCAAACAAGAATTTTCTACAATATATATATATACGCTATTAAAAGTTGTCGAATTTAGATTTTTTTTTTTTTTGTGTACCCGTGGAACGCGTGTAATTTTCCTACGAACGAGTGGTAGAATTCGAGAAACCGTGATGGAGAATTGTACGACCATATTATGTATTGGACAGTAAAACTTTTACCGGACAAAAAATTTAACGGATAAGCGAAATATTCGAGAAGGTCCACCGAAGGAGATGCAGAAAACCTGTATTTAATCTCAATTATCGTATGGAATTAAATTTCGAATTTAAAAACACGCGTACAAATCGTAATTCGAAATGTAACGTTATAAATAATAATTTCTCTTAATATTTCAAAGTGGCGAAAATAAGCGGGGCTTTTGCGAAGTGCTCACAACTCACACCGGGGCACTAGAGTATATATAACGTTTTGGACGGCATCATTTGATGCGTTTTCACAAAAAATCGTTTATTTCAGGGCACCGTGTAAATATATTGTTACTATAGGGCACCCAGCGCCGTAACTAGACCATTTGGGGCCCGTGTGCAAATTTGGGGCCCTTTATTTCTACTAATAATAACTCCCATAGGGCCCCATAATATAATTTGAGCCCCGGTCCCGTGTGCAATGCACACTCTGCACACCCGGTTTTTATGGCTGCACTGAGGGCACCGTGAGTTTTAGTTGCGCCACTGATTATTTTATTGATTATCAATTTACGACCTAAAGGGACTTATAGGAGTATGCGTGTTTTTTTAAAAATAATTATTCAAAACGTAGCTTATAGTGATATAAAAAAAAAATCGTTTGTTGGCCGGCTTTTTTTTTTCTTTTTTTTTCTGTCCACTCGTTGTATGTATTATTTCTCGCGGCCAAACACACGGCGACGACGACGACGCGTTTTCACTGCGGAGATGCCAAAATTACCGGGAGCCCGTCGCCGCCGCCGCCGGTGCTCTGCGGATAAGAATAAGTTTTGTGTAGCGTGGCGGGCGCGTCATATTGCCAAAGCGGAGAGCGGCGCGGCGGCTGTTCCACCCATTCCATTTCCCTACCCAGACACACACACACACACACTATCGGCTGCGGTCGGTTCAAAATCAGGTGTCGACACGTGTGTGCTTTGAATAATGCGCGACGCTCCGGCGACCGATGCTCAGCAGAGAGAGAGAGAGAGAGAGAGAGAGAGAGAGAGCCGGACGAAGGTGAACAATGAAATAACGAAAATAAGACCTCGTGTACACTGAAAAAATAAAAAAAACTCTCTGTATTAATGATAATATTGTCTTATTATTAAACTTTAAATTTTAACAATATTATACATTGTCATCGCGTTAATACAGTGTTTATTTCAGACTTTATTAGTCGGGGGGTATTGTAAATTTTCGGGGTCCAAAAAAAAAAAAATCTATAAGAAAAACATTTATTTAAATATTATTTCATTTTATTAATATTGAAAACAAGTCAATACATACATTTTGTCAAACATATTATTATAGTTATTTTTATTAAATTAAACGAATTCGGCGTTCAAAAAAAAAGATATTTATATCTTATATGCACTATAATCTATACAATAATTAATTATTATCTAATATTAACACATTATTATGACGTGTTGGTCGTAATTATATTATTTCATTTTATCATCATACACGTAACACAATACTTACTTATTACTATTTTTAATAACAATAGTCGATAATATTCCGGAGGGGTAAAAAAAAATGTCGGGGGGGGGTAATACCCCCCTTCCCCGGTCACCCCCCTGAAATAAACACTGCGTTAATATTTTGTTGTTTAACCTATAATATATTTGTTATGTTAACAATTAGTTTATTAATATAAATATATATATATTATCAATAATATTAATGCAAAAAATAAAACAATTGATAATATAATATTATCGAGACAACAACATAAATATGATTACTTTGGTTTAGTAATCATACAATATATACCCGTGACCTTTGTACACGTTACCTACACGAGCGCCTGGGTATCTCTAGATACAGCGATTTATATTTATACAGCACTCTGTGTTTACAGCGTATAATAGAGGGACGGGGGCCGTTCTCCGACACATTGATAAGAACATAGTGTAGATAAGCATTTAGTGCTACCAACAATGAGAACAAAAAGTATTCTCAACGAATAATTCAAAATCTAACTAAAAATCATAAACCTAACTACCCTCTTATCATCTGGAACTTCTGTTTGTATCACAGACATATTTGTAGTTTCTATCATGATATAATAATATATATTGGAAAAAAGGACATTTTAAAGTTTATTAAAAAAAGTCCGGACAGACGAATACTACATCAGGGATTTATAATATACATTACGAAATTTCTTTCTGCATATTTTTAAAAGATATCTGTTGGTATTGAAAGCAATGTGAGGTTGGGTCTGAAACCTAACAGCTCATTCTTATCAATGTGTCGGAGAACGGCCCCCGACGGTATAATAGACAATATTATTATCATGGTACCGATAATAATATTATCAATTCGTTAATTCAATATTATTAACTAAAAGCGTGTACACTTTATCGTCGATATTAAACAACGAACCTGGAAATATTTCTATAGAAATCTAGAGGCGCAGCAACGAGAATTTTATTATTAATATAAAACACGATTTTACAACAATTTAACGCGTTTAATATTTTAAACATTAAATAGGAATCAAGTTTGTTTTCCATAAACATATATTGACATTGAAATCGCCGTGAATATTTAGTGTTGGAATAACGCATATTCGGGAAAATTCGCGGCAATTTTTATGTCGAATTTAATTCCTATTTCATTTTTGAAAAACTATAACTGTTAAATTATTGTAAAATTTTATTTAAAAAAAAAAAACCAGAAAATTCTATAATATTTAATACACGTGTATAGTTTTTTTTTGCAATACACTGCAGTGCAGTGGCGCCCAACTATGTTTCACATAAGGTGCGGCCAAATACCCACGCGTATCTCCTACCCACTCATCAATTCAAATAAAAAATTCAAAAGCATTTATAATATAAATAATATATTTAATTATTTAAAAATAAATGTATAATTTCAAAAAAAAAAACAGTGATAATTGCGTTGATTTTATAGGGCGAGCTGCTCCGTAACGCGAGAAATGAGTCGATTATTGTGATTATGAGTGAAGGGTATTTTGTTTATGGATTGTCTTTGATGAAAATGTTTGGTAGCTTTAGCAAGATAATCTGCTATTTCGTTTCCCTCGATACCCACGTGGCTAGGGCTCCGTAAAAATTGAATAATATAACTATGATTTTCTAAATTTGAAACTATAATGAGCGAATGCAAAGCGTAATAAGAGAGGTATGAGAGTTGAATGAATTATTCGTAATCGAACACACGATATAGTATTGCGACGTGTAAAACAGATAAATGGTGTCGAATAAATCGAAATGATTTTTAAATCAAATTTAATCGAAAAATTTGGAACTGCGATTCGAATTCCGATTCGAAACACGGATAAATGGAAAAAAAAAACTATCGAAATCGGGTTTGTAGATGATAGTGTTTCGGAAAAAAAATTCGTAGAACACGGACCATAATATGAAAGAATTAGAATATTTCGAACGGAATTACAATCTTCAATATTATTAATGCCGCTAAGTTTTGATTGTTCTCTAATTCTACGACCTTGGCCCGAGTCATTATTAACCTCATGACTGATTCTAGGGCGACGTCGATAAAGCATCTGACTGGTCTGAGACCAGTGGTTACCTGGACTCTAAAAACGTCTGCGTCCAATTTTATCGAATACCGATCGAGATACGATGCAATTATCTCCGTTTGTAAAGTACCTACTTAAATAATAGGCTAACAGAACTGTTAACTAGAAACGTTTAAATTTAAACAGTAATTCGATTTTATTGAATATGATCGCGACGTAATGAAATTATCTCGGTTTGTGCTTAAAAAAAAAAAAAAAATATTCGGAATAAACTTTTCAAAAAGCGTTTAATATATGACGTACATTGTATATGATGAACAATATTAATGTTATACACACGTGTATTCGAACGTATTTTATTGACAAGTGTTCGAGACAATTTTCAACGAGTATTCGAGTGTTTAGACGTAAAAAAAAATATTTTCGTAAGGTATTTTTTTACACGAGAGTGCTTTATTATATTATAACGATCGAAATACACGTATTCCAATTATATGTATATTTAAGTATGACTTAACCTCGTTTACGGTACGTATGTTTGAATATGATGACGACGAACCGGGGCTCGTATATTATTATACATATTATATAAACTGCAGAATGATACGGAGACGTTTCTCTTTCAAATTTCATATTCGTATCGACGGTGATGTTAATATTATCGTCATTATGTTTCCCGACAGAATTTAATAATCTGTTTGCATATTCGGTCGTATATTTTATGGAAACATTATTACGCGTTATTATACAAGACGCGACGTTAATATTTTTACTATTTTCGGTCCGCTCGGGTGTGTAAAAAAAAAACCCCGACATTTTAATGAAAATAAAACGTCACGACGACGACGCGTTTCTGATGTGTAGAAAAGGCGACAATTATAATATATGGCCGGTTTAAATAACATTTTTTTTTTTTCAAAAAAATTTCAAGTGTATTCAAGTGTGCTCGAAGAGAGCAAGTTACCGGGATGGTTACTGTATGGTATACAACAGTGGTAGCCAGTAATCACAAGTCAACAGTTCTTATCAGTTATTATCGATTCTTATTTCTTACCCGTTTGCAGTGGCGTATTTACGGGGGGTCCAGGGGTACTGGACCCCCCCAGAACCAAAAAAAAAAATTATCAAAGAGTAAAGATACTGAAATATATGCCGAGATAATAGTTATATAAAATACAATATACGTTAACTACAAGTACAAAATTGGTAATTAAAATTATCCAAAGGTATTTTTTATTGAATACCTTATATCAATATATCCTGTTGGAATTTTCAAAAAAAAAAAAAATTGGACCCCCCCCCAAAAAAAGTTGAAAATACGCCACTGCCTGTTTGTGTTTTGTTTTATTTCAGTTGATACTTTACTTATGTTATTTATAATATATTATTTGAAAATATAAAGCTTTATTTCATTATCATTTATTTATTATTAAAAAAAAATGATCATTTATCAATTACCAATTAACCATATTATTAAAACCATGAGTAACCACCACTGTGGTATCTAGCGTTCCCTTCGGATTCACAACACTTCATGTATTAGGTATAGGCATGGCCCATCCGTATCTTTATTATCTATGAACTGTACGCGTATAGAGCGAAACAATTTTATTATTATTATTATTATTCGATTACTCATTAAACTCGAAAAACTCTATTTTAACCACGTTATAAGTCTACGTATTATAATTACGCGCACTTTGTGGCTTGCCATTTTTACAATGGTTAAAGTGGCTTAAAATAATCGATTCAATTACACATACGCGCAGCATAATATTATATGAACAAAACCCGTGCACTGCAGTGTAACGTTCCGAGTCAATATTTTGTAGCGTAACGAATTTATAAATATTAAATAAAATAAAATAATTGTGTTTTCGGGGGCGGGGGTGTTGACAAATGACAAAATTGAATCATTGTGCGGACATCTAAAACGCGGGTCATGTTTTTACTTCGAACACAATTCTGATTTAACGGTTTGTTAATTATTTACCGAGTACCTACCGTTCCGGCGAATGCTTAAAGTGTTTCCAATCCATTTAATACACAATTAAATTACAAAAATAAAAAATTTACATAAAATCGATCCATATTGAATACATCTGACTTTGTGTTTCGTAAATACCATTTTACCTTGTTTTAAGTAAAAAAAAAATTCCGCTCAGGACAAGTCGTGGATACACTAGTAAGGTACATAATATTTTAAGTATATTACGATACAATTGCTTAATACGAAAATATTCTAGCAATTCATACAATATTAATTTTCACGTTATATAAGTGTAGTTTATGTATACAAATTTTTTTTTTTTTTTTAAGCCTATTTTTCGTCATTTTTAATTTGGTCAATGTCAAATGTTCATTGATTTTTGTTATACATGTAATTCAATGAGTATACATTGAATTCTACCGTACGATGTTATTAATAACTTTTTTTTTTCATCCGTTGTAAATGGTTTGGAATTTTTTTTAAATTTATACATCACTTGTTTAGCCTTAAAGCGATTTATGAAAATCTTAATGCGATTTTAATATCTGTTAGATTTTGGTAAATATTTCCATCATAGAAATAAAATGTATAATTTGTCTGTTAATTAAAAATATTTAATACAAATTATTTTCTTCTAACTATCGTTTAAATAATATATACATATATATATTTAGTTTTTTCCTCGACATTTCGAAACCATTAATTATGTTAAATTACACACATTTTTCAAATGAAATGTATTAATTTCATCTTCATAAGTTCACGGAACCGATGCCAAGAATCAAAATATAGCTTTTGGCAACGTGCGTTTTATTTCGAAACTACCGACAATATTGTCCGACTGCGTTCGTACTTAAACGAACATGAGACGAATCAATTTTTTTTTTTTTTAATTTCGCATCTTATTCGATGTCTATCGAATAATAGGTTATTTTTAAAAGAAGTAAATTGCTATTATTGCGGACGACATATTATAACCACGTACCTAAGTCTCTGAGTTGCTTAGGATGTACTTATATCCAGAATGTTTGCTACGCCGCGTCGGTTCGAAACGATAAAAAAATATAAAAGAACTTATTTTCAATATTAATTGTATAGTGTTGATTGACGTTCGATTTCCAAAAAATAAAAATAAATTCGTGAATTAAAAAAGAAAAAAGAATTCAAACGGGACACTTGACAGAATTTTTTGTAGTTTTTTTTATTGTTTTGAATTTGAAAACAATGTATATTGTAGTATTCGTAAAACGATTCTGAATGACGCTAACGTAGTTTATTATAATTGATGGATGTGATAAAATCAATACGGTTAAAATATCACGTACGTCTAACCTGTATAAATCCGTGTTCAAAAAACGAATAAGTGGACAATTTTACTGGAGTTCTTTTTTTTTGCAATTTTTGGATTTTTAAAATTACACTTAGGAAAAATGCTGAGAAAATCGAAAGACGTGTCAAATGACTAGATGCACAGTGCTTCCGGAACGTAATACGTGTCAAGATTATTCGAACGTTCCTTCTTTACGAAAAAAGTGTTCAGTGATAAAATAAATTTCCTTTGCTTAGAATCTTAAATCACGTGCTTTGTAAATAAGATGATATCGTATATATGCATATAAAAGATATCATACAATAATCGATCTGTTGCTAAGTAAATCTTTAATATTATAGTCTGAATGAAAGCACACGAGTTGAAATTTCGAAATCTGTTTGGTTTTTATATTGTTCTGTATCTTTTCAATTTTATCGTAATTTTTTATATATATTATTTTTTTTTGTATAGGATTTTAGCAATTTTTCATTGTTTTTGCGTTTTCGAAAATTTAAAACATTGACAACTTCTAAAATAATTTTACGAAATTACATAACGTACGGAATTCGTATAATTATTTTTGACTTTCTGTAAATAATAAAATAACCGGAGGAAATTTTGGTTTTTTTTTTTTAGTTAAATTTTTAGAATTTGTTATTACAACACTGCAGTCAATTTCAATATTCGTTTCAAACTGCAACAACACCCGTGCTCTAATATTATAATAATATCACACGGCGTCATCGTTAAGGGCAAAATATGTACGCCTGTATTGTGTAGGAGTTTTCGTTAAATCGCATTAATTAAAATTTGTATACTCGATACTCATATTATACACACCTGTAAACCGATGACGGACTGTACTCTAATAACGTGCTGCGTGTTTTTTTTTTATGCAGATGTCTCAATAATTTATATAAGACAATATATATACAATACTATCAAATTAAATATAGTTTTGTTCGTTATGCGGTATCGTTAACCAACGTATACTCTACTGTTCCGCGGCGCTACAAAATACATATAGTCATTGTATATCGTTTCATTTCGACGATTTTTCTGAAAAATATTAAATTTCACTAGATCTCGTCGTTCGGTGTTACTGAAACGTTATATCCGAGACCAATGTGCATCACACTCTTGATATTCACACGCCCTGCGGGGGACACGTTGAAGAAAAACTACAGTTCCTTTTGGAATAATAAAATGAGTTTTGTTTTCCACATGTCTAGTAGTAAGAAATATAAGAAATTGATAAAATACGCTAAAAAAAGACTGCGCATTTAGCACACTTTTAAGCGGTTAGCTTGAGCCATAAACTTTAGAAAACTGACTTCTAGACGTACGACGACTTCATCGACGATTTGTCGAAGGGAATAAAATTCGATCGTCGGACGTCGCGACTTTAGGAGACTTCATGGATTGTTGATTTATTCATGGTATTTTCAGAAATACCGAGGCAGTATAGTTACAACCACGGACCAGTAACTAGGGCTCTGAAGATGGACTTTGCAAGAAGTCCGAAACGTCAGCCAGAAACTGATGAAATGGATATTTCTGAGAATGTATTAGTAGTGTTCTCACTAGTATACTAGCTACTATGTGTACTCTCGACGTTATGTTAAAAAATAATGGATACACTTCGCGCGTACTCTCAAACAACAAAATTCGACAATTGCGTTTTCAATAGTCACCGTATTGCTGCAAGCACAGAATAGAATAATCTAAACAGACAATAGATTACTTATTTTTGAATTCGGGTACTTACTAATATAGAAATATTGAATACGGTATTAAAATAGGTCATCTTATTTTACACTGTTCGCTTCGAAATAATCTCTAAAATACTTATATACATTATTGGAATGAACTCTTGCATTTGGGCTATGGAAAAAAATGGAAAAACTACAAATGGTTTTTTTTTGTTTATACGCTATCGTAACAGTCCGTGGTCAGAACTTAAAATGTTTGCGATTTTTTCAAGTTAATTTTATAATTTTCTATGTTCTGGAAAATTTTTCGGAAATAACAATTTAAATAAATCAATTAGTCCGTACCGTAAAAAACTTAAAAAAGTTGATGGGTACATCGTTGCGTAAAACGCAAGTAATTTCTTTGAGCAATAAGAAATATTCAACTTATTATTATTATTATTATTTAGAGTAAATATTGTATCTGAAAGTCCTATCTTATTAGTTCCATAATATTGTTAGTTGATAACAACATACAAACATTTATGCCATATACTCGTAAACATGTTAATATATTCTCTGCTGTAACGCATTCGTAATTCAAGGGCTTCTTGTAACAATCAGAGAAGCCCATTTTTTAAAAATTATTCGCGACACAAATTAAACAAAACTTCAAAACATGTGAATTTAAATTTTCCAATGCAATAAAAAGCATCATTAAGTACATGAAAATTTTTTAGTTAAGTTTATTTTAATTTTAATTAAATCTTTCATCTCCAAAAATTCTACTGAACTTTGAAACAAATGGACTTACCTGGTGTTTTTTTTTTGTTCATAAGTTCTATAAAGTTTTTAAGTATATAATATTGTTTTATTATTATAATTATAACAAACTTTTAAACTATAAATTGATATTTTTCAGTTGAAAAATAATTTAAATTAATAAAAAAGTTAAACTAAAAAAAGTATAATTTACAGTAGGATCAACAGTTCAGCGTAAAATCCAGACAAATCCGGACGTGACTGTTTCTTGTTCACAGTGTTTTAAACCAGACCAAGTCCTTTTAGTCAATAACAACGGAAAAATAATAATCGGATTTCCTTCTACTGACATATAAAACAAAGAATAAAAATCTGGGTAAGAAGAAAAAGATCGATTTTCTGAAAAGAGTGGACTTGTCTGTTGATGCGCGGAGCCCTGCAAATGAGTTTTACATTTTTATACACATACACAATATGCAATCGAAGGCGTATCCAATCACATTTAATCGCGAGAAGGTCAATGCGAAAAATAAAATGCGAACGCAAGACACTGTGGGTCAGATTGCTCAACATTTTTGTAACGGTGACCCACAAATTTATTCATTGTCAGTCTTGCGATCCATAAAAAAAAAAATATATTGATATTCAATAATATTAACAATAATTTCTTTAGAAGCACTTTCATCGTTTAATTTTATATATACTAAATACTGAATAGTGGATATTATTGGCACTACGCGAATAAATACTACGTTAAAATCACAACAACTGTGCTTAAAAATTGAAAAATTAAAATAATATAATATGATAAAATTAGTTTTATTGGTAATTTTCGACCTACGGCCATGACTTATTTTCGATGCTTTTTACCGGTATAACTTCAAATAAGCAGGTCATGTGTAAAAATCTAAAATATTCCTTTATTTTTTTTTTACATAAATAAATGGTTGGGAAGAGTATTAGTTTTTTATGGCACATACCGTATTCTTATTAAAAAAAATTAATTTATCATTTTCAATCACTTTATTAATGTTAAAATTTTTAAACATATATTTTATAAAATAATATTTAATAATAATTGAGATTTGTAATAAAATCGCGTTTTCGTACTTGTAATTTGTTTTCGACCCATCAAAAATATTTCACTATCTATATGTTGGAAAACACTGTACATTATACGTTATAAAGAATTTTTCTCATAAATCTTCTTTCTGTCTGTGGAATCAACTATTACAATACCATTTGTATATATCTCGTTCGTACTTTTAATAACAAAAACAAAACCCGAAGTAATAATAGTAGTAAATACACGAACATTTTGCTCGTAGTGTACACAGTTCATATATTCTTTACGTGATGAATTGAGTACATATACATTGACAGCCGACAGGTCAGTTTAGAAAATGTTTCTGTGATTATTCAATTCGCAAATACTATACGAACGCGCTGGATTCTCTTAAGTTTGGCCTAAAAAAAACAATCCTAAAAATATGATCCCCTCGAAAATTTACCCCGAACAAAAATAAAAATTGTTTTATTTTACACGCGTACCTTACGCCTTTGTGTGTCGAATAAAATGAATTAAAACGTGAAATATAATTTTTAATTATTATCGAATTATCACGTTCTGTACGGTAAAAAATCTCAAGACTTAAGTTATTGAGAATTTCGCCGAGAGAATAAATGCGTTATGCATCTCCGAAACGGAGTAGGACATAATATGTTTTTTATCATTACGTCGGAAGGTATGTAAAAATATAGAGAAATACGCTTTTTCGGAAAAAAATTAACCGAGTTATTATATATTATAATCTCGTATATATATAAAGAGACAGCTTTTGTTTGTATGTTCGCAAAAATCTCAAAAACTACTGAATCGATTTTGAAAATTCTTTCACCAGTAGAAAGTTACATTATTCCCGAGTGTCATAGGCTACATTTTGTCGCGAAAAAAATGCTTAAAGTGATAGCCAATACGGAAATTTTGGGATTCTAGGCGTTATGTAGTTACCATGGTGAAAATTTAAATTGTTATTACAAAAATTTAAAATATTTAATTTATAATATTAAGTGTAGATAATATAATAGCGTTGGGTTTCTAGGCGTTAAATAGTTACCACCGTGACCGTTTAAATTGTCATTGAGTTACAAACATTTATAAATGCGAAAGTATCTCTGTCTGTTACACTTTCATGCTTAAATCACAAAATGCCAAAATCGAGATTGTCTTCTCGCTAAACAACTGCCGCGAGATCGGCGGCTTCTAGACGACTCAACGAAAGTTTAGAAGATCGTGAATCTCGAAATTCTCAAATGAGAATAGCAGCTGCTTAAAGACGTGCTAGAGAGATTTCTCCTGTTCGAGAAATGCGTCTATTGCAGCAACGAGTCCAGTCCTCTTTTCAAAGACATCGTGAATCATCAATTGATCATTCACGTCGACTTGATGATCAGCGTATCCGCACTATGAATTATAGACTGCACAATGTCAATCAACACGAACTAAATTAAATAATTATTACATTCATGGATAAGGAGTGGGCAAAGCCGCGATAAAATGTGCCATGTTGTACAATCTATAAACATTTGGGATATACAGAAGTGTTGTAGGAAGATATATATTTATTTCAATAAAAATATTTCAAACATTTTATACAATGCAGGCGAAGCCGCGCCGGGGGATACTAGTATTATATATTTTTAAACCGACTTACTTTATAAGTTTCAGTTACAGTCATGAGACATATACACGATCTATATGTATGCGAACTTGGGATTAGCCATCGTGCGCTTACGAAAAGCCTCAGTGACAATAATTGTTTACCAATTCTGGGAGATTAAACAATTTGCCGTGAGGTTTTAGAAACTATATATATATATATATATATGCATTTCAAACCCAACACAAATTACTGAGTAAATTGTATTTTCTATACCGGAATACGGGTTTAATGTAATTTCTGTTCCTCCTCGAGCGGGCACCGTCGAGAACGCCGAATACGTACTCGGAAATAATACTCGTATAATTACACGTACACGAATTATATTTCCATACGGAACACATACCAGACTACAATTTAACGATGTGCAAGTGAACGATGTGCAGTGTTTTGCACTCATTGCGTGTTATGCAATAATCAAATAATCGACGGAAATACACGGATAACGTTACTACGAATTAATTTTGTTTTTTTTACGTATTTTCGACGATTAAAAATTAAATCGCGAGGAAAAATAGGCCAATATTAAATAACAATAATTATTCGTTACGTTAAAACGTCGAGTTCGTTGTATAGCTTTTGACTTATTTACTCACCGATTCTCAGCCGTGGCTCAATCGTGTGTAATACGCCTCTAGTCATTTCAGTCTTTCGAAGGGAAACGTTTGCATTTTTTTTCGTAACATCGAATTCGTGTAATTTATTCGACCGATTTATTAGTGAATTTCATCGTTATTCCGAATTAACTAAACGTTTCGTTTCATCCTCGTTCCGATCAAGTGGTTACGGAATTGTATTTTCCAACGTTTGACGATAAATTATACAGGCATTTAGATCCACGAAAAATACGATTCAGAACGCCTACGTGAAAATCCAGATTTATACTCGTCTTAAATGTCCCCCCAGATGAATTACGCCGATTTAGTATGGTAATTTATTAGAGACAAGTTCCGAATACGTATAATTACGCGTAATATTTTTCATTAACATAGTAAACCGCGCGCGTTCACTATAGGGCGGACATTATTGCACGCTCGTATACATATTATTTTTGTGTTCAGAATTCGCGTGTAATTTGTCAGAATTTATTACTAATATATACAAGTCAACGGAGATCGTTTATTGCGACTATTCAGCAACGCGTACACTGCACGTGTTTTTCGTGAATTTATTTAATAATAAATGTGTTGTCATATTGCGGTCAAGTACATTAAACGAATGTCTTTATACGAATATCCGGTGGGTTTGAACATGTTTGACTGTAATTTTGGATCGTTTAAACGTCCATTGTCGAACACTGATTTTTTACGATTACAACCGAGTGTTATTTGCAAAATTCGAATTTATCGCGATGACGATAAAATCAAAATCCCGGTCAACTAAATCGATTCGGAACCGAACGAAGAAATTTTTGAAATAAATTATCAATATACCCTTTACTTCAGCGATCTTCGACAGACAGAATCCACGAATGAAATTATTTCTCTCACGAATCGTGTGGAACCGCTATAACTGCGTGTAAAATTATAATACGAACAATATTCGTGACGTATTCAAATGACAAACGAATTCTATAACCGATTTTCCGCTCAAACACGTTGCGAACAACTCGGTATTGAAATTAAATTCAAAATTATATTAAAAAAAAATATATATATATATATTTTGGCCACCAAACGCAGTCGTACAATTCAATGTGCGAATCGTTTTAATGTAATATTTTTTCACGAATTAAAAAATTCACTTTGAATTAAAAAGCATTCGCGTGTCACGATTATATATATATATATACGATCGCGAAAAGTGTATATTATAGTATTAAAAAAAAAAACCAGTAATATTTTAAACGATACAGCCGCGTATGTATAAAGATTCATTGACCATTATACCGACGTTTTGATTTAGATTATTATTTATAACGATGAATAATAATTGAACACGGTTTGAAACATTTGTCGAAAGATTGGCTTACGTCCAGTGTTTAAAAAAAAAAAAATATATATCCACATAAGTATATTATTTGAATAAAACAAGTACTATAAATAATTCGTTGATTTTTACGATTAAGTGTCTTTCAATTATTAATGAAAAATTAAAAAACAATTTTTTTTTTTTTTTTGTCATTGTTTATATAGCCTTATTTTTAGTGTGAATGATGTTCATGTCAGAAACGCCATCGTTTTCCTAAAAATACGAATTGTTGAAATTGTACACATTGCCCCGATCATAGACGTCAATGGTCTGCAGTTAAGTTGGACACTGACGTCGGATACATTCTAAATATTATTCCTCTAGATAACACGAACTTTAATTTTTTTTTTTTCACGCTATAGGGTTTTTACAATACGATGATAAAAAGCGAATGCAATCGAGTACCGTTATAGGCTATCGACTTTACTACAAACGGTTAAAATTTGTGTATTTCATATTCCGATTACTATCAATACGCCTTTAGTACCTACTTCGTATTTGTGTAGTAATACGAAATCGTTTTAGGGTTCTACGGGTAAACGCTATAGTGAGTTGCGTACACGAATGTTCCAGCTTGGGTCATCTGAGATTCAAAAGATGTAACCGTAAAACTGATTGTGGCAGTAAAAAAAAAAAAAAAAAAAATAAGAAATTGCTAGCACGTCATACAGCGGTTATGCAAATCTAAATGTCAACAAATGTACAAATAATTAATAATGAATTATAAACGTATAGTTATCGTGCATAATCTTTGACCATCGATTTTGAAAATCGATATCATCGATCGGTTAAAGGTGACAGTTTTTTTTTTTGTGTAAAACGAGTTTTCCGACAACGTTTGCCATTGGAACCGTTTTTGCCTTTTACGTCGTTTCCCGTATTATAACTTTAAAAGTAATTAGTTTTATTAAAAAGAGAAAAACACTTTTAATAATTTTTCTGATAAAAATAACGAAGGGGGTCGAGTTTATTATGTAAACGATATACCGTTCGTAACTTCAATAATAAATTGACACATAAAAAAAAAAAAATTGTCAATTATTACTCCAAAGAATAATCCGATACTAATTAATGTTTAAATACGCAAATCGAATTAATTGCAGTGACTTGCGAATAATAATTAATAATTGTATTAAAACAATTTTTTTTTCCGTCGATACGAATCCGGTATTATCACGTATACAACGCATTACGCTTCATAATAGATTTAATATACGGAAATTAAACGACACGACAGGCGTCAAGTTATTATAAATCGTTAATCTCATTAAGAGAACACTCGTCTTCCCGTTGTTTTATTCAAATTTTATCGAGACAACGGTATTAATAATAATATGTAAATATTCGTATACATGTATATATTTTGACGTACGACTATATTATATAAACGCGTTTTATAACCGAATTATTTTCGGTTTATTTTCAATAAATTAAGGTTTAATAAAACCTTTACGGGATCTGATTGTGCGCGGTGGTCTGTTTTATTTTTTTGTAATAATATTGTATTTTTTTTAAAAATAAGAACTATTACTTTGCGCCGTCTTAGGCGTATAATATTTTCCGTGCAATTTATATGAAATATTTGTTCAAAATACCCATAATGATCGGTTTCTATACGATTTATTTTTCATAAATTTTTAATGATTTTTCTTTTTCAAAACCATTGACCGATTATTAAATCTCTCCAGTGACACGACACGGTATGTGATCGTCGTAAAACGTCCGCCGACAATAATCGTACACCCAATTTTATCGTAACCAGGGTCGGCCTGGCCATGGCTGCAAATGCGGCCGTGTCCCATCTTTTTTTTTTTATATCAATATTTTTGAACGCTATGTCTCCACCAGTTTTGAAATCTTTGCCTTGTATTATTATAACGTATAAAAAAAATAATGCAAAAATCGATTATTCGAGAACAGAGGTTCGAACCCCGAACCGTGCGCGTCAAATCGTGGTATTTATCAATTGAACCATTATAGTGCGAGTCGAAAAGTAAAAAAATAAACCTATTAAAGAAACACGGTAAAAATTGTCAAATTTCAAATTGCTAAACTTAAAAACTAAATCCGATCATAGAATTCTAACTTCACCATAGATTCTTTTATTAACCTGTATTAACTCTATATGGGAACAGAAGGCGCTAGTCCGAGAAAAAAAAAATCAATTTTTTTCACAAGTGGCCCGGAAAAATCTTATTTGTCCGGTAAGAATTTTAGAAACTCCGCCCCTGGATCTGGGACACCCTATATAATGAATTGTTTTTTATTGATATGTATTTTTCAACTTCATATTAAACCAAGCGGCATGGGGCCTCAGCAGGGGCGCATTAAGAATCAATATTTAGGGATGGGAGGGGGGGCAAATATAATTTGCCGCCCCTAAATTTACAGTACAGATTAAAATTCCAACAGACTAAAACATATAATTCCAAATGTCCATGATCAGTGTGCCGCCCTCTAAAAATTGCCGCCCGGGGCAAACGCACCCTTTGCCCCCCACTTAATGCGCCCCTGGGCCTCAGAATAAAAAGATCCAGGTTCCTTTGGTGTGCCAGTCCGACACTGATCGTAACGGATCGCATAAATATAATAAGTGCGTGACATTTGAATAGTGAAATAATAAAATATTAATGCCCGATATATACATATACGTAGTGGAACATAAAATTCAATAGAATTTTGTAAAATTATAATTTATAATACCGGAGAAAGTGTCTTTAACGGTGGAAAACAATTGAAATCGCTCGACGTTTACGAGTAAACATTAAAAAAAAAAAACCTACCGAAAATAGAATATAAACCAAAACAACGGGAATTTATGGCGCCAGAAAAGAATAACGAGAATTTGTATACGAGTAAAAAATGGCACTTTACCGAGATGACAAACGGTAATGTCTGACGTTGTCGTAGGCATAGCCGTCCCAAGGGGGGGAGGGGGCAAATTGGGCAAATGCCCTAGGGCGTCCAAAATATTATGAATGCATGGGGCGTCAAAAAAAAAATGAATGACAAATAGGAAAAATTTTGTGGTTTTATTTTAGATATTAATTTCCCTTGTATCCATATGATGATTTTGAGGATGAGTGTATTTACTATTAAAAAAATATATATAAAATTATGTAATTAGATATTACGTTAGTTGTACAATTTTTTTTTTTTTGGGGGTGGGCGTCAAATATTATTAGGGCGTTATTGGTGGTTAGGACGGCACTGGTTGTAGGTAATGCACGACATCGAATTCAAATATGTATAATACGTTATTTATACGGACTATAACGTACGAACGGAACAATATTTTAAACGATTAAATTCCTTTGATGTTAAAAAAAAACCAGTGTTAAAGACAATGGAAACGGGTCTAAAAATATCGCGCGAGAAAATATTTTCTTAACAAAAAAAAAAAAAATGGAAAGAAACAACTTGCGGTTTGTACGCCGGTTACCGTGGCAGTTGAAGTCGTCACGAACGATTATGAAAAAAAACCGCCGTCCACGTTATTACGAAGCCAAAAATGTCTAAAACTATAAAAGATTTGAAATGAATTTCGAATGAGACACACTGCTCGTGTGTCATACATACGTGTATTTATAACGATGCGTGTACGTATAATTTGTTGTTTAATATTTATTATTGTACGTACGTACGGAGAATATTTCAAACCAAATGGTCTGTGTCGCGGACACCGCGAGGAAGCCGAATGAATCGTCGAAAATAGACTTTGCATCCGTTTTGAGGGTTCCGACTATTAAAAGTAGGTACTGCTGTATGTAAAAATAAAATTCGTATAGAACGCGTCGTTTATAGTTTTTATCATAGGCGGCACTCGGGGATGATTCCAGGGGAGGGGGAGGGCAAACAATTAATTGACTTTCATAACCCGATTCTCCCAAAATAAAATTTCAACCTTGATTAAAATTTTTTTTGGATTGCATTTTTACCAATTTTGACTTCGGTAAAAGAGTAGTTTTTTGACACTTAATTTACTAAAATAAAGTATAATAATTTTAAAACATAACCTAAAATATTAGGAGATACTGCAAACTAATAACTATATTGTATTTTGGCGTATTTGAATATTTGAATATTTTACATATTTTGAAATTGAATTAGTTGATAAAATTCTGATGTAGATAAAAACTTTTGTTGACCACCGTGACCAGTGACCCAGGCCCCCCACATGAATTTTTCAACTACGGTACTGTAAATATATCCGGGCCCTCAATGTATATTAATATATTTATAATCATCTTATAATTATAAATTATTCTAACATATAATTTTTTATTTTTACAAAAATTACCTAAATATATGGGTTAAACGGCTTCTTTTGCTGTTATATACACCTTTATAAAATATCAGTTATTTTAGTTTAAAACACAAGTACATTAATTTACTACAGTTTAATATAAAATCAACATTTTTTTAAAAAGTATTTATGTATAATGAAATACAATGTAAATTACTCAAAATTAAAATAGCATTTGTACATACAAAATACAATTTTATTGTACATATTTTTACATGTACATTTTGTGGAAATACTCGAATACGAATACCTTTTGACAAAATTAAATATATAAAACCCATAATTATCGCATTTTCGACCAGCAAAATAGTACTAAAATAGGACAGGCGGCACGACATTAATATTTCTATAGCGGCGGACTAATTGCTCTTATCTTCCAGGATTTATTTCCTATTATTTTTCCAAGAAATGCTCGCGCTGCACTACCACCCGCCTACACATTTTGTTACAAAAAATGGTGTAGTAACAAATCAAATTATTTGTATACCAATATTGTATAAAGATATGGTGACTAGTGTGGCATGACTCATATGTCTCATTTAATTTTTCTAATTTAAATTAATAATATGTATAGGTATATTATGTTTTTTTCCCCGGGCCCCCAGAGAGCCCGGGCCCCGGGACCATAGTACTCACTAACCCCCCCTTTGTGGGGGCCCTGCAGTGACCACCACCACATCGTTTATTTATCTGTACAGTTGAATTTAAATTTCAACGAATAATAAAAATGATATTAAATTATACGCTGAATAATTAACATATATATATATATATGTAAAAAAAAAAAATTACTTGGCCGTTTTCGTCACAAAACACACTTCAATTATGACGACAGGGTGAAATTTGTTGCGCGTCATAAATGAATCATAATTTTGATATCGTTTAAAATTATTATTAATAATAAAATGTTTATGATGAAAAACAGATATAGATTTTTTTTTTTTTGAATTTTTATTCAGCCGCGCGTACTAACTCGTATTCTAACATCACTCGACACAGGTCTTTCGACGGTTTCGTGTCTGACAACACTGTGCGCGGACGGGTGTATTAAAATTCTCGTAAGGGAGGGGGGGTGTTTGGATCGAACAAGAAGTCGGCACGGTCGGAAGCAATTATTCACGTTTCACCACACGCGATGAGGATTTTAACGTGAATATCACGCGATAATGGAATGCCAGAAAGGCGTATTATTATTATTATTATTGCTCGTATATTTTACGGCCACTCCGCGTTGTGGCAGGTACCATAATAAACACGACTGGTAGGCACCACGAGTGAAAAAAAAAAAAAAACCAAAGTGTTGTGTATATATTCAATATAAACGCGGAAAAAAAAAATTGACCGAATTATATATTATTCGAAATATAACGCGTATTTAAGATTTTTGACGCCCAAGGGCGACGGAAAATCGACATCGGATTCCGTTTAATTTACCCATTTAGTTTTATTAAAAACGCGTTTACGCGTTTACGTAAAAAAAATATGCGATTTACCCGTGAACGAATCATCAGCTCTTTTCGCCGAAACAATAAATTCGAAACATTTTATCCAAAACAATCCGCTATATCGGTTTTAGCTATTTTTTTTTTTCTGGTTAAAAGGCCTTTCAAGACCATCCCATCTCACACCCGTTCCTCCATTCTTCACTATCCATTTATACCGGTTTTGCTATATTACATCGCACATATCACGTGTAATCGAGTAGGTATTAAAATAACGTGATAATCGTACCATATAAATTCGGTCGGAATTAAATTTATTGTAAGAACAATTCCTACGTAACGTAGATTCCGCTCAATGTATTAACGTATTTATTAGGACCAGTGGCGCACACTGGACTGCACGTTAATGGGTCTAACGATATTTTACACACCTGGCCACCACCCAATAGACAACTAGTAGACACACAACGACAACCTTTCACGCACTGTATTATTAATCGCGATTAAAAATATATTATTCACATTTTTAGCTGCATAACACCAGCATTACCCCGCCCACCTTTTTGAATAGTTGGGTCGATCGACCCCATTGACCGTTAACGTGTGCGCCACTGATCGGGACAACTTGTTACTTGTAAAATTGCAAATACGAAAATCGTTTTTACTGCAATATGTCGGATTGTGTGTGATCAGACGTTTTCGAAATTATAATTGAAGATATTCAGTGTCTAAAAAGCTTATATTACTCTCTAGTGCGTTCGGACTTTGAATATGGATCTATATTATGGAATCCTTCTCAAATTGGTCTTGTTAACCGTCTAAATCTTGCTTCCTTAAATACCTGTCTTATAAGTTTAAAATAAATTCGAATACAAATGACATCGCTTCGAAGTTAAACGTGCATTCACTCTCATCAAGACGTAAATTTAATGATGCACTTTTTATTTATAAAATCGTAAACGGTAATATTATTTGTCCCGAAACCTTAGAAAAAATTAGTTGGTTGGTCCCCGCCTTTAACGCCAGATCAAAAACTACTTTTTACGAGTCATTCCACACTCAATGTTACAGCTTTAACGAACCGTATAAAGCCGTATGCTTCGTGTTTGTTGTAATAGCTTAGACAATTTCGACTTCAACCATGATAATTAATCCAAACTTCGGCATTTATGTTCAAATTTTGTATACATTAAATTGTCCCATAATTATAGTAAATAATCAAGTTTATAATTTAGAAACTACTCATTTTAATAACATTACGATCATTTATTTATTTATTAATTTATTATTAAATATATATATTTTTTTCTTCTTTCTTTAAGTCTTTAGTATTATAGTCTAATAATAATTAATAAGACATTTTTTTGTACATCCTATTGCCCTCTTATGGGCGTCAATAAACAATAAACAATAATTCTGTTTTAGGAAAATTGAATTTTAGTGGACAAGCGACGGAATTTTTCGAGTGAAGCGAGAAGAAAATCATGTAAGTCGGCCTTATTGAGCATAAGTCGTCAATTTCGTCGGCCCTCTTCACTAATATTACTTATAGCACCGGATTTGGTTCCGAACAGTACACGTATGATTGAAAACGTGACAATGTTTTCAGTTCGGGTATTAAATAAAAAAAAACCTAGCGTTTCAAAGAGTTAATAAAAAAAATAATAAACAAAACTCATATGGGATTTAAATTATGGAAAAAAAATAAAATTATAAAAAGTGCAAATGTATGTAAAAAAAAAAAAAAAAAAAAGAAAAATATACCGCCCTCTATAAAATCTGCCACCCGTGATCAATTATTGAACGACCCGTTAATACGCGTGGCGATACAAGTGACGGTGACGGCTACCCACGATTTGTACACAAGTCAGTTTCACTTTCGTCCGTTTTTCTTATTTGGCCATTTCGCAAACGTCCTTTGTCCTGCACTAAAAATAATGAATTTTCTTTTGCACAAAACGAACGCGCGAGACGCGATAAATGTCCTGAAAACGGATTTTAATTCACTACGAAGTTTACTTGAAATTGACTTTTTTTTTTTATTTATTTATATACAGGCGAAACTAGACGTTTGGACGTTAGGTCAGGCTAAGAGAATATATATCAAAATCATTTGCTTTTCCGAAAAATTACCAATTCTAAAGTAAATAACTTTTTTTTTTTTTATTTAAATGTAATTTATTTATTTATGTATTGTAAACGGGTCAAAACCCTGTATAAGTAATAGCGTACAGTAAATTCTTGACTCAAACAAATTATCAGAAGTAATATGTATAACATAAAACTAAAATAAGAAAAAACAATATTGAGAATAGAAAGAGAAGTGATAATAATCGCTAGTATTTATACATTTCGGTAATAATTACTCAAGGCTTTGTTTTTTTTTTTTAATAAATATTTTTAATGTATTTAGGTAGTACTTAATTTTTAATGCGAGTACGTGACTTCGTAAATTAATAATGAATATTAAAATTTATATTAATATTAAAATATTATATCTTGTACGTTGGATGTTTAAAAAAAAAAAAAATGTACACCATTTTTCGTATTTTTTTTTTTGATTTTCGTAAAAAATATATGTGCGGACGTTATAAATTAAAAAACAAATATATATATATATAGGTATATAAAATTTTCTCGCTCATCTATACATTTAATAGGACCGATTTTTAATAATATTTTTTAAATAATATTAAATTAAATTAAATAATATTTTTAATCATTTAATAAGACCGATGACCCGTTGACGATTGGGTCACGTCATATTTGTCAGATCGCGTAGTTACGAATTTTTTCCGTCCCCTTCGAGTTGTCCATAGTATATTGATTTTGTAAATTTCCAATTCGTTCGTTCGTTCTTTGTATACATCAGCGTGGATTTTCGAGTTTTCAAAACACTGAAATTCCACAGAAATCGCTCATCGTTTTTTTTTTTTTTTGTATCGGACTAATACGTTTAACGGATAAGCGTTGAATTCAAGCGATCCAGTTTCATTCGCAGCGGCAGATTATTGTAAATTTCCACGTGCAATTTATCGTAACCGAACACAAATACGGAAACAAGAACGATTTGAAAAAGTTCTATTTTACACCTCCGTCGAAGCTTAAAATTTGTTTTACTTTTGCACTTTTCTTCGGGAAACTTTTATGGGAAAACTTGTGATTTATAACGGGTTTTTTTTCTTTGTTCGGTTCACGGATAAACGTTTGAGGTTTTGAAAAAAAAAAAGGAAGTACCTACTATCATTCGCACGAAAGCGTATTCGTATACTGTTAAAATGTTGACGGTGTGAAAACAACTAAATACTCGTACAATGTTTTTTCGTATTATGAATGCTGCACACGGTCTATTCGTGTAATTGAAGCGTTCAAAACATTTTCGGTCGTATAAACGTCACGCGTTTTGGCTGTTCGTTTTTGATTCAACGAGTTCTCTTTTTGTTTTGATTGAAACGGCTGTCGATTGTTGCCGGTGTAGATAAATTATAACGGGAAACTGTTTGTTTGCCGGACGAATTCGAACGTCGCATAAAAATCCTGCGGCTGATTCGCACAATCGCGATGGAGTGTGGAATGACGCGCCTCATAAACCCATTTACGACGGTGGCCGAAAACAAAATTACTCGAGGCTGCTTGCTTAGGATGGAATGTGAGTGTGTTCATACGATAAATATAGAAATTATACTACTTAATATATTTTACTTAAAAACAATACACCTATAGCGTGAACGAAACCCGTACAATTATTGAGGGTCTTCAAAATGAACTCGGCGAGATACCCAATGAAGACACTAGATTGTCCACTATTTTTTATGACTTCGAAATCGATTATCCGTATATCGTCGCATAGGTGGTAAAACGGGTTATGAACCAAAGGAGTTCGATATTTACTCGAACATTTACAAATCCGGAAAATTTAAGATTAAATGAGTCGACAACTTGTACGTTTTACCTACATATATATCGTAGATACGTGTTGGCGTCAGTCATCTGCAGGGATTGAATCGGTCTGATCCGAAGGAATAAAAAAAAAAATGAATCAAATGCTTGGTGTAATCTAACTGCGGTTTCCGAAAAAAAAATTCGTTCCTATCCCAGTCCAAATAATTCATACCAATTCAGTTCGGTACGGTTTTCACAAAAAAATTATTTCAGTCGGCCCGGTCATTTTTTAAAAATAATCGTTAAGACAAGCACATTATTAGAAATGGGAATTTAATAATAAAATTCAATTAAAATGTTTATTTAAATATATAATAAATAATAAAAGGTTTTATAGTGACAATAATATTGTATTTCAAAGAACAGACAGACATGCCCAGTCGAACTTTTCAGGGAAAATAAGAATTTCTCTACTGATTATTGATAAAAAAGAAAATCGAATGTAATCGATATGCAATCACGAATCGCCAATAGAAAAAAAAAATTAAACTGTTGCGTCAGTAAAAATTTGATCCGGTCTAATCCGGTCTGTAATACAATTAATATTGGTCCGGTCCGGTCTTAAATAAAAATACTGGATAATCTGATGTGGTCTTTACTACAGAAAAAAATCAGTCCGGTTCAGTCTTATCAGTACGCTAAAAAAGTTTTAAAACAGCAGTTGGTCCGGTTCGGTTTTAAACGGTGTAATGCAATTCAGACAATAAGTCGTGCGGAGACGCGTTACCAGGTATATTGTGTGAAAACTAATTTTTTTAACTTACGACTGATCGTCGTGTTGAGGATACGCGCAGTTCGCAATTATTATAAACAGTTGATTTATAATTTAATGCTTGGAATGGACGGTGTGTATGACTGCGCGGGGCCGATACACTGCGATTAAATTATCCCTCGCGCAGTTTCACCGTCTCCTGATCTGTGTCTTATAGCTACCGTCAAAACAAAATCCTATCACCAAACGCATAAACCATACTCCGGCGCAGAATTCGGTTTCTGTACAATCGACGAAAGTGCTACTCGTCGTTATCTTATAAATTATTATCAATAACACGTCAATACTAACACCTTAGAACAGTGGCGCAGTGGCGCACACTGAACTGCACATTGATGGGTCTAACGATATTTTACACACCTGGCCACCACCCAACAGACAACCAGTATAGACACCCAATGACAACCTTGCACGCACTGTATTATTAATTATGATTAAAAATATATTATTTACATTTTTAGCTCCATAACACCAGCATTACTCCAGCCACCCTTTTGAATAGTCGGGTCGATCGACCCCATTGACCCTTAACGTGTGCGCCACTGCAGTGGCGTATTTTCAATTATTTTCTTGTTAGGGAGAGCCTTTAAAATCAATTTAAAAAAAAACAATATTTGTTAAGCCACCGCGAGATTCGATTTGTTTTGAATTCGCGTTAATCGGTGGTAGTAGTGTATAATTCGTAATCAAAAACTAAAAATTCGTAATATCGCGCTTTAAAATTTTTTTTTAAACTAATTTCACTATACACAGTTATATGTCGAAAATTCGAAAATAATAATATAGGTATAAAAGCGTGATAGTTTTTTTTATGTCGAGAAAGTTGAACGTTTAATTTTAATTTTTCCGTGCCATCTCCGCATGTATACAAATTTCAGTTTATGGATAACATTGCAATTATTACTAACCAAGTGCATATTTTATGGAAAATTTTTGAATGTAATAGCACAGATAAGATAAAACCAGATGGTTCACTCTTTAAAATTTCCTATTCAGCCCATGTAATTCTCAAAAATGTAAACAAACTAAAACCCTCCTGAGATCAGTGTCATCACTGAGAGGGAAAAAAATTTTTTTATGAGTTCCTTAAATGTACAGCACTGATTTTTACTGTTTACTATGCGTCCCGCTATTGTACTAACGCCCGCCGCCTATACTCGTTCAGTCGTTCACTTGCAATTTATGTTTTTTCCGACCTACACGTTTAAAATGCATTATAGCATGTACAGCAAGCATTTTAAATTTTTTAACATCAATATTTTAAACACATATACCAAAGTTATTGGATACAATAATATTATTGTAGAAAAATATGTACAGTAATTTAATTTATCGTATGTGCACATACTGATCTCAGGAGGGTCGAATTATCAGTAAATCAAAGAGTGAACCATCTGGTTTTATCTTATCTGTGGTAATAGTTGAAGTCTAAATTTGTTTTTGTGGTTCTTAGGACGGGTCAGAACACGGGAACCACCCCATTGCCCCTCTCCGTTAATACGCCACTGCCCTAGGAAATGTGGAAAATTATCGAGTTCGTGTTGCGAAAACCACTTATTATTAATTTATGCACGCGAACGTCACAAATCAAACACCTTACGAGAACGTTTACCGTTCGTAGAACGTGTGGACCGGACATCGGACATTCATTCGAAGGTGACGACGAAAATAGCGCATATTTCTTACCTGTAACAAACAACAAAAAACATATTTTGTCAATAAATTTCTGAGATATATTCGATAATTATGCACGAATATTGTAGATGTGTCGTGAATTTTTCGAAACTATAGGTTTTACACAAAATTTTTCCTCTTTTTTTTTTTTTGGCTTTTAACGCCCGTGAAATGTTTTGCCAGTGACAGCGTGTCATATTTATCCATTAATCGCTATTCGAATCGAATATAATTATAACATTATATTGTACACTCCAAATGATAAAACGTTACCGAAATTCGTGTATTTTTTTTTTTTTTTTTAACGATCTCGTTACTGTCAATTCGAATACTGTAAAAAGACCAATTACAGTATAATAAAAAAATAACAATTATAATGAATCATTTTAATTATTTAAAAAGTAATAATAATTTACAAATGTATATTATATATAAATATATTAATTTTCAAAATATTTCTCTTTATTACACGTTTAAAATATAAATGTAATAATATTATTATAAGTAAATAGTTTTTAGTAAAATAAATCATAAGCTTATCTAGATCTGGCTAAGAGATTTGGATCTGCTATTTCAGCAATTTTTTTTCTGTTATATGAACAATAAAAAATGTTACTATTCGTTTTCATTAAAACTTTATTTTAACCGTTTAAAACAATTTACCTAACCTATTCATTGTTTTTAGATTTGTGGAAATATTCGTACAATGTTTTATATTGTTTTATTCATTTCCTTCATTTTATACGACAGACCTGGTTACAGAAGAAACACCAAACTGGAAGGTACCCATTCCATCGTTTTAAAAGCTGGACGCTGGTTTTCTGCGGATTTTAGTAACGCAAAATCACAATTGGCAAATTGTATTTCAAATTTAATTTAAATTTCGTAATTCACTCATTAAACTCGCGAGTAACAAATTTAGAACGAAAATTACAACAAACACATAAAATATACGCAGCGAATAATGCGATAAGAAAAATATAATTTTATAAATATTTTTGCTTTTTATGTTTGAAAAAAATATTCATTCTCAAATACTTATGTCCTTAAATTTTAATGGGTGCTGATTTCGTATTTCTGGTTATTACCAGAGTAGCCGGGTCCGCAACGGGGCGGAGTGGGAAAAAAATTCAGGCCAGGAAAATTAATTTCCTCCAGGCCACCTAAAATTTTCATCTCTTTATTATAAATTGTATTTAATCTAATTTTGTGTGTAAACGTATATAGGCAGGTAAACAACAAATACTAAAATACGATCGTAGCGTATGTATTTTACTGATAAAACTTTAAAACTGAAATCTGACCTACACAAACCAAAATATATTAATCATAATTGTTTTATATAATATGTTAACGATATTTAATGTGTTCTAATGAAATTCAAATAAATACACTAACTCACAAAGAATAAACTGTTTTAGCTTTAGATATATTTACATTGGCCACACGAGTGTAGGGAGTGGTTATTTCCGTAATTGGTAATAATTAGTCCATAATTGTAATATGGAAAAAGGCTCGACTACGCGACGAGCGCGTTTGGGAGAAAATTGATTTCACACAGTTGTTTAGAACAGTCAATGGTGCCATAGAGTAATCAGCTCAGTGTAGAAAGGAACTATTCGCATTAGATCATCTATCGTTCAAATGAGAAATACCTAACAGATTTAAATTACTGTAGAGTAGTCATGCGGACGGTGATTTATTTCCAAGACAAGCTAAGGAATTCCATTTATAGTCTTTCTAATTGCGCAGAGTCAGATGCCGTGAAAAAAGTGTCATTCAATTGGGCCAAATTCGAGAATTGAGCGAACCATAGAAAAACACAATGTTTTAAGCGAACTTAAGATTTTACGTAATTAAAAACAAACAAAAAAAAAACAAGTAAAATTGTAAATAATTTTTTGGACACAATTGTTGTAATTAATTGTTGACGGCGAGTCAAAAATAAAGTAACAGAAATTTTGATCGCACGTAATAGACAATTAAAAAATAAAAATCATAATTATGTGTTATAGCTAATACTGCATGGGAAGTCATAAGTGACCCACGACAACAATTCAACAATATACTTAAATATTTGCAAATTAGAATTTTTTCAAAATTATTTTTCCTGAAATTCTTTGTAAAACAGAATAGATTAAAATTTATAAAATAAATAGATAAAATAAAATAAATAAAATAAATAAATAGCAAAAGCCCAGTAATAATTTGATTAAAATGACCTACCTATACTTAATAATAATATATATATATATATATATATATGTATTATATGTACGTATATACTGATGTGCATCACATATATTATATATCACCAGAAACCGTGTAATTTTCGAGTACAGAAGAACCGTCATCAATCAAAACCCCTTCACATAATATTTAAGTCATGATCGCAGACAACTGATGGTAATCCGGTGACAAACTTGCATGAGCGCAAAGGTCGTTAAAGCTATATCATCATCGTACTGCGGTGTAGGTACATCGTATACAATATATAGTAGGAAATGATGATAATTAGACCTCGAACTTTATTGTTGTACGGGAGTTTTTAATATTTTAAAATCGAAAAAAAAAAACGAGATTTATTTTCCATAAAATTTTTCACTATATCAGCCCTAAAACTATATTATTTTTTTTTACAGAAAAACTACAATAAATACATAATATTAGAGACATTTAAAAAAGTACATTATTCCTCGTGTTTTATAATATTACATTTTACACAGGTAATTTTCTATATAAGTTATGACAATTTGATCGATAATAATTTGAATCATTCCCGTGATTAATCTCGAGTTCCTTCGCTACTTCGTTTTTTTTATTTTTCTAAAGAACTGCGTATTCAAAAGAAATTCATGAAACCATAGGTACACGTACAATTTAAAAAATAATCAATTTAATGGTTTTTACAACAAAAAAAAAAAAATGTTTTTAATCTGCCCGTAAAAAAAAAAAAACGTTTGAATGGAAAATATTATTTTTATTGATGAGTTTATTTCAGTAATATGACTGATGAATAGTAGACGGACATTTTTTTTTTTATTGAAATATTTTCTTTTTCTAACGTTTCGAATACTTCATACAATCAACCTTTGGCTATAGAATTGTTTTTCCGCTCTTGTATTTTAACCTTTTGCCTTCGTGTCCAGATTACATAAGAATTACTATTTATTATTGTAATTATATACAAATATTTAAACTTTCTTAAACGTCAGTAAGGTCTACTCGATTTCAATTTTTAATCATAAGCAACAAGAAATTTTCAAAAGTTCTGAAATACAACTGTATTTTTCTGCATAAGATTAAAATGCGTCATAGAATTGGTTCGCGATTCTTTCGATTATATATACAAATAAAAACGGGATTTGAAGTTTATCGGGACAATGGGACGTAATGTCCAAAAAACGGGACAATCGAATTTTGAACGGGACATAACGTTACTCTATACTGTCGTGACTTTTTTTCCGCATTGAAATTTATTACAATATGAGTTATAAATTCTTTTGATATAATATATAGAATATAATAAAAAATATTTAGAGCAATTTTTAAGATTTTTTTTTTTTAAATTTTAAGTGTAACTTTTGAAATTTTTAAAATTAAGGTATATTCCAGTGCTAAGACGATACGGAAATATGGTTTTTTTTCTATAGCAGACAGACTACGGGGTTGACTTGTAACGGTATTTTGAGAAAATTCTCGTAGTTAGTAATAACTAAAAATTTAAGTAAATTTTTTTTTTCATCATGGCCGGATATGTCGTTATAACAATTTAAAAAAAATTATAACTTTTCCCTTATATCTGGGGAGACCAGGAGAACGAGGCGCGTGAAAGATTTCGGATATTTATAATTGATACAATATATTTTTGTAAATATTGTTTAAAAAAAGTGATTTTTTTCTTTTTAATATCATTTATCGTCTGTATTTTTAAATTTAAATTTCCCAATGTAGTTAAATTATAAACAGTAAATTTGCGTGTTTTTTTTTTTAGTAGAGTATTTAATTATTTTTAATGTGGAATAGTGAAAATAACTTTTTGTCACTTTTCAGTGCACTAATAATACGACGAAAAATATAAATAAATATCTCGGGGGAGAGAATTGTACATTATATGGTATACAATTTATATTAATAAAAACAAAATAAAATCATAATTTTCCCGCTGTTAACTGTTAATTCTGCACGTACAATAAAACACTATGAAACAAACTTGATGTTTCAGAACACTATACTACAATTTTTCTTTAGCAAACATGTCAGTATTAACGTGTCTAGTTCATTTCTACAAACTAATAGCCGATTATAATAAACGATAATACTCGTATGGGAAAGATCAAATTTTGTGAATTTTTTTTCTCGGCGCGCACAAACTTCGATTTTTTTTTCGTGGCTTTCCTTAGCCACCCCTCTGTCTTCTGATGGTTCCGCCATTGCAGACGATCGCGTTATGCGCTGAAAGTTTTTAATCGGGCCTGGCAACGTTTTGATAATATAATTTATGTAATATAATATATATATATATATATATATATATATATTAACCAAGCAGGCAATTTATATTATATTTGCGTACTCCGGGTAACTGTTGGCGTTTCAAATTGCACATACACTTACCTACATTTTCTATATATATATATATATAAGTTAGTTCACGGCGATTAACGGGCGCTTCATTTATAATAATCTAGAAATATGTGTAGTACCCTATACAGTGCAGTGTATGTTGGCGCGGAAGAACAAACTTTGAATATTCAAATCTAAAATAATATGCACGCGTAACGCGTTCTCCACCGAAAACATCACAGAAATCTCGCTGTTCTGCACGAATATTATGCAAATTCATTAATTCCTGCGAGCACCGCGGACGTCTTTAACGATGACCCAAAATTTATATGTATTATTAGCGCGAAGTCGCCAAAATCCTTTCGCCGAACAAATTAATTTTTTTTTTGTTCTATCTCCAGACCCTAACCGTTTGATAATAATAATAAATATATTTTTTGAATGAATAAATGAAAACAGCCAAAGAGCGAAGTAAATAAAGATAATTAAATGAGTATTATTATTATTTAGATGAAAAATATATATTAATTATTTAAATTATAAGTACATGTTTTTGAATTGAAAAAGTGATTGATATTATTTATATGATTGCACATCGTTGGCGGGCGACACACCGGACTGTTAGTAAAATCATTTACTTTTGACCGAGGTGTAGCAAAACGGGGATTATATCAAGAATTGAAGGATGGTACTTTAAGACCAATTTTTCGCAATAATTCAGGACAGTCCATATCTCCGTTAAGAGTTTGTAAACAAACGTGACATCATAAAATAGATTTCAGTGACTTTAAACAAGCAAAATTTGCAATCTCGTTCGTTTCGAGGTTGAATATATTGGTTTTATAGGCATAAAACGTAGACCATTTTTTCTGAATCTTTTCGAGTTTATTGATTTAAATTAATTCGATTAGATTTCCACAATACCGTACCAAATTCAAGAGTCGATCTTACAAGTACTAGTAAATATAAAGGATCATTAAAATCATGACAAGTATCTGTGATAAACCCTAAAACACGAAAACTATAATATGATATCGCTAAAACCTTTCGTGTTACACACTGCAAGTATCGTCAATGACACAGGAATTAGAAATAGGTCCAGAAAAAAAGACCACACGATACACACTTAAAAATTAAAATTAAAAATAGATATCAACAAATATATGTCATATATATATATATTTATTATTTAAAACGTATTTTTTTCCAGATTGGTTTAACAAGAAATTTTTAAAAAGTCAAAAAAAAATGCTCTAAAAGCATAAAAAAAAATTTAATATGCATTTACATATGCAAAATGAAATTACCATATTGTATACCTCTGATACGACACGAAACGTATATTTTGTTTCTCACTCTGCCGTTTTTGCGATTGCGTAAGACAAATATGCAAAAACGCTACAAGTCCTCAACCCTACAGCTATTACGTAGTCCAGTAAAATTAGACTTTTTGGCGGAAATAATTTTGCATAGTTTCGAAATTCGGCATACTTGCTGTCGAGTATTGAACTATATTGACGGATGGTTAGGTGAATAATGGAGTACTGAATAGTGAGTGTGTTAAATTTCAAAACTACACGTACTGTTTCCGACAGACAGCATTTTCGTTATTAATTCGACTGGACTGACACTATTGGTTACAATATTATATCACGTCGTACATCAAACGATTAAAATTACTGAAAACCGTTTGCACGTCTCGATTTTAACGTCGGCGTTACTTTCTCGTACGGCGATTGCAATCAGCTGTTCGTGTACGCACATGCGTACATATAATTAATTATTGTAATTAATATTGATATTTATTCCTAAAAACATTATCGCCGATCGACTGACAACGCTAATTTCAAACTCCATTTCGTTTCGTCACGATGTTTTAATAACCACGACGTCGTCGTCGTCGTTTGTTTACCAGTGAAAATCAAAACTTCTTCGAACGTTTGGCCTCAACGAATTAGTGATGTTTTGTAATAATCGTTTTTACGTAACACCATCACATGCGTATTCGGTTGGCCGTGTACCATTTTAAACGGAAATGATAGAAAAAATAAAATTTAAACGAAAATAATAGTGGTATTCAAGGGAGGGGGTTTATGGGGTTTAAACCTTCCCCCTCCCCATTGGTTGTATTATTTTTTCATGCAACCAATTCGTATTATATTTGTAAGGGATACGAATGTTCGTTGTCTTATCGTTTGTATTAATTTATATAATATCAATTATAATTATATTTTATTATATTAATATTAATATTAATTTATATTTATAATAATTACAATCGTATCACAGATTAGATGAATACAGATGGATCACTCGGCCCGAGAACAAAAGAATTGCAAATACGCTCGTCTGATTGGTCCCCCGCATATCAATGTAGGCGCACACGACGATATAAATTATTGTGTTGGTATTTTACAATATTATAGTACAACTTCTTTATTATCTCAAATAATGTTATCATAATAATGGTTATCACGTGCCGGTAAAAATTCAATGCAGATTAGGCACCGATTTTTTTTCAACTGTGTGTATGAAACGAGTATATTTAACACGAGATGTTATACGACACGATCGCCAAAAACCAAAATCACTATGTAAACAACATAAATAGATTACCTCACGGGAGTAATGTTTAAATTTTAGGTAAATATATTGTGCTATCATGCGGTAACACTGATATGGGGGATTCGAATGACGTCATTTTTTTTATTTACATCGCGAGTGATCCGTCTGTATTCATCTAATCCGTGATCGTATATTACGCGTATTATTTCTTCCAAGGCTTTTCTCCCAGTCCGTTTTACCACAGATTAGATGAATAATATTCCTCTAATCTGTTGTGGTTTTACCGTCTATAAATACCCGATCCGTGATGCACGTGTTCAAACGGAATCGTGTCCGTGTGGCGTGTATAGAAGGAAAACGGTGTTTATACTAACGTTTTTTTTTTTAAATGGAATTTCATTAACAGCTCAGGAAGTTCTAAATGATATGGCGAAAAAGTCAAGAAAATTAGATTTTATATTATAAAAAATAAAAATTGTAAATAATATACAATTTTTTTATACATTAAAATTATTAAAAATAATATTAAATGTCATAATCAGGGGGATGTGGGCCCAGAGCTCCTCACATATATTTCTAGAAATTATCCAAAACCTCCCACCCTCTCTTTGAAAATTCCTGAGAACGCCACTGGTGGTAACGCAATAGGTTCTCGCGTCACGAACTCGTCCTGCAGTGGGGCCTATTAGAAATATTAAATATTACGAAAACTATGATGTTTGAAATGTAATATAATAATAGACGATAACCCCGAAATACACGTTGTGATTAATATTTACACGTTTTTTTTTTTTTTTTTTGGATCGTGTTACGCGTTCCACATTAACGTTTAACACGCACTTGCGTCTCTGCAAATTGTTTTTATGGTCATTTAAAAATCATTTATACCTACCAAAATGAGGTAATTTAAATATACTAAAAGTAAATACTCCGCATTTTTAAAACACTATAAATAATATGGAAAAAATTGTTTTTTTTAAAACTATTTGACTTTTCGACTTCCGAATAAGAGAGTGAAATTAAAAACTGTTAAAAAGTGTACATACGCGCTATTTACTCAATACATAACGTTAACTATATTCGTCTATGGCAATACGAATAATATTTACCAGTTACTAATTTATATAAATTATAAGTGGAAATTTGACGTGTGACAGTAAAAATTCTATAAAACTATGCGTTATTATGATCAATATTTCCTGCATAAACGAAAAATGTTTTATTAAATAATATAATTATATTGCTTTTGACGTCATTGCTCTCTTTTTTTTTTGAAGTACTGCCTAATTACATTTATGTCAACGCTTAAACCAAACGGGTCGTTGACTTGATCAACATTATCGACATTATAACGGATATCTGTTAAATAACACAACGTAGTACGACTTTAGTACCTACAGCGAAAGAGTAGATTTTGGAATTCAACGAATTGATTCCTTGTTTTTTTTTTTATAACGAAATATCGGTTAAAAATTTAATATATTTTACACGAATTCACCCCGTTTACTTGAAATGTGTTAATCGGCTACGACTTCCGACCGACCGGCTTTGAGAAATGTTGATTTGAACGATTTTTGAATGAAATACATTAAATTCACCAGACGCGTTGGCGTGTTTAAACTTTTATTTTGGCAAAAGAAATTACTGTGTATATATATATATATATATATATATATATATATATATAAATATATGGAATGGAAAAGAGTTTATTGGACTAGAGAAAAAAAAGGGAATTAAAATGTTTTTCGTGTTCACTAGAAGGACGCTTATTTGTTTCCATTCAAATTAATCAATTATAAAATTATTGACCTAGAAGAAAAAAAAGCGTTTTACAGATTGCACATATACGATATTATACTACAATATATAGAGAAAAAACCGTGTTTCGAACTCGCAAAAATTTATTTACATATAATTTTATACGCGAGTTTCTTCGATAAAACACGGGATAATTAATTTTAAATTGTTTTTGTGAAGTGTGGGAGCTAATGGTTTTACAATGATTTGTTGTTATCAAAAAAAAAAAACAGTTTTTAGAACAGCGTTCTCCAAAAGTTTCGCGTGGTCGTATCCATAGATTTATTTATAACTCAACAATGGAGATAATAGTATGTACTTAAAATGAATAATAATTTTTTTTTTTAAATTTCTAAATACAGTTTACAAAAAAAAACTTTATAAGAAAACTCTGAGAATATTATGAAAATAAGAAAATTAAAATCTATATTGAGAATTTTTATTTGAATGTAATGATTGAGTATGCTTTGAATTTTTAAATAATTGAAAAAAAATTATTCCTTACAAAGGTTGTGTGGAGACGAGCAAAGTAATATTCACGCTTTGATACGATCAGTCTGTAAACCTTTCAAGGAATTCGAAGTAATTAAATGCCGCCAAAAACACAATATTTGATTGTCAAACATCTTAGGTATACTATAAATAACAATAATGACATTAATAAATGTTGAAAGTATTTAAGACTATTCGATACAGGATTTTAAACGGACATATGCGTTTATGTTTGTGTAATTGAAAATAATTTCTCCATTTTTGTGTTCTAAAATTACCGTTAGAAATATACGAATAATTTTTTATTATTATTTTACGTTTAATCCAACATTAGTTTTTAACGTAAAAATCATAAATCAATTATACATATTAACGTATAATAACGTTTAAATTTTAAATCATTTTTTTTCTTCCTATGATGGTGTTCGTATTACCACGCTGCAATCGCTATGTTGCACCGAATTTTTAAGAACGACCGACGATCGGGATGTAAAATGGATTGATATTGACTAAAACGTCTTCTTTGCAGCATCACGTGATGTTATTGTAGGACAATTTCGAATGATTTAACCTTTAATTTAGAATATCTACGTCTGACGACATAGGAAATGATAATTACAGAGGTCCATTTAATCGGTACGATTTCACATTCGTTTTTCCTCAAAATTTCGAAATACACAATATTATTTGCATTTCGATAGAAATAAAAAAAAAAACGTTCTATACAATTGAGTACGAAGCGAATATCGTAGACACAACAACTGAGAACCAATCAATTCGGTTGACAACATAAGTGCAATGTATTTACGCGGTAAATTGCGAAAAATTTTTCGCTATTCGGACACGCAGGAAAATCACGACTCCGTACGACGTTTTTCCAATGCCATAATGGGCAAGCAATTCCGGGATACTCTAATGATTATTCAATCATGTATAGGGGAATTTTTTTATTGAAACATTTTCTTTTTCTATCGTTTCAAACATTCCACACCACACGCAATCTTTTTCTTTCGAACTGCTTTCCAACTCTTGTACTCAACAATTTTATACGTGTGAATTCTTTCGTCCACATTCCGTAGTTGAGATTACTTTTGTAATTAATTATTTTAAATTTTCGTTTTGAACGTCAACACGTGCCAGCTTAGATGACCTGATACCAGTGACGTGTTAAAGGGGTAATTTAGGAGCAATTGCTCCTTCAAAATTGGAGGTTTACTAGATAATAGGTACCGGGTAATAGATTTAGTAGGTACCTACTATAATATCGTAATACTATACACCCTGCCACTCAGGTGTCAGACGATCATAATATACTAGTTCATAGTTTGTAGTTATTAAACTTTATTTAATCACGGTTACTATACATCATTAGACGCTAGATGTCAGAATTGAGAATGCGATCAAAGGATCTCGCTAAAGATCCTCGTTCTGCAGTGCTAAGTGACGGCCGGTTTGAGTGCAGCGCGAGGGCCGTGCGAGATTACTATACAGCGATAACGGAGTTTTCTTTCTCGCTCTCGTGTTATTCTTATGGCCACCGGTCGAGTTACACGGTTTTGGCGAAAAAGTTTTGTATCATCAACTTTGTGAAAAGCGTGTTGATATTTATTATTTTTTGAAGGTCATAATTGGAATGAGGTAGGTGAACCCCCCCCCCTAAAAATCTGAAACGAGTAACGACGCAACTGCAGGTGGTGAGTGATACCTGAAGGGGTGGGTGATACCATTTATTAATATTTGCTGCTCACCAGAAATAAGTTCAACACGTCACTGCCTGATACTAGTATAAAAAAAAAGCATTTAAAATAAAGTCATCAATTTGCGTTTATACGAATAAAAATTGGTAAAACAAAAATCGATTCCGTGCGATTCTTTCAAATTAAATACGGAAAATAAACGGGACGTATTTTTATTTTTATTTTTTTTTTTAAGCGTTTTCAGCGCTATTACGGGCTCGGTTTATGTATGGGCGCAAAGCCATGTAATGTTATTCGTCAACAAACGGTGGAAATTGTTATTTTAAGTGCCTTACACAAATTCGCTCCGGCATGTACAATTTAAACCGGTGTACATAATATATATAACATAATATATAGCATGTAGTGAGTTTCAACAATACTCCGTAATTAGTGAATGCGCGGCAGGTGCATATACTCGTGTTTAATTATTCGTCGTATATTTCATTTAACTGTGTCAACTATATGACGCGGTTATGGTTATATTTTTGGGAGACATTTCGCGAATAAACTTTATGTTTCGGGCGCTGAGGCAATAAGAAAATCATGTACGTAGCGTTTCGAATATGGATATGGGATCGTAAGCTAAAAGAGACAATTTTATTGGACCAGGCCAAAAGATATATATGAATAAAAAATTCTAATTACAACTCTATACGGTAATTTACATTATTTTTAAAAATGTAATGCAATTTTTTTTTTACAAGTTAAGTATTAAATAATAAATAAATGTAAATGATTATTAGTAAGTTTATAATAATAGGCTACGATTAAATGAAACAGATTTTTTTTTTTTTTGTAACTGGTATTACCCAGGCATTTTAGATGCGGAAATTGAGTTTTTAATTTTATTTTTAAATCCTATTAAGTCAGCATGTTATCCAGTCAGTACACGGTCTGACCCGTAGTTTCGCCAATGGATGGATTGCTTCTCCTCCTCCGGTGGCGTAGTCAGGAATTTCATATTGAAGGAGGGTGGGATAAGATCCTATATCAGTGACGTAGATACCAAAAAAGCTTATTGTTGTGATTTAAAATTTTGAAATTTCATTTTGTTGATTTTGGTGCACGCGGAGCTGATATTTAGTACTAACAAATTAATTGCAGTCTATAAAAGCAATGCAATTTCAGTAGAACAATAATATTGTAATTTTACTACAACGCTTTTATTAATTCGCTTTTAGTGCACGATTTTCTCAGTAACTTTACAAAACAGAATTTATTTCGGTTTTCGTTAACGGATAAAATGCATACGATTTGTGGCGCATAACACGGAAAATGTCAAAATGAATTAATTAATAACTTATGACTGATTACTATGACACCAATCGAATTTAATGTTTGTCGTAATAAATGATGGTTTTATTAAAGTATTAAAAGATCGAGAATAAAATCGTTGAAAAATTTGAAATTTTGTAGGTTTATGTGTATGATTTGTGTACATTTCTGTCGTTAAAATGTATTTTATTCACATTCTATTCTTATAAGGAAATACAGCGGTACATGCGTCGAATTAATTATTTAAATAAAATACATATTTTAATATACCACTTTTTAAAATCGATATGTATGCTCGTATTATAATGTCTTCTAGCCACATATTTACTGAAAAATTTCGATTTTGTGTATCTTTAATAGCTATCAAAATGTTCGCAAAAACATTTCAAAACATTAGACGCTAGATGTCAGAATTGAGAATGCGATCAAAGGATCTCGCTAAAGATCCTCGTTCTGCAGTGCTAAGTGACGGCCGGTTTGAGTGCAGCGCGAGGGCCGTGCGAGATTACTATACAGCGATAACGGAGTTTTCTCTCGCTCTCGTGTTATTCTTATGGCCACCGGTCGAGTTACACGGTTTTGGCGAAAAAGTTTTGTATCATCAACTTTGTGAAAAGCGTGTTGATATTTATTATTTTTTGAAGGTCATAATTGGAATGAGGTAGGTGAACCCCCCCCCCTAAAAATCTGAAACGAGTAACGACGCAACTGCAGGTGGTGAGTGATACCTGAAGGGGTGGGTGATACCATTTATTAATATTTGCTGCTCACCAGAAATAAGTTCAACACGTCACTGCCTGATACTAGTATAAAAAAAAAGCATTTAAAATAAAGTCATCAATTTGCGTTTATACGAATAAAAATTGGTAAAACAAAAGTCGATTCCGTGCGATTCTTTCAAATTAAATACGGAAAATAAACGGGACGTATTTTTATTTTTATTTTTTTTTTTAAGCGTTTTCAGCGCTATTACGGGCTCGGTTTATGTATGGGCGCAAAGCCATGTAATGTTATTCGTCAACAAACGGTGGAAATTGTTATTTTAAGTGCCTTACACACAAATTCGCTCCGGCATGTACAATTTAAACCGGTGTACATAATATATATAACATAATATATAGCATGTAGTGAGTTTCAACAATACTCCGTAATTAGTGAATGCGCGGCAGGTGCATATACTCGTGTTTAATTATTCGTCGTATATTTCATTTAACTGTGTCAACTATATGACGCGGTTATGGTTATATTTTTGGGAGACATTTCGCGAATAAACTTTATGTTTCGGGCGCTGAGGCAATAAGAAAATCATGTACGTAGCGTTTCGAATATGGATATGGGATCGTAAGCTAAAAGAGACAATTTTATTGGACCAGGCCAAAAGATATATATATGAATAAAAAATTCTAATTACAACTCTATACGGTAATTTACATTATTTTTAAAAATGTAATGCAATTTTTTTTTTACAAGTTAAGTACTAAATAATAAATAAATGTAAATGATTATTAGTAAGTTTATAATAATAGGCTACGATTAAATGAAACAGATTTTTTTTTTTTTGTAACTGGTATTACCCAGGCATTTTAGATGCGGAAATTGAGTTTTTAATTTTATTTTTAAATCCTATTAAGTCAGCATGTTATCCAGTCAGTACACGGTCTGACCCGTAGTTTCGCCAATGGATGGATTGCTTCTCCTCCTCCGGTGGCGTAGTCAGGAATTTCATATTGAAGGAGGGTGGGATAAGATCCTATATCAGTGACGTAGGTACCAAAAAAGCTTATTGTTGTGATTTAAAATTTTGAAATTTCATTTTGTTGATTTTGGTTCACGCGGAGCTGAAATTTAGTACTAACAAATTAATTGCAGTCTATAAAAGCAATGCAATTTCAGTAGAACAATAATATTGTAATTTTACTACCACGCTTTTATTAATTCGCTTTTAGTGCACGATTTTCTCAGTAACTTTACAGAACAGAATTTATTTCGGTTTTCGTTAACGGATAGAATGCATACGATTTGTGGCGCATAACACGGAAAATGTCAAAATGAATTAATTAATAACTTATGACTGATTACTATGACACCAATCGAATTTAATGTTTGTCGTAATAAATGATGGTTTTATTAAAGTATTAAAAGATCGAGAATAAAATCGTTGAAAAATTTGAAATTTTGTAGGTTTATGTGTATGATTTGTGTACATTTCTGTCGTTAAAATGTATTTTTATTCACATTCTATTCTTATAAGGGAAATACAGCGGTACATGCGTCGAATTAATTATTTAAATAAAATACATATTTTTAATATACCACTTTTTAAAAATCGATATGTATGCTCGTATTATAATGTCTTCTAGCCACATATTTACTGAAAAATTTCGATTTTGTGTATCTTTAATAGCTATCAAAATGTTCGCAAAAACATTTCAAAACGACAAACGTGTGGCGCACGCAATAGTAACAGGAAGGAGTGTAGAGATAAGCTGAGAAAACTTACACAACAGTTTTTATCATTTTCGATGCAATACAATTTTTAGTGTCTTCAGCGAACTATTATTCATGCATGAATTATTACAGGTTTTTATTAAAATAAAAAAAAAAACAATGAAAATTGTTGTAAAAACAACACTATTGACTGTTGATTTTGTCGCGGGGAAAGTGCCGCGTCCCTGGATACGTTTTAATTTTTTGTTCGAGCTTCTGATACGCCAATGGTCTCGCGCGGATCTAATTTCCAGCGATTTTCAGCATCGCGTTTTAATATCCCGAGTAACAATACGCGCCTCTTGTAACCTGCAGAGTATACCGTACACGTTGATCCTGCGATTCGTCCCCGAAATCCAACCTGCAGGAACGACAATTTATTATGATCCTGTGTGACGTTCACGCGTGACACGTCCCGGCGAAACACTCGATTTATTACTCGCGTATTATTAGTAAACGAAAGTGCGCTTTCATAACGTGTAATATGTGATATGCTTCGGTTTTATCGTCGTTACGTGTTTCGGATTTGAACGTGCGAACAACAACTGTTCGTGTAATGAGTGCGGATTTGTACGAAACACGTACGGAAATTCGCTATGATATATCCTAACATGAAACGATATGTTTTCCCGGGGAATCGTTTAATTTTGATAATCAAACGTTGTAACAATTAAACGAGTTGTACGCATTTCCCGAGTCACGGGTTTCCTCTCCTCAAACACGGCAGCCACGGAATTAATTAAAATAAAAAGCATTCGTATTTTTTTTTCCATAACGTAACGTTTCGTATCGAGGTTCTACGTCGTTTAATCCGACGCGAAAATATCCGGTAAAAAAACATCAAACAAAAAATATTTTCACGATATTTTAAAAAAAAATAATAATAAAAAACAATTTACTACCTATCGATATTATTCGAAGTATCCGGAAAATTATTTTTTGTTCATACATAAAACATAACAAATTTTTTTTTTTTTTTACATACACTGAATAAAGTCAATGAGTATTACGAAAAAAGTTATTTACAAATTGAAATTATCAGCAATGAAATGAAAAAAAATATATATATATTTTTTTTTGTAGTCTTGTTTGTAAACGCTTGTCAGCGTTTAAATTTCGTTATTAAAACGAACGTAATGAATAGTGTAAAAAAAAAAAAACAATTTGATCGGAAATTTTCTCCAAAACTTTCCACCTCGTGTTTATGCATTTAACCGCCTTAGCACAAAGGTTTAGTAAAGTATTTTAAACTGATTCAGACGTTACAAAATATGTTTGTATCCGTTCGATAGGAATACGAGTTTAACCGAACGCAATCTTAAAGAAGAAGAAGCAAGCGATACGAAACAATACGATTTTATTAAAACATACATATATTTCAATAAATTGATTTCGGATACGCGTTGAAAAAATCCGTGCGAATATTGGCAAAAGAAAGCTGTAAGAGTATTACTACAGTTTTCATCGTCATATTTATGCGATAAAGGATTTTCCACGCACATAAATGTAAGAACGAATGAAATTTGAGTTCGTCGAAGAGGAATAACCAGATTATATCTTTTAAAAATTCGACAACTCGTACGGGATTCGTTTAGGAAAAAAAACAAGTTCAATTTTGCGTTATTAATATTGATTATTAGTCCCGTAGATGACCTACTAACCGTCTACTTAATTGTAACACATAATTAATTGTTAAAAGCGTTTAATCTTCTTATGAAATATAATACGTTTACGTTTGGTAATACCGAAATTACGAGTATAGACTTTATCATTAAAGGGTGACTTCAAATTTGTAGAAAATAAAGTGTTATCTAAAAAAAACCTTGTCAACCACTGCTCTGAACCAATGCGTAGGATCGCAATACTATATTCATCGACTAAACACAGTCAGTTAAATTATCAAATTGTACAGAAATTATTTTAATGTGAAATCAGAGAGTAAATTTCAATTTATTGATTTGCAATTCGTTCATTACTTTATTGGATTATATTTGTATTTTCGAGCATCAGTATTTACTGATTTTTTTTCTTCTTTTTTTTTTTTTAATCGCATTCAATCATTTATATATGAATTATATAAATATTGATAAAATGTATTTTTAAACAATTTTTCCGTTATCTAAATAAAAACAAATATATTGGCTTATACCAGCCGTTTTGTGCGTTAACGTGGTTTTGATCGTTATATTACTCAACTTGTATAATTTTATAATTTTACTGCTTTTACCTATTGTTTGTATTTGAGACAAATAACAATTGATCTGTTAACGTTTATAACGGAATCGAATGAAATTGATTTGTTATCGAAATTTTCCTGTACCTACAGATAAATTACCATATTATTATATAGTTTGATCAAAAACCAAAGGCGCGGATGAAATTATAAATTGTTCAATTTATAATAGTTAAAGGGGTTTGAAAAAAATCCGCGTCGTCTTACATTTAAACGATGAATCGTAAAATTAGAATAAATATTTCAATGTACGAGACCGGATTGATTTTAAAAAGGCAGGCGAATAGTAAAACTCGTTTAAACGTAAAAAAAAAAAAACTTTATAAAAATATAATATTATTATTGGAAAAAGTCTGGAATTTTACACTCGCAAGCTTTCTAGTTTATGGTTCCCGTGGGTGCTTGCAGAAAAGTTTACGTGAAGATTCTTTTTAGTACAAAATAGCATTAATTTGCATCTCATGAATTTATCGTCGCCCAATAAGTTTACTTAGAATATACAGAAATTATTTTCTTCTTTTTCCCGACAATATTTTAAAATTAATTTTAACTTGATCATTATTTTCATTACGAAACACGATTAAATATATTTCTATTTAGGTACAACATGAATTGTTTCGCCCCATATTCGTCCACTATAATATTATAATATGTACATTGTAATCAGATTTGATCGCAAAATATTGTTGTGTATTACGTGCTGCGTAAAATATTGTGTTTTAATACCCGATTAAAAAAATATAAATAAATCTTTGAAACGTTGAAATATTTACAAGTCATTTAATATCACGAGCACAGTAATTTTACCGATCTGATAGATAAGACGACTGCCAAACCCAGCTGTACACACAGAGAAATTAAAAATACCTATTTAATTTAAACTACATAATTTTTAATAAGCGCAATCAATTTTTTTTTTATATATAAAACCGTCATATACGTAATGTAATATTGTAAAAAAAAAAAATTCATAACTTTAACACAATATCATACTAATCGACGGGGCTGTGAGTTTGTAGCATTTGCATTTTTACTCATTCTAAATGTAGGAGTGATATTAATGTGTTTCATAGTGATGAAATGTTAAAGTACGTTTTTTTTTTTTTGCATATTCTGACGTTTGAACTAATTTTTTAAAACGGATTTTGGGAATTCTTAATTTTTAATTGAATTTTGAGGGACCCGAATTCTACTTTAATCGTAACGCAGTTATGGTGTTTTTTGTAGTGAATTTTTGTACGTACAAAAATTTTTGTGGGTGGATGTTAGAAAATTCTGCGGACTGCTCAGTGGTGAACTGCCTCTGTTATTCACGTTACGTGTGTACTTATGATTTTTAGAATGTTTATCAATTGATGAAAAAGCTGTTTTTTTATTATTGGTGTGAGTGTGTTGTGTACACTACACGTAAATACGTTACATTGTGATAAGAAAATTCGATCCCAAAGATTGTAATAATTCTCAAATATATTTAATAAATTCGAGGGAATTTAACAACTATCGAATCAAATTTTTAATGCGTGCTTGAGGCTCGTATAACATACACGTCTTCAAAAACAAGGTACTTCATTAAATTGAATCGATCGTTATTATTCAAAATGTTTTCACAAATTTTAGTCATTTAAATGAAAAAAAATACAATGGAAATAGATCAAAAACTTCAAACAATTTAAATAAAAATAAAGTTTTCCGAATTTTGTATTAAAATTTTAAAAAAATCATAATTGTTGAAGATTTGTGACCTGCATTATGGTGTATTTAAAATTTGCTCCAGTAACTTCTGCTGACCTAGAACGTTCGTTTTCTTTATAGAGAAAAAATATATATTGTAACATCAATATTCACGAGATATTTGAAGATCACAATTGAAAATATTAAAAAATTCTCTTGATATACAGCGCAATAATTTAGATGAATATTAAACTGGACGAGTTTTACGACAAAAAAAAAAATGAATTAATTAATAAAATTAACAAAATATAATTGACTATATTATACTTTAACGTATTCGATTGAAATAAAAATTCGCATGTTTTGAATTCATGTACGTAATATTTGTATTTTAATATTTTGTTTTTATAAATTTTTTTTTTTTTTGTCACAATTAAAATTAATGTAAAACAGTAAAACGTTAATTGTTCTGCCTATTCGATCGAGATGTAAGTGTTTCGATTTGACAAATTTTCAATATTTAACGTACATTTTCGCACGCATTTGTTTTGAAATAAACGTATAGTGGATGTTATTTTTCAGTTCGTCAACTTCACGACAGTGACGCCAATCGATGTGGATTTACGTCTTATCAATATAAAATCAGTGTATTGGCAACTGTGTTTTGTGTGTACTTCAGAATGAACGAAACATTAGTTTTGCGATATCACGTCCCAGGTCAATAATTACGCGAGTAAATGAATCTTCAAAGTAAATACTAATCATATTTATATATATATATATATTGCTTGACTATATCGCTATAGTGCTCTCGTTCGCCCACGTTATTTCGCATTGCGTTTCAATGAAGTACCAATAAATCTGTTTATATTACGATTTCAATTGAACCGCTCTGGGTTCAAAATTAAACAAAATGTAAAACTTCGTTCGATTCAGGTAACGATAGTAATCGAGTCCGGTGTTATTTCGGCCCCAAACAATATTCCAACGTACGTAGCACCGCGTTAATGACGTCGGGCAACGGACGAATCACCGTGTCCGCGGTTTAATGATTATTTTAAATCGCGCGCGGTTCAATCGACTATTTGAAACAACAACGTTTATCACTTCTGCAAGTGCACACGAGTGCGAACGTGCGATAATTAATTCGTGATTGTTGTCGGTTCAATATGTATGCGCAGTGGCGCACGCTGAACTGCACATTGATGGGTCAAACAATATTTTGCACACCTTGCCGCCACCTAAAATAGACAAAACCAGTATAGACACCCGATGACAACCTCGCACGCACTATATAGTATTAATTATGATTGAAAATATATTGTTTAAATTTTTAGCTCCATAACACCAGCATCACCCCAACCACCCTTTTGAATAGGGAGGGAGGGGGGTCGATCGACCCCGTTGACCCTTAACGTGTGCGCCGCTCATGTGTTGTAAAGTATACTTTTTAATAGTTTTACTCAAATATATTTGAGTAAAACTATTTAAGTAAAAGTATTCAAATAATTTTATGGTTCTCAAATACGTATTTTAAATACTTTTAAAAAGAGTATTTGGTAAGTAGTATTTTAAATACTTTTCTAGAGTATCTGTATTTAAAATCAAATACGTTTTGTAAATCTCTTTTAGTGACATGAACTATGATGAAACAAAACTCTTGTCATTTTTCATAATAATCATTTATGACGAGTTGGCAAACTATTTTGGTCGTGGGTATCGTTGTCCACTGCTGTGATTTTTCCGTTCAAGTCGATGTAGGTAATCGCGATTAGACCGATTAGATTGTTATCCCAGGTCATGGCAGGCCGAAGTCCATTATTGTTAATGGTCACCGTATATTCTATACGTATAACATAACAAATAATATATAAAATTATATTTTTGTAATTTTTCTTTCTCGGACGTTCCTCCATACTTGTGTGTCATGTACTCGTGTGTGCCGTGAGTTGTGTCGTCTGTGTAGAATAAAATTATTATTCACACAAAAAGTTATACGTAGTGTTAACAAGTTTTAGTCCAAGGGAGTAAGTGATTTTAGTTTTAAGAGTCCAATCATTAGTAAAACTAATGTCGAGCAAAATTTATTTACAAGTATTTGAAAGTATTTGTAAATACTTTTACCTAGTATCTGTATTTATATTCGAAAATACTTTTCTCATTAAGTATTTAAATACTTTTAAAAACAAGTACCTGTATCTGTATTTGAATACTTTTAAAAAGTATCTTTTACAACACTGGCGCCGCTGTATATATGCACGGTGTCGTCACACGGAGACTATAGGACAGGGGTGGCCAACTTGCGGCTTGCGTCTTATTAACAAAACCAAAATTTACATATTATTACGAATTTTATTTGATTTATTTATTTATTTTTTGGCATGCATTAATAAAAAAATATTTTATTGTATAGAATACAGATATATAATCATTATAAACAAACAAAATATAATGAATAAATATAAAAAATGAGTACCTAAAATATAAACGTTAAGCTAAATTTATTTGTGCGGTATTTTTTTTTTGGTGAGCTTCTTGAGATTTCGTTTCACTAACGTAATAAGAGCAGTTCTAAGTAATTCTGTGAGATGATTATCAGTTAAATTTCAACAATATTTCGACTTAATGATCTTCATTTTTCAATAAAGCGCTTCACACGAATATGTCGATCCAAAAATTATCTTTATTACTTAGATTAAATTATAAAACGTGTTTATAAACATGTTGGCTCTTGATATTATTGTATTTCCCCGTGTGGCTCGCGAACTGCTTCATGTCGACCACCCCTGCTATAGGATAACAACAATTATTATTTACATGCGCAGGACCAAAGACCAAGTGTGAAAAGCTAGCACTTAGAAAGCAACCAACATGACATTTGCCAATATTCGCAGTATTACACTCGTTTAATCGAATCCTAGATTTGGTTACGTTTGGTAAGTGAAAAGAAAAAAAATGTCACAGACCGTCCTTCGTACACGAATTTATATAGTGGAATTTTTATAGTGAAAATAATATAAAATTGTCGAATTGTCCGAGTGATTGGAGAGATCAGGGATGGAGTTAAGCATAAAGAAAAAATACGAAGAAATTAAACTACAGTGCGTAAAAAACAAGGTACTTCATTAAATTGAATCGATCGTTATTATTCAAAATGTTTTCACAAATTTTAGTCATTTAAATGAAAAAAAATACAATGGAAATAGATCAAAAACTTCAAACAATTTAAATAAAAATAAAGTTTTCCGAATTTTGTATTAAAATTTTAAAAAAAATCATAATTGTTGAAGATTTGTGACCTGCATTATGGTGTATTTAAAATTTGCTCCAGTAACTTCTGCTGACCTAGAACGTTCGTTTTCTTTATAGAAAAAAATATGTATTGTAACATCAATATTCACGAGATATTTGAAGATCACAATTGAAAATATTAAAAAATTCTCTTGATATACAGCGCAATAATTTAGATGAATATTAAACTGGACGAGTTTACGACAAAAAAAAATGAATTAATTAATAAAATTAACAAAATATAATTGACTATATTATACTTTAACGTATTCGATTGAAATAAAATTCGCATGTTTTGAATTCATGTACGTAATATTTGTATTTTAATATTTTGTTTTTATAAATTTTTTTTTTTTTTTGTCACAATTAAAATTAATGTAAAACAGTAAAACGTTAATTGTTCTGCCTATTCGATCGAGATGTAAGTGTTTCGATTTGACAAATTTTCAATATTTAACGTACATTTTCGCACGCATTTGTTTTGAAATAAACGTATAGTGGATGTTATTTTCAGTTCGTCAACTTCACGACAGTGACGCCAATCGATGTGGATTTACGTCTTATCAATATAAAATCAGTGTATTGGCAACTGTGTTTTGTGTGTACTTCAGAATGAACGAAACATTAGTTTTGCGATATCACGTCCCAGGTCAATAATTACGCGAGTAAATGAATCTTCAAAGTAAATACTAATCATATTTATATATATATATATATTGCTTGACTATATCGCTATAGTGCTCTCGTTCGCCCACGTTATTTCGCATTGCGTTTCAATGAAGTACCAATAAATCTGTTTATATTACGATTTCAATTGAACCGCTCTGGGTTCAAAATTAAACAAAATGTAAAACTTCGTTCGATTCAGGTAACGATAGTAATCGAGTCCGGTGTTATTTCGGCCCCAAACAATATTCCAACGTACGTAGCACCGCGTTAATGACGTCGGGCAACGGACGAATCACCGTGTCCGCGGTTTAATGATTATTTTAAATCGCGCGCGGTTCAATCGACTATTTGAAACAACAACGTTTATCACTTCTGCAAGTGCACACGAGTGCGAACGTGCGATAATTAATTCGTGATTGTTGTCGGTTCAATATGTATGCGCAGTGGCGCACGCTGAACTGCACATTGATGGGTCAAACAATATTTTGCACACCTTGCCGCCACCTAAAATAGACAAAACCAGTATAGACACCCGATGACAACCTCGCACGCACTATATAGTATTAATTATGATTGAAAATATATTGTTTAAATTTTAGCTCCATAACACCAGCATCACCCCAACCACCCTTTTGAATAGGGAGGGAGGGGGTCGATCGACCCGTTGACCCTTAACGTGTGCGCCGCTCATGTGTTGTAAAGTATATTTTTTAATAGTTTTACTCAAATATATTTGAGTAAAACTATTTAAGTAAAAGTATTCAAATAATTTTATGGTTCTCAAATACGTATTTTAAATACTTTTAAAAAGAGTATTTGGTAAGTAGTATTTTAAATACTTTTCTAGAGTATCTGTATTTAAAATCAAATACGTTTTGTAAATCTCTTTTAGTGACATGAACTATGATGAAACAAAACTCTTGTCATTTTTCATAATAATCATTTATGACGAGTTGGCAAACTATTTTGGTCGTGGGTATCGTTGTCCACTGCTGTGATTTTTCCGTTCAAGTCGATGTAGGTAATCGCGATTAGACCGATTAGATTGTTATCCCAGGTCATGGCAGGCCGAAGTCCATTATTGTTAATGGTCACCGTATATTCTATACGTATAACATAACAAATAATATATAAAATTATATTTTTGTAATTTTTCTTTCTCGGACGTTCCTCCATACTTGTGTGTCATGTACTCGTGTGTGCCGTGAGTTGTGTCGTCTGTGTAGAATAAAATTATTATTCACACAAAAGTTATACGTAGTGTTAACAAGTTTTAGTCCAAGGGAGTAAGTGATTTTAGTTTTAAGAGTCCAATCATTAGTAAAACTAATGTCGAGCAAAATTTATTTACAAGTATTTGAAAGTATTTGTAAATACTTTTACCTAGTATCTGTATTTATATTCGAAAATACTTTTCTCATTAAGTATTTAAATACTTTTAAAAACAAGTACCTGTATCTGTATTTGAATACTTTTAAAAAGTATCTTTTACAACACTGGCGCCGCTGTATATATGCACGGTGTCGTCACACGGAGACTATAGGACAGGGGTGGCCAACTTGCGGCTTGCGTCTTATTAACAAAAACCAAAATTTACATATTATTACGAATTTTATTTGATTTATTTATTTATTTTTTGGCATGCATTAATAAAAAAAATATTTTATTGTATAGAATACAGATATATAATCATTATAAACAAACAAAATATAATGAATAAATATAAAAAATGAGTACCTAAAATATAAACGTTAAGCTAAATTTATTTGTGCGGTATTTTTTTTGGTGAGCTTCTTGAGATTTCGTTTCACTAACGTAATAAGAGCAGTTCTAAGTAATTCTGTGAGATGATTATCAGTTAAATTTGAACAATATTTCTACTTAATGATCTTCATTTTTCAATAAAGCGCTTCACACGAATATGTCGATCCAAAAATTATCTTTATTACTTAGATTAAATTATAAAACGTGTTTATAAACATGTTGGCTCTTGATATTATTGTATTTCCCCGTGTGGCTCGCGAACTGCTTCATGTCGACCACCCCTGCTATAGGATAGGTAACAACAATTATTATTTACATGCGCAGGACCAAAGACCAAGTGTGAAAAGCTAGCACTTAGAAAGCAACCAACATGACATTTGCCAATATTCGCAGTATTACACTCGTTTAATCGAATCCTAGATTTGGTTACGTTTGGTAAGTGAAAAAGAAAAAAAAATGTCACAGACCGTCCTTCGTACACGAATTTATATAGTGGAATTTTTTTATAGTGAAAATATAAAAATTGTAAAATTGTCGAATCGGTACCGAGTGATTGGAGAGATCAGGGATGGGAGTTAAGCATAAAGAAAAAAAATACGAAGAAATTAAACTACAGTGCGTATTTATTGACAAAATATTTGAGATTATTACAATTTTTAGCACTTGAAATATATGGAGGCGCAGTTGAATATAAATTGAAAATACATTTTAATCGTTAAGAGAATGAGTGAAATTCTTAGAAAACAAACGCGATAAATATTATGCGGAAATTTAGTTTTTAGTTTTGTAATTCGTAATTCAGTTATATTATTCGCGTTACAACGGCAACAAGTGAGCGCTCGTTTTCCACACTACGGCGGTTTAAAACTTATTTAAGAAATACCATTGCGGAGAATAGAATAATCTCGCGCTAATGAATATCTACCGAGACATTTCAGCAATTGTTTGAAGAAATCATCGACGAACTTCTCGATCAGTTGTCGTCGCCTCGAGTTTGCTCAGTTTTATTTTGTTAGAAATCATTACTGAGTAGTAATAAAAGTTTGAAATCTGTTAGAGTTTTGATGGGGGTGGGGGAGTATGGGAAAATATGTAGATATAATAAAAGACACCGCCGTAAAATCGTTCCTATAGATACGCCAATGGTTGTAGTTTTTTTTTTTGTTTTCATTTTAATAGTTCTAAATACGAGCGTGTGTGCTCGTTTCCAGTGTTTTGTGGGGGTCGATAGAACGTACTGGCTCGCGTACCTACGTAGTAACATAATATTATATCGTTCAAAATATTAACGGTCTGGCGGTACACGGATATACATACACAGGCCAGTATGAATTAATTTCGAGAATCGGTCCAATTATCATAATACCGGGAAAACGGTTCGAAAACCGTGTTGAAAATTAATTATCGCGGGGTAAATTATTATTGTACACGTTGTTGTATTAATATTGTTAAATTTCCATATTAATTGCTTTTGACACGGTACAATTTTCGCGACGAATTTTTTTTCGTCTATTGACGGACAGTAGAAAAAAAAAACGCGTTTAATTTGAATTTAAATTGCCAGTCGATCGGTGATGCGCGCGTGCATCTCTGCGGTATCGTTTTACTCGATCCGTATATCGTTTGTCGGTTATTACAACGATATTCATGGCCGTTTTCAATGCCCAACAGCGTTGCTAAAAACATAACGAATAAACGAAAAAAAAACTAGTGACGTTACCATAGGCGGAAATCTATTAAATTTTCTGGGGGCTAACATTTTTATCATCGGTCATAATCAGTCAAATATCCAAAATACATACAAATTATAAAATATTTGGGGGGGTCTTAGCCCCCCTAAGCCCCCCACCCCATTTCCGCCTATGGACGTTACGAACTCATAATTGGAAATATTCGAATCGAACTAAACACAAAACAGTTAGTATCGAACTTCAGAAAATGAAATGCAAACTAAATTTGTCGAATAAATCAATAAAGGTTAAAAATGAATAAAATGGTTTGTTCTATGTTTTGGGATGGAAAGTAATTTTTTTCCCCAATCGCGTCGTAAAGTATTAACGTGATATTTTGAAAACTGTCGCGTGCACGTTGACTTTACCGCGCGATAAGAACTTTCTGTCAAAATACATTGTAATGAGTGGCACGCGTGCTTAGATATGTACTTATTGTCTAATATCTAAAACCTAACTATATATTATAATAACATTAATATATGAATTAATAATTAATTATTAACTTATTTAATTTAATTTCAATTATTGAGTAATTAGTGTTTTTAATATTTAAAAAGTTAATTTAAAATTTAATTCCCTTAAACATTTTTTGGAAGTTCGGTTCAGGTTCGATATTCAAATTGAATAGTTCGGTTCGGTTCGGGTTCGAATAAAAAATTGTAGGTTCGGTTCGGTTCGGGTTCGTTAGAATTTGAACAAGTTCGGTTCGACCTCAAAAATCTGGGTTCGTAACATCACAAAAAAAAAACGAATTTGATTTCATTAATAAACGGTGGCGGTTTACTCAGTATTTTAGACGCAATTAAGTATGCAAATAATTTGCAAAAATTACGCGCCGTGGTCAATTAATAAAACGAAGAAATAAAAACCGTCTTAAACACTTTATTGAGAACTTTTTATCCTTTTGCGTATAAAGTGTTCGGAAATATACGCGTTTACCGCGTCGTGTACGTAACAATACTTAATCTATTAATTTGATTTTATTAATACTTATAGTACTTAATTGATTTGCAATAGACACCAGTGGCGGTTCTGGCATTGAATTTTAGAGGAGGCGATAACTTATTAATATCACTCCCCTCCCCCCCTTATCGCTTTGTATGACAGTTTACAAAAATCCTATACAATCTATGAAATGTATTAACTTTACAATAGTTCTGCAGAATAATTTTTAAAAAAATGACTTGCCTATCCCATTTTTTCTATTTTCTTCGAACATAGTGTATATAATTACACCATAATAATGATTTATATTTGTATTTGTTTCTGTACTGATTGCCTATTACCGTTGATTAAATATATTATAGTATATAAAATCATTGCTAGTACGTACATAACATTACATGGTATCCTAGTTTTTAGAATAGGTACATTTTAATTAGTTTTTAAACGATTGGAATATATTATTGGACTATATATTGACTCGTATAAGTCTTTAAACTTTTGCTTCTTTAGAAATAGAAAAAGTAAAAAACCAAAGTCTACCAAAACTCCAGACACTTAAAAGTATTTGGATATTATGGATTTCAAATATATATAATTATTAGCTTAAGCGTAAAATGATACGATATGATGATGTGAAATAAGTAAATACTAATAATAATCGTTGACATGTTGTATTTTCTTTATTATTGTTAAAATATTAGAAACATTTAGATTAATATATATATATATAGGATACAATTAAAAATTAATTTTAATTAATTAATTAATTTAAAATTACGAGACCATAACGACAACACCATGGAACGATACGAATATGACAACACAGAATATACTGCGACTGTAATAACCACGGTTATCTACTAGAAAATAACCGTGGTAATAATTGATAAAAATTTAAAAATTTTAGTGATAGCGGCCGGTTGATAAAAATTTTGAACGGCTCGGTTACGTCGGTTGTCGTCGTGAGGAAGCATACTAAAATCATCGCCTCCGTTTGGATGTTACGCATGCGCACATTGTATAGCCCCGCAGTTCTGTATAGCCGCAGTGACGTCCTAACCACCAATAACGCCCTAGGGCAATAATATTTGATGTATAGCCGCAGTGACGTCCCCCCCCCAAAAAAAAATTTTTTTTACAACTAACGTAATATCTAATTACATAATTTTATATGTTTTAAATTTTAATAGTAAATACACTCATCCTCGAAATCATCATATAGATACAAAGGAAATTAATATCTAAAATAAAACAACAAATTTTTTCCTTTTGTCATTCATTTTTTTTTGACGCCCCCTGCATTCATAATACTTTGGACGCCCTAGGGCATTTGCCCCATTTGCCGCCCCCTCCCTTGGGACGGCTATGTGTATAGGTTTGTAATACGTGTGTAAATGACTTTGTACATCAACACCATCGGAGGCGACAGCTGTACAGTCGCCTCCCTTTGCGATAAATACCGTTGTGGAACTTGTGCGGCGAGTGACGCGGGGCAGTACGGCACCGCTGCGCGGGCGTGCGGCACAGATTAGATGAATTACAGATGGATCACTCGGCCCGAGAACAAAATAATTGTAAATAAGCTCTTCTGATTGGTTCCCCCCCCATATCAATGTAGGCGCACACGACGATATAAATTATCGTGTTGGTATTATACGATATTATTGTACAACTTCTTTATTATCTCAAATAATATTATGATAATAATGGTTAACACATGCCGGTAAAAATTTTACGCAGATTAAACACCGATTGTTTTTCAACTGTGTGTATGAAGCGAGTATATTTTTGACACGAGACATTATATGACACGATCGCCAAACCGGAATTCACAATGTAAACAACACGAATAGATTACCTCACAGGAGTAATGTTTAAATTTTAGGTAAATATATTGTGCTATCGTGCGGTAACACTGATATGCGGGGGATTCGAATGACGTCATTTTTTTTGTTTACATCGCGAGCGATCCATCTGTGTTCATCTAATCTGTGTTATCGGCATAGCGTAACACTTGTGTGCGGATTTCGAATTCTTATATCTTCCATTTATGCCAAAGAAATTTATAAGAAATTTATAAAAAATTTGAAAACGGCTAAATTTAAATTGAAAATTTTAACCAATATATTAATTAATAATTTAAATTAAAAATTAAAAATTATTTTCTTTCTTGTTTTTTTTCGGGGGAAAGTATAATTTATTAAATAATATTGTTTTACGTGTGGAAATTGTTTTAAATAATTCGATATTTAAAATAAAATATATTCTTTACTGATTTTTGCACATATTAAGGTAAAATAATTTTTGATAGTGTTTGGAATACATCGAAAAAAAATTGTTCAGAATATTTCTTCGGATACTTTATGACAATAGTGTTCCTTGAGTATTCTGATTATTTCACAAAAAGTGTTCCAAATACTTTTTTTTTTTACTAATTTTCTCTAATACGAATATTAAAATATATAGTAATTATTATTATTTAAGGAGGAGGAATATTATTGGAGGAGGTTCAATAATTTTTTAAATACTGTGTTTATAAATTGACACAATAACTAATAAGTAAATCAATAATACCAATTCGTAATGCAATAATTAACATAGTGTAATTAAATCTACTCGATTATTTGAATACGGCTGGGTTCAAACGTCAAATTGTGTCAAGATTATTGATGAAATAATTGAGGTTCATTGAAATACCTAATGCTGCTACTTAAATTTTTTCTGAAATCATTGTTCTTTACATTGAAGCAATAACTTATTATTCCTACGTAGGTTTTATTTAAAATGTGATTGTGCTTTAAAAAAGTATTCGGAATATTGTATTCAGAATAATACCCAAGTCTGTTTTTACATAATTTTATATCGAAAGATTTCAAAAAACTGTTTTGTCTTTTCATTTTCGAGCTTAAGAACACTTTTCATGTATACGTTTAAAACTAATTACGCTTACCTAAAAGAAAAAAAAAGAAATTGAGTTATATTTTTGAAACGGTTCAGTGTCGAGTACCATTGTGTTCTCACGTGTCTAATAAAGAACATTTTTTTTTGTTTCTATAAAATAAAATGTTTGAATTTTTGAAACAACAAAATTCGACACAATACTTTTACGGCACTTAAAATGATTGTAATTTGGTAAAAAAAAATATCGTTTTTTTCAGAGAAGACTATAACAAATAATAAACATTAAAATAATTTTCATTGTCTCGCGTTCAAAACGTATAATAATAAGGGAAAGTTTTCATTGTAATGTTCTCACAAAACGGGTATCAGTATTAATAATATTATTTAATACTTTAAGACCTAATATGATAACCTAACCGCGCGATACAAAAGGCAATTTTCCACGAGCAACAAATTTCAATTAGTCACCAGCCCATACCAAACGTTTAACCGTTATAAAAATGGAACATTTAGTCCTAGTATTTTCAATACGTCAACATAATATAATATTATTATTGATGCGAGTATTTTGAAGTGTAGCATTCAATATTTTAATCACTATACTTATAATATGTGAAACTATCGATTTTATGAAATTAATTCTTTCGATTTTCAAACATCAATGTATAAAAAAATATAAAAGGAACGCGATTGAACGCAGTTCGCCCGCGCCGACACGTTTTAAGTACAACTCTAACCAATCACACAGATGTCACCGTACGGCCGTGACGAGTCGATGAAAATTAATATTGCATCTCTGAGAGGCGCCAAAAGCCAGAGGTTAAGCGATGTTATAAATGAGAGGTAAAAAAAAAATGACATTTTCTTTTCAATTCTTACCGAATGTATAATATTCACTTCGCGTAAACGTCTCAAACTGTTTCCTACAATTCGTCACAAATACATTTTAAATCGATTTTGACAATTTGCGACTGATTAATTATTCATTCCTCTTGTCTTCTATGTTAAATATTATTATTTTTTTTATATCTATATATTGGTTTGTTTATTTTTATCTTATTCGTAAAAATTTACCTTTAATTATTACTGATACTAGGTCTTTCAGTCGCAACAACGATTACGATTTTATGCTATTTCCTATGTTTTTATGCAATTCGCGTCATACGTTTTCCATTAGATACGCGTTAATACGTTTATTATTTTAAAATTTATTTTTAGACGTACCGGTAAATTGTTTACTTGAAATCCGTTGACAGTACGCGTTACACGGTATAATAATATTTTATATTCCATAAAACTGTGCGAAATTCCACGAAACAGGATAAAGATATTATGTTCGGTTACGCCGTGCACTAGTAGGTACGCAGTATATATTTTATAAAGTATATTTATTCAGAAAACTTGAAACTCGTGTTGAGTATATATTTTTACGTTTCAAGGCCGATTTAATCTTACTACTCTCTCGTAGAACTTATTTCGGGTGGTTTTTTTTTGCCATTAGTGAATGATTGTGAAGTTACATTATACCTGTCTTCAAAGATGCTCTTAAGTAATACTCGTTCGTTTATATAAAAATAATGAAATATATATGTTTCTGACATTAATAAAATACATTATAAAAGACAGACCACAACAATTCTAAAATACTTTTATTTCGCTGTAGTAAATTAATTAAACTAGTGTTATTATAGATTGTAATGTTTACGATCATATTATTTATACTGCGCACTATGTTAGATACTGAGCTGAACGAGGAATGTTTTGGTTATAAAATGATGTGATTCTTCTTCTTTTTTTTTGTGTCTGTACTCAAAAAAAATCTATTGGAAACGGTGCTCCGATATTTACAGTCATATCTATAGTTACCGGTGATAAATTGTATTTAATTGGTATTTTAAAGAGGTCGTTTTTTTTGGTTTTCTCAAAAGCGCCCGAAATTAATCAAAAATTACATAAAAAGATAAAAACGCGAAATCGATTGTCGTTATTCGTTCGTAGTTTTGAAACTAATGCGGTCGTAGAAACTCGAAATATTCATCGAATGTGTAACTTTATATTAAATTAGGAACAAAAAAATTCTTTCGTTTTTGTGCTGTTTACAGCGATTATTGATTTTGAGCGATTTTCAATTCATAAAAGAGGTAATTATTGGTTTTAAGGCTTAAAAATTTAATGCAATGTCAGACGTACGTTACTTCGACCGTACTCAAAAAAAAAAAATCATGAAAAATTTTCGTCACAATTTTCCTTAATAAACATTTCAAATTTGTCGACAAAAATGTATTAAATTTTGTATGGAAAATAACGTTTGTCCAAAATTAATAGTCCTATAGAGTCTTGAAATTTTAAAACGATTTATCAATGCTTTTAAACGTATAGCAATAACAAAGCTCTAAAATCTTTATCCGAGTAATTCGTTCGAACGTCGTCATCCACAACACCTCGAGGTCGCTGCCTTTTTTTAAAAAGGTTTTTGTTTTCCACGTCATTTTCGAAAAGTCAACGTAGGCACAGAGACTAGCTCTGTCTAGAGAATACGAAATGAAATGCTATTTGTACGATTGCGCATTTTACGAGTGCGGCTCATTTCAATTATGCAAAATCCTGAGAGGTAGAGTACCCCGAGTTATCCGCCGTTGTGTCCGATCAGCCGCAAGCTATGCACAACAAAAAGGGGACGACGACGAAGGCTGAATATTTTCAAACGTATCCTGCCCGCGGAAACGTTGACGGCGAGCCGTCGTCTCGAATAACGGGAAATAAGGATAATTCGATGACGACATTTGGCAACGCGTATTCCGAATAGAAATTGACTGATCGTCGTGTATAGTCTTCGCAGATATACGGTTTGAAAATGTCGTCACACTCGGAGATTAATCGAAATAATATGCGCGTCAACAATAATTATAATAAAAACAATTATAATAAATAAAATTTGTCGTCAGAAACGTGATTGTCAAGGACTTCTGCCGAAGGACACGGGGCCGGTGGCGGTCGGAAGTGAGCCGTAGCGTTTCGATCTGTCTGCGAATAAAACCGTGCAAAAAAAAAATATCGAAAGACGCTGCAGATATCGGCGGCTTTGGCGCAATAACGTTAAAATCATACATTTAATAACCGTAATTACAGACAGAAATCGTAATAATTATTAGATTTTATTTTAACTCCAACGCGAAATATGTGTTTGGTGAGTATATTCGTGCGCTTTTGAATTTGTAATTTCTTCACCAAAACTGTAGAAAAAATGATCCGCGTGTAGATTTGTCCGCGTTTTACAACGTCATAATATATGCATTTTTAGATTCTGAACGGAGCGAGGAATGTATTGGTTTTACAATAACGTTTTTTTTTTTTTTACGTCTGTACCCAAAAATTCTACCAGAAGGATTGCTCCGATCTTCCGGTATAGCACCTTTTCTGATTGCAAAGCGGATCTTGTTAAACACGTCGTTTTTCGATTTTCACAATATTTTTTTCAAAAATCAGGAAAAACTACCAAAAAATTACATAAAAACGCTAAAAATGCAATTTCGTCTTAATCGATTGCCGTTTATTTACTACACCGAAGCTCCGCTCAGAATCGTTTTATCCAACGCAATGATTTATCATTGCTTTTAAATTTATATTAAAAACAAAACTCTAAAAATCGTTGTCCAAGTAATTCACTCGTGCGATGTCCACAACACCCCGCGGCTCGCTACCATTTTTTTTTTGCGCATAAAGATTTATTCGTTTAGAGAAAAAAAACGGTATTTTTCTTGGATAAAAATATAACCACGAAACATATTTGAATATTACGCGCCGGAAATAAATTAAATATTATTATTTTAGAAATTTAACTCGTTATTTGTGTTTATGCGTGTACGGGGATTTATTAGGCTCGTGATGTTTCTGAACGCGACCGAAACGTTACCGTTTGTTTATAGTTAGGATATTAATTTCATTTATCGATAACGTTAATAATGTTTCTGTTTTGGGGCTATAATATTTCAATAAAAGCTTTATAACGTGCAACAGTCTTCAGATGTATAGACAACATAATCCGTCGACAAAATACAAAATACACGTATTACAACGCATATAGGTACGTCCCCGTTGTAATATTTAGACCTTTTAAAAATTATAGTACAGTAATGTTTCCAACCTTTTTGTCCCCGAGTACCACTATAGACACTTTTATGATCAATACGCGTACCACCTTAATTCAAAACTAAATTAAAAGAGTAACATTTTTTTTTTTTTAAAAATAGGTTTTTAGTTTTTAATTCGTTTAGTAACCTTTTTTTTTATCGTATGATGTTCATAAAAGTAAAATAAATAAAAAAATTAATTTTTAGGTGAATCGTAATATTTGAATTACAACTTTTAAATTAAACGTGAAATTTGTTGTCGTTTATTTTGCACGGAACACCAATATCCGTCTGAACTGAACTATTATTTTCACTCGTAAATTTCTTTGAACACCGAGCCTACTCCGGTAGTTATTTGTAAAACAAAGCAGTTCAGAAAATCCACTGCCGTGCAAATAAATAGTGAAAAATGTGATTGAAAAAACATCGTATGGCTTGCTTGAAAAGTGATTTTTATTGACGTCCAAAACGAAATCAACGTTTTGTCTTTAAACGCGTCTTTCGTTTTATTCATCACGTTCATTAAGTTAAAAAAAAAAAAAATAGTAAATTTATTGATATTAATCATATCAACGAACGATTCTTAATTTTGTGTGTTGTGTGTTAATAATGAAAATTATATCGGAAAATTTCTTCGCGTACCACCTGCGAGCTTTTTGCGTACTACTAGTGGTACGCGTAACACAGGTCGGGAAACGCCGTTATAATATAGTGTGTAATATTTATTTAAATGTTAACCGAAATAAAACGGTTAAATTAAGAACAAAATGCATTTTTTTTTTTTTACCAACTATTCTACCTTTAGACGTACAAAATAACGCGTTACATTTCGCGGTCATTTATACTGTAAATTCGCGCGTACATATTATATTATCGCAACGTGCAAATTAAAATGGAAAAAAAAAACAAAAAAAAAATTAAAATGAGTTCGTAATTTATGTTAAGTGAGGCCAAACCGTTTTGGTCATGCCAACAATGTTGAACAATGGATTTGACTTAACAAAGTGCGCGTGCAAAATAATTATACAGCTCTGACCGTTTGCGGGCGTACGGAGTCCAGCGATAAATATCTAACTTTTAAAATTTACGAGTCGTTTAAAATGTTATTATTATCGCGAGAGTTGATTAGCCATTAATTTACATTTAACAATTATAATGTTTGTTTTTTTAATTCACCGTTATATAGGTAGGTACTGTACTTAAAGACCTTTCATTTCATTAACGGTTTTTTTTTATTAACCGACGAAATAATAACACATTTCGCGAGCTGAAAATATTTTTCGGTGTCTATCTGTGTGCAGTCTGATATTCTTCTCCCGACGTTTTGTCTGTCTGTGTAAAATAATGGCTACAGCAGACGATATTGGTGTGAAATAACGTGAAACATGACTGCGATTACGTACAGATAATACGTATAAGGTTATATTATATATAGAGAAATCTATATATTATATAAAAATGGAGCCAAAAATGTATAACAATTCATCAACTGAGAACGGCTGGGCCGATTTGGCTCAAATTTTTTTTAATTGTTCGTAATTGCCAGGAGAAGGTTTTTACGAAAAAAAATTTTGGAAAAACACTTTTTTTTAATTTTTTTAAAAAATTTTCTTGATGATTGTTTTTTTTGGCAAAACAACGTTTGCCGGGTCAGCTAGTAAAACATAAAGATGGTCTTTATAATACGTGTTGTAATGCGTTCAGGGCGTGCCGGAAACCTCGGCAAAATATTGCGTGCATTTTAAATCCTATAAATATTTATAAATTAAAATTGAAAATTCCACGATAATTATGCGTTGCGCAATAAAATGAAAAATTGTTTTCCAATAATTGCTGCAACGGTTTTTGTCGCGATATTACAAACCGTTGTGTTTAAAAAATACGTAATAGATTCGGACGTGATATGAGCTGAAAGTCAAAAGTTACTTGTTAAAACCTTTTTAAAATACAACCAGATTTTGGTAATAAACGTTTTCTCTTGTATACTTTTCTCTAGGCTTAGTTTTCGACATAGAGAGGGAGTGAGAGAGAGGGAATTTTTCAAATCATATATTTTGGAAAAAATTTAAATGATTTGACAATTTTTCACAATCTACCGGTGATTTCCGTCCGGTCAAAGCGAACGTTTTAAACTTTTTTTTTTTTAGAAATTTTACACACACCTCTTTCCTCGTGCATTCGAGAGAAATAAAAAAAGAAAATTGCAGATGACTCGCGTGTAATAAATCAACGAATCACTTAATATTTTTAGAGGGTAAAAAACGTTTCGTTAAACACGTGTGTATAAATATAGTCAGTATAAAAAAACGGAGTTCCAGATTTGTGTGACTCAATTTAAATTGACTTTTCACAACTTAATTTACAACTTTTTGACTGGTCAGAATATCCGATTTGGAACGTATCCAATTGGTACAGTACATAATATTGTATAACGTATAAATAAAAAATATATAAAACACATAAATGTGTCGGTACTTGTTAACGGGAAAGAATCGCGATGGTTATGATTTATGACACCCGCGAGTGTATATAATATAATATTGAATTCGCGTTTAGAAGTCATTAATGTAATAATTATTACGAATAAATACACGTTTTTTTTCCTCTTGTATGAATCTGATGCTCGATAATAGTTTAAGATTTATTTCAAGAGAATAACATTTGAATTCTAAACGTTTTATGTTTTTTTTTTTATTAAACATTTATCGAACAGTTCTACGAGAAAATTCAATAAATTATTGGCGATAAAAAAAAAAATAAAACGTCAGCACACGTATCGTACCGTGTAATTTCATTCAAATATATTTTTAGACTTTTAGTAAATAATCGCCGTGCACTAAGCGAATATTTTTTTCGATTTTTTTTAGCGTGAATTTTTTTTTTTGGGGGGACGGGGTGTTTGTTTAATAAAACACAAACGATTTGGAACAAATCTAATTTTTTAATTTCGCCCCGGTTCGGTCTGGTATAATTTCCGCCGATTTGTTGCGAAAAACCACATCGAGTTATATTATTATTAACAGAATTACGCGCAATATTTAAACGGTCATAACTTTAAAACGAAATGCGAGCGGCCCGAAATTTTTGCACATTCCTATTGAGAACGAATAGTAATATAGATTGAAAGAAGAAAATTGTTTGATAAATGTTGATTTCTACCATCAATTTCAATATTTTTCCACCGTAACAACATCTCGCCCACTAATAACTAATAGACGGAGAAGATGTTTTATTTTTTTTTTATACATTTGTGCCAGCCAACAACGAACTATATTTATATATAAGCGTTACTGTTTCTCGTTTAAGCCGCGATTACCATAATTTTCGTGCACCGGTCGTAAACGTCAAGCCGTCGTGTCGCTGGCAGAATGGTCGAGACACAATTTCTGTTGTCACCCGTAACTGATCGCAGTTGTGATAATAGTCGTGTATTACACTAATACAATGATTACACAGTATGCAAAATCCGGTATAAAGCCAGTGCCGGATTTATTTGGGGGGCGCAGGGGGGTGCATTGCTTGAATGTTCAAGCTCGAGCTTGAATGTTAAATGGGAGCCTCGCATTTGTTTGTAGAATTTCTGTTCATTAGCAATTAGATACGTGAAAATAAATTATTTAAATTATTGTGAAATCAGATTTAAAAATGTAAGTATATTGTCGTTGATTATAAATGGTATTCATAATTTACTTATTTAATTTTTTCATCGAGAATTTAGATAGGTATTATGATTCATCAAAAAAAAAATAATTGTCACGCTGTCATAGTATTATCGCGTTATTAGGTAGATCGGTAGGGTTTACAAAATGTACACACTTTTAGCCAAAATAAAAACTAAACACATCCTATTTATGCGCATAATAAAGTTATTATAAGTAACTGATTAGTTAAAAATTAATAAAACTATTTCAAATTTTTTTTATAAATGTAATTATTTAAAAAAAATTGCCAATACACAACTCCTTGAATTAAAGGCTTCACCAATTCCCAATATCACCAATATTTGTTTGTTTTTAATACAAGGGGCCTACCAATTAATGTTGCACCCGGACCTCTAAAAATATAGATCCGGCACTGTATAAAGCACTACTGATTCTTGCTCCGGACTGACGATTTGTTTTGCAGTGGAGCCTTACGATCCTCAAATAATTGGCGTGCTGATTTTTACTCCTGTACCAAGTACATTTTGTTTTTTTTTTTTACTTATAAACTAAACCAAAATTTTGTACAAAAAAAAAAATCAATATTACGAGAAAGAACAACAGATAATAAATTAAAATCTGTAAACTGATGTTTTAGACCGGCGGTTCCTCAAACTTTTATTGCGTCGTTGCCCTGCAGTGTGATACACCGCGAGAAATATACGTAAAAAATCAATAATATTATTCTCATTGACAATCAGGTTTTATAATTTTACTCAATATAATACAGTATTCTAAGCATACCGCCGACTTAAAATCAATACGTATTTTTTATACTTGAAAAAAAAACACATTTAAAAAGAGAAAAATTATTATAAACGTAAATAAAATAACATTATTAATGCGATGTGTGTGACTGACTCGCATTAGTAAGTGGTGGCAAAGGGTAATAGTTATGTTATAAGAATTTACGTGGTTATTATGGGGTCCGAATCGGAATACAAGGAATATATACTTTTTTTACAAGATTCAATTTGAAATTTAAAAATTCAAAGAAAAAAGTTAAAGCAAATTTTAAATTAATTTTTTTTATAAATTACGGCGCCCCCGGAAAGTGCTTTCCCCATACAGTTTGGGAACCGTTGTTTTAGACTATTGCAGCGACCCTCACATACAATTTTACAATACGCGTATAATACTGAAAGCAATATTACATAAATTTCGGGGTCGGGAAGGGGTGCAGCTTCCTCTATCGGTCCACTGGATACGCCACTGATCATTTCAATGCCGAATGTGGTGCTTGTATGTGCGTGAAGTTGGCACCACCACTTTACGGTATCGACAACCAACCTTCACAGGCATTTCGCAAATAATTTGCTAATATTCGCTAAGTCGTTTTTAGAATTTGCAAAGCATCCAGTTTGCAGATATAAGTGTTGTTCCAACTTTACGCTGTCGACATCATATAAGTTCCATTTTCAACTTGGGAGAGGATACCACCTCATTGAAAAATCGGTCACAACACGTAAATGAAGAGGTTGCAACTTACAAATAGTTACAAATAAGAATGAATATAAACAAATTTGTTTGAAACGATTCAAATAACTTCGTGGGGGGTGGGCATTTTTGTCTGCAAACTGGATGTTTTGCAAATTCTAAAAAAGGACTTAGCAAATATTAGTGAATTATTTGCCAAATGCCCGTGAAGGTTGGATGTCGCGATAGCGTAAGTTGGTGGTGTTAGCGTGAAGTTGGCACCGCACAGAGAAAAGCGCTCATATCTGAAAACTGGATGTTTTGCAAATTCTAAAAAAGGACTTAGCAAATATTAGTAAATTATTTGCAAAATGCCATGGTGCTTGTTCGTATTTCGGTTGTCCAGAAGACACAAAACATACGATTGTCCGGCGAAATAATAACGTGAACTTATTACGTGACTGTTATTCCGTCGGTGTAATTCGCCGTTCGTCAGTGAACTCCAATCGTATGTCGGAAAATGTTTAATTAACGCGTATATTAACCCGTTCACGCCTCGCGTACGTTGCCAACACAATAAAAAAATTAATAAAAACGGTCCGTCGTTACTTGAACTGACTCACGTGCCTACAGCCTACATGATCACCAGCGAATAAATTCGTTATAATCTCGGTTCGGAACTTTGAAACATAATAAAATGCACTAAAAAAAAAATCCCGTTAAACACACATAAAATGTCGACAAATATGCGTTAAAAAGATATTTTTTATTTAATTATTAATATAACGTTTAAAATAATAATAAAGTTACGATTTATGTATGTTACGTTAAATTTTTAGAATAAATCTTTATCATTATTTCTCGATTCAAAACATTTTTTTCGAAATTAATTTTTATTTCACGAACTCCGCAGTACGAAACGCGCTCATCACTTTAGACAATATTTCAAATCCGAATTCGGACACATAGTTTCTTAAACGTGCGTATTAGTAGTTTGCTCTTTCTTCCCATCTTGATTATGTTTACCACGTATAAAACCAGCGATAACGACAAAAAGTAGAGGAAAAAATGCGTAAAGTCGCGTTAATAAACGTCGCCAATTCGATTTACATCGTTTGAATATCGAATTTTCTATAGAAACGAAATTATTCCAACGCTAAAATTATGACGAGCAACGAGTCTCACGGATAGGAAAAACGTGATTGCGTTCGTATTTTTTTTTTTTTGTTCGCTTCGTTTCCAGTGATCAGTATAATTATCGTTTGAAATCTGAACAATTCGTCAGAATATGTAGGAAAAAAGAAAGGAGAAAAACGAAAAAAAAAAATACCCCGAGCACTTTACCGCGAAAAGTCTATGAAACGCGTGCAAAAACAAAGCACGTTTGAATTTCGAATTCGTTATCGGGGCATCGAGAAATGATTTTATTTCGTAGGCTACAATTTTTTTTTCAACAATAAATAATGCAAAAGTTATAGGTTCCGAACCCTGGTTAGGCATAATATTTATATAAAAATAATCTCGTATGATTTATGCGCGGTACAAGCGAGCGTAGCAGCAGTTGAGTTGAAGTAAATATCTGCAGTAACAACATTACGTCGACGCGCGGAAAGAGTTTTTATGCAATATTTCTTTTTTTTTTTGCCCGCTTTTGATTTTGTTTTCGAAAAACAAAAAACATTTCATCGCGAAAGAATTACCACACCGGTGTCTTGACGGAAAACACACAAAACGTAGGTACATGAGAACACACACGTGATATTGTGGCCTAATGTTCGTGTGTGCAGCCGTTCCAGATATATCAGAATATTGTTTTACATTTCTAGAATACCGTAGAAAACAATGCGTTGTATATTTACAAATTCTCGTCTGTTTGTGTGTACACGATGGCGGGAAGGGGAACTCGTCACACGACTTTGATCTTCGTGTAGTACGCAGAGAAAAACTGGCTGAATAGAGAATGAGAGCACGTCATGTTTTATCTCGGCGGCACTATCAACCGCCCAAGTCAATAACGAAAAACGAATAAAATACCTAACCGAAAATTGTACGCGAGAGAAATAAAAACTATAAATTAAAATTCGTCGCACAATAAATTTGCGAGTAATAGTCACGAAATCCATATTATTATTATTATTATTAAAAATAAATGTTATTGATATTAAACGAATACAGAGAAAAATTTAAAGAAAATATTAGAAAATCGGATAAAAAATGTAAAGTATAAACATAAGAAACGTCGATCTACTATACTAGTATATTAATATATTATTAGAAAAATCCGCTAAAATACAAAATCACATTCAATACCAATAGTAGTAATATTGAAATCAAACGGACAGAATTAGACAATAAAACAATTTACAAACAAAAATGTTTGTATAACGGTAATTAAATTTAAATCGGTAAAACGAATAGAAATTTTAGCACAAGATTTAAAGATATAACACATCACTGAAATAGAATGTTTAAAAAAAAGCTAACCTGAATTCAAATGTTGTTACGAACATGTTTTGAAATATAAATCACACCGTTACATTTAAATATAGATAATGACTGTTAGAAATCTTAAAAGTACCTACAGAATATATTGATAATAAAACATTTAAATACATAAATACAAGATAAAATGATATGTCAAAGAAATAGAAACAAAATAAATATATAAAACTATAAATTAATAGTATAATACTGAAAGCAATATTACATAAATTTCGGGGTCGGGAAGGTGCAGCTTCCTCTATCGGTCCACTGGATACGCCACTGATCATTTCAATGCCGAATGTGGTGCTTGTATGTGCGTGAAGTTGGCACCACCACTTTACGGTATCGACAACCAACCTTCACAGGCATTTCGCAAATAATTTGCTAATATTCGCTAAGTCGTTTTTAGAATTTGCAAAGCATCCAGTTTGCAGATATAAGTGTTGTTCCAACTTTACGCTAGCACCACAACTTTACGCTGTCGACATCGTATAAGTTCCATTTTCAACTTGGGAGAGGATACCACCTCGTTGAAAAATCGGTCACAACACGTAAATGAAGAGGTTGCAAATTACAAAAATTTGGTTACAGATAGTTACAAATAAGAATGAATATAAACAAATTTGTTTGAAACGATTCAAATAACTTCGTGGGGGGGGCATTTTTGTCTGCAAACTGGATGTTTTGCAAATTCTAAAAAAGGACTTAGCAAATATTAGTGAATTATTTGCGAAATGCCCGTGAAGGTTGGATGTCGCGATAGCGTAAGGTGGTGGTGTTAGCGTGAAGTTGGCACCGCACAGAGAAAAGCGCTCATATCTGAAAACTGAATGTTTTGCAAATTCTAAAAAAGGACTTAGCAAATATTAGTAAATTATTTGCAAAATGCCATGGTGCTTGTTCGTATTTCGGTTGTCCAGAAGACACAAAACATACGATTGTCCGGCGAAATAATAACGTGAACTTATTACGTGACTGTTATTCCGTCGGTGTAATTCGCCGTTCGTCAGTGAACTCCAATCGTATGTCGGAAAATGTTTAATTAACGCGTATATTAACCCGTTCACGCCTCGCGTACGTTGCCAACACAATAAAAAAATTAATAAAAACGGTCCGTCGTTACTTGAACTGACTCACGTGCCTACAGCCTACATGATCACCAGCGAATAAATTCGTTATAATCTCGGTTCGGAACTTTGAAACATAATAAAATGCACTTAAAAAAAACACCCCGTTAAACACACATAAAATGTCGACAAATATGCGTTAAAAAGATATTTTTTATTTAATTATTAATATAACGTTTAAAATAACAATAATAAAGTTACGATTTATAAGAGAAGAATGTTACGTTAAATTTTTAGAATAAATCTTTATCATTATTTCTCGATTCAAAACATTTTTTTCGAAATTAATTTTTATTTCACGAACTCCGCAGTACGAAACGCGCTCATCACTTTAGACAATATTTCAAATCCGAATTCGGACACATAGTTTCTTAAACGTGCGTATTAGTAGTTTGCTCTTCTCTTCCCATCTTGATTATGTTTACCACGTATAAAACCAGCGATAACGACAAAAAGTAGAGGGAAAAAAATGCGTAAAGTCGCGTTAATAAACGTCGCCAATTCGATTTACATCGTTTGAATATCGAATTTTCTATAGAAACGAAATTATTCCAACGCTAAAATTATGACGAGCAACGAGTCTCACGGATAGGAAAAACGTGATTGCGTTCGTATTTTTTTTTTTTTGTTCGCTTCGTTTCCAGTGATCAGTATAATTATCGTTTGAAATCTGAACAATTCGTCAGAATATGTAGGAAAAAAGAAAGGAGAAAAACGAAAAAAAAAAATACCCCGAGCACTTTACCGCGAAAAGTCTATGAAACGCGTGCAAAAACAAAGCACGTTTGAATTTCGAATTCGTTATCGGGGCATCGAGAAATGATTTTATTTCGTAGGCTACAATTTTTTTTTCAACAATAAATAATGCAAAAGTTATAGGTTCCGAACCCTGGTTAGGCATAATATTTATATAAAAATAATCTCGTATGATTTATGCGCGGTACAAGCGAGCGTAGCAGCAGTTGAGTTGAAGTAAATATCTGCAGTAACAACATTACGTCGACGCGCGGAAAGAGTTTTATGCAATATTTTTTTTTTTTTTTTGCCCGCTTTTGATTTTGTTTTCGAAAAACAAAAAACATTTCATCGCGAAAGAATTACCACACCGGTGTCTTGACGGAAAACACACAAAACGTAGGTACATGAGAACACACACGTGATATTGTGGCCTAATGTTCGTGTGTGCAGCCGTTCCAGATATATCAGAATATTGTTTTACATTTCTAGAATACCGTAGAAAACAATGCGTTGTATATTTACAAATTCTCGTCTGTTTGTGTGTACACGATGGCGGGAAGGGGAACTCGTCACACGACTTTGATCTTCGTGTAGTACGCAGAGAAAAACTGGCTGAATAGAGAATGAGAGCACGTCATGTTTTATCTCGGCGGCACTATCAACCGCCCAAGTCAATAACGAAAAACGAATAAAATACCTAACCGAAAATTATACGCGAGAGAAATAAAAACTATAAATTAAAATTCGTCGCACAATAAATTTGCGAGTAATAGTCACGAAATCCATATTATTATTATTATTAAAATAAATGTTATTGATATTAAACGAATACAGAGAAAAATTTAAAGAAAATATTAGAAAATCGGATAAAAAATGTAAAGTATAAACATAAGAAACGTCGATCTACTATACGAGTATATTAATATATTATTAGAAAAATCCGCTAAAATACAAAATCACATTCAATACCAATAGTAGTAATATTGAAATCAAACGGACAGAATTAGACAATAAAACAATTTACAAACAAAATGTTTGTATAACGGTAATTAAATTTAAATCGGTAAAACGAATAGAAATTTTAGCACAAGATTTAAAGATATAACACATCACTGAAATAGAATGTTTAAAAAAAAGCTAACCTGAATTCAAATGTTGTTACGAACATGTTTTGAAATATAAATCACACCGTTACATTTAAATATAGATAATGACTGTTAGAAATCTTAAAAGTACCTACAGAATATATTGATAATAAAACATTTAAATACATAAATACAAGATAAAATGATATGTCAAAGAAATAGAAACAAAATAAATATATAAAACTATAAATTAATACTCATAAATGAAAACAAATACAAATACACATAGGTACATATTATGTATGAATATGCGAGTATACTCGTACAATCAAGCCAAAGAGTATTGTTGAAAATGAAGAAAAAATATAATAATTGCTGTATTAAATATGTTTATTTACTACAGGTTTCGACAAAGAGCCATCATCGGGTAATCAAGCAAAAAGAAAAAATACGACAACTCAAAAAATTTAGTTATGAGTTACATAGAAAAAATTACAATAAAAAAAAAGACGTCGAATTAGAAAAAAATTAAAAACAGCAAAGAAATTGCTTATTATTTATGAAAATTTAGTTTTAGAAGAATGACATTTTAATAATGTAGTTCACCTTGTACATAATTCCTTTCAAATTCTTCTCGAAATTAATACGTAAGTGAAAAAATCATAAATACAACAACTCATATATTATGTTTCGTTATATATTTAAATTAATTATTTATTATTATTTTAATTTTATAACTATTTCATTCACATGTCCATACAATTTTTTCTTTATTTGTTCTTGTTTTACGATTTTATTATTATTACTTCGATTCAGAGTGTATATTACATTATTATTATACACAGTGAATACAATTTAATAATAATTATTTATTTAAAAAACAAAATGTAAAGAAATATTTTACAATATTTATATACATATAAATTATTTTTTTCGAATTAATGTTATTTATCAATGGAGTGGGTTCAAACCCTCCCGTCTATGCCTATAACACTAATACTAAATGGTAAAATTTTTTCATACGTTTTATTTTTATAATCTACATAATATATCATAAAGGCTGCGCAGTGCTCGTTCTAAAAGCACAGTCGGGAAAGTTAGATGTGCACTCGCTCAACCAATTATCGCGTAGTAGAATATGTGTGTGATTAATTAATAATTATTATTATATTGAGAACAAGAATTGTTTCATTGTATATCAGTGAATGTATCAAAAATAAATTCTGGACAAGAAGAAAAGGAAATTTCAGTTTTATGTTTTTTTGTGCTCACATATTACACGTTCAAAATATTAACGTGACATTTTTATATTTTATCGTGATCTATTCATTGTTATTTTTTATTCTGTTGTACTTTGCTTTTCTGCTTAAGACCTAATATCAGATATGCTTTGCATATAAAGCGTATAAGGCAACTCGTTTGATATATACGTTTCTTAATAAATTTAAGTTTATTATTGACTAGTATTAATCCGTAGTTTTAAATTTTATTTAATACACATATCGTATACATTTATTTATTTGTTCTTGTTTTTAATATTTTTTTATTATTATTGTTATTTTCTTTTTTTTTTTATTTGATAGTAACGAAAAAAACAAACGTCAAATTCGAAAAATGGACGAAGTTCCGTTCGGGTATTAGAAAAAAATTGAATCAAACGGATTCGGTGTTTTCGTTTTTGCTGTTTTTAACAGAAAACTGCAGTTTTGAAACTGTCTAAACGAGTGCCGTTCTAGACGTTGCAAACACGTAACAATAATATTATTAAAAGTTTTCGCCCGGTTCCGAATCTAAAAACTTGCAAACAGTTCAAATGATTTAATTCGAATCAACTATTCGCGAACAGCACACGCTCGCATAGCAAATATGCTAACGTAATAACGCAGTTGGTGTGGATTTTACCATAGTGCGGAGTAGGAGAAAATAACGTGAGATTTCCAGCCACGTCGGTTGACGTGCATATAATTATCGTATCACCGAGGAAGTTCCTGTACCTACCTAAAATTATAATCGCAGCCATTCATTATAGTATTAGATTTAATGAAAACTTATCCTTGAAAAGTTATTGCACGAGGAAAAAGTGATACAACAATATACGCAATTACAGAGTTTTTTCCACGTCTGCGGAGTAAAAATTAATTTTATATGATTTAGTATTTAAAATATACGTGACGTTTAACGTTACGATTAATAACCAAAAACAAGTAATTACACATTTTTTTTCACTGTGTTTGATCAGAGAGCTGCCATTATTTTGTTTATATACAACATTAGAATACTGCAGGAATCGGTGGGCGAACGGTGGACGAGGAGTTTCGAATTATTTGGTGTTGAAAATCATGTGTTTCACTGCGCACTCGCCGACTGAGCGGATTGTTCTGAACTAAGTTATTCAATAACTTTATATTGTTATTTACTTCATTGCTTCTGAATATCTCAGTTATTATATACGGATTACATGGCGTTTAAAAATAAATGATGTGGAACTATTAATTGTATGAATGTAAAAAAGAAAAAAAATGAAAACTTCTAATTAATATTAATATTTAAGTTTTAACAGATTTTTTTTTGATTTTTATTAGTTTACATTTTGTAATGATTAGTAATTTTAATTTTAACGTGTAAAATATTAAATAATAACAATTTAAAAAGGTTGGACGGTGTTTTCGTGTTTGGCCGCATCTTCCATTGTGGTTTTGAAGTTTCCAGAAGTTTATGGGACGTCTCGAGTTTCGGACATGCTAGAATTGTATGTGGTTGATTGTTAAAATTGTTTTTAGCAGGTTTCACGTAAAGACTGCTCGTATCATTGCTGATGAGATACGAGTATACGTAAAATGCGAGTGTCCCAAGCGTGTCCTTGTAAAAACTATTTAGTCTTTTCGATTTACGTTTGTGATTGGGTATTAATTGTTTATATAAACTTTTTTAAATTGTAGTTTTAAACTAAAATTTTAAAAAATTTTAAGAGAAATACAAATTTATCTTTAAACAGACAAAATATGAATAAAGTCAGTTTTCGTTATAAAATGTATTTCGATTATTTGCGAAAAACCGCCATATATGACGGAAACAAGTTACATTCAAAGACTTCGAAGAGAATAAAAATTAAGTCACAGTTTGTTTTTTAAGGATGCCTCGCCCTCCCCAGTTCCCCGGATGGATTTTCATCGAATTCATTTTTTACCAAAAAGTGTCCTGTAATTACAGTGGCGACTAGAATTTTTTCGAGGAGGATTGTCTGAATAATATTCAAACGCTTACCATCCCTGTAAACTATTTCCGAATACGCCGCTGGTGTCCGGTGTTCGATAAACCGAATAGCGCGTAGATACGTATCTCACATAATTTTTTCAAATTGACAAGTGTTAAGACATAGTTATTTTTGTAACATAAGCTTAAAAAAATTTTTTTGTTATATTTTTGAAATGGTTTTTACGTTCGCTACTAGTAATTGCAAATACGTCTAATTAAATAAAAAATAATTTAAATAATACGTTTATTTCGACCGTAATAATTTTCTGAATTTATCCGTGTACTTACGTGCTGTATAGAGAATTGGTCATCAAAACGTTATAAAAGACATTCTACCGTAAATATTTTTGAGTAATTAAATATTTTAATCAAAGCGTTTTGATAAACCGTACGAATTATGATGGAAATTGTACGTATTATTAACTCGTAATAAATAGGAAATTTCGTTTAACTGTTAACGAATGAAATCGCCATAAATACGGTTCTAGATGGGTGTCCAGACACTCTGAGCCAGGGGTGTCAAAGATACGGCCCGCGGGTCATGACCGGACCCCAAAACACATGGATTCGGCCCATGCGGTAGTCGAGTCTTCATCAACCAACTTCATTAAAAAAATAATAATAATCGATTTTGGTACTGACATTGATAATGTGTGGTAATACGTGGAAAGCGTGTATCAGTCAAAATATGGTCTTAAATCGCCATATAGATTCCGAAAGTATGAAAGCCATGGAAGATACAATGAAATTTACATTTCTCCATGATATTTATTTTTCTTCGTATCCTCCATGATTTTTTCAAATTTTTGGTTATGTTTTGTCCTTCAATAAATTTTTCTGTATTATTATAAATTTAGAGTGTTTTTTTTTAAATTGGCCCGCCAAGCATGCTTTGAAAAAAAAGTGGCACTCAAGCAAATTGAGTTTGACACCCCTGCTCTAAGCATTCCCTTTGGTCGCGCCACTGTGTACGAATCGTAAACGATTTTCGTTGATAATTATGTACTTAACAATAATGATTATTTCCGTATAAAATCATTTTCCGCGGTACTTTAACAATATGTTTGGAACTGCTGAAATATAATAATATTGCTGGCACGATTTATCTTAAAAAAAAAAAGAAAAGAAAAGAAAAAAGTAACGCCAGTAAATGTAAAAAAAAAGGAATAAAAAAAAAATCAAATAAACGACGGTGTATCCCTTGTGTCTAATAACGAAGCTTATAAACGAGGCGTGAACGATAAAAAACAAAACCGGGGAAATACGAAGCGAAAAAGAAATACCCCGTGTTCGCCGCCGGGGGTCCTTCTCGAACCATTTGCTCGTTTTCAAAAGACGCGAGAATATTGGACAGAGCGTGCGTATTATTTTTTTTTTTTTGGTGGTAAGAAAGGCCGTACGTTCTTACTTTATTTTCTCGGACCGACAGAGACAAAAAACAAATATATAAAAAAATACAAATCCTATTTCATTCGAAACTCTGGACGACTTTCGGTGACAATTTTGCGTATCTGAAGGGATATTGAAAATATTCGAGAAACAATGTCGCATTCCGAACATTTATTATTTCCGGGAAAATGGCACGCGATAGTGGTACGCGAAGAAAATCGCTTTGAGAGAAAACGTTGTTGGAATTATTAGTAACATTGAACACGTGTACAATAATAGGCCGGTTAGATAAATTAGACATGAAGTTTTGTTACTTCTGTCTGATATTGATGAAGAAAAGTCCAAACGTTTTTGTGACTACTAATGACTGTCAAGATTAGCGTACATACAGGCTGACGTATAAGACCGTTTAAATGTTCTCTACTTCAATTCGGACTTCTTTATACCAACCCGAAATTAATATCCTAGCTACGCTACTGCTTAGAATATAAAAAAAAAAACATAATATATACCTACAATGATTTACTTTATTTTGTATTTGTTGAACACCGTTAAATCGTATAAAAACTATTTTGCGGTTACTAAATTTCTAGTAAAGAAAATATTGTTAACGATCTTCTTTAAATTCATTTATAGTAAAAAAAAATAGTTATATGATTCAGGTTTATTGTTCAAACATTTCGAAAAAAAAAAAATGTCTTTACCGAGAAAAAGAAACTGGACAAGAAACGATCGGACTTTGTTTTTCGAAGTGCCGAAAAATAATAAAACGATATTATAATATTACATTGTAGTGTCCCAGGTGGTATTTTCGGTCATATTGTCCGATTAAAGTCTTATCGAACTATACTATAAATGTGATATAGTGTTCTATTTTATTTATCACACTTGTATTTGGACAACAAATTCTCTGCAATAACTAATTGATTAATTACAATCGAATAATTATATTCAAAATTCATTTACACAGTGATCTAATAAAACGTGAGTTGATATAATAAATAAATTATTTATTATTTATTTAATTAATAATAATAATAATAATAATAATAATAATAATAATAATAATAATAATAATAATAATAATAATAATAATAATAATAATAATACACAAGGAATATTAAAAAATGTACGTACTTAAGAACTTACATCATTAAATCATCTTTATTTATAAAATTTAATTTTTACACGACCATACGCGTTATATACTTTTAAATTAATTACATTTCATAATGTAAGTATAACGTTAACAGCTATTTCAAATTAAATTTGTGCTTTCATATTAAACGTGTTTAACGTTAATAATGGTGCGAATACATTTTTTTTTTTTGATATGCCCAATACGAAATATTGGAGATATTATATTATATCTTGGAATTGTTTTAACATGTTTAGCGTGCACACCGCGATTTTTCCACTTTTGTGCGCAAAGAAAAACATATATTACAGCAGAAAGTAAAATATTATATTTAAATTCGCCAAATAAACTCTAACTTTTCAACAAAGTGTTTAGAAATTGCATTTTTTTTTTATAAATATTCTCACGTGTTTCAATGAACGAGATATGTAAAAATACACACTATTGTACCAATACGTAAGATAATGACAGTATTATAACATTTCGTTTTCGGCTATTGGAATACTGTATTCAATTGTTGTAAACGATATTGCGATTAAAAACAATATTATAATCCGAATTACTGTTGAATTGTATTGGGCAGTTTTTAAAGTGAAGGTGAACGAATACTGGCGCACGGCCGTGAAAACCGAATTATACCGAATGGATAATGTGCGTACTCGGGCGAACCTTGAAAATAAATTCCGACAGGCCGAACAAACGAATTTGAATAAAATAATTATTAAAAAAAGAAAAAAACTGCCGTACAATTGGCTCGGTAGACTTAAAGTCGCGAGACGAATTTAATTAGTATATTTAAATCGGTTTTAAGCGAGTTATATTATACAGTATTCAAAACGTATTTAATAAACACTGTGATATCGTAGAATTGTTTTTGAATTTCCCTAAAATCAGCGTTATTTTCTTTGAATCGTCCAATGCAAACGACCTTTTTGACAATTAAATAGTCAGAAGAATAATATTCGTGTCGAATGGAAACGTACGTGCAACAGTAGAACAACAACACGCTGGTGTTTTCACCAATACTGTGTTTTGTACACAATAGAATTTCCAAACGTACGTTCCCTAAGGTCGGCCATACCGAGTATTGTGTTCCGTGTATATGGCGTTCCACAGAGAATACGATTTATGACACTGTATACGCCTAAGTGGTTTTTTTTTTGGAAAATCGTCGTTAACAAAGCGAAGAAGATTTAATTTTGACATTTTGTTTTGTTTTCTTTTCCAGCGGAATAGTTCGAATAAACGTATACACGACCCGTGGACGCATTAAGACTTGTAACGTCATAACACCATATTATATAGTTGCAAGGATTCGCATGTTTTTCTTCTGTATTCTTTCCGTTTATATCTTTGCGGACCAAGCTACAAACGAATTCCTTACAAGAAGGAGAGCTTGGAAACTACATTTAACCAATTCGATTCCGTCCGTTCTCAATTAATTTTAAACCCAACTATAACAATATTGTAGAATTCTCTATTATATATATATATATTTATAATCCGATTATCGATTATTTGAATCAGAATTTAAAAGTATGGATGCAAAAACTATTTCTCAAAACGAGTATTGAAATTCTGCCATTGATAATTCAAGTAATATATCCGTTGATTTTTCTCCGAATGAAACAAGGTGCTTGATGTTAATATTAATATTACATATTGGCCATTTTGCCGGTACCAATAACCAGGCCCGTAGCCACGAATTTTTTTCGGGGGGGAGCTTAAAAGTCAAAAAGTAAATAAAGTATCTCGTAAACTTTAAGCAATTTAATTATTGCATTCGTTGCATGAAAAATAATGGCCGTAAATGATATTATAAAGAGGTCACTTACATCATTTGGTTTTATAATAATTTATAAAATCAATGCTTACATATATAATGTATATAAATCAGCCAAAATACAATTCTGGAGTCAAATGAATCTTTGAAATTCAAAGTATGAAAAAAAAAGTGGAAATCATGTATTCATGTATTCGTGTATAAATGTATAATTATTCCAAATTATGCCTGTTTTTCGAACATTACATGCAAATTACAGTGGTCAATCTCTCAAGGTTTCTCTACAATTATATGACAGCGGCAGCACATTGAAAATGTTTTTTATTAAATAAGCATATAATTAAAGAATGATTGAAGCTTGCTGAAAATCGAAAATTCACATTCATTATAATGGAAATGTATTTAAAAAGAGTTTAACATAGAAAGCACAAGTTTGCTGGAATTTTTAAAAAAATTTGGGAGGGGGTGAAGGTTTTAGCCCCTTAAGCCCTCCCTCTGGCTACGTGTATGTCAATAGAGTTATTTGCAAAATGATTTTTTACAACATTACGAAGGTTTTACTTGAAAAAAAGTATACAGGTGAAACTCGACTAACAAGTTTAGATCGCTCATGTCAGACAACTCATCGAAGAGAATGTCATCTAAAAAAATTGATATGAATCAATTTTCAATAAATATTGCGGACCCACATCGAAAATTAAATTGTATTCCTAAATAGTTATATTTAAGTATTGCATAATATTGTATAAATATTAAACCTAAATAATTAGATTTTCAGAAGAAATTTATGAACTTTAAGAAGTAGATAATATAATTAAAATAAAATTAATTTATAATATATTAATTAGATTTTTTTATAATACTGTGTGATTTTTTAAAGTCTAACTCCCCGAAATGAAATCCTGTATACATAATTGCAGCAGAGAGAACGATGTTATGCAAATCCATGTGGCCGTGGCACACACTGTGCACACAGTCTCGGGAACGTATTAGTGATTATAATCATTTGTCGCCAATGTTCACGTAATATACCTACTTATCACAAGCTCGCATCGAGAATGGAATAAAATACAGAATATTTCGTCAACGGTTTCGCGTTTTTTCTTAGTAGGATATAATCTTACGAATGATTATTGAATCTGCATTGTGTCATAGTGAAGCCATCGCCGTGTACTGCACGTAGTAGAGTGACGTGTATAATATAATAATAATTGACGTATGAAATCGTTTTGAACAGTTACAAACATCGGGGCAATGAAATTGATACGCGCAAATATTTTATTACGTTTTCGTTTATTCGCAAAAAAGTTTCCCCGACCCGTCGTTATGTTATCTGATTTAAAAATGGAAAACATTATTTAGATTTAAATTACACTGGTTCGGTGCGTAAAAAGTAGAACATTTTTTTTTTTACTAAAACGACAAAAAAATAAATCAAACGAACACCGAACAAAACTACAAAAGTCAACAACGGCATAAAATCAGAAAACATATTATATTCATTCACAACCATACGTTTGTCGATGATAATATATTATTACCGGTATGGTTATACGTAGATAACTTTTTTGGAACAACTCGATAATTGCCATTTTCAGGTTTAGAGGAATATTGCGAAACACAGTGGAACATCTATTTACACCGGCAGAACGGTGTTGGCGTGTTGAAAAGTTTTTATTTAAATAGATAAATGTTTTGTACTGTATATTATAATTTTAGATTCTGAGCGGAGCGAGGAATGTAATGTGGTTTTACATATAATTATACATGTAATGATGTGTTTTTTATATGTTTGTACTGAAAAAAATCTACCAAAAGTGTTTCGATCTTGACAGTCATAATTGGTTTTCGGTAGCAAATTTCACCTAGCTGGTAATTCAGAGAGGTCACTTTTCGATTTTCTTAAAAAAGCCTAAAACAATTCTTTTAATTACCGAAAAATTGCATAAGAACACGATTTGGCCGAAATCGATTATCGTTATTTCTTCGTAATTTTGAAACTAATATTTATAAAGACTTGAAATATTCATAGAATATTATATAAGGGAAAACATTTTTTTAAACATTTCTTTCAATTTTGGGCTACTTATAGCAATTATAAGAAATTATACATTTTAATGTATTTAATTCATAAAAGAAATAATTTTTGCTCTAAAGGCTAAAAAGTTTAATACAAAGTCAGAGGTGCGTTACTTCAACTATATTCAAAAAAAAATCTTGAAAATTACAATTTTATCTTACAAAAATGTAGTAAAACGTAATATAATTCAGTTTAAAAAGAAAAAAAAAACAAATACATTACGTTCGAATTCGCGTCTGTTTTTTTCTCTTACATTTGCGTGTAATATTAAAAAGTAATTATTAAGGGGGACGATAGAAAGAGAGAGAGTGGTAAATAAAATAAAATATTATCGCGTGATATACATTGTACGTCATAATTTTATGTCTAAATCGCGAATGTGTATAAAGAGTCGACTTACGACCCATTAACGGCAGCCGAGACGTATTTCGGTTCTTCTGTTTGAAGTGACACGAATATTTTTCCCCCTTCCCCCGTGTCGTTCATCAAAAGAGAATAAAAAAACACTCTAAAAAAAAAAAAAACTAAAACTAAATAATAAACGTTAGAGAAAAAAACCATCTCGCTAATAATTTTAACGGTGGCAATGTAGTTTATAAAAATAAACGTTATAATATTATACAGTGGTGACAGGCGGGCATAAATTTTCGAGACTTCCATCGAATCCATAATCCCATAATCCCATTGAATTTATTTAAAGTAACGAAATTAAAGTTGTATCGGTTGGTTTTTGTTCGGAAATAAGTTTTGTTCAGTAAGGCGTACTGTGGCACAAACCTACATGTCTCTTATTTATAAAATAAACAAATAATGAAAATATATAATTTAAATTTTGAAAATAAAACGTATATTTCGTTAAGATTAAACGAATACATAAATTATATTATATACAATATAATATATGTATATAATTGAAGCCGTTTAAACCGAATCGACAGAAGTATTAGTGTGATTAAAAGAAAATACTGTTTCCAACCGATGGAAAGTGCGAATGGTGCGATGCAGTAAACGCGGAGGGGAGTATACGGATGGAGAAGGACGTTAAATTATTATTGAAAACTGTTGATAAAAAGTTTTTAAATCGAAAGTCTCGTTATTTAATAGCCACGCCTCGTGTATGAAAATACTCACGTTTTCAATTTTTTGATGTCACGATGTCATTGCAGATTCTGTCCAGGCTAAACAATTAGTTGTACAATATTCGGTATGCGATAATATGATACGGTTAATCGCAACCGAGTGAGTCTGTTATTGTACCACTGTAAAAATCGACCTGCAATACGTGTGTGTGTGTGTGTCCAGACACAGACCAATGTTTATACCGACATTTATTGTAATTATTTTATTATTAATATTGTTAGGTTTATCCTTCGAAACGAACCGTGTGTTTTTTTTTTAAACTGCTGTTAAAATTTGTTAAATCGAATTAATTTTTATCGACTCTTATTGTGTTTGACTACACGGAAGTCGCATACCATACCAGGGGGTCCGTGGAGCTAACCCAAACCCAACCCAATCCAAATATAGGCTGCTGTTAATAAACGTTATTTTGTGTTTGAAAGCACTTTCTATAATCTATACCAGTGGTTTTCAACCGGTGTGCCGCGATAAATCTATTAATAGTTTTATAATTTTTATTTACCAGTATTATTATCGATACTCGGTGAAAACTGATAACTAACAAACATAAAGACAGGCTAATCGCTCATCATTAATCGTAGATACGTATAATACCATAACAGTATTTAATATTAGTTTGCCCATCGCAGCTTGGGAAATAATCTTCAAAGAAGAAAATGATTTATGTCATTTTTGGTTTCTTGCCCGGTCGGAATTCACAGATTTAGCAAACAAAGCCCTCAAACAATTTGTGCCTTTTTGTACGACTTATTTGTGTGAACAGACATTTTCAGAAAACTTTGTAACGTAAAAAGTGTCAAGAGAAATCGACTGAAGAACGTTGAACCAGCATTGAGGTTGAACATTTCAACAATTGTTCCCAAAACGTCGGACATTATAAAGTTGAAGAAACAAATGCATTCTTCCCACTGATAGTGTTTATATGTTTGTCAAGATGTTTTATGTTAATAAAAATATTTGAGTACATTAACGATTTTTTAATTTCAAGTCCTGATACGAAAACAAATCAAAACAAATATTTTTTATCTCTGGTGTTTCATCAAATTCAAAATTAAATTAAAAATAAAAAACAGAAAATTATATATTTACACATAACGATATGGGCAAAACTAAAAATAATTAGCATAATGCGTTGGGTTGAGTTCCATGCGTAAATTTTTTTTGAAGACCTTTTTTTTTTTTGCTTGTTTTCCGAAAAATAAAATAATGATGAGCAAAAAAAAAAATTTTCGCCTGGAACCCAACCCAACCGAACCGGGGGTCCTCGAAGACTGTAGGTCTTTAGGTAGGGGTACGTGATTCATTTGACTTTGAGAACCTCTGCAGTAGACAACGCCGACAAATACTGAAACGCAACACTATTCGGAACCGATAAAGTCGTTCGATTTTTAAACACGTGTATGCAAAAATAAGAACATGGATATGTCGAGAATAACACGCGTGATAAGAATTCGTAAAAAGAATCCGTTTCCTGTTGAACAATAATATTATTTAAGTACGTAAAATTTCATCAAAAAAAAAATTTTGAAGTCGAGTATATTTTTAACGGTAACGCGTGCCTTTGTTTTGTTTATAAAACGTGATTTACGCTTTGTAATTTGTATAATGCGAGAGGAAAGAGTAACTTGCGAACGCGCTGGATCTGTTGAAAAGTGTATTTTTGTATGTGGTTAATTTTTTTGGTTCGAAAAAAGAAAGAAAAAGTTTCAACTTGACCGATGTGTTTAACTGATTTCGAGGAAAAAAACTTTGCTTTACACGATTTTAGCGAGTCAAAAAAAAAATCATTAACTCGCCCAAGCAGTGCAGGCGATAACGTACCCGCTATACAAACATTAAACCTGGGTATATCGTGTGTTCTGATCTGGACACTTGACATATTACACGGGGCGACTGGATACCGTCGTAACGATATTAAAGTAATGACAAAGCGCGCTTACACTCTCTGCGGGTGTACCGCCACAGCCGACGCCTTCTGTGCAGATTGGATTGCACCGGGACGGTACTACGCGCGAACTTATTATAGTCGAACGTACACCGACTCGGCGGGGTCTCGAGGGCCAGCAAAAATATTGTGCTTTATCGGTCGAGAGAATTTCAGCGAAATTCTGCTGCTGCGCGAGTGGCCCAAACGATTTTCGCGTTCGAAACGAATAAAGAAATTCTTTTGAAAAAGTAAAAACTGGCGATAAATTGCCAACCAACGAATAGTAATGATCGAAATAAATAAATCGACTTGTGACGATTGAAACGGCGTAAAGATTCGAAACCGTATTCGTAACGCGCGCGGAGTGTATTTCATTTGTACATTTTGACTCGTCTGTGAAGGATTTGATCAAATATCTCGGTGGTAAATTAATAACGCGACATATTGCGCAAAGATGGATAAAAGACGTTTTTAAAATACGCAATGACGATGTGGGAAAACGACCGAAAAAACAGTAAAAAAAAGATAAAGAGACGCTGTTGTGGACGTCGCTTTACTGCGAAACACTCGGATAAAGATTTTAGAGTTTTATTATTAATACTATAAATTTGATAAATCATTGCATTCGATACAAACGATTCTGCAGATCGCAGCTTCGGTGTAATATTGTGTATAATATATAATGATATGGTGTGTACAGAATAGGTACATAATTAACGATTAACCTTATGGTACATCATCATCATCGTCATCATCATACACAGTTTAACGGTCCATTCAGGATCTGTGCTGCCACTAGAAAGCCTTTCCATTTTTCTCTGTCCAAAGTCCAGTCTAACGTTGCACTCTCATCTAGCAATCTCATATTCCTTCCTACGGTGTCTTTCCATCTTGTTCTCGGTCTTCCCAGTGGGCGTTTTTTTCATTTATTTTTCCTGTCAAAGCATTCTTTTTAGTACATCCCCATCGGTTCTCCACACACGTCCCAGCCACTCTAGACGTTTACATCTTATGTAGGTTATTTTGTTGGGTTTTCTGTATAGACCATATATGTATATATATTCATTGTGTCTTTTTTCGCACATTCCTAGTTCGCCATTTACACCGGTCCATATATGTTTATGTACATCATTTTAATAAAATACAATTATACCTAACATTAAATTATTATTTTTATAATATCTCTTTATATTATAATATACTGTTTATCAATTTTACGTTTTTCGTTTCTTCCACGACTTTTTTTTTAACGTTTTGTCCGGTAATTTTTTTAACTCGCCCGCGATCGTGCGGCTTTTCCTCCCGGTTAGTGTCCCGCGGGTCTGCGCGAACGTTTCCGCAATCTTTTCGATTTTTCCGCGTCCCGTTTTCCCGATTCGATCGGATAAAGTCTCGGACGTCGGGCTATGGAAGAAAAAATCGCGTCCGTCGCCTCTATGGTTTTTCGTTTCGAGCTCTTTTTTCCGAATATACTGATTATCAATTTTACGTTTTTCGTTTCTTCCACGACTTTTTTTTTAACGTTTTGTCCGGTAATTTTTTTAACTCGCCCGCGATCGTACGGCTTTCCCTCCCGGTTAGTGTCCCGCGGATCTTCGCAAACGTTTCTGTTATCTTTTCGATTTTTCCGCGTCCCGTTTTCCCGATTCGATCGGATAAAGTCTCGGACGTCGGGCTATGGAAGAAAAAATCGCATCCGTCGCCTCTGTGGTTTTTCGTTTCGCGCTATTTTTGCGACGAGTAGTGAGCGTCGAGCGATAACAACGGCGTTTAAATACTTTGAATAATTATGAAGAACATCCAACCGTCGTTGTGGCTCGATCGGTTAGACGTTATGTAGTTAGGTAGATATTTACTATCAAACCGTTCGCCGTATTGCGACGATGTCGTCCTGACTTTTTTCCATTATTTTTTTTTTATATATTATAGTTATTTTTTCAAACGCGGTGATATACTTGTACCATATATTATGTATTTTTATATGTCGTTGTTCACACACATGTTGTATATGTGTGTGTGTGTGTGTGTGTGTGTGTGTGTTTGTGTAATAATTATTTACAACGCTGGAAATTACAATTTTTTTTGATTTACATATACTTTAAATTATATATTATGATGTATGAATACTTATTTAGCATGTACCTTTATATTGTTGTTATTGTGTTATATTAAAAAATTATGTTAAAAGATAATTGCAACGTGTTATAGTATGTGCTTCCTTTTTGACTCATACTGATTTATGTAACTCATTATATACATACTTATATTAAAACTTTTGATATATTAAAAAGTTTTTTTGTATATAAAACTATATATCTGTTGTTTGTTCCTAATGCAACTGATAATTGGATTTGTACACGCAAGAATTGTGAATGATGTTCAATATTTGTTGCAAGACGAATAATAACTGACACACAACATTTGAAAAAATTTAAATTACATTACAAATGTGTTAGCACTCATATAACTTATAATTTTATTTAAAAAACAAAACTTGACATGAGAGATAACTTTTAGCATTTAGGAAACAAAAACTCCAAAAAACTGTAAAAAAAAAAAAAAAAATGTGAAATTTAAAGCACTAATTATATAACATATTTATGAAATAAATAATTGAAATTTTCTTCATAATACCTATAATGCTATAAGCAAAGGTTGCCATTTAAGAAAACCAAAAACTAAAAAAATCACTCGGATAACGTAGTACAAAATTAATTTCTAATTGCAGATTTATCGATCTCATCATTTTAATTATCATGTGTGCCAAAGTAAACAACGGAAGAAATTTACAGACAACCAGCGACCATAATCGGAGCACTAGACAGCGGACGCTTTTAAGTCCGCCGAAGGCGCATAGTAATTCCGCTACCGTTATCCCACTTCATAAACCTGCTTTCCAGAAATAATTCACACTCAAAAAGGATTCTGCGGCGAAAGGACTACACACTTAAAAATAGACTGCACACTTCTAGCGACTTGTGATTGACGATCCGGAGCATAACCCACTCTTAATTGTATTTCCTGGCGTAAGTGGACGACTTAGGAAACCTACTACTAGACGCCCGCTATTAAGGGACCGAGGGACTGACTTCGGAAGATCCTACGGCCTAGACGACCGCCGCTTTAGGAGACTGCACATCTACAACGACCTGATTTACAGCGACTGGCACCAAAACGAGATCCACAGCAAAACCGAAGCACACTTTCAGCCACTTTTGCGCGACAATGCGGAGCATCTAATTATATAATAATTTCTTAAAAAAAAATGTTGTTCGTTATCGTCTAAAGTTACATGTTTAGTGAATATTTCAAGATTCTATAACCATCGGTTTCAAAATTACGGAGAAATAAAAACGATCAATTTCATCGTTTTTATGTAATTTTTCAATATTTTGTTTTTTCTAAAGCTCCTTTGTTTCGCTTACATACACAATATTTGAAGATTGTATCTTATTACAAACGCACGTTATAAATATATTTTCAACGAAATAATTGGCTAATTAATTGTACACAATATTGTATTTTACACACTCGTCGTGTGATACAGCGAATGTCGTATAGCATATTTTTTTCGGTTATTATCGCGTATATATAAATAAATAATTCACGCATTCAGTGGCGTGCTTTCAATTTCTCTTTGCGGCGAGGGGCTTGAAATAAAATAAAAACTTTGTCCTCGCTAGAAACTGTTTAATAAAATATTTCGAATTCTTATACATTTTTTTTATTTTAATAAATTAAATAATTTTGTATGTACAGTATGTCAAATAGCAATAAATTACTCGTCACGTAATAGAACTTGGTCATTTTCATATTGTTACCAGAATTATTTAGAAAACAATTTTATTTAAGAAAAACGATAATTTAAACTAATTCAATACTACTGATGTAAAAGTCCTCAAAAAAGTATTTTCAATTCCTTGCAGGTCTTTCGCTATTTACTATTCTGTTAGATCGATAAAAATATTCGTTATAACCATTTTCTTTAAAAAAAAAGCCGAACACCTTTCCCCCGTAAACTGAGGGCATTTATATTTGTTGTGAATATTTCGGCATCAATTATGTTTTCTCATAAAACATATATAAAAAAAATATATATATATAGTATAAAATTCAATTAATTTGTAAGCAATTTGTATACGGTTAAATTGGAATTATTATTTGATCTAAAATAAAAACCAAATTACAGAATATTACAAACAATATAGTAAACACATTATAATCTTAAAAAAAAAAAACAATTTTTATTTTTTCCATTTAATAAGCTGCATCACCTCAATAAAATGTCATATTAAATATATAATATAATATAAATTAACTGTAGATTTCAATTTATTTTTTAAAATAAATTTAAGTTCATTCTTTGAAAAGTATAAAATAGCGTATTTATTGTTGCGCATTTGATAGATTTTCGGAGTATTCAAAAGAAAAAAAAAACTCGTTTCCAATTATTAATAACCTCGTAAAATATGTTCACTTATTTTTGTATCAGTTTGATCAAATGGTTTCCTATTGAACTCGCGAGCGCGTTTAAATTAATATTTTAGATTTTAAAAAGCACTCACGGTAATCATCAGAAAAATAACGGCATTTCGGAAATGAATTGGAGTTTTATTCAAATAAAAAGTTCATTAAAAAGTATAAATATTGATTTAAATTATATACATATATAAGTTATTTAAACGTTTTATCGCATATCGTGCAAAATAAATACGCATCGATTTCGACATTGGTTTTGGTATGAAGGAAAACAATATTTTGCTCGGGTAAAAATTTTATGAACCCGGCTTGTTAATCAATTTTTATTTACCGAATAAAGCGAGTGATTCGACGGTTGAGAGAAAATAGATCATTGTCGGGTTTTCAATGTCCAGTTAACTATATACGCATAATTCGACGAATAAATCATGGAAAGCGGTAATTTTTTCACCGAATAAAGATGTATTTGTCGAATAAATTTTTTAATTAAATGTAATAAATTAATTGGAAAAATACATTTTAAAATTATTATTAATACCTACACAATGCGTTAAAAATAATTTCTTACGATTATCCGAGGTCGTTAAAAAAAATATCTGATTTCAATATTGTCATTTTCCATCAGAATCACTTTGTCGAAGAATTCATTAGGCACGGTAATAAAAATAGAAAAAAAATTGCGACTTGGGATTTTCAAACATTTTTTATTATACAGTTTGAGTAACATTATTTTATGTTTCATAAAATTTTCAGTCCATAAAACTAAAAATTATCCCTTTTATTACTCAAATAGTTCAACATTTAATAATAATTACTATAAATAAATAGACCAAAATGTAAAAAAGTCTTTTGAAAATCTTTTTGCGAATGTATAGTGCAATGTTATATGTTTGATACGAAGATACGAAGACTGTAGAAACATTTGTTTTCGAAACTCGAGGGTGGATACAATAAAAAAAATTTTTTTTGACGAAATTGCATTTTTTGACAGTTTTTTCGGTCGCGTTTAAAAACAGTCGTAAAAAAAAATTGAAAAAACAGAACTACTTCAGTACAATTTGCTAAATGGGCGTTGTGTTTACGTGTATCGGATCAAGTCGAACAATTGTACGTAGAAGAAAAAAAACGCATCGTTGTACGAAACAATATTTTCCTCGTTTCGTTGAGAATCTAAAAAAAAAAAATACAAACGCTAAAACGTATTGCTGATGACGAGACAAACTAACGGTTAGAAAAGTCTCTTAAGTTTATAGGACTGCCGGACACGTTGCTATTCGGTCGGCTGATTTTCGACGATTTCTTCGTGCGCTCGTACTTCGTTATATTAGGCCTACAGCCCACTAGGCAGCCACTTCAGCATATGGCACAGCTTATTGGTGACCGCTCACCAGGCAGCCAAGAATTTCTGGCTGCGGCAGCCATTAGAACGTGCACGATTGCACGGCAGCCAACCGGCTTGACGGTTGATTAAACGATTGACGATTCGACAACGGTCGACTGGCTGCTTATAACTGGCTGCTCAATATTTTGGCTGCCTAGTGGGCTATAGGCATAGGCGGAAATGGGGGGCTTAGGGGGGCTAAGCCCCTCAAATATTTTATAATTTGTATGTATTTGACTGATTATGACTGATGTTAAAAATGTTAGCCCCCCCAGAAAATTTAATAGATTTTCGCCTATGGCTACAGGCCTTATATAGGTAAGGATAAACATGAAAACGATATGGTATTTATACTTGGATGTTGTTCCCAAATGATTTTCCCGAATATTGTAATACAATATTGCGTATACGTTATAATACACGGCAAACGATCATCTCGTGAATTATAGTGATTTCACAGTCGCGTAACAGTAAAATCGTTCAGCCGCGCCCGAGGGTCGGCGTCGTTCCGTCCGTGTAATAATATTATACCGATCTCCTCATTAAGACTTCGTTGTTGTTTGTTTACCTTGGCCATGGATCGCGTTTCGTATGCGCCCGACGCGCGGCGGATCAACGCGATTCATCAGCAACGCCACAGTTTGCCAATCATATTGTGTAATGATAACAATAATAATAATAATAATAATAATAATAATAATAATAATAATAATAATAATAATAATAATAATAATAATAATAATAATAATAATAATAATAATAATTACTATTATTATTAGTATTCTTATTCTTAAAAAAAAATATATATATATATATAATATATAATACGCGGTATTATCAATGCGCCTACATGTAGAGACAGGGGCGCATTAGGTTCAATATTTAGGGATGGGAGGGGGGCAAATATAATTTGCCGCCCATAAATTTACAGTACAGATTAAAATTCCAACAGACGAAATCATAATTCCAAATGTCCATGACCGGTGTGCCGCCCCCTAAAAATTGCCGCCCGGGGCAAATAAATGCACCTTTGCCCCCCTTAATGCGCCCCTGTGTAGAGGGGCTATAAAGTATCTGAAAATATTATACCCGACAATAGGTTATCTGAAAATATTTTGTCCGAACCATAATTAAGCCGAAAAATATTTTGTCCGAACAATAGTTAGGTCGAAATATATATATATATATATACACCGAAAGCATTACTGTAGAAAATATTTTTTCCGAAAAATATATCATGAGAAAATATTTTTTCCTAGACGTATTTTAGTAGAAAAATATTTCATCCGAAAATTTATGAACATAAGTGTGACAAACTGTTCAGATAGCGTCGATAAGAATGGATAACTACTATTTGCACCACAAAACTGTTGTTTCAAAATATACATGGTCCAAAAGCTCTTTATCCGAATTTTACTTTTTGTTCCAAAAACCCCTTCATTCAAAACAGTGGCGTCATAAATAATGTTACCCGCCACCGCATTATTGTCGTACACTGATGTGCCATCGTTCAATTCGTACGCGCCCATAATTCCATCCCGAATGCAGCAGTTACGTTTTTACGCGGTTTGATAGAAAAAAAATACAGTTACTAGGGACGGATAAAATATTGTTTTAGGTGCAATGAAAGAATAATAAATTCAATACGATACGGACTGTTGAAGCCATATCGTAAAACCTAAAAAAAAAACCTATAAAAAACTTAGACTTACTGAGACGTTTGAGAACTGTTGAGAAAATGAAAACGTTAATTTATTTATAATTTACATTATTATTTATACGGCGACTGTTAATTTTAATAATTCTATAGGAACTCTACGCGACACTGAGAATAATTAAGAAAAGTTACAGGTGTCCACTTTATGAAGGAGTGAATACTGTTGAATCAGATAAAATTTAATTTAAAAACCGACAAACTTTCCGTTTTAAAAAAGTTTTGTATTTTATCAACAGCAGCCTGCTGTAATCATTACACTGTATAATTAGTTACGTGTAAAAAGGTCCGATTTCAAATTAATTGCTTTTATATATTTACCGTTTTTGTTTTATACACAAGGAAATACGATTGCGAATGAAAAGACGGTATCGAATTAAAAATTAATTCGTCTGGACGTTCTATTACGATTGCTTTTATATTTAAATCGTTTATAGGAATAATATAAACGCAACGAGTTAGTGACATTTCGATACAGTTTGGATGCAAACAAACGTAGGTACCTACGGAATATGTGATAAATTATTTTTCAACACATTTTATTGATATGTCGTGAGAATTTTGAGATATCGAAAACGTTCAGTTATTCATATAGGTATATTATATAGTTACCAGTAGAGTCGAGGGTTTTTTAAAAACATGACAATTTATAAATGGAAATTTCAGATTAACGTTTTCACAGCAATATCAGCATTTTTTAATGGAAACGGAATATTCGTTTTATATTTTGATATTTACGAAAATAAATATAAAAAATATGTTTTTACGTGGCAGATTTAATTAATATTAAAGTGTTTTAAAACACGAGACGTTTTGTTACTATTCTCGCAGTAGGGACGACCTTTAATTATGGTATACTCATAACAAATACCTTAGTATAATGTAGAGAATGCGTATTGTCTAAGGAGTGCTTGGTCGTCGGGATGACAACCAATTCACAATGATCTCCCCGTAGAATTATAAGGAATCGTCATATCGATTCTATTGCAATATTCGGAAAATTCAATTTAAAATTCGAATTGTAATCAATTTTTAAAGTAAGTTATTTATTTTTTTGTTTATGGTCGTATTATTGTTTTCTTTTGCGCGACATTTATTTGGGAAACACGCTTGTTTAACGCGTAGTCAAATTAGGCGTATTTTATTTCGATTTGCGTCACTTTCACTCGTCGTGTTGAAATCGCGTTCAACTAAATTAATTTCCACTTCGCACAACATATATATATCTACGCGAATGGAAATTTAAACAAGCAGCTGATAATATTGCAGTTTATTCGAACCCATACACACGATGTAACAGCAAGAGTAACAGAGGGCTTAATTATGTACAGTCGATGGCAGCTTATGGTTGATGATAATTCGGGACATTTAATTTAAAGTAACAATAAATGCAAATTGGGATCGTTCGACAGAAATAAAATGTAGAATCGAAAGGGGGCCAGAGAAGAGTTTTGTGAAATGTTGAAAGTGTGTTCAAGAGCTATTATTATCGTTCCTTAAATATCAAAAATTAAACTTTTAAGACGTTCTTTGTACTGTTTTATAGAGTTGAAGCTTAGACTCGGTTACAGAGACGAATTACGAGCGTTTAATGGAAACATTAGCAATCAAAGTATTCTGGAAAAAATGGGAAGAGAGGAAAACTATTGACAAATTCGGAAATTAGAATACACGGGACATATCGTGAGGCATAATCACACGTCAAAACTCTAACTAATATGACAGGGAAAGATGGAGGAGATAAATGGTACCATCAATAGTAGAAGAATAAAAATTGTTGGTTATTATGTCGATTGGTTTATTTTCAGTGTCAATCGACAGAAACGGAATTGTAAATACGCGATACGAAACGATTTGGAAACAGAAGAACTAATGTACGAGATTCCATAGATATCAAACTATTATATTTAACAAGTAACTTCGTTTAAAACTTTGAAGATATAATTTGATCACAGTGACATGATTCATTAAAGAGGTTTTTTTTGGGTGGGGCATTTTCTATGGCTGCCATTAGAGAAATTAGCACAAAAAACATATTAAAAACCATAAAATTTTTCCTAATTTTTTTACGATTATAAAAACGATCGACGATTTAAAGTGAACATAAAGTAAATATTATAAATATATTCAGATATAATATAATTTTAGCGCCTTAGGTAGAATTTTGAAAAAACAAAATGGTTTACTTATTTTTAAATTAAAACTCTCGCAGCTGCTAAGCATACGACGCTTTCGTACGAGACACTTAATCCTAACACTAAAATATTTTCGTTTAAAAATATTTGAAACTTTGAAAATTACATAAATAATCTTATGTGGTAATATATACTTCAGTCAGAATATAGTTTTTTGATGTATAATTTGTTTAAATAATAAACTGACCATTATGAACCATAATATTACATATACGCGTATCCTTAACCGAACCCTTTTCCCCGTTTTATTTTAATGGTTTCATCACAAAAACCTTTTTTTACTGCTTTTTCTTTATATAAAAATTATAATGCGTATACAATGGACACACCGAAATGGTTTTACGAGTTAGGTATTCAAAGAATTTATTGTTCAAAAATATAACAAACGCGTTCAGCAGTTCAATATGGCTTTTCTCACAATTTTGATTTAATGACATCGTTACTGAGAAAATAATAATAATAAAAATAATACATTTTATTGGAGTCCTAAATTAAAAATTGGTTTAAAAAAATAACAGCTTTAAAAAAATTTAATTTAAATTTAAATTATTACGGCGTCGGGTATAGATTTTAAAAGTTAATTCAAGTGAACAGATTAGAGTTTTTCATACAAAATATTCGTAAAATACAAACAAGATCAATCGACAATTAATAATACTATAAAAACTAAATGACAAAATATATGCATCATCAAACGCAACGAGATTCACTGGTTTGAATAATATAGTACACATCTATAAAAAAAAACGTATTTTCAGTATAATCACGTGAAGCATAACGACGAGAAGAAAAAAAATCAAAAATGATCGCTAAACGAGTATAATTTATATAAATCAGAATAATTGTGAAAAAAAAAACAGTGATGTCTACGTAATTAAATTTGTTTTGCTTTCACCGTAATACATGGATAATTCAGTGTTATACATAATATATTAATTTGTTATCGTAGGATTAAAAAGGAAAATCACTTATAAGTTATAAGACAGTTTTCGCAATAAGTATTGTTTTTCGAACATTTGTCAAATGAATTTTTTAACCTTAACGTTTTTAATTTTGTTAATTTTTTACAAAGTAGTGTAATATATACTATACTGAACAAAGTTTTTCAATAATTTTTATTAATTTTGTTTTTCTAATAAAATTTGGAGAAACACACCCCTATACAAATAAAAGTGCCGTTAGTGAATTTTTTTCTCTATATACATTTTTCCACTTATACGTTTATGAGGCGTAATCAGGGAGTATGCGGCGACGTGAGAAACGCATGCCTGGCCAAAAAGTTAATAAAGGTAAAATTACGTGTTATTTATTATGAATAAAACTACTGTAGTTTAGAAGGGCCTCGCAATAATATTCTGCCCCGGGTCTCGCAAATTCTAAGAGCGGCCCTGAAACCACATAACATGATATTATAATATAGAGTGCACATTTATATTAAATTTACAACTAATAAGTAAGAATAGAAATTTATTAGTATAATAACTTTACAACGAAGCGTTTATGTTTTCGAATACTTCGACGGTGTTTTGATAAGTTCACGCGAAATTTAATCCAGACCGAGTTCACATTGCCGCACGCAGTAATGAAAAGAGAAATTGCTTCGACGAATACCATGAAATGGACACTGAACGATTTGTTAACTCTGACGTAATTCAGTCGTTTTTTTTTTTACTTTATTGACGAGAATCGGTATACGATTTTTTTTTAATAAACGGTACTTTTTAACAAAACAATAAAACAATTTAGTTTATAATAGAATTTATTAGTATATAATATGTGTATGTAGTTTCTATATGAGTCGCAGTAAAAAAAAAAAGGCAGACAGGGTGAAATAAACGTTTTGAAAAAAAGAAATAGAACTCTTAATGAACGCCTTTAAATCGCTTTTGACGTTTTCAAAGTTTTTTCTAATGTCAGGACTGTTTGGGTTAAAATAGGAGCTAGTCCATACGAAAATATGTTAGCGGCTCGTTAAAAAAATACCCGTAAACGGATATACACGACGTATAAGCATTTTGGCGTTTTTCGAATAAATTATCTTCGAATAGTTTTTGTCTTTCACTTTGTCGTGGACGATTTTTGAATGTCTCGAAACAATAAAACATTGCAAAAAAATGTGTTTTTAAAAATCAGAAGAGCCGACAAATTTTCGATTGTGCCTAGGTCAACATTTTTATCCGCACCGGCCTCGTTAGGGAAAAAAAATTTATTTTAGCATTAAACCTAACATAATATTATATCAACGCACGTTACGTGACGTTTGTACGTTTGTACGCGACAATACTGCAGTCTTATATTCCGATCGGAGCGAGGAATTTATTGGTTCTACAATGATGCAAAAATTTTACTAGAAACAGTGCTTTGATATTTACAGTCATAGTTTGTTTCCGGTAGCGAATCGCATCTATAGTTGATCGTTCAGAGAGTTAAATTTTCGATTTTCTTTAAACCATTTCGTCGAAATCGGTCATCGTTATTTCTTCGTCATTTCGAAACTATAGTGGTTATAGAAAATCGAAATATTCACCTTGTTTATAGCTTTATATTATGTTAAGGAGAAAACAATTTTTTTTTTTAAATTTTGGGCTATTTATAGCAATTGCAGATATTAATTTTTAGATTTTTTAAAAAATAATCTTGTAAAATTTTTAGCTACCCAAGTTTATTGTAAAATATTATATTAATCGCGAATTACGTATTCCATACACACAACATTATTATGTATTGACAATAATAAATTATATTACACGGCCGAAGCTCCCGCTCATAATCATTTTACCGTGAATACAATGATTCATAATTTAATTAATTAGCCGATTCGCCTCCAAAACGTACAGTAATAACAAAACTCTAAAAAATCTTTATCCGAGTAATTCACTTAAGCGACATCCACAACAACGCCCAGAGGCTATTCGCTACCTTATTTTTTTCGTAATTTGTTTTCATGCATTATTCCGATACGTAGTGCGTGTTTTTCGTCACGAATTGATCTAGTAAAGGGTTTGGGGGTGGTGGGGGTGGTGGGAAAAGAAAAGAAAAGAAAATCGAGGAAAAGGAAATGAAATAAACGGAAAGAATAGAGAGAGAAAAGAATCGCGTTCGATTCGACAAACATCCGCTTGATGTCGAATCCATTACACGAGTATTCGTGCTCGGGTTTACTTATCAACGTCCCTTGTGTCCACATACCCTCCAGGACTTGCCAACGTCTAATGTGTGTGTGTGTGTGTGTATACAGAGAAGGACTCTAGAAGTTTCTGCGGATGCGAGCGGTAATTTCGTCTGGTCGCCGGACGCCATATCATTTTCGGCAGGAAGTGATTTGATTCTTTTTGAAAGCAAGAAGCGCGGGATTTCAGAGACAGGAATGACAGCGAATACGGCAGCGCGCGTAGCACAAAGAAAAAAAAAAGAAAAAAAATTAAAAATTTCGAACGGACTCGACCTAGGATGGGAATGTTTAATTTTAATGCGTTCATACACTTTCTGGTAGTGATTTACATCACTAAGGAGCAATATAACACTTCGCAGAAAAAAACTCGTTTAAAAAACGAACGTTACGATAAACTGGAAAAAATGTATATATTTATTATTATATAAATAATATAAAGGCTACACCTTTACTTATGTTGGTATCCGGCAGTGTTCGGAAAGTTCACTTAAATTTTGAATTCGTTAGCGTTCAATGCGTAAAAAAGGAACACGTTCACGTTCACGTACATATTTTTTTTAAATAGAGCGTGACGTTCTTAAGAAAAGAAAAAATGCACGCTTTTATTTTAATTTTTTCATATTTTATGAGTTGCTTTCTGAAATTTGCATCAAATGGACTTTTAATATTGATTAATTATTTTAATATCGACTTATTGTGTACAAAACCGCGATAAACACGTTATACCATCCAAATAATAACCAGACACAAAAAAAAAAAAAACTTAAAACCACACACGGCTGAACTCGACCAGCCTTTAATATTCAAGTCAGTCTGATCAAGTACACAACCTGTTGCGAACGCTTACATCTTCTTCTTCAGGTGCCTATCCGATTCCGAATGTTGGCGACCACTCCAGCAATACTCTCCATGTCTCTATGTCTGCTTAGATTATGAAGCCATGATTTTCTTCTTCTACCATGGCCTCTTTTTCCATATATTTTCCCTTGCTGATAAATGGTTCGAAGTATTGCATACCTACTCTCATTCCTCATTATGTGACCTAAGTGTTGGAGCTTTCTTATCTTTATGGTGTTTACTAAAGCTTAGATGATAAATGATAAAAATAACGAATGTTTGAAAATTGAAATATTTGATGTGGCAAGTTTTACCGTTTTGCGTTGTGTTTACCTATAGAGAACAGTATTCGGATATAAAGATTTTCGAATTCGTCGTGAAACCGAAACTCGAATTTTCTTTCATTGCGATCGTAACGTCATACAAATATAGAATGTATACGTGTAATCAGTGGCGTGCCCAGGAATTTTCAATGGGGGGGATGTTATTAGTAAATAGTAATAATACATTTTAATGAATTGTCATGGTAATACCAAAAACTCAAATGTTTATGTTTCAAGCTCTCCAAAATCGTTTCTAGCTTATAATTGTGTACATTTGTAAATTGTTCTATAATTAAAATGAATTTAAATTATAACACACTAATACCAAGTTGTTCAATTAACATAACACCATTAAACTGAAAAAATGTATTGCATTTTTAAAAATAAACAAAAAAAATAAAATACTTAGAAACTAGATTGCTTATTCCAAACGGAAATTCAACCGCCTAGCTTTTGTACTCGTTTCATTAACGACGTCATCTAAAACAAGTAATGACTCTAAAACAGCTCTTATAACTAATAAGTTGTTTTCTGTAGGTCGGCAAAAAAGACAATGGGGGGGGGGATATAACCCCTTACCTCCCCCCTTGAGCACGCCACTGCGTGTAATACCGTCAAAATTTATTGAGGGGTTTTTTTTAAGTTTTTGGTTCTCAACAAAAATCATAAATAAATGAATACCGTTGGACGTATTTCACACTGTTATTTCGTAAATAAATTATTATTCGAGCGCAGTGCAGCATACGAAATAACTTGATTACGACGAACTATTCGTTAAACATTTTCGGTAATGCGATATACACATCGATACATCATCCGTAAATGAATATCCGCGTCGCAATCGAAAAAACAGCGTTTGACACTTTAATAAAAAAAAAAAAAACCCCCCGAAGCGTAAAAAACTAAACGAGATAAAAACAAACGAAAGGTATACATAATATTGCGTTATTTTCCCCGAGGAAAAAAAAAAATGTAGTTCACGTTTTATATTATGTATACTTTTTCGGCGTTATACGGCAAAAAAAAAACGCCGATTGTTTAAAACCTGATCATTCGTATAAGAAGCGAAGCAGCACATTAAATACGTCCATACGACGTACCTATATGAATATAATATTTTATATGTTACGGGCAACGTTGTAACGCGTTGCAGCAGTCATTCGGCGAGAGATTCCGCCCGTCTTTCACTGGCAGAGCAAGCGAGATCATTGATATTGCCCGTGCTGTATCAACGCTTGTCCGGACCAGTAAACAGTAATTTTTCTTTTTCTCGCAATATCAAATTACAATTAGAAAACGAATCGTTATTATGAGAATTAAAAGTAAACCGCACTTTTTTTCTCAAATCGTCGAATCAAAAAACACGACTGTTCGCGGTTTTTATTTCACTCATATCCGTCGCCTTATTCTCTCGAGAATTCGAAAAAAAAAAAAATGCAAAAACATGACTCGAAAACGAGTCGTAGAAACGGAATAATTTTCTTTCTCGTCGTGTTCATCGATCTTATAGATTGGCCATTCGCGTTTCGCAAGCACCGGCTAGTTACGATTTGCCACTGGAACGCGCCACGTCAATGACTACTCGTTCTACACGAACAGTTTTTCACGGACAAAACAATAAAAGGACAGGAAAACAATTCAGTCGCACCCCCCCGGAGAAATAAATTCTTTCCTTCTTTTTGTCCGTTATAAAAAAATTGATTTCCGACGAAATCGACAGGTTTTTGAGCGGTAAAACGCGTAACTGCGTCCACTGATTTGCGGCCGTCATCGGGTTTTCGCACGTTTCAGGACGCGTTACCGTAAACGTGAATCCGCTTTTTGATTCGCAATGGTTTCGCTGTTACCGTGGTAAGATATAATTATTATACGTTTAAACAGAGCCCCCACAAAGGGGGGGGGGTCAGTGAGTACTATGGTCCCGGGCCGGGGAAAAAACATAATATACCTATACATATTATTAATTTAAATTAGAAAAATTAAATGAGACACATGAGTCATGCCACCCTAGTCACCATATCTTTGTACAATATTGGTGTACAAATAATTTGATTTCTTACTACATCATTTTTTGTAAGAAAATGTGTTGGCGGGTGGTGCGTGCGGCGCGAGCATTTCTTGGAAAAAATAATAGGGAAATAAATCCTGGAAGATAAGAGCAATTAGTCTGCCGCTATAGGAATATTAATGTTGTGCCGCCTGTCCTTTTAGTACTATTTTTGCTGGTCGAAAATGAGATAATTATGGATTTTTATATATTTAATTTTGTCAATGGATATTCGTATTCGGGTATTCCTACAAAACGTACATGTACAAAATATGCACAATACAATTGTATTTTTGTATGTACATACAAACGCTATTTTTAATTTTGAATAATTTACATTGTATTTCATTATACATAAATAATTTTTAAAAATGTTGATTTTTATATTGAACTGTAGTAAATTAATGTACTTGTGTTTTAAACTAAAATAACTGGTATTTTATAGAGATGTATAAATAGAAAAAGAAGCGGTGTAACCCATGTTTTAGGTAATTTTTGTAAAAATAAAAAATTATACGTTAGAATAATTTATAATTATTAGGTGATTATACATTTTAATATACAATGAGGACCCGGATTTATTTACAGTACCGTAGTTGAAAAAATCATGTGGGGGGCCTGCGTTTAAATGTGAAAAATCCGATTAGAACTTTTTATAGGCGACTTTTGTAGTTGTCTAACTACGAACACCTGTTTTTATTGCGATTCTCTTATTTTTCAAATAGACAACTCCATCTAATTTATCGTGTGTGCTAATCGAGTGCGGAGAAATTCTACTCTAATTCGATCCTTCTCTTTACGCGTTAATTCTATCTTTGAAAAATCGACGTGAATTATTTAATTGCGCAATAATTATTGATGTGTACACCGTCAGCTCTGTTGGGTACTTTCCACAAAGTCCAAACGGAAAAAAAAAAACATTTACAGCGATTCAAAGTAACTACTGCATTTTCCGTTTTCAAAGAAGTGCAACCTACGTGTTGGTATTTTTCACACTTGACCCGTATATAATGTGTTCGTATATTATCTCAACGCGGAAATCTTTATAAAATGTGTGGTTGAAACAAAACGTAAAAATTGTGAAATTCTTAAAAATCAAAAACGGTGTATATAATAAGGCCGAGAAAAAAAACTGCGAAAATAATACGTGGAATAAAAATCGTTTCTAGACGTTCTCTGTGCGAAAACAGTACACGATAAATAATAATACGTACGAGTAGCGATGAAATGATTATTTTCTACTTGTTCTATCGAAATATAACAAAAATATTATATTTTTCACCGAAAAAGAAACGACAACTGTACGTATTATAATAATGTGACAAGGTTATTTTTAATGATTTCCGTTGTTTCAACGTACATATAATAATATTAAAAAATATGTACACGTCGGTACATAAAAATAATGCTAACAATGTTAAAAAAAAATGAACTACATACATAAATCAAGAACGGAGTTACGAAATATATTATTATACATTTATAACGATGATAATTGTAAAAGATTTTTATGTATAATATTTATATAAATATATATATACAGTGGCGTATTTGAGACTTCACCTCAGGGGGGGCGATGGTAAAAGAACTCCCCCCCTTCCCACCAATAAAAAAATTATATGTAGGAATATAATTATTGAACAAAACACATTTTATTTATTCAGATAATTTTTGATAACTATAGTGTTACCAACGTTTTCATAAAAAATACTTGTAACTTATAACACAGAACAATATAAAATAATATAATTTTTTTAAATCTCTTGGGGGGCGATTGCTCCTATCGCCTCCCCCTCAAATACGCCACTGTATATATATATATATATATATATATATATATACAATCAAGTCAAAGAGTATTATGAAAATTAAAGAAATCTATAGAAGTTTTTTGTATTAAATGTGGTTTCGACAAAAATTTTATTATCACGTATAAGGCGAAAAAAATATACCAAGAGAATAAAAAATAAAAATCAAGAAATTACATTGAGAAAATTGTGAATAATACAATAAAATGACACGGAGTTTAAAAAATGAATAAAAAACAGCGAAGATATTGTGCACACAGTGATTCTAAATTGTTACTAAAAAAAATACGGCGTGTTATTAATATTATTTAATACATACATATATATATATATATCGATAAAACTATTATTTTTAAATCTTATTATATATTTGATATATTTTGAATTTCGTTTTATTCAATTTCTTTATATATATTACATGTAATTCATGCAAAACTGAATTCATATAAATATTATGTTGTATATAACAAATAAATAAATTTAAAATAAGTCATTTTATCCACATTCAAAGTAATATAGTATGATTATTCTCTAACACATGTTGCAGAAAACTTGAATTCGGAGTAGCTTTTTTAAAATTTTATTTCGGAGATTATTATTTTACAATAATTGTACATGTACGTTTGGAGTGAAAGCGTTAATATGTTCGCGACGTTGGCGGATATCCGGGGGGGGCTTAGGGGAGCTTAGCCCCCCTCCTATATCTTACAAAGCCACCCCAAAATTTTTTGCCAAATTATACAAATAATGTTTAGTTAAATACTTTATAATAAATATTTGTAAAATAAAAAAAAAATATGACAAAAACATTTTGAAGAAAAAACAATATAATATATCGGTTTAAAAAAACACACCAGTAAATTATACTCTGTATGTGATTCAGAACACATACTATTTATAGCTCTGGTGAGTGTTAATAAAATGTCCGTTGTTTGTCAATAGTTCATTATTGGGTGTTCAGTGTTCTTGTCTCTCATACAAAAATATTAGCTATTAGAAAAAACCAAAACTATCGTTTTTCGTAGAAATTATTGTGTTGATGGACCGTGCGACCGTGCGTGTGGCTGGCGGCTGCCATTACACATTTGTAAATTTTCAAACGTTGTTATTACGTATCAGTAGATTGCGATTTAAAAGCAACTTTTCGATTTTTCCCTGTGCGCTTGCGGAATAATATTTCACTGTTTATTTGTTTTATTGTTGGCCATTGCCTATTTTATTGTTATTAAACATGTTTAGTATTTTTTAAAATCCAAAAAAAAAAAGTAATGCTAAGCAAAATCATCAAGAATGCTAGTTTTAAAATAATATATATTTATGTATGTTATTTATTATTATTTTGTATTCAATGCGTTTGATTATTATACACGTATTAAAAATTATATGTTATTTGGTAATATATAATTTGATTATTAATTTTTAGAATTATATACTTATAAACTAAAAAGGGTAGTGTGTGGAGAGAGGTGAAACCCCCGGTTTAGGTTTGTATAAAAATTAGTAGACCCCCCCCCCAAACATTTCCAGTGGATATCCGCTTATGGTTCGCGACTTAGAAAATAATAGTGTGTGACGCTTCTACTTATATAGTCATATATTGAACATAGTTCAACAATGAACAATAAATTGTAAAAGTACACGCAATTTGATTGCGCTCGGGAAATGTAATCGAAAACTATTATTGCACAGATTTTTTTAAACGTGCGATGAAAACAAAATTATTCAATCGAATTTGCCCATTAAATCATAGACGCGCTACATAATTATTATTTTTTAAAAGTTTTTTTTTCTTCGAAAATTGTATAGCGATTAAACCTTACTCTTTCCTTCTCTATAATATTGATCTTCTCTCCCTTATGAATAAACCATCATCAAACGCTTTTCTATATTATGCAGCGTTATAGGTGTATTTTTTAAATTATACACTATACTACAAATTGATGATTAGAAAATAATATCTACTGTATTAGATCTCTATGCTATGTCGTCCAATCCACAAAAAATCGTAATATTAATTAGTATGAAATACGACGACGTACCCACCTACTATGATAGCCGTTTAGGTAATGATCTTTCTCGGCGTTGCTTGTAACGATGAGATCTGAACTAATTAAATACTGTAAACATCTGTAATTTTATCGGATAACTATTCATTAGGCATTTTTCGAAACTTCAGAAAAACGATACGCGTGTAAGACTAAGACGGATAAAATATTTGTGTAAAGTTAGGAAGGCTTATACTCGTAGTATTAACAGTCGAGGACGTAGACTGCTTCAAATGGAACAGAGGAAAAACTCGCCCACCCTGCTGAGCGGTCACTTTTGTATTCTTATTTATTTTTATCACGCGATTCTAAATAATAAGAAAAAGTATAAATGCGTATCTACAAATTTTATTTATAAATAACTTTATCCCGGTCTAATCGCGGGGATAATAACCGTTTGTCTGTAGACTAATACGGTTCAAGGCTTTGACAGCGAGACTAAATTGTGTTATGTGATATTTGGAAAAACAAAAAAAGTTTACCCGATAAAGGAATTGGAGCGTATGGATTTTGTGCAACAGTCAAACAAGCCAGGTTTCTTCTTTCCGGCAACAAAACACAAGCTATTTATATTGCCTCGGCACTGTCGAATACAAAAAGTACGACAGGATGTTCCTTTAATACACAAAGAATGGTGAAGACTTTCAACTATGACGGGAATTTTGTATGTTCTTCTGTTACCTTATCTTGCAAAAAAAAAAAATAGATTCTTTTTGGTACTTGCCGTACTAATGCAAGAATATAAGGGGAACAAATTCATTTTGAGTGGCATCGTACTTAATAATGTTCCTAAGAAATAATCGAATTAAATTGAAATTAAATTTTTGGGATTTTTTTATTTGTTAAACCTGAATTCCAAAAGCGTTGTTAAAAACCCGTAACAAGTTAATACTTGGCATTCGTCGGCTTCGATGTCTATTATCGTTGTTGGCATAAACGATTTATGGTAGAAGTTTACGGAGTGTTGATACCCAGTAAATCGACTAGCATGCGGCAAATTATAGAACTTTTTAAGATCGTCAATGGAACGAGAACGTATTACTAATTTGCAGGAAATCACTATACGTATTGAACATTCATTTGTAAACGCATTACAGATACTCACTAAATATTACAGACAACGTCGTTGGACTTTTCTTCCCAATAAAACTATTATTTAATTTAAAGTATTTTCTGTGCCTATTTGTTTTATGTTTAATTTGTAAGTAAAAGATATTATTTAATTTGCAGTTTTCTCGCGTCTTTTGATCATTAACAATGATATAATTTATTTGTTCACCTTTCCGATTGCAACAGCGGGCGGAGAGGAGATTTCTAAAACAACGGAATTAAGATACAAACCGCCCAATATTGTTTGAAGTAATTAGTCGAGCGTATTTAAAGTTACTTTATGAAGTAAAAGTAAAAATAAAAAACGTCATGTATTAAAATAAATTTAATACTCTTCCAGTTTTGTGATGAAACGAAAAGGGCGCATTTTAAAGTTTTGCCCCGGGCGCAATATCCAGTTACTATATATACGGCTCAGCGCCGACGTCGTAATTGGTTTCGCATTCCCTGTAGATTCGCCGTACGTTATTACACAGCCATTATTTTATAACATATACCCTGCCATTGAAATCGTACGTTAAACCATATTAATCCGATGGACCAGTACCTGTAACGAATGATCTCAATGGAAGCGTATATATTACAATATTATTGGTCTTCGTGGCGGCGATTATTTAAATCGTATAACAATTATATAAATGTATGTTGTATCACATATCTTTGTGTAACAATACACATGCTTATGAATGCTGGTCGTGTAAAAAAAAAAATTCTGCTCAATGAATGAAAAAAGCGTTTTTTATGTCGGTTGTATACTAACCGATATGAATTTAACGATCAAAGTACTCTATTTAAAAATGGTTTTTTCACTCGTTGATCATAATTTTTAATATGACATAAAAACGCATAAACAGTAGTTACAAAGGACACGTGACAATTAAATTTTTGTATTATCTAAATATGATTGTATTTAAAATTTGACTATTTGTGGATTATTTTATTTTAATAATAAAATGAAAAAAACTGGATTGCACAAAAAATTATATGTCACTTTTATTCGGTAGTATATACGTATTTCGGTAACTATATGTTACCATCATCAGTACACAATAACGACTGGCCGTCCAACGGCAGCCGACAGTCATTATATATTAAAACAAACCGGTTACCGCCTACCGCTTCCCGCCTTCGAACGATGAGTCATCGACCGATGAATCATCCAACGAATACGTTTTGCGATATCGTTTACAATATTATATTATTTTAAAAGTTTTAACAAATTATTTTGTAATGGATTTAAATCCAAATTTAATAAATTATTTTTATTTTTTGTCATTTCTAATATTTATTTTACTGAGTTTATATTGTGATCTGTTCCTAATACCCGATTTCTGATTTTCTTGTAATTCAAGAAAGGGTATTTACAGTATTCAATGTATGGATTGCGATAAATGTTATGTAGGGCAAACTAGAAGAAATATAGGTATCAGATTTAAAGAACATTTAAGAAATATTAAAAATCAAGAAGACGAAAAATATCCTCTAGCAGAACATGTATTAGGAACAGATCACAATATAAACTCAATAAAATTATTAAAACAAGTAAATAACTATCAAGAATTAAATATTAGGGAAGCTATAGAAATGAAAAAAAATACAAATAATTTATTAAATTTGGATTTAAATCCATTACAAAATAATTTGTTAAAACTTTTAAAATAATATAATATTGTAAACGATATCGCAAAACGTATTCGTTGGATGATTCATCGTTCGAAGGCGGGAAGCGGTAGGCGGTAACCGGTTTGTTTTAATATATAAGGACTGTCGGCTGCCGTTAGACGGCCAGTCGTTATTGTGTACTGATGATGGTAACATTTAGTTACCGAAATACGTATATACTACCGAATAAAAGTGATATATAATTTTTTGTGCAATCGAGTTTTTTTCATTTTATCATTAAAATAAATATGATTGTATTGATTAATTGGATTCAAATGTTTTATAACCGTTGTCTATGCATTGGTCTTTACAAATTGTTTACCGTTAATAAGTGTATTAAAAAAAGAGATGTGAATATTAAATAAAAAAAATTAGAGAAATTTTTTTCCGTTCCTTACGAGCAACTCATTTTTAAAAGTTCCAATTGTAATTATTCGATTACAGTTTTTTTTTTCATCACTATCAAAACGCGTCTTAATTAATATTTAATAATAAATATTGCAATTCAGGACAGAAGCGTTCGGAGGATCTAATGTTTTCAAAGCACGTTTTAAATTTGTTAAGGCCTTAATTCGTTATTATATACGGTAAAACCAACGATTTAGGTACATTATTTTACAACCGTTTTAGCAGTTCAATTTTTTTTAATACTATGATGTTGATATTACAATTGTTTCCCCCTCTTTAAAGTCAAAAATCACGCGACCATGCAGACATCGACAGACAATACAACAGTGAGTATGCAAAACATATTTTCTAAATTGGCTAATTGAAAATCGCATGTACTTAGAAATGTCAGTACGGGTAATATTAATTAATAATATTTTATTTCGAATGATAATTTCAAGAAGAATTATCAAAATAAATAAGTCATTTTATTGTTCAGGAAAGACGCTACTGTAAGCATAAAAAATTGTGTTCTCGGGTACGTCGTGTTATTTATTGTTATATGTAATGGTTAAAAAAAAAAAGTTGTTGGTATTTTTTGCATTTAAAACACTGATATTTCCTCCTTTTTACGCCATCTCTTAAATGTACATTGGAAGCACACCGGATGTTTTCGCGTTTTACTTTGCGTTCGATATGACGTGTAAATAATTTCAAACGAAAATAAAAATACATTTTTCCATTGTCACAATTGTTATTAAAATTTCCACGTTTTTACGATTTATTGTCAAAAAGTGTAGCAGTGTAACTCGTACTTTCTAAAGAAAGTTTGTAAATTTTTATTAAAAAAAAAAAATGAAATTAACGCGTGCTCTGTTCACCGTCCGTGATTAATTAATTATGCGACTTTCTAGTCGTCGACTTTTAATTTTAACATTACACTAAAATTAAACCTAAATTAACATATCTAGCGGCTGGTTACCGAGTATATTATTAAAACGAGACGGCGACCAGTAAATTTACATAATACGTCGGAGAGTTTGAAACAAAAACGAAATTCGACGGTTAAAAGCTCGATCACAGTTTTTCATGTCGATAAGTACACGGAATCACGGAACGATATTATGTCATTCGCTTGGATGTAAATTTCAGGCATTGCAGCACACAATATGTGCAAAGGGGTCCGTTTCGTTTTTCTACACGTGAAATTTACTGGCATAGCGGCGTTTTATTATTATTATTTTTTTTTTTACATTATACGAACGGTCTTTAAAACACAAAAGGACGGCTTATTTTGTTTTCAAACAAGTAAACGTCGAGTCGAAACCAGATTTTTAATAATTTCAATTCAGACGTACTATAATATCACATTGCATTTGCATTGTGTTCGAAATAATTCAAATGAAATGAATACATTGTTTTTTCGTTTGTTAATTGAATAAATTAAATAAAACATGTATTATATGCCGTAATAATTAAGGGGGAAAAAATGTTAAATTAACGTTGAAATAATTAACGACCGTCTGAAGAGGATTTTCGCAAACACTACTTAAGTAATCAGTACGAATGAATATCATTTGTCATTGCGTGTTCCGTACGCGGAATGAGTGCGGAACTCGTAATTTATGTAAATTTTTTTCACTTCACATCGCGCATAAAGAAAAGGAAAAAATTGATAAAAGGAACGCGATTTTTTTTTTCTCGTCCGACATACGCGAACCCCAGAATTCAAAAGCTTGAATGGTCCCCGTGGACGAAGTGTTGATCTGCTGGAAAAATGGACGATAAAACCGTGTTCTTTACATTATAAGACTTGTCACATTCACCGTTGACTCCTCAAAAACGTCAAAAGTGTATTTAGTGTATGTGGACCAAAAACCAGACGGCGAAATACCCTGCACTATAATATGTTCGCCACGTTTTCTACACGAATTTAAAATCAAATTTACAAATTATAACCGAAAGTTCTTTAACACCACAGGCGTGCGCACGGAGGAGGCAGCTGCCTCCCCGACGAGATTTTATAATTTATTGTTTTTTTTTTTTTTTATAACAGTACGTAATTTGAAAATAGAAAATATCAAAATTATATCGTACTTATTATAAAAATGTCGACTATCATAGTAAAAATATTATAGTATATATTTATATTGTTCTAATGATAAGATAGCTTCGAGTGTGGTTACTGGTTTTGGACCTGTTTAGAAACGGTCTTGCCTCCCCTGCCAACGGGACCTGCGGCGCAGACGCTTATGTTTAACACCAATAGTTTTACGGCCAGCGTAAACTGTAATCGATTCGTTAATATTTTTTCGTTTTAAAATGTTAAATTATTATATTCAACATTCACTGTGGTTAAATATTAGCGACACAATATTTAATGGTATTTTTATTGCAAATTATTATTTGTTATTTGTTAGTGTTGTTGTTGTTGTTGTTGTTGTTGTTGTTCTTATTATTATTATTACTATTATAACTAAAGAAGTACGTCTTATATATGATTCGAGAAAAGTGAAAAATCAATAATATTTTTCTACATTTAAAATGTAAACGAAAATAATAAATTATAATAAGTATTTATAGGTATAGATAAGTTTCGGATCACTTATTATATTAAGTGATAATTCAACGTGCAAAGCTTATGCTTGTGAGTTTTTCATACGAGTACTGAAGTACACCAACAGGTGATTGACAAGCGACGAAAATATTTAAAAAATAAATAAGAGTTAAGGTGGTATAATAATACAACTTTAAAATCACACGTATTTTTTATACAGATTTTGTTATTTGGGTGACCTCAATCCTCAGTAATACATTACAAGAGAAATGATAAAAATAAAATTTATTTTTTTTTAATGTTAATAACATATTAAAATATAATGTGTACATTGAAACGTTTTTGTTTATTCTAAACTGCCTGCAATGTAAACACTATACTAACTTAAGCGTTCTATATAATACGAATCAAAATTGTCTGCAAAATTTTAGATTTTGAACAGAGTTGTTGGTTTTACAGTGACGTGTGTGTTGTTTTTTTTCTCATAGTAAACGTTAAATGTTGTCCATTAGAGAAGTAATTGTTAAAAATTTCCAGTTGGTATTTTTCGAAAAAATCGTCAAAATTAAGTGTTTCCAAGTTGTCCATTTAAAATCGTGTTTTTTAAGTAAACCTTTGTTTGTTTGTTTAAAAAAAAATATATATATTTTTCTTCGAGTGCAATGATTAACCGTCATACTTTTAGGTCAAAACTTCGTCCGTATCGACACTACTATATTTTTGTCACATATCTTGCCGTGTTATATACAGGAGAGTGATATATCAAAAATAATATTATGTATTTATATACGTTTTTTCCATAGTTTTTCTCAGTTCATTTATTCGATCTATCTAGCTTTTTATCATTTGAATTTTGAAAGATTCTTTTTTTTATATATCCATATATTCTCCCTCTTCCAAAATTTTCACACAATCGAATTTAAAATCCTTATCGTTCAGAAAAAAACCGTTTTTAATGAAAATATTATTCAAAACTTTAATCTAAAATTTATTGTATAAAAAATTCGTACCTTTATAGTTTTAATAGAAAAATTACAATAATTATTAATTGTAAAAAAAAAAACCCCGTCTTATGACGTATAATATTATGTATTATGATAATTCTAGCAAAAGTTGAAGGCCTTTCTTTTTGTAATTCGGCTGGACTAGGAGACGCCGATTGTTTTAAAATCGTAAAATATTCGATAAATGTGACACGATTTTTCGACGAGTCCATTGCCTGACCTCAGTAGTTTACCATTTCCACGAGTATACTTTTGTATACGTCGAAAAAACGTTTATTTTTCGTTGTTTTTACAAACTGACTCTTTCTACAATAGCGAGCACCGAGTAACGTGGATGTCGCTTAACAGCGTATCACGTAGAGAGTGATTTTGGAATTGTATTATTACTACGAATTTGAAAACAAAATTGTTTTCCTAATGATGCAGATGATCCAGTCAATTAAAAACGTGCTAGTCAACGAAACAAGTAATTCAAGACACGTCAGACGACCAAAAACTGAATTGATGGACGACGTACAGTAGTTACAAAAGATTGTTAGACCAGCACGCGTCTTTACAGACGGCGTATCAGAGGAACAGACAAGAGTAAGAGCTTGTGATGGTTGCGTCCGTCTCGGACGGACCGTTAAGCCGAGAAAGAAGAAGAGGATCTTGTAACGCAAGTGAGTTGCAGTATAATAAAGTAAAAAATAAAATTAAGACGAACGGTTCGAAACAATTGGAAAATGATCTCGTTTTCCATATGATTAACGATTGTTCGCGCGTTATTTGCATTCGGTGTACGCGAGACACAAATCAATCTGCGACGAGTGCAGCTGAGGACGTTTACAACGTACAAATCGTCGGTGAACGCGAAATACTTCAATTCTGGAAATATCATCTCGTGAACAAGTGGAAAAGCAAACAAATACCGCGCGATCGCGTTGAATCCGACGAATTTCGAAATCCAAAAGCCTCCGAACACACTCAGGACTTGTTGTATGTACTTATACACGCGCGTTGTTAATTCGGCGCAGGATTTATAAAGAAAAAAATTGTATGTAAAATCGTGTAGCGTGCGCGGAGTGTAAAACGCGATTAATTTAACATCGGCAAATGACAATACACACTCGGTGGAATCCGCGATAGTGATAATCTATTTGATTCAAATAGATTTACCGTTTGCGACGGCGGTTCTTCTGTTTTTAGATCCTGAGCGGAGCGAGGAATGTATTGGTTTTACAAAAATGCGTTTTTTTTGTACACAAAAATTTTACCAGAAGGAGAGCTCTGATATTTACAGTCATAACTTGTTACCGGTAGTTGAGTACATTAATTAGATGGTAATCAAAAGCGTCTAAAAAAAAAAAAATTCAAAAACTGCCGAAAAATGACATAAAAACGATAATTTTTGTTTCTTCGTAATTTTGAAACTAATATTCACCAAATACGTGACTTCGTATTATATTAGGAAGAAACAAAATTTCTTTCAATTTTGGGCTATTTAATAAGCAATAATAGATTTTAACGTTATTAATTCGTGAAAAGAAGTAATTTTTATTATTAAGGCTAAAAGATGCGTAATACAACGTCGTCAGACGTACGTTACTTCAACTATACTCAAAAAAAAAAAATTTTTTTGAAAATCGTTAGCTGCAACATTTTCTTTGACAAAAATATTTCAAGTTTCCGACAAGGTGTATTTTTTTTTTTGTGTGAAAATCTACGTAAATTTAAAACTAATATTCTTGGAGTCTTGAAATTTTTACCAAATATGTGACATTATGCTGTATTGAAGAAAACATTTTTCGAACATTTTTAGCTACCTGAGTTTTTTGTGAGAAATTATATAAAATGATGAACTGTAGTAAGGATAATCGTAAATTACGTATATTCTATACACACTATATTATAAATCATAAATAATATCGCACGGCCGGAGCTCCGCACAGAATCGTTTTATTGAACGCAGCGATTTATAATTTCGAATTCAAAGCGAATTTAAAGCTTTTAAATTTATAGTAATAACAAAACTCTATACAAAATCTTTGTCCAAGTAATTCGCATTGAAGCGGATTTTTTTTTTAGCGGCTCGCTACCTTCTCTCTCTCTCTCTCTCTCTCTCTCTCTCTCTCTCTCTCTGCATAGCCCGTCCAACAAAACGTGACACGGGATCTGAAGTGAAGTGAAAAGAAACGGAATAAATTTTTTGCGCTCTCTTAGCAATCGCGTGCTGTGAGCCACAACTTGTGACGGGAAATAATAGAATATTATACCGAATGTGCGGCATAGTTGTAAAACGCTATAAGATAATAGATATTGATTTTGAAAAAAAAAAAAGAAAATCGATATTTTTATGTTTCTAATCACACGATTTTCTACACACATTACGGTTAATACTGATAATTTTTTGAATTATTGATTGTACACACTATGATGCGTATCTCTCGAACACGTTTTTGAGTATATTTCATGATAAAATACAATGATAATTACCGTTGACAAAGTTAGAAAGCAACGTTTTGATAACGTTTAAGATACGCGAATACGTTAATAATGCGTAGTATAGAAAGTGTATAGTTATAAAAACGTAAACGGAGAGTTAAAAAAAAAAATATAATAAAATAAACTCAGTAAACGTATATATTTTTTTCAATATCATATAATACAATTTACGGGTTTGGTTTGTTATAAAAACGCTGTGCGAAATACACGACGAAGGAATAACGCGTACGCTCGAATATGTATACGGTTTCGGATGACAGTGGCGTCATTTCAGTTTTCGAAAGGGGGAGGCAAAAGATTTAACCGGCCCCATTTAACTATTTCCAATATTTACATTTAGCTCAATACAATTTCTATTTTACATAATTTTGATATTTTCGTTATCATATTCACGAATATTCTTCGAATTTAGGGGTAACGTCAATAACTTACGCACTGCCTTCAACAATAACCATGTTTATCGAAAAAACTCCAGAACCGCGGTAAGTTGTAACCACTATTTAATCACTTTTAATAGCGGTTATAACCTGTATACTTTTTTACTTTATTATTAATTTAATTGTAATCCACTGTTCACCACGCGATTTGTTATTACTCATCACTATAGATTTGGTTAGAATTATTTATATTTACACCATAGGTATCGGCATGAATCATGCCGGCCCACTGTTAACAAGGGGGGGGCAAATGCCCACCCTGCCCCCCACCAAATGACGCCACTGGTTTCGGATGACAGTGAAAAACGTAATCGAACATGAGGAGAGGGTTAGAGCGATGTCGATCACGATTATAACTTTAAATTCGTTTTCCGTTACAGTTAAAAAACAAATGAAATTTAAATCTATATAATTTTTGTTTTTTATGAATATAATTGTTATTGAATATTTTGTAAAATTTAAGAAAAATATTGTAAAATAAAAATTGTATATTTTTCCGATCATATCGTACTACGAAATGTGGATAAACAACTTATTTGAAAAAAATTTATGTAATAAAGAAAAGGTAAAAAAAATTCATTGTGGTTTTGACATATTTATACTATGTTCGTCGATCTGATGAATTGTTAGTAATAAAGAAGGGACTAAAAATAATGTTAGTGTTCTAAAAGTTTAATACGTAGAAAAATAGTGTAAAAGTAAAACAATTCGTTTTACTTTTAACGTCGGATTCCAAAGGCTTTGATATGAACTCGGCGCGTATAAAATATGTTTTCGCCTTACGGATTTTCAAATATTATATCGTTTTTCCTCTGTATATTTACATAACGTATACCGTCGGAAATACGTATCATTTTTTCCCCCTTTTACACGGTTTCTGTTTGTTTATTGTGGCAGTCGATACGAGCTCGTTTTTTATAGGAATTTTTACTTTTTTTTTGTATTTACCGAAACGACGCGACCACCTATACAACGTGAAATCTGTCTATAAATATCCATAATAATTCCATCGTCGTCCTAAGTTGAAAATTCGATGGCCGAATCCCTAAATTCGCGTATCGTTTCGGGAGAAATACGAAATAATAATAGATTAATTTTTACACCGTAAATTGTTTTTTTTTTTAAAAAAACAGTTTTCTTCCCAGTATTTTTTAGATACATTACGGTCTCGTCGGAGTTACAATCGTTATTAATTATCTTAAAGAATCGAATCAAATTTTGTACATAATTTTATTGTAGTAACAAGTAGAAACTGAATATTATGAGAATATGGAATACGCTGGTACGTGTTTGTAATCTGAATTATTTTATATTTATTATCCGACAAAGATTTTGGTGGATATTGTTTTAGAGTATACGTAAGTTGATAGAATCAAGTTAACACAATTAATATATTATTCTAAAAAAACTTTACATAAATATTTTTTTTTTTTGTTATAAATTCGCCCGAACGGTTAATTTCTCGTCCAAATGATCCGTGTAAAACTCGCATAACAGTGTTGTTCATTTGCACAAACGAATTGCGCTCCTGTTATTCGCATCGTATAATGCGTACTAACGTCCGGGACATTTTGTTCGCTAACAAAAAATTGCCTTCTGTCTTCGTTTGTCTGATTCGTGTTGTAAAACATCTGTCTGACCACTACAATGTGCCTCCGCATATTGCAGCTGCACAACCAAAACACACAGCCTCGTTTCCACACAGGCCCATAGATAAATAAAAATCATAATATTCGGTCATTTATTAAAATAAAATTATATGATTTCGGATCACGCTTTAATTATACTACATCGTTATATATTCACATCAATTTTTTGTCAAATTTATTTCGTGTTTTTTTTCTTTTTAAAATTTACATGATTATGTTTTTGTTTCTTTGTACGAATGACTCGAACCATTTTTGACTGTTATTTTGTAAATACAATTTGAATTTTAAGTAAAAATTGAATTTTAAATTGAACAGTTAGTAAGACGTTTCGATTTTTTTGTATCTTTTTTTTACTAGTATTCTAAATGCTTAAAATAACTTTCAGGAGGTCGCCAGTGACAGCCTTCTGAATAACTCGAAAAAGAGGTCTGCTTACGCTTGTACGCCTACGTGTGTTGTATATAAAATACTTGAGTTTGTCTAATATAGTTTATCATATAGGTATTTCGCAACAATCCATTTTAAATGCTCCATCAGTTACTAATCAGTTCAAAACTAATGTAATAAACGGAATAATCTACCGTAGTTTTTACGCTTTGGACATACAGAGCGAGCTTTCACGATTTCGCTTTCAATTCGGTACTGCTCATGAATACCGTTCACGAATAAAGTTAGATTTTCAAAGATTTTTCAAAATTGTTTTTCTACTTATTGCAGGTACATCGTATTCATACGAGTCTTAAACGGTACGCGTGCTATGATAACGAGACGACGGCACTTTATAATCGAGAACGCGATCGCGCGATTGGAATGAAATTATATTTTTGAAAAACAATTTTGTATTTAAGCGTTTTGAATTTATCATAGGAAACGGAACCGTTTAGTTTTCTCTTATACAGTTTATTGAAAATATTCGATAAAAGATACATTTTTCTTCTTTGTCCGCTCTTTGGTCTCTGCATTACACGTATAGTTTTATAAGTTGATTAAAATCGAGTTTATGTGTATTGTGTTGTAATTTTTTTCCTTTTTACTTTTTTACGTTTGGTGTGTTGTCGTGTATACACCACAATAATTATCTATACGGTTCGGTCAAGTTTATTATCTTATTATTGACATACAAGTCATAAAATTATTTCGTTTATTACACGTTTCTATAGAAATTCCACGATGTCGTTCCGCGTGTAACCATGATAGTAAAAATAATACGTAATAATTCATTTATCTATATGATAACAAAGTCCTTGAAACTTTGGGTTTCTGTTGTTGTTACATTAACGTTGTAAGAAGGTTTTAATAATGATGGAAAAAAAACGTCAAAAAACACAAAGAGGCTATTGAATACACAAAATTATGAAATAAAAGACTACGAATATGTGTTTTCGAGCAAAGAGTACTCGAAAACGTTGCTAGAAGATCCAGACTCGTATAAACCGTACGAGAGAATCCGCACTCGTGTGAGGTAGTCTGTTACAAATCGTTCGCCCAGAATGGTCGTTTGACATAGCACACATAGCCGAGAAATAATCCATCTGTGTGATGTTTGTACGCAGCCCTTTTGCGCAGATTAAACGGACCTGCATATATGAAAACGGGTACTGGAGAATATCAACTTTCTCGTGACGTTTGTACGAGAAAAATGGATATTAAACGTGGGAATAAAAAAAAAAAAACGTAGTGTGACATTTATTAGAAATCAAACGAGTGACGTAAAGTTCTATGATGCGAGAGAAGTATTTCATTGAGATAAAAATTACTTACAACATATATAAAGTGTATTGCGTCAACGTCATGCTATACATAATTTTTGAAAACTTACAGTATATCTTTTTTTTTTCAACAAATTTTATACCACATTGAACAAAAATTAACGTGTTTATCTTTCGGGGGGTTTTTTTTTTACTTACTTGTTACTGTTGTTCTGTCAAAACACATTTTTTCCGGTTCGTTAAAATACACATAAAAATTAGACTATAATTTGCTCGAAAAAAGCGTGTGATTATTTTTATATATGTGACAATTTACAATTTTTTCAAACGTTACTTTCCTTGTTTTTCTTTTTTTTTCTTAAATAAATTTAAATTAGTTTTACGTTTTCCATTCGAGTTTGTCTATGTAAAATACAAATCACGTATCTAACTGTTACCATCAGTAGCGCGATGATCAGTGGTCATAGTTCGGAGTCTATCGCAGGAGGTGGGTACACCACTAAAGACATCTGATAGATGTACGCGTTAAGGATGCTCGAGAAATTCTGACATATAGTGTATGTCATTATTAACTAACGATAGACTGATGAGTATTCGAAATGGGTGTCGTGTATCGAATGACGCGTTTCTTGAAATAAATCGAAAAGCAATTACAGTTGAGTATCAAACTCAAGATTCGAGTTTTATTTAAGAACTTCAATCTGGATTCCATCATAAACGATTAAGCAATACGCGTAGAATAAAGAAGATAACTAGACGTCAGAAAACGCATATGAAGCTGCTCCAACACAAAACAATTCCACTACTAATAAAAAAAATAAATAAATTTCTATATATATATTGACCGTACAAATTATAGTGTAAAATAATTCGTATAATCTTATGCAGTTTTAAATCTAATTATGGCGTTGTTGAACGTTGTGCAATAAAATTATACTGCACAACGTTTTATAAGCGTCCACTTTAGTATCCAACGAAAGATGTTTTGCTCAAATCAAACTTACAAAATTGTAAAAATATGACCCAACCCGTAAAATGAGTGCAACGCACTACTGGTTGCCAGTGGTTTAAGTGTAACGCTTGTTACTGTTTTAGGTCCAATCAAGAACAAAATATTACAATAATAATACCACAAACAACGGAAACAATATGTAAATTAGGCTCTATGAAAGTTCGGATGTTTAAGTTATTCACAGCAGTTATATTCCAGTTAGATATATTATTTGGTTTGCAATTGTGTCGGTTGATTAGCGATCTCTAGGAAAACAGCGGATGCGAATCAAGATAAATAAAGTTGAAAATCTGGCGAACCGCGACGTTATCTCGAGTGAAATTATTTTCCACGGCATAACGAAATGTAGAATAATATATAAGTATATATATATTTGGAGTATTCCCAAAGGGAATCGTAATAATGACCTTTTTATTATATTTTCCTCGGAGAAATTCACTGTTTTTGGAAGGGCTGTAAAACGGTCCATCAAATGTACAAATTCATCGGTGGCGTGACTGCAGGGTGGCGTGCGAATATATTTATTACAAGTTTCGAAAATAGATACAAAAAAAGTAGTAAAAATGTTTGCTAAAATGAAGGAGAGAAATTGGCGATTTTAATTACAAATTTGTAGAATTGCAATTGCACGAAATTTCTAACTATACTTGGGGCCCAAAGCTAATTTTTCACAAGGATTAATAATTTATACTTAGACCATTGGAAATCAGACGAACATCACACTGGTGTAGAGACAGTTTTTTTTCTTTCAATGAGAGTAGACTTTAACTCGTGTCAATGTTTTATTTTTACATAAAATAAACTTCGTTCGAAAAAAAGAAGAAGTTTTTCTTTTGTGGAAAGTATCATCCAATATATTTTATTAATAAGTATAATAAGTATATACCCGTGCTGTATGAAAACATAATTAAGATTATTATTTTTAATTTAAATGGTTCCGAAATCTGTATTAAAATTAAAGTGATTTAAAACAAATCGATTTGACTCGACTCAACCTGCAAAGAGTAAGTCTCTCACAGGGACGATCTCAGGAAAAAATCATGAGGGGGAGGGGGGGTGTAGTCTTTAAAATTGCCGACTAGGATTTGAAATTCCAAATTTTTGTTAACTAATAAATTACTTTTAGTTACATGTATTATAAATTTATAATTTTTTTATTACCATACGTTTCAATTAAATTTGAAGTTAAAACTGAGAAATATCTAACTTATTATTTTTAATTTATATCAGAATGGAATAAATTATAAAGTCAACAAACAAATGAAATAGGTAGTTGTTATAATTCATCACTTATTATTTATTATAAAATCGTATTAAAATTAGTTACGGTATTTAAAAACTATTGTAATAAGTGCCTCAATTAAATTTTTTATACACGCAAAAATATTTATTTATTATCGGGTGCTCCGAAACGTTTAACCTTGGTTCTCTTTCCTCCGTGACATTTAATTTCATGTTTTAAACGATAATCATCATCAAAACTTGATCCACACTCTAAACACTCTAGTTTTACACGCTTTCGTGACTTATTTGTAATGGCCGACATTGCACACAAAATAATATTCGCAACAAAAAGTAAAATAAACGCTTTGCACTGGAAAAAATCACTCGCGAAGTAGGTGAACACTATTAAAATACCGAATTGATACAGAGTTGGTAGAGTTGTCAACACTGTACAAACGTCAAACACACAATATATTATAATATTACAAAATAATCGGTTATCTTCGTCTGTTGAGTGTTTCTTGAAAACGCGATTATGGCGTATGTGGGATATTCAAAATAATTTTATTGACATTATCAGGGTCGGCCTGGCCGTGGCCGTTAGGCCGCGAATGCGGCCGGGGCCCCATCTTTTTTTTTTTTGTACCAATATTTTTGAACGCTATGTCTCCACCAGTTTTAAAATCTTTGCCTTGTATTATTATAATGTATAAAAATAATGCAAAAATTGATTTGAGAACAGAGGTTCGAACCCCGAACCGTACACGTCATATCGTGGTATTTATCCATTGGACTATTATAGCACAAATCGAAAATTGGCAAAAATAAACGTATTAAAGAAACACGGTAAAATTGTCAAATTTCAAATTGGTATAACTGTATTATCAAAACTAAATACAGTATTTTCAGTACCACCAAATTCTAACTTCACTATAGATGCTTTTATTGACCTGTATTAACTCTATATGGAAACAGAAGGCGCTAGTCAAAAAAAAATAAATAAATCAATTTTTTTCATAAGTGGCCCGGAAAAATCTTATATGCCCGGTAAGAATTTTCGAGACACTCCGCCCTTGGATCTGGGACACCCTATATAATGAATTGTTTTTTATTGATATGTATTTTTTAACTTCATATTAAACCAAGGGGTAGGGGGCCCCAGAATAAAAATATCCAGGGGCCTTTGGTGTGCCAGGCCGACACTGGACATTATAATATAATATAGTCGCTGCCGCCATCGACGCATTGCTTACGCGATGACAAAAAAAAAAATAGACGGTTAATCGATTTCCTATTGCATATTATATTATTAGGTTGCAATATTGTGCCGAATCTCGCAGTCTCGCTATGCTTTTGAGACCCCGCTCTATAACTCGTTACGGAAATATTAAGTTAATAATATTAACATTTGACGTTTATTTTTAATTTTCCTCTCTTCGTTTTAAAACAATTTGGTTTAATTCAGGCGAAAATAATTTCCATTCTGCCGACTGAAAATCAAATATTGCCGAGTGGGGGGTGTAACACCCCCCATGACCCCCCTTCGGTCTCTGGTCCCTGGTCTCTCACGTGTGTATACAATGGATTTTTATTTTCTGTATTCAATACTTCGCCGTCCAAGTTCGGTACAGGTAAAATTAATCACGTATTGTGATATTTATGATCATTTTTTTTTTCTTTCTTTTATTATTCTCCTCTGTAAAACGTATTAAATGAACTGTTTCGATATAAATAGTAAACCCATTTATGAGTTTATAATAGTCTTAAATTTTTCCCTTTTTCCACTTTTTTTTTCAACACAAACGGAAAGTCTTATATTAATCGGATTAATGTTTTATAATAATGAATCAAGAAGTAAAATTTGTACAAAAAAGAACCCCTTGTTTCAATCAACTGGGTTCGTCACTTTATACTCCATTACTGTCACCGCATCCTCGTTGCCTATATTTTTCCATTTCTTTTACTGCCGCGATGTAGTTGAAGTTGATCGAGATCGAAGAAAAAAACAAATTATACAAAAAAAAAAGGTTAGGCGGAAATGTGGTTCGCACACAGACATTAAAAAAAAAAAAAAATAATAATAATAATAATAATAATAAATTGAAGTGTCTCTCACAACGAAAGTCAAGCAACAGCCTTGGTCGGGACATCGGAAAGCTATGGAAGAATCGAAAACGCCGCGGTAAAGTGCTAGTGATTGTTCAACGGGGTATCAGCTGGTAAATAAATTCACCGGAGACATTTGTCAAAGGCCGTGGGGTCCTAAACAAAGATTTATACGACTTCGGTAAACAATGGGTTCACTACACGCTTGTGTGTGTATGCGAAAATATAACCTGTTGGCATATCGAATATATTATGTATTACGGAGGCTTTCGGGAGTTGGTAAAATGAATATTTTTGTTACGGATTGGCTCTGGAACTACTTAACCGTTCGTTATGCGGTTTTTTCCTGAATAATTCTGAAAAAAACCGCATATTACAGAGTACCTACATCGCGGAGCAAGATTTTTACGCATAATTTTTACCAGTTATCCTCAAGTCGTTCGAATTTCAGACAAAACAGATGACTGGTCGCATGAACTTGCATTTTAGCACATAAAACGGTCATGTTATCAGTGTTAATAACAAAATTCTTCAATATGATTCAAGCAAATCGACAAACCTATCAAATTCATCTGATACAAGACAAAATTATTGATACTCAGTGGTGAATTCGAAGGTGATTTGATGGGGAGGGGGTGAATTGGTATTTACTCTTAGTAAAATCAAGAACTGATCTTAGATAAAATAGAGCAAAACGAACCTATATAAGACAAAAAAAAGTTACGCACAGGTGATCGTCCAAGCTCAAGCCGAAAGTTAAAAAAGTGCAATACTTACGAGTAAAAACGTCGCCCCCGTCCCTCAAATCCACCACTGGTAGTATTACGATTAAATTCATTAAATCCGTCAGGAATTTCTCCGCATAAACTCCATTTGAAAACGATTGCTCTAATTACCAAAGAATATTCGTTTGAATTTAAACGTGCCCATTTTACGTTATTATTACGATAATTGTACGTTACAAAACTGTACGGATATTTTATGTAAGAAGTTTTTATATAAATACTTTCTTTGCAGTGTATACAGTTGAATAACGCGTACATAATAGAAATAAATGAAAATTTATTTTACAAATGAATAATACAAGGGAATAGTGTATACTATGAAACGTTTCCCGTCTTTTAAATTTTATAATTATACTTTGTAAAAGGTTTTAGCCGTTTCGAATAATTTTAGGATTACTTTAAATCTATCGAATTTTATTACCCTCTGAATTTATGTTATTATTTTTAATTATTACCTGATTTTTCTTTTACCTTCACTCGGTAAATGTATTAAACACTCAATGTAAAAAAACTGAAACGTTTGGTTTACACTAGTTCGTAAATGGTTTATTAAACAAAAATCTTAGTTTTATACAAATTTAAATATTAATAACGATTTTAACAATTTATATGTACGTCACGGGTTTTTTACGAATTAAAATATTAATAGCAACTCGAACAATTTTTACGTACGTCTCGGTTGCGCCTATGGTGAAACACCGTTAAAAGGTAAAGGGAGGAAAATGTAGTAAAAGAAATAATCGAATAAAACAATAAATTTGGGACCTACTTCTGTATAATTTTAACCGCTAAACAGTATGAGAGGTTATTCGATATTTACATATATTTTACACGATTAAATATGATTAATTACAACATACGAGTTGAACGCCATCTACCGACCGTTTCTTACAATGGATATCGCGTCAGCTGACTGCTGTAGCAGTCACCGAAGCGTGATGCGTCAACTATTCAACCGAAATGTTTATGAAAAAGTAAGATACGAAGGAATTTAAGAACGCGCGTACTTGCAAGTTTAAAAATTGTAAAATACCACTAAGGCGAATCCAGTAAATCGACCAGCATATATATATATGTATTATATATAAATCACTTTTCCGCGCTCGTTCCGGCGGATTCAAATTTATATCTATTTATACGCTGCAATTTATATAAATGGCGTAATAAATTTCTGTACGGTATCCTTTCCGTTTCTTTTCAATCGGTCGTCACGTATACAATTTTCTTCTTGACTGTTAAATTATTATCACCGGTTCACCGCTGTTTTTGACCTAACCGCTTAATCTAACCGCCTGTCAAGTGGCCAAAAATATATTTCTGCGACGTTCTTTTATAGCGATCAAGGCGACGTAATAACTCGCGTAATAAGCGCGAAATTTATGCGTTTTACAGCATTCGGAATTGGCATGTATAATATGTAATGCTCTTGCGAGATCGCTTATTACAGCTTAATGGTTTTTGAAGACTCCATTAAGAAAAGGGAAAAAACGACCGATTCTATTTGAAAAACACGAATCGCTTGATATTTGCACACCTGTTGGACAGTATACAATTGACACTATAGCACTCGTATTTAGTTGATAAAATTTGAAGAAAAAATAATCTAACGTTTTTTTTACGATGATTCCGACTTATAAATGCAATAAAGCATTTGGACTTAGAGACAAAAAGTGTGATTTATAATGTATACGAAATCTGTAGAACGAATTATACATACAAGGTTTCATCATTCAATTTCAGAACTCACGTTTTCCTATGTCTTTGCGTCAAATATTATAATAAAATATTTTTCAATTTTTCGACGTATTCCAACGTGTTGTCCTTTACGTTTTTTATTGCGAAATAGGTATGGATGACACATGAACTTCGAAATGTATTTGTTTTCGAATTCGTGGCTAATCCGTTTAGACTCTGATTGCATTTTTATTTAGCATCAATATTTACGCAATTTTTTCTCGAACATACCCTCACATTAACTGACAGCATTTTACGATTACAATGATTTAACATTCAAAGGTCGTGGTCATGTCTGAAAACGTTAAACGTTTGATAAATAGCTTAATTTTCAATGATAATATTCTAACAAATGTAAAAACTGCAAAAAAAAAAATAAAATAGGCATTCAATGGTCGCGCATAAATAATGTAAGATTTTAACGTACAAATTAATCATTTATAAAAAAAGTGTATAATTTAAAAATCGTTTATGTATCGACTATATGGATAAGCGGTCGTTTTCAATCAATGCATAGTATAACGTTTTCATCGATCAAATCATTAATAATTGTCTGTAAATAATTTGAGTATGATACTCAAATTATTATTACTATTTTATTGAAATTACAAAAATATAAAAAAAAATTCAAAAACACGTAACACTTATCCTTCTTGTAGTCATACAAATGTATTATATACGATACCCGAAAAATAAATAGAGAAATTGAACGCGTGGTAAGTCTCACGCCATAAAGTAACGGATTTATTCGAATAATGTTTACCTAAGTCAGCAATATTATTGTCTGGTGTTATTTATATTAAAATATACAATTAACACGAAAATCGGTGATTGTAAAAATTGCGTTTGTCGCAAGAAGTAATTTTTTTTTAGATTGATGTGTGAGAATACCGTTTGTCCAGGACACGTGTGGTTCTTACAACATTCGGGAAATTTATAATATCATTTAAACACGTAAGGAAAAATAAGAAGAGTGTGGTTCTCACGCAAAACACGCGCATATTTCAGTTGATTAAAAAGAAGAGTTTTCGGCAAAACCGAGTCCAGTGTGGTTTTGTTTACAATTCGGGTGATTGATGGCAAATTTTTGAAACGTTTAACCGAATATTATTACGTTAATGAACGTGTTAAAGAATAACGCCATATCCGTTCGACTTACCGAACGTGCCAAACTGTAAAGATTATTTTAGTTAAAATTAGATTTTTCTCTCTTAAGGGTTTGTCGATTAATTTCGTACTTAAACCGTGACGGTTTTCGTCACGTAAAACGACAATAAATTATTATTGTCGGAGACGCGGTTGTTAAAAATAAACCTCTGTTAATTCAAACAATAAAGGTTTCAGCCAAATAAAACGCACTAAGCTCGTTTTAAAATTATTTTGAGCGTCTATTTCGGACTAAGCATTTCTCGCGTTCTGTCGAACTCTAACCTCAGTGAGTCTCATAAAATTTTAATATATTGGTACACATCATAGAGTAAGAATATATAGAGAGGCCATATCGTACATTATACGTGATTATCGTATACACTGAATGAAGCAGGAGCAAAAGGTGTGATTTCAGAGTGATCACAGGATAATGATATGTTCTCTGATAATGATAAATCTAGTGATAAAAATCACGAAATACACGTTTATGCACCAAAAATCGCTAAAGTATTTATTATTGACTATTGTATAATAATTGTAATTTTCGAAAACGTAGTATGAAAATTAAGTGGTCCTGAGTGCTTGACTCAGTTGTCTTTGTCTGATACACACGCGATATAGTAAAATCGATGTTACGTTACTATGTTGATGAGTAATCAAAAAGTATAGAGTGGATTGATATCAATCCACCTTGGTAATAGTAATACCAGAGTACGTAATGCGCCATAATACCGTACCACGTTATTATTACGATTTAACAAACATAATATTTTGGGAATTTTTATTTTTCTCCTCTGGTTACCGTGTATTTACACCTTTTGAATACTTCATAATGTATAATGTATTATAGCCACCCCCCGGTACACATACTTATTTGAACGTTTGGATGACCGCGTGCATCATAGACACATGTATACTCGTCACGTATATTTATTTCATTACCTGAAACACACAAAACGAAAATATAATTTAAAAAAAATAATCTACGATCATACAAAGTGTATTTTTATTAAAATTAAACGCATTATATTTTCATATAAAAACGGGTGAATTCGCGTTTAAATTGGGTTATTTCGTACCGTTTGGGTAATATTAAGTGTGAATATGGTTGTTCGGGTCTAACTACGAGCGCATGACAAAATACGTTCGAAAATGTTTTTACTTTATTGCCGAAAAACAAACGGGACTCTTAAATGTGGGTAAGTAATTAATTTTTTTTTTTTAACGTATATTTTTACCCGGTCCAGGTCGTCGTCCGTTTGTTTAATTCTGTTTACAACGTTATACTTACTCTCGACAAGTTGGGGTTACAATCGACAAAATATAAATTAATATGTAAATACATGAAAAAAAAAATTCTGGTAAATTGCTCTTGTAAATAATTCGGCATACAGACACCTCTTATACTACAAAGTACTCATAATAACACGAACTAATAGTCAATAAAGCAACCGACGAATTTTATTGAACTATACAATATTACAAGAAATAAATTATACATTTTTAATAATTGCGAAATAAATTATCAAGTAATATTATAAAAATAAATTAAAATAATAAATTATTTTGCTTCTAGTTGGTTTTCTCACTGTTGTTTTTTTTTTTGTGATAAAATTGCTATGATTAAAGCTTCAGGTGTAAAAGTAGTTATTAGAGACTACGTCATTCGATGACTTAGCATTAAATCAAAGAAACTGATGGAAATATCACCGCTAATAAGTGTTTATAATTAAGTAATAAGTCATCGAAATGACATGCCTATTTTATAATATTAATTGAGCAATTTCGCGTGACACTAATTTCGTTAAAATATATATGCATTTCATATGCGTCTTCTCTACAGTTGGTAATTATCTCAGTTGGACAATTGTTCAGTTTATGCGCCTTATAATCCTGTATGCGATTTCCAGTTTGCTTCCAGGGACGGCATATTATATTATTAAAGTATGCAATTTTACCAGCGAGTTATTATCAAAAGCATAGTCACGGTTAAAAAAAAAATTATAAGTCATCTTAAACGATAAAAACGGATAAGATGTTTATATGTAAGACAAATTTAAAAAATGAAGATCATACGGTTTTTCGCTATGCAGGTCATGTATGGCCATTTTACTTATGTATTTTCTCATGAAAACCGTCCGATTAGTTTAATAATTTTTAATACAATTATATTTGTTTAGATTAATTATTTGAAATAAAAATGAACTTTTGGTCACACTTTTGAATTTTTTTTCATTTTTCCATACAAAAAAAAAAAAATTTATTAAGGGATTGAATCTGAAAGTAAAATATCACTACTTGCTAATTAACTTTAAACGCGGGATTTTCTCATAAATTATAACTGTAATAATTATAACCGCATGACTAAATAAACAGGCATGTCAGCTAGATAACACGGCGCAGGAAATGTTCCCCGGACTTGGAATAAACTACGAAATTCATGGAAAAACTTAAAATAATTTAAAATTGTTACGTTATTATGAATTAAAATATTTCGTATTGACTTCATTTGATGCCCATTACACACCGTAACTGAATCATGACTAAATAATTATTTATTAAAATATTGGAAATTTATTTCAAATATCGAAAACCTCGCCAAGACTCTTTCATCCATTGATATTGATATCGTTTTTTCCATGTCTGGGGAACATGCGCAGTGATAGCGAAAATAAAATTATAGCTGACACGCCTGTTTATTTAGTCATGACTTACCGTACAATTCTATACAATTTTAACACAATAAACCATTTATAACTCTATATTATATATTATATGATTTTGACGAAATCTCGTTATTAAGTTATGTTTTTCTGTGACACGTCAAACTACTATTGGAAAAATGTAAAAATGAACTCCCTAAAGTACGGATTAGAAAAAAAATTACTACAGGATTTGTATAAAGCATGTATAGCGATCCGAGCACTCCTTCTAGTAGAATGGTTGTGCACAGGATAACTTTTAATTTTTTATTAATATATTACGACATGTATGTATTTGTTTTCACTGTACATAACTTTAACTCTACGACATAATCGATTATATGTGTAAGTATCTGAAACTAAACAATTTTCCACTTTTTACCAATTTTTACCGCTCGCATTTTTTAAATTCCTAGATCCGTCCTAGCCACGCACTATAACGATTTTATAGGTTTGGACGTTAACGTATAGTACGTTGTAACTAGTTTGGACGTTAATTGCACGTACACGGCACCAGTGAAAGTGTTAAGTACAAATTTCGGTCCACGCATATCGATATTTGTTTATAAGTTCCCTCGAGGGGGACGCGCAACTAGACGAGCCACGGCTATACCGATTAAATTGAAACAGTACACACGATATAATGCGCATAGACTGCCTCTCGTATACAATGCATTATTATTATAATAATCTTGAATAATAATCAGGAGTCTGCGGCGAATAATATTCGAGCACGTCCGACCTCCTGCATAACAATGACGATAAATTAATTCTCCGCGACGACGACGACGACGATATTATATACATTTTATTTATAGAGCTGAAAAATTGATTTCAATGATTATTGTATACGCGCGGTTCCGTTATATAACAATTTTTAATTCTATATTTTTTTTCTCATTTTATTTAAGATAAACAAAACTAAATTATAAATGCAGTTGGTACAGATATAGATCGCGTATACTTCCGTTTGATTCTTGAGTTTTAAAAAATTGACCAGAACACACCGTCGCACTGTGCACCATCATCGTGTTCTCAAAGCAAAGCCTCGTCGAAATAGCCATGTGTGTGTTAATCTTTCGCTGCTTCGTTTAGGTTTTGGTAGGATGTGCGGCCCATCTTCTCTTATAGGTCATGGGAATAGTAAATTGTCGGTCTTTCTCTATGGTCGTCGTCCCATTATTCTTCCTTCAAATACAATAACACCACGGAACAACTAGCATCATCGTCATTGCCTTTCAACGCGTCTTTAAACGATGATGTTCGTATTAATGAGATGTTTTGGTCTTTAACTATAGTGATGACTTTTGTTTGGACTAGAATAAGAAGAAGAATACCGTTCGACACTGGTGGCGGAATGAGCTGTACAAGAAACGTACTGACATGGAACTCATGTTGGACTTGAAATCACAAGAAATAAGTGGCCATAAAAAATATCATATATGAATGTCGGATACCGATGTGTTTTGTCTTTTAACTCTCCGGTTGGAAGCTAATAAGTAGACAATCTTTTTCTTACAATTTTCAACATATTCCTCCATCACAGCAGCGAATTCTATTCCACACATCCTCTATAAAATTGTTATTTTTTTTAAATTTCGATCCCTACGACAAAAGCGTTACTTTTGTAAACGTCTAAACATTTGACATTCTGTATACTCGTATTAAAAGCCTATCGGGCAAGAAAATTTAAAAATCAGGCGGGCCAGAAGTTCAAATTATACGTTATGTTTGCAACTAATCACAAATCCGAAGAACCACTTGCCTAGACTCCATCCCATCTTGAACTGAAAAACGCTCTGTGTTCGTCGAAAAATCGAAATGTGACGGATCGTCACGAACGGTTTGAGAACTGTTTGAAACCAACTGATTTTTATTTTTTTTCCAATTATATATATATCCTTTTTTTTAAACATAACCTTTGACATCGAAATAGCGCACACCATTAAAATTTCGTCACGTGTCTGGCCAGTACATTTTGTATATAAATATTAATTTTTCTTATTCAAAAAATGTTTCTGCACGATTTCTTTTATATACTCCGTAACGAAGAAGTGCGCGTAAAAGAATTTAAAAAGGATCGTGTACCGGTGTTCCGCGAACTCAAAGACGACAAATGCGTCTGAGTGGGTTCGAATACGAATTCGATTCCGATTCTATGGATATAAAAATGAAATTATTGAAAAAAAAAGAATGACACTTTTTTTTCCACGGCAAAAGACAATCCGATTCAAAGCGTGTCCTGGATCTACATTCAGTATAGGGCCGTTTGCGACCAAAATTGTATTCATAGAAAACAAAATTATATTACGGTTGAGAGCTGTTTTGAAAAACAATTGTTTTTAAATAACGCACTTTTTATTATTATAGGATAATAATGTATAATTTATTGACATTAAATAAAATATATTTCAATGAGTTATATATGTACGAATATATTGTAAGAATTAAATTACAAAAATATTTGAATGCACCTCGTGTTGATGACACTTTTTTAAGGAAAATGTTTTTTTTTTTTAAATCAGATTTCTGTTTTCAGTGGATATTCGAGTACATTTTAATTTAGAAACACCCGCTTTCCACGAAAGACATAAATAGTGTTTTTAATAAATACATATTATGTTCGATTGAAATTTATAGACACTATAAAATCCCAAAATTATTTCAGTGAACACAACAATCCAGTAGAAACACGTGGGGGCATTAATGAATTTATTACGAGCAAGACCGTCGTTTGATGGTTTCGAATAATTCGTATACGCGTTTGAAGACGCGTTTTACTTGAAAATGACAATACTCGAAGAGACACAAATTTCCATCTTATTTAGTGATGAAAATGCGATAGAGAGCTTACACCGTTGCTACCTCTTTCGATAGTATGACAAGTCATTAACTGAAAGTAAAACGACAAGACAAAGTGACCTGTAAAATATCTTCTTCATTCAAATGAAAGACAAATTACCGAAATCTGTATATTGCACGTGGTATGACAATTTTTTTTTTATTATTATTATTATCTAAACCCGTCTTCTTGTCATTGAAACGTATATAATAAATTCACCCATATTTTATTCTTTAAAAATGGCTTACAACAACACACTGAAATTCATTTTTTTAATATGTAGAATTTAATTATTTATATAAATGGATTTTATATATTTTTTTGTTGAAATTTTTATAAGTAACTAGCGCTCAGCAGAATGAACTCCTGTTAAAAAACTTACAACACTGTAATACAAGCCGGTTGTTTGATGAACATCAATAAATCATTGGACACTCGCGTTTTTTACATTTAAAATAAAATCGTTGACATAAATTACAGTGCGTACAATCTTTTTTTTCTTCAGGCGACAATGTTGTCGAATTGGCTCACTTTAATAAGTGTTGATAATAAAAAAAAAAAAAAAAATGGACGGAAGAATGAGCTGTATTAATATTATCAATATAATATATTATAATATATTGATCCAAAAAAAATTGTTTTAAAATGTGTTAGTTATAAATAAATTTTTTTTAAATATATAACGTTAAATTTCTTAATACATTACTTCCAAAACTGAATATAAATAAATTTATAAGTATTGTGTCGTGTATTCAAAACATCTGTCATTTTCTGTTTTCTATATTAAAATTAATAGGTATAGTATTATAATAATAATTTTCTAAAACTTGTTTACCGCATAATTTGCCTTTGGATTAGCTTTTTCAAATATTATTTCAGAGACTTTTTTGTTATATCCTGTTTTAAAATCTCTGTTCGTTTTACCAATATAAAATAATATAATACATCTACATTTAATTTTGTAAATTTCAGGATACTTACCTTAAATTTGTTGAAATTATATATTTGGACATTTGTTTTATTTTATCACTTATTCGTTACAATAAATTATTATTAATATTGCACGCGATTTTAATATTATTCGATATATATATCTAAGCGAATTTTTCTAAAAATATTTATTTTGATATCTTATAATTACATTATTTACTTGCATAATTTTAGTAATTTTTTTTTTTTTTAAAGTAATTTATTAATAGTGTTTAAATTATATAAATATATTTAAATAGTTTTTATACTATTATTATTTATGAGTAACACGTTTTTCCTATACGATTTATACTGTTGATTTGATTGTGTCTTGTTTTTTATGTACATTAACTCGGGGGCGTAATAACAATATATTTTTCATCGCGCGGTTCGTCTTTTGCGACGGAAATGCAAATACTTCGTATCAAGGGCGAACGCAGGAAAAAATTTCGGGGGTGGGTTTTTGAAAAAATGTAAAATTATTATAGGTACTACGTATATATAATTTTAGATAAATGTCGCAGCTTAACTCTCAAATTTTCTTAGACATTTCCGTAGGGGGTTCGAACCCCCAAAACCCCCTACCTGCGTTCGCCTCTGCTTCATATGTGTATTGAAAATAAAGAAATAAATAATCGCGCAAAAATTGCACATTTCGTGTTCGAACGGAATCCGTTGCAAACGCGTTAAGAGTTAAGTTTTATCTTTTCAATATTTCCAAGGCACGTGCATCACAAATAATTTACAATGCCTTATAACGAATATACACACGTACTCTACAACAGTAAGCACAATACCCGTGCAGAGATGTATGCTGTGTAGTAGATCCGGCGGTCCGGCCGGACCGCACTATGCTCATTCGATTACACGCTCGAGCGACGAAATCCGTCCCTCGCCAGCTGCATAATGCAGTACCTATCACAGCTGATTTAAATAATTAACTACACGTTCCACTCTGTAACACTTTCCCGAGTTGACCGAAATGAACGAATCGGCGCTCGAACGATCCTCGTTCGTTTTAGCAGACCGGAATTCGCGAGAATTTTTCTCTTCCGTTTAGTCCACCTCGGCTCGACCGAAATTTCAGGTAACACATTCAGCATAGGCGCAATTTGGGGGGCTTGGGTGTGCTTAGCACCCTCAGTCTTGAAATTAGCACTCCCCAATTTTTTTTCGTATTCATTTAAGTTTTAGGGTGTGCCGGTGTGCTGTAGCACACCGGGCCGGTTCAATACGTCAATATAATAGGTAATTGATTATTTCTAATAAAAAGATTGAATATTAACATAAGTTTTATTTTGTTCGTGGACCTATTATTACGTTTTTTTTTTGTTTTGCACCGATTAAAATTTTAGTGATATCATTTATTCACTATTGTAATCGTAATAAGGTAAATCGTGTTTTTCAAAGATCCAAGACCAGTGATGTATTTATATAATCAATCGATAAATAGGCCGGTATAAAATGAGTTTGGGCCGTTTATAATTTGTGGAATACTGGGCCGCATGCCTCCCGGTCCGCCCCTGGTTATTATGTACACAATACATACATAACAACAGTTTTGTTCTATGATATTATTTAAATGAATAATCGTGTGATGGCTGAAAATATGTTGTCTTACAGACTGGTCAAAAAAAAAAAAAATCAAAGAAAACAATTTAAATTCAGATGATTTTATACATTTATAATATAATAATATGCTATTGATAAAATATATCGATTTGATTAGTGTGGCGATTGGCGATAAAATCGTTCCGACCGTTCGACGTTCGGCGAAAACATCGCAGTGTGACAACATTCAAAGTACTACTATTTTAGTTTTATCACGGATTATCGTCGTTACTGAGAAAGACCTTACCAATCAAATTGAGATAAACGAAATAATGAATATTTTTGCTCAAAGTTGAAAGGAGGATGTTGTTATTATAAGATGTAAAATTAAAGTATCGTCATTATCAATAATTATAGAGAATTTTTTTCAATCCTAATGATGATTATCATTGATACATTAGAAATTTTAAATTAGGATAAAAAAAAACTATCATTTTTTTTATCTAGATAAGTTGTAATTAATTATTTATCTTTACCTAGATAATTACATTTTAATTATCTTTTATCTTAATCTAAATAATTTTATTGTCTAACATCTTTTATCTTTATCTAGAATCTAGATAAATTAATATTTATGTTCATACAACAATGCGGCGTTTCTCAGAGTCAAATATTAAGAAAATCGTGTCGTTTTATGCGTTTTTTTTTTTTTTTTGTAAAATTTAAAAGCGAAAATGTGACGAACCTAAATTTGTACTCTTTACGTAACACGGCTTTGAAAAATTGATTTGTATTTTTTGTTTATAAACTGTTGAATACGTCGAGACTTTGGAAAAATATAATAAAACATTTATTTATTTTTATTTTTTTTGTAGTACCGCCTTTTCGCAAGCGAAAACCGTATTCGACCTGTTAACACGTTGGCTGCCACACCTATTTCAGTGTGTCGTCCAACTGGGCCACAGCATTTTTTTTAAACTTTTCATTTGTATTTTTTTTTTAGTAATTCTTAGTTATAATAAACCTTTCTTTATACCATAAAGTGTGTCAGTGTTCACCTGTAGAATGTGAGGGGTCATAATGACCCTCATTAGCAAGAAGTATGTTGAATCAAATATTTCTTGTTTTTGAGGGGCTCTTTTACCCCTCAAATAAATTAAAAATATAATCTTGAAAAAAATGTATTTCACTTTTAAAATATTATAACAACGTTGATAAAATTTATATTATGAAAATATAAATAAATTACAGGTGTTTTAATTTGTATGAATGTAACAGCGCGGTAAAATACAAATCATAATATTATCAATTAATAAATAACTGATAAGAAATGCAAATACTTAAACGCTAGTTGGACCGTTTTGATCAGCAGATAACAGAGAATCTGACAATACGGTGTTAAGACGGCAACTGAGGGGCTATTCGATCCTACGAGCCCACAAAGACAGCGTAAGTGTGAAGGACGAAATGACCGCTCATGGCTAACGTGACCATACGTCCCGCTGTCCCCAAAGAACCCAAAAATGTCTCGCTTTGAAAAAAGGCGATTTTTTATTCCACTAAAAAAGAGCGCGTATTTATTCATCACAACCAAAAACAATAATATGTTTTATGTATACGGTATTCTAAAAAATGTAATAAAATTTAAACACGCACCGTGTTTCACTGTATTTCTAGTGTTGTCATTTTACGCAAAAACTGTTATGGTTTTCCTATTAAAATTTACATGTGTCCCGCTTTGAGTAAAAAAAAAAAAATTATGATCACTCGTACTCATGGCTCACTTAAAAATTCTACTGATGGTCGAAAATGACCCTCGTGGCAGTCAACGCGCGTCGATAACGCGATAAATCGAAACGTCGATCATTCGATCGATCATTTTCCGTCGTACAGTGCAATTTATTCGAAAATTCGATTAATATTATTAAAAATTCGTACCGACGTTTCCGCACACAAACAAAACAAAATATTATCCTGTCGCCCGTTTCGTTATAAACGAATGTAATTTAACGTTGGTCGCATGCATTAAGCAGGCGGGGGGCGATGGCGAATTCGTCCGCGTTATTACACAGATTATCGCGCGGACCGCTTTCTTATTTATTAAATTTTTTTTTTCTTGTTTTTTCAGAAGAGAAACGGTCGTGGTTTTCTCGGCGCCCCGATGAATAATCACAGAGGCCACGCAGCGTTGACTCTTGTGATCCGAAACGGCAACTAAACAAATCACCGCAACACGGAATTATTTTCAAAACGAATTTCGCGCAACACGGCGAGACGGGGCGAGACGCGAGCGTTTTACCGCCAAGTCGACGAGTGCCGGAGGGAATAAGAAATGACGAGATGTGTGGGAGTGGTAATTGTTCTTTATGTAAAGTAAGTAAAGGCTACGAAAATGAATACATTCATTTGGAAACGATAAATCCAAATCTGTAGGATAATGTTTTCTTAACAGTTCAGCTTTTTTCTAACTTCACAAATACTTAATTCAGTTATATTAAAGAAGAATGAAAACTTTTCACTTACTTGATCATATGCAATTTTTCTTTTTTTCAATTCAGTGAGTAAAGAGTCCATGATTACAATATAAGTGTTAATTTTAAATGATTTTTTAGGATTAAAATCAACTTCTCCAATTTTGAGTTTTTTATTTTTTCTCTTAATTTTGTATTCATTGATTCCAGATTTTGTTTTTCCAATTTGTTCATAATGATCAAAACAATCTCTTAAATCATTTACATATTGGATTAAAGAATTGTACAATGATACAACCGTTTCTAAATCAGTAGTAATTTTTGAAGTTTTTGTTTATTTTATTAAATTGTTGCAACACATCTTCCCAAACTGTTATTAATATTCCAATTTCTAAACTACTTAATGTTTTTAAAATTCCTCTTGCTTCACATTTGGTTAGTGTTTTTCGGTTGGATCTTCAATAATTTGTTTTAATGCTTTAATGATTTCTTCCCAATTTTGAGATATACTTAAACATGCATCATGTCGGGCCGACCACCGAGTATCAGAGAGTCTTTTTATTGATATGTTACTAGAGTCCTTTAAAAATGTAGATAAAATATTCCATCTATGAGTAGAAACTGAGAAAAAAGTATATATATTTTGAATTAAATTAAAAAAATCATTTGCCCAAGTACAACAGCTTGCTGCACATTCTCCAACTAGATTCAATGAGTGTGCCGAACAAGGAACATAAACTGCAAATGGGCTTACTTTTTTAATTTGAGCTTGGAGTCCAGAATACATTCCAGACATGTTCATGGCATTGTCGTACGACTGCCCGCGACAATTTTTAATGTCTAATCCATTTGAATAAATGAACTTTAAAATGCTATCAGCTAAATCATTTGATTTATGACCAACATTTGTTAAAAACATTAAAAATCTCTACAGGTTCCCCACTTTCTTTACGTACCGAAAATGATAGAAAGTTGATCACAATGGGAAATATCCGAGTAGAGTCGACTACAATTGAAAATACTTTTCTTGTTTGACTTCGTTTATAATAGTTTGGAATACCTTTTACTCATTAATTTTATAAATTCTTCGAATGTAGTAAATGACAGGTATGATGTGGAACCTTTACCCTTATTAGCGTAGTCTGAAATGTGTTTAGCTAAAAAAGGATCAAATTCAGCAATGAGTTCAAGACTCATAATAAAGTTACCACTATGTAAAGATCCAAATTTATCTTCAGCACCTCTGAAAGATAATCCTCGTACACACAGTGATTTTACTACTGCAACCACTCGAGTTAAAACATCTCTCCAGTACTTTATTTCAGTATCCATTTGAATCACCATCTGATTGTCAATATGACCCAATAAATTAGCTCTTAATTTAAAATTAAGAACACAATTTTTATGGCTTTTAGAATTTTCATGACATTGCAATTTTTCCTCCCCTTTCCACCAATTAGAAAAGCCAGTTGTAGAAAAACTTGTTGTTCCACCATATAATCTACAAGCAACGCAAAATAAGCTCTTTGTACTTTCAGAATAAATTATATAACTTCTGGGTACAGATTTTCCATTTATTAATTTTGTACTGAAAAAACTTCTTGATAAGTACCTGTTATATGTACATACTACTCCTAGTTTATTTTTTTTTTATATGTCCTTTTGTATTAGAAAATTAATATTCAAATTTTGTTTAAATCCGTGTATTGCAATATAATTCTAACAGACTCATTAATTTCCCATAAAGCTGGATCATTCCTATAAAATAATAATAATTACCACTGTTACAACTATGTACGTTCAATATATTTTGATACATTAATTTGTACATAATATTTTATATTATTTTTAATTGTATGTGCAGACAGTTACCTGGGGAAATTAGTTTGATCATCATCTTTGTTACTACTCAAAATTGTTAAGCAAGGGTCAGATGAACTCAAATTTAGTGTACTAGAAACACATATTTGCTGAGAACCATTATCTTTATAAATAGTGTTGATATCTTTACTTAAAACATTTTCTGTAATCATGTGTTCACAAAGCGGCAAGATTTGGTCACTAATAAACAAATTTAAAAATGTAATAATATTAATAATAATACACACTATATACTATAGTGTATATATACCCCAGCCTTAAATGTATATTATTATTACTTGCCTCGAATTTTCAACAACATATTCAATATTTCTATTTATATTGGTTTTAACATCAGGTGCACTTTCTTGATGATTTTTCTATAGAACTTGACGTAGAGTCAAAATTATTCCAAGAAGTTTTATCACGAATCGAATCTAAACCTATAAGAAAAAATTATACTAATCTCTAATTATTTGTAAGTATTATACAATATACATACTTGGCAATGATGTATCACTTGAAATAATGTGTGGGAGAGAAAGGGACTCGGGGCGAACAAATGATTTCGGAACGGCTAGCGATATTTCAGCGGATTACGTTCGTATTAACAAATCGTCGTCGCCGACCCGAAACGATAATTTTTACGTGAAAATTATTCCGATTTATATAATCGCGGGTCGGAGACGACTGCAGCGTACACGAAGCGAGCACTTCCTACGGATCAATACAAAAAAAAAAAAGAAAAAAAACGATATTAACGATCACGTTTCGTGGCGGTAGGACGACGACGACGGTTTTTGACATTTGGTGTTTTTTTTTTTTGTACGTCGGTGAAATTCAAAGGCTGCCGTCGATGATGTACGCGAACAACGGGCATTTGTCATTGATATAATAACTGCGTTGTCGTATCGAAACGCGTATTTGAAAATAAGCTGATTTTTTTTTAAACCTTGGTAGTGTTTTTTAAAAACAATAATCACTTGGGTTCGGCACTTGTTGCATTTGCACATTCTTTAATAAACGCTGTACAATAATCTGTGTTAGATACAAAATTCGTTTTTGCTTCGCAAATCCATTCGATTTTTCAAAACGGTACAAATCCAACGATGCGCGTACAGAATATTTATAATGTTCTTTTACCTTCGGCTCAGTGATATTATTAGTGTGACAAACTGTTTGTGTCTCGTGTTATCAATATTAATGTGATCACTTGTTTGTTTTGTAATAAGCAGTTATTTGACTTTTTTTCAAAAACGTGTTTGCCGTTCGAGGGGACGTTCTACCCGACTCGGTTGTCTTTGTCTGACACACACGTAACCGTAGTAAAATCCGGTTTCGTATTTCCAGTATTGTGAGTAATTGGCTAATTTTTGGACACGGTGATATTAATTAATAAAAATAACATGATCTGTGACACGTAGGGATTATTTTTTCGATAAATTGTATTTTTAGTTTTTTACAAGTGCATAAATAACGCGACAATCAAATAATAAATATTTTGTTTAAAACTTAACCGATCGAATAAGTAATTCTAACGTGTCATAGATTATGTGTTTTTTTATTAATTAATATCACGGGTCATCACGTCCGAAAATTTGCCAATTACTCACAATATTGGAAATACGAAATCAGATTTTACTGTGTTACGTGTGTGTGTCAGACAAAGACAACCGAGTCAGGTAGAAAGTCCCCTTAAACGACAAGTAAATGAGTTGTGTTGCGTAGTAATAACAGTGACGTCGTAGGAATCGCCGAAAACAGCGGAAACCGAGATACAGTAAACGGAAACAAAAAAGAATTACACACCCCCCCGAGTACGACAACTTGGACATGGCGTGCGAACACGGAGTTGACCAACAAAGGTCCGTATCGAAACTTTGTAGTGTTGGATCATTGACGTTTAATGATATAAATACATTCCGAAGGCCGCTTGGCAAGGCGACAAATAAAGTCGACCAAGATCGCTTTTTGCTGCATTATACGAAAATGTCTCTTCCGTCTAGGCGTAGACGTATTCGAGGTACAAAAACCCGTTCACATACAATCAAGTACCGTGTGAGGAATGTATCAAACGAGAATGTAAAAGTTTGTTTCAAAACGTTTCGAAAAATAACCGGTATCGGTCGCGCTGGACTGTTTAATCTATCAAAAAAATTTTTTTTACACTTCAGAACCACCGAGCGTGGAAAGCGTATAGAGGAGCTCGCAATATTATACGACATCGTACTTTTGTGTTCTATGTTATTTCGGAGCACACGAGAACACGTTCACATTATCGGCTGAGCGTCCTCGTGTGAATCGTCAAATGGTCATTCTCCACGCGAATCACTATGGATTTTCGTTGAAATGTTATCAAACACACGCCACACAAAATAGCAAATTATTTCCATAACCTTCACTCGGTTCACTTCTAATGCAACGAATATAATGCGGCAGAAAGTTTCATTCATTTTCTTTATTCCATCACGTATTAAAAATATTATTACGATTTGATTATTGACCGTTCTGGGTTTATTATGATTCGTTACTCGACCGTCAGTGATATTATGAGAGCGGTTATTTTTAAGAGTTTATACATAATTTGTTGACTTCATGCAGCTCGACGGGAGTAAGAAAAAACTGGAAGAATTGCCGATGAGATTTACGTATTTCAGTTTGTATTTTATGTAAAAAATAAAAATCATATTTTTCTTATTTCTCGAGTTTGACATTTTTTTGTCGTAAAAATATAATAAAAATGATTAATTCTTTTTATATTTATACTAACGCATTTTGTTCGTTATTTTTTTATCATATTAATTAATAAACAATAAACATATAAACTATATGTAACTAAACGTTTGCATTTATAAATACAATGAGTAATTCATAGAACTATAAAATATATAAACTACACTACAGAACGTACAACGTAATTTTATAAGTATTCTCATTTCATGTTTATCCCTTAATTATGCATAAATATTATACACATTTTCAAGAGAATATATAAGCATACCTTTAAGGCTTAAAATTATGTTATTTAATTCTTTGATTTTTTTTTTATGTCTCTTAAAGGACATACTGCAACGATAAAAATTTTCTTTCTTAATGGAAACACCCATTTTTTTTTTTAAATAATAATAATACAATGTTTTATATGGTTATGTGGTTATGTTGGTTTGCCACTACGTAAATAAAATAATTAGCATATTACGTTAATACATATTTTTTTGTGTGCATTAAATGCGCGTACTAAGAGAATATTTTAGAATTTTTTTAAGTGCATATTATCATAATATTTTAAACTGTTAAAAACCTTAAAATCCTCTCTTTAGACTGATAACGATGATGCGTTAAAATTTCACAAGTCATCGTCATGGCGCCCATTGTTAAGCTACAATTAATCACATAAAAAAAAGAAAATAAAAATTTGTTTTTTTTACATAATAAACGTTTAATAATAGTGTTTTTAAAGCGTAATCATTTTTTTTTTTTTTAAATATAAACACCACTATTACACATTTTCAAGATCTAATTAAATCCCTCTTTTCTCGTCTACGAAAATATTACTTTAAATTTTTTCATTAAACCCCTTCGAGTTGTTTTAAGCATATGATATACATACAATTTGTTTTCTCTTAACACACAGAACATCTTATTTTGTTATAGTAAAAGTAATAATTTATGTTATAATCACTTGAAGCAATTATTTAAAATTGTCAAATAATATGTAAATATACAACAAATACATATGTACTAATTCACTGCTCGTCGTTTTAATATATTGCTCCTTTTAATTAGTTTCAAATAATCAATTCGTATTGGACGGGAGGTTTTTTTGTTTTGTTTTTATTCACGGTAAATTTGAAATCGGTTTCAATTTGGAATTTTGAAATATAACTTACGATTCGTTTTAATTTAATGCCTTCTTTTAAAATAAAAATCTGGTCATTGGGAATGTAGAAAAAGTATACTTAAAATTCTTGTTTTTGTCGGGCTACTTTATTCGACATAAAATTTTAGAAAGTTGTTCTTTGTTAGGTATATTAAATTCTGCTAAATAAAATTATAAATTGCAAACAACCACACATTTATATATATATATAAATAAAATGCATGTTTAAAAAATGTGTCCGAAAATTTCACATACACACGGTGTAGTTTTTTGCTGTTACCGAATGAAATCCGAAATTAGTAAAAACAATTTGTTTTAATGCAATGTGAATTTAAGTAGAGTGTCGAAATATATTGCGTAATACTGTTTCAGTTGAAACGAATCGAACTGGCTGATTAGCCGATAAGTCACCATGAAGTGATCATTGTGTTACTACACTATAGAAATCGTGAACAAATACATTTAAATTTCATATATAGTATGTAAATCAACGTTGACTGGTTAAAATATCTCCGAACAAAATACCTTCATCAAAATATCTTTTTCAAAAAACACTTCAAAAATACTTTGATATTTTAAAAGAAATCGCAAGAATTGCGGATTATTTTATTATAATTATTAATTTGAGCGTTTAATGTTCGTACATTTTTTATAAGCGTAACTAAGAAAAATTCACGTCTGGCGAGCCCAATTCGAGAAGGAAAAAAAAATCTATACAAAGATCACGATAAAATAATTGTTAAGACCCGCAGAGCAATTCGATAAAACTAAATAAAAAAAAAATACGGAATTTAACAGGCGTTTCGCAGAATTTTTAAATAATTTTATGTAATTTAAAATACGTATTTTTTCAATAATTTATTTTTAAAATACGTAATTAGAAAACAGATAGGTATTATTGATAAGAAATATTCTATGACATTTCTAAGTGTTTTTTCCGAAAACCGCCCGAAACCAATAGAATAGTGTTTGAGCACAAATATTCTGACCGGAGATATATTTTTTTTTTTTAACGAGACATTTTTTTCCTGTAACATAATAATATTGTATACAATATAATATGTTGACATCATCTCCGCGTCGAAACTCAATGGACCACCGGGAAATAATATCGTGTCTAAACCAGGGGCTCTCATTTGAAAAAAAAAATGTTTAACTTTTTAACGTTTTTTTACCGTTATTTACCTTTTGCGTTTATCGTTATGGATTATTTGTGTTTAACGTTAAAAATAGTTTTATCGTTATATAATATTTACGTTTTACGTTTATCGGTATTTCAACGTTATTTGGTTTAATATCGATTTTTTTTCCCCAAATAAATAAATCCATTCATATTCCATAGACTATAGCACGTTTTCAAATCTCATAAACGTAATGCACTTCATTAAACTTCACTGATTATAAAAATCCTAATTTTTTGTCCTTAATTTTTTGATTTTATACATTTTTTCAGTGAGGACCTTGGTTTATTTTCGACTTTATATTCCAATGCAGAATATTTTTCTTAAAATGTTGATTATATTACCAATAGAAACTTTCTCCTGCAGACTAGCTGACATCTTCTCAGACACGTATCTTTGAATAATTTGTACGCGTCCGCGTGAACCCAGCCTTATTATTGTAGAACTATAATAAACCTACACCATAGGCTTATATTTTCCGTAGTAAATTGGGGGAAAAAAAAACATTAAAATAACGGTAATTCTATTTTTCGTTTTTCGATATTTCGACATATAACGTTATTATTTCGTTTAATGATATATTTTAATTTGTGATAGTTTAAAATTATAGTGTTTATTGTTTTCCGTTACGTTTTTTGATGTTCATTTCAATTGATATTTTGCGATTATAACGTTATAATCAAAACGTTATTATAACGTTCGCGAGCCCTGGACGAAACGCGCAATAAATTTAAAAAAAAAAAATGTTTTTTTTTTTTGTCGCCGATAAATAGGCGTCGTTTCGGCATCGGATTGAATGAACGAAGTGACGGAATGTTTGTTGCGAATAATTAATGTAAAAATATTATGCGTTTAGGAAAAAAAAAAAAAAAGATAGAAGAAAATAACGGAATAAAACGAAACAAATTGCGTTCGGTAAAACTAAAATTAGAGGAACGGGGTCCCGTTGGAAAATCGCGTTGGCGTTCGTTCACCGGGCCAAGTGTGTTCGTATAATATTGTGTGCGGTGTAAATACATACATATTATTTATATATTATGCAGAACGTACGGACGCTTATGAGACGCGGAGAAAGAGGAGGTGGGCAGCGGTTTTTTTTTTTGTCACGCCAGACACGTTGACACTAATCCAAAACAAAAAACAGCAAAAACCCGAATTATATACGTTTATGACACGACGGATTACGACGTCGTCGGTACGCGCCAATACTGCGGACTCGCGTTTTATCGCCTGCTGCACAGACCGTACGCGCTTGTTTCGCTGTCTGCTTGTGCAGTGCAACGCTGTTATAGTGTCGTATAAAATGATTGTTGTAACAGCGCATAATCGACCGAAAACGCGTAATTGTTTGTTAACGGGACGCTTAGCGTGGAAAATATTAAGAAAAAAAAGTGATTTCCTATAGTAGTTCGAATAGGTACTGTACGCCTGCTACGCGCTCGATAGAAACGCGATTTAAAGACGAGAAGTGCTACAGAAAAAAAAAAAAACGCTTGACAGAAATAGATTTTCGTTTAAAATATAATGTAGAATAAAAAGCGTACGATTTATTATTCGGCTGTCAAAAACTATCTACCGATTCAGCTGATAATATATCAACGTAAGAGGCCTGTACCTCTGTTCTGCAAGTCGATAAGACTCGTTAACGACGACTTTCGGTTCGTCAAGCCACAGCCCGGACACTGATAAGAATTATAATGTGTAGCATAGGACCGAACAAAAATCGTGTCAGCCATCTTCTTATTTAACATCAGTATGACCATCGAACTGGTATTCAATAATTATTGTACTCGATTTAAATAATTGTGTAAAATCTTTTTTGATATATCTTATATTAATGAATAAAATAGTATTTACATGTTTTATATAATACGCTTATATTACACTACGGTCATGAGCCATTTTACTACCACAAATTGGGTTGGCGCATTTGATGCCGTACCTAATATTAGGTTGCATCATTTTTACAACTTTCGTGGCAGTTCAATAAAAATAATACACTATAAAGTACAACACTATAAATTACCACAAGCACGAGAAACACGAGTGATGAAAAAACGGATATGATAATCATATCACAACATAACTGATAACGATTGCTAAATGAGAAGATGGCCGTCAGTTTTCTTTGTTTACATGAAGTGTCCTTTCTGATTTAGTATATTCTGTGGTCAAGCTATCGAAACGATTTATAACCTCCCAGAAAATTGTCGTTAGCTATCGATTTCTTATCATTTTGGTGGACATACACTTTGTAAGTGTGCAAGGTATGCTACTGTAGCTCTATTCCTTAACTCGATAACGTGTTAACAAATTAATTCGATAAGAGCTTTTATCGAAATTTTAAAAACGTATCGAATTTTGCTATCGACATCGTGATTCTTTAAATGACTCTATCGATACCTTGCGCTTACAAAGTGTATGTCCACCAAAACGATAAGAAACCGATAGCTAACGACAATTTTCTGGGAGGTTATAAATCGTTTCGATAGCTTGACGAACATAAAGTTGTCGTCAACAGGTCTTATCGAGTTACAGAATAGAGGTACTGGTGGGACGGTGGGAAATATTTCCCAATGAGCCGCATAATTTCCAGGGCCGACGAGCTTAAGAAAAATAATAAAATATAATATATATACATATTATTATATTTGGAAAGAACAATATAACGATTTTTTTTTTTTTAAAGGAATACTAATTATTCCTTTAATAAATAAATAAAAATTTCGTATACTTTTATAAAAAAATACTGGGAAATATAAGCGTACTTACCCGTGATCTACGTAAATGATTGACGAGAAACATAAAATTATCAATATCAATAATAAGCTACAGCTGGTCACACTACGATATTCCGTTATAAATATTGTTGGTGACAATAATTCGGAACGCGATCCAAAAATAGCAACCGATTTTGTGTTTTATCCATCCACTGCTCGCGTGTAAAAAAAAAAGGTACGAGTCTAGTTTACGGGACACTTGGATTTTTTTATTTTTTCGTATCTCAAGTAAATCAACGTTTTAAAAACGATGGTGTAAATATAAATTGGCGCGTATCATTGGTTTTTCAGTTACGGAATTTTGAAATTTGCGTATTTTAATAAATATTATGGACTAAACTGCAGAAACACGTAACCATTTATTCAGAATTCGAAAATCGAACAGAGCCAATACAAAAAAAAAAAAAAACAACCCATTATTGGAAATTATTTATGAAAAAAAAATATATATATATATATGTGAAGTTTTCCACGAATTATTTTTCATTTGCATTATTCGAATAAACTTCTTTCGCAAAAATATTCGAAAACTCGTTCTCTGTTTATTCGAATACGTACACCGGCATATTCTGTGAATACCTTTCAGTCTTTGCATTTCGACGGTTCCCGGACGCGTATTACCAAATCGGCTAGAGCCCCAGCGCCGTATAAAAATACGATGTTTTCATTGGTCTATTTGAAAACCGCGCGAAAATATTTAAAAATTGATAAATATCAAATTAAGTTAAAAAAAAAAAAATTATCGGGCACTTGTTATTGATTAGTGATTACTTAGTTTTTTTTTTTTTAATGTGTGTAGTATCAAATATTATGTATTACATTGTACTATAAAATATTATAATTAGTAATATTAATATACCAACTCTAATATTAATACATAAAATAAATACATTCAGGGTCGGCCTGGCCATGGCCGCTAGGCCGCGAATGCGGCCGGGGCCCCATATATATTATTTTTTTATACCAATGTTTTTGAACGCTATGTCTCCACCAGTTTTGAAATCCTTACCATGTATTATTATTATGATGTATAAAAAAAATAATGCAAAAATTGATTTGAGAACAGCGGTTCGAACCGCGAACCGTACACGTCAAATCGTGGTATTTATCCATTGGACTATTATAGTATGAGCCGAAAGGCGGCAAAAATAAACCTGTTAAAGAAACACGGTAAAATTGTCAAATTTCAAATTGCTTTATCTTAAAAACTAAATCCGACCACCAAATTCTGACTTCAATATAAGTTCTTTTATTAATCTGCATTAACTCTATATAGAAACGGAATGCGCTAGTCCACAAAAAAAAAAAAAATCTTTTTTCATAAGTGGTCCGGAAAAATCTTATTTGCCCAGTAAGAATTTTAGAGTTACTCCGCCCTTGGACCTGGGACACCCTATATGATGAATTGTTTTTTATTGATATGCATTTTTTAACTTCATATTAAACCAAGCGGCAGGGGGCCCCAGAATAAAAAGATCCAGGGGCCTATGGTGTGCCAGGCCGACACTGAATACATTAATAATAATATTATATGGTGTAGGTACATTGTGATATTCATATAAAATATACAATATATACCTACAGGTTACAATGTATTGTACGTACACTATGAAATATATCATACATAGCATGTAACATGGGGTAAATGTGTTACTCGAGCGACAACTATAAAATAATAAGTGACAATTTAGTTTTCAAACAGACCAATGAAAACATCGTATTTTTATACGGCGCTGGGGCTCTAGCCGATTTGGTAATACGCTTCCCGGACGTTGCCGATAAACCGAATATTGTTGTTTTCATCGTCGTACTTACGTACAACGATAATTGAATTTCTATTAAAATCCTTGTTAAATAACAATTACTGTATAACGTACGATCGGACGTATCTTCAGGCTTTAGTGATTCGACTCTAGAACGTTAGTATGCCCGGTTAGTTGTACTCTCTCTCGAAAAAAAAAAATTAATAATAATATTGGAAAAAAAGAGTCGTAATTTACTAAAAGTATAAACGGTATACAAAGGTTGAAATACACCGATTTCGTGACGGTTGACATTTTTCTAATCGTATTTCTTGTAAACTAAAACTTTTTACGAGATTTTATATCCATTTTTTCGCTTATAAATTATTGCTGACGTATGAAACTGTATGATTGTAAAAAATAATTATTACAAACAACACTTCATCGCAGTCAAACACATTTCCCGAGTAAATTTTTACTCGGTTCGTGTTACGCGAATATTCAACAATAACGTCGATTTCCGTCGTTTTAGAAACTAGAAGTTTAGTTTTACTTACTAAAAAACGTTATAAAAAAATAAAACACACACACACACACATTTTTCACGGACAATTATCCGTACGCGTTATCCTAAACGATATTGTTGTAATTTGTAATTTTTACTTATTGTTACGTATAACTTTTGTACGTACGGTTAACGATCGATAGAATAATTGAAAGCTACACATTACATAATTTATATTAAAAAAAAAACTACAGCTGCTGAATTCGCCTAGTTATTAAATGATTATTCCGTTTCTATTCAGACTATTCGGACGTATTGAACAGAAAATACGCGTATCCCCGAGCAAACGTAATTTTTTATAATTATATTCGGAATATCACAAAATATATTGGCAGGACCGGATTAAGGGGGGAGGGCCAAGAGGGCCACGTTTCCGGGGCCCACATATATAAAGGGTCCATAATTTTTCAAGTGATAATTTGTATATATATATATATATATTTTTTAGATTCTGAGCGGAGCAAGGAATCTATTGGTTTTACGAGTGTTTCTTTTTTTTTTTCTTCTCACGTCTGTATCAAAAAATTTTACCAGAAAGAGTGCTCCGATCTCTACTACAGTCATACTTTGTTTCCGGTAGCAAATTGCGTCATCGAATCGGTACTTTACAGAGGTAATTTTAAATTAAATTATGAATGTATAATACGCCACAGTTCCGTTATCACCTTGCTGATCACCGCCAATGAACAAACGTTACCAAGCGGTATTTTCGATTATTGTTTATTTTTAGAATATTTATATTGTTTTTCCCGGAAGATAACCACTGACGAGTGCCGACAACAGTCAACAAAATTATTAAATAAATGTGTCATTTTAAATGAAATACCTAGGTGTGATACTATTCGTTAAATTTGTATATGCATATTTGTTTAACACAGTGGCGTATTTGAGACTTCACCTCAGGGGGGCGATGGTAAAAGAACTCCCCCTTCCCATCAATAAAAAAAATTATATGTAAGAATATAATTATTGAAAAAAACACATTTTATTTATTTAATTTACAAAACTAAGTCCGTATTTCTTTTTTTACTATTAGCAAATGTACCAATTACATCATCTACATTTAATGTTATAGTATGGTGAATATTAAGCAATGCCAAACCCGTTAGGCGATCTTGCCCCATTTTTGATCTCAGCCAATATGATATAAAATAATATAATTTTTTTTAAATCTCTGGGGGGGGGGCGATTGCCCCTATCGCCCCCTCCCCTCAAATACGCCACTGGTTTAACAGGCATAAGACTTAATGTTTTAACGGGTATTTATGAAACAGAAATTAATTGATCAATGGTACCTAATATAATATTTAACTGTGTTATTTTATAAAGTTATGTGTACGTCAATATTAATAATATTATTAATATAATTATATTTTTCAATAGTTTTACATGTACGTATGTAGTTTTATATATATATATTTTTTTTTTTTGAGCAATATATCTTTAGAGAAATATAAAAAAAAAACCGCGAGTAACGCGAAGGAAATAATTACAAAAACCTAAATTATTATTGTCATATAAAAAAAAAAAAATACCCGAATAAAATACGATTGTAACACACAACGAAATTTTTCTGATATTTCAAAATGACAATTATATTATTATATCGTACATTTCTTGTATTTTTTTATTTATTTTTTTTTTGTAAAATAATTGAAAAATTGCGGTGTTACGGGGACGATATAGCGCGAAGGTTTAAGGTGGTTCTTTTTTTAATAAAAGTCCCGTGTTTTTTTAAGAATTTTTAAATATTTTAAATAAATTGCGCGCCATATCGCGGCGTAGGTACAGCAATAACACCAACGTGAACGTCAACGAAAACAAATAATACAAATTCCATACGTGTTTATTAAAAATTTCTATGCGCGTATTCGTCAAAACTACTTTCCGTCGTTTCAAACGCTTATTAAAATGCCCGTAAAAAAAAGTCGGTTTCTTTTTTTTTTATTTATTATTGATCATTCAAAGCAGTTCGACGGGTTATACTTTCACCGTTAAAAATCGAATGATGTTTTCGGAACGAAAAACTACGAATAATGAGAAAATAATATAGTAATACGAAAATGCGTATCGGTTTTTTTTTTCTTATTAAATGAAAGAAAATTCATAATAATATGTTATAGTTTTTGACGCCGACGAATGTAAATTGAATAAAAACTGATAAACGATGAACACAACGGATGTTTTCGGTGATAACAATGTACTGAAATAACGTGATATTATTCGGAATGCGAAATGAAATGAAAACGCATGAAACACAAAGGAAACGATTGGGTTGGCGTTTTTTCGTATTTCGAAAAATAATAATTATTGAAAAAAATAAAATAAATAAAAATGCTGCGATTTGACTGCGCGTATATCGTGAAAACACGTTGGACAACGCGAATAAATTTATATAACGAATAATAAAATATAGACAAAATTAAAAATAAAAAAATAAATTAATAAAAAAAATAAAAAGGATATGTAAAAAAAAAAAAAAAAAAATTAAAATTAATACTCGTGAATAATAAAAAATGTGTATATGTATATATATAAACAATAAATATACATACATATAAATAAATGTATACTTAAATATACTATACTGCCAATGAGTATTACGTAAAAATGAAATAAAAAATATAAAGTTGTTGTATAAAGAATTATTTATAATTTAATAAGTATTTAATAGTATTTAATGAGTATTATTTCATTTTTTACGTAATACTCATTGGCAGTATAGTATATTTAAGTATACATTTATTTATATATGTATGTATATTTATTGTTTATATATATACATATACAGATTTTTTATTATATAACGAATTTAATCGTGTACAACGTACACGGAATTAAATTTGATTTGTTTAATTAAAAAAAATCAATTGCGGTCGCCACGAAATGTCTTTGGACGTACTAACATAATCCAAAATATACATTGTAAATGCGTACAAAAAAAAAAAAAAATTACTAAAACGCACAGTTCTCGTATTTTGTAATTAAATTCCTATGAAATCTAACGCGCGCGTTACTTTTTAATCGTATGAAAATTTAAATAATTTTACATCGCTGTAACGGTGTTGAACGACCGCTATAGTTTTAACGCGTATAACGTATAAAATATGAATATTATTACTGCAGGTACGAATCGGGTAAAAGTCATGTCTGATACGAGTACCTACCTATATTTTACCAACAATGTGATATTTAATTTAATATCGGTATATTACACGGGCACAGAGACGTGTTTTGGATTTTGCCGGCGCGAGAAAATGTTTAATACACGTACACTCATAATAAGAAATATTAAAAATCAAGAAGACGAAAAATCTCCTCTAGCAGGATACATGTATTAGGAACAAATCACAATATAAACTCGATAAAATTATTAAAACAAGTGAATAACTATGAAGAATTAAATATTGGGGAAGCTATAGAAATGACATAAAATAAATATAATTTATTAAATTGGGATTTAAATCCATTACAAAATAATTTGTTAACGCTTTTAAAATAATATAATATTGTAAACGATATCGCAAAACGTATTCGTCGGATGATTCATCGGTCGATGACTCATCGTTCGAAGGCGGTAGGCGGTAACCTGTTTGTTTTAATATTTAAGGACTGTCGGCTGCCGTTAGACGGCCAGTCGTTATTGTGCACTGATGATGATAACATCGTTACCGAAATACGTATATACTACCGAATAAAACTGATATATATTTTTTGTGGAATAGAGTTTATTCATTTTATTAAAAAAAAAAAAGTACAACTCCTTCCCTTAAAATATATATATATAACACAATTTGTTTTATTGATATAATCGATTCAACACTAACATTATTCATAATAATATAATATTATTATATACAATGATAATACGTTTTACGCTTTGATTTCTGCTCGCCGAGTTCTTGAGTTGTTACAACATTACACTCAGTGCCGTAGATAGGATTTTTATATAGGGGGGTTCAGTGCTATCTTGATTCGTGCATTATAATCATCGTGTATCGTAATGATTTATCAGCACAAAAATCTATAATCATGTTTATCAATGTTTATAATGGCATAGACCGAATTAAACATTTATACATAATGTTATTATACACATTGTTATTAGGTACTTATCTCTCATAAATAACAAATCTACTTAATATCAAGATGTTGGTAAAATCTAAATATGAACATACCATTTTACTGTAACATCTGCAATGCTGTTGTGCGTAAAAAAAAAAATTGAAATTTTTACTCTTCCGATGTTCAAAGGGGGTGGTTTGAACCCCCTAAACCTCTCCCGTGTCTACGGCCCTGATTACACTGTATATGAGTTAATGGTTAAATCTGGCTCCGTGTAATGTATAGGTATTGCTAGATTTTTAAATCTGACATCTTTGATCTCTGGAAAAAATTGTGAAATAATGTTGCTAATATTTTTTCATAGATAAAATTTGCTACAAAACTTAACGCTGACCAATAAATCATCCGAGCATACGTTCAACACGAAAAATGTGTTCCGAATCGAAATAATAAAAACACATAGTTGTAAAACCAATACGTTCTACGCTTCACCCAGTAAGACTCGATTTCCTTACAGTTTCTATAAGATTAATTCAATAAACGTACGTAAAATACCAAGTAGTGATTTGTATTATTATTTATTATTTTCTACTCGACATTTGACGTTATACAAAATACAAGATTAATGTTCACATTGCCGATTATAGTATATATATCCTTTAAAATTTAAAATCTGAGTCGCGTAAAAAAACGATTTGTTTTTTTTTTTTACCGAACTGCCATTAAAATAAATGTTATAGAGCCGTGTAAAAATTAATTTACAGACTAACAATAACGGGCAATATTCGTGGTAACCGATACGGTAATAGTTTTTAAACACGTCATGTTTTCGTTCGTTTGTGCCGTTCCATTTCGATATTATTCTAAATGCCTATGTTATCATTAAGTCCAGGTATACATAGATATTATTATTCTCAACGTAAACGTGCATATTTTATATTAAAGTTTCTTTTTTTTTGAAAATCCTCGAGTTTATATAAGTTTTATTACTATATATATATATATTCATATATGCATACAGTATTCGTATTTATATCGTTTAGCCGACGAGAACAATTTTTTACTTTTAAATATACGAGTGTATATATCTCGTTAAAAAATCTACCCATATTTCGAGGAATCGTGCGAACGTACCCGTGTAGTGTATAAATGTAAAACAAAAAAAAATAACGTGTGAAAATGAGTAATATACGGTTTTGCTGAAATCAGAAACGAAAATAAAACACGCAACGAAATGTAAATCGGTTGGTCAACCTTTACGATACACAGCTGAGGTATTATTATGTTTTGATGATGATGATGATAATAATAATAATAATAATAATAATAATAATAATAATAATAATAATAATAATAATAATAATAATAATAATAATAATAATAATAATAATAATAATAATAATAATAATAATAATAATAATAATAATAATAATAATAATTACTTTATTAAAAATTTGTATTTTAAAATCTAGTAAAAAAAAAAAAGTATTCTAAAAGTATTTGGAATACTTTTTCGAAGTGTTCACAGCACTGATACTATGAACGTATCGTATTCCAATACATAGTCTGAATACTTTTTTGGAAATTATTTTACTCGGGCTGAGTATATTTAACGTAGGTGGAATTATGTGCTTAATCGATAGCCAAAAGTATTTTTTTTTTTTTATTTAAATTTAAACAGTTATATTCATTCGATCGATAAAAACGAAAGTCCTCGTCTGTTGGCCTCAAAAAAAGTGTGATTATTTAGGAAGAAAGTCCGTCTACGAAATGGATTCGGTCAATGACGTTCTAAATGTCCGATTTGGGTAACATTGATACGCCAAATATCTAATACAATATACACATCAATTTAAATGTTTGTAATGGTTTGCATGACTTGATTGCACGTAAGAATGTCGTAGTAATAAGGCCGTCGGTATTCGGTTATATTATTTATGCGTACACAATACTAGTTAATGCATATTAGTACAATTTACCGTCGTGATGGGATGTATAAAACGTAAAAAGTTTTATGATATCTGCAGCTGTTGGTTGTTGAAAATTGTCGAGAAATTCAAAAGTCCAACCGAGAAACGGGGTGAAATTCCAAAACTACTTTATTAATACATTATGTGTATTTAGAGATTTTAAATAAAAGACGGGTTCGAACGATTTGTCTTCCGTTTAATTAATTTGTCACCTGTTCCCTAACGGATTTCACCGTAAGACGTTAGTATTGACGTTGTTTTTGTGCATGCAAAACTAATGAACTGCGAGATTGATTGATTGGAATCGAGTTTGAAAATTGGGTACCTATAAAAGTTTTCAATTTATGTTCGACAATAAACGTTTAATATAATCCCTATAGTTCCGTATTTATACAATCTTTCCCGACCTCAAAATAAAATAACATAATATTATTTAATGTTTACAAAATATTACAATAACAATATGGAATATTTATAATAAAAATAAAATAAAAACGTTAATAATCTATACGGTTCGAGTTAAGAATAATTGATTATGTAGGGACCCTTTTTTTTTATTATTCGAAAATCAATACATAAAATATATATACTTTTTTCGGGAAAGAGTGAAATCGAGTAGAATATTTACCTCTTTTTCTTTTTGGAAATATCTGTAGGATAACGCAGTTCGTATTTTTATCTGTACGTTTTCATATAGTTGTGTTTGTAAAATTAAAATTAAAATCGTTTTATACATTATTTTTTAATGTTATTAATACAATTATTATTCGTTACTCACCGCTCGCTAGTAAAAAAAATTAACAAATTTTATATGTCACGCAGCAAGCGTACAAGTCTAAAACCGAAAGGTGAAATTATCTATGTGTTCATATGAGTCAAAAGACTATATATCATAAAGAAAAATAAAAATTTTAAATCTCAAGAGAAAATAATAATTTCTAACATAGTAGGTACTGTTTATTCAATCCAAGTACAAATATTATGTACGAAAATTATCTAATGTTTTCGTTTAGAATGATTTTTTTTAACGTTTTAAAAGTGTGGCAGGACTCGGATTATTATTATGCATACAGAATGGCATTTTATGATATTTGAGTTTTTTTTTTATGATCATGGAGCCATATAATAATGTAATTTCGACAAATGAAAAAACACTTTTTTTTTAACGAAAAATGTTTTTATGATAATTTGTTTTTTATTTTATAATCAAGCAGGTGTACCAATAAAAAAATTAATACATTTTTTTAAAACCCTTATAGCGTTTATTTTTCTGACAATGTTGGTCGTCAAAGTATAAATTTAAGTTCACTACACTTCAACTAACATTTAAAAGCTTAAAACGAATTTAAAATAAATTGCTTAGAATAATTGCTGTAGTCGGTAAACAACTGGACGAAATCTGACCTAACCGATTTCGGTTTGTTAAAAAAAATTAAATTCTAGACGGATAGTGGGAAAAATAGAATAAAAATAGTTCAGCCAAAGTAGATTTATTCCAGCAGTTATTTTATTTACGAAAGTTTAAAGTTTTAAAAGTTCGTACACTGCTTAGTAAAGTTGTGAACTGGAAATGTACCTATATTTCAATTTCCAACATTTTCGAATAAAAAAAATATATATATATATACAGTTGGCGCCCATAGGTTTTTCAAAAGCCAGTGCAGTTATATTTTTTATCACCGACCCACCCCAGTGCCAGTGGCATATTTTAATTTTTTTTCGAGGAGGGAGAGAAGAGGGTTAACCTTTTAAAAAGTGGAAATGATTTTTTTTTTAATATATTTATATTTGAGCGTATTAGTAATTTTGGCAAGTCTTTTTTTTTTTTGGTTCTGGGAAGGGACTAAAGGAGTAAAGCATATAAATACTAAAATACCGTTAATACACCACTGTCATCACAAGTTAAAAAAGGTGTAATTTGTAAAGCAAAAATGGTACCATCACCCTAGATTTTCACAAATATAAGTTATTTCCATATTTTTTAACTCATAAATATAATATACAAAACACTAAAAAATGATCTCTCTTTTTTTTTTCTCTTTTCGTCTTTTTTTTCTGGCTTTATCTCGTACTAAAATTTATTTTTTTTATCTTTCCCTAGCTTATATTGAACTACCATATTATAATATATAATATGAAAATTTAATGTAATTTTACAATCTTGGGCTAATGACCTTTGACGTTTAATTAAAGGTTTTTAATTAGATTCATTAACTATATTGTATAATGACGACTTGTTTAACTATAATTGTTAATTACATCATTGTGATTAATTTATATATCATTTTCACACGATAATTTTATATACCATTTTCCAATCGTGTATTTGTCATTGTCCATCTAAACGACAAATCTTAACGATTCTTCAATTTTATTCAATTTAAATACATACATAAGATTTCTAAAATGACCCCCATCCACTCCATTCGACTACTAGTGTAGTTGCATTACTTGGTAACCTACGTGGGCGCCACTGTATACATAGCTGTTTATATTTGAAAAATTTACTTCTGGTTCATTTTATAAAATGTTCAAAATTTATTATAGAAAATTATCCGGCAAAAATGATCAAACTCGTGTTTCTTCGTTTTGTACCGAAATTCCATTCGATCACTCCGCAAGAAGTAGATGCGAGGGCCAAAAAACACCGTGTGTCCATATCGAACAAGAATGAATTTTTTCATTTCGTATCAGCCTTATATTGGATTTGTATCAAAATTTTAATCGGAACGACATAATACGTACACTGCAGATCGGTGACAGATTAAAAACGACGGGGCGGAAGTCATAACAGCGAAACAAAAACCGCACAAACCAAAAAAAGCGCGATAGTAAAAATCACGAAAACCGATAATAACAGAAAATATTTCGCAATCGCGCGACACAGTTTCGGTTCATAAAAATATAGTCTTTCGAAAAACCAGACGTTAATCGTAAGGATAGACCGCTGAAAGACGCACACGACCGATGGATACGACAAATACCGCGTGATTTAAAGGGGATATCGAAAATCCAAGGTCTATCGAATAAAACTTGTGTCAGTGAATGATCTAACGAAATAACGATTGCACAAGTGTAAGAAATGTCGCCACAAATATGGCAAAACGTGGTGAATAAAGCGCGCATTCGAGCGCGCAAACGTGTTCATTTACGTTGTCTGACGGATGTATAATTAAAAAACAATAATTATACGCTAATATTAGATAGCATCTTGTATATATTTTTATTATTTTTATACGAATGAATTCGACCGATAATCGTGACAATTATAGCGAATTTAAAACACGTACCGTCGGTTACTGATCCTGCGGTATATGATTTCACACAATCGTATTAGAAAACGAGTATGAGTACACGAAATTTCGGCGTCCGCGGATCGGATACGGAAATCCTTTGCAGAATCCTGTTCACCTATTCTTCTATATACCCGGGCACGAACTATTTGATATATATATATATATATATATAAATGATACGATAATATTGCAGCGAAGTTTTTGTTTTAATCAACTCGGATGTATTATTGTTTTTATATAGGTAAGCGAAATCTAAAAGACGTATTCTCCGGCCCGACGGATATTGGAGCGTATAATATCATATTTATATATATATATACGCGCGTGCAAAAAGGGACGAAAACGGACGAAAAACTTATATATATATATTTTTTGTTTTCGAAGCCTTAAACCATTTTCTCCGAAGATTATCATCTCTCTTTCTCTCAGTGTCTTTCACTCAAGCCCGAGTCAATATTTCGACGACCGATTTCTACGTATCGCTTATATAGTATTATTTTCTCATTCATTCAATATTAAAAGCAATGCTTTTGTTGTCCGTGTCTTTTGAACACCGATGGTCTCAGGCAACTTCTCGCAGTGTTCTATCAGAATTTGTACGGAAAGTGCAGTGCGACGCATAACGTTTTGCTGAATATATAGACGCTGTAATACAACGTATTCCACCCGGTTCTTGTGATTTCTAAAATGACAATTCGGGTGTCCGAATAAACAGGGATTATAAAAATTTAAAAAGCAATACGAAAGGAATACAGGAAAAAGGAAATAATATCAAGGAATTGGAGTGACGAAAAAATAAAATCACCACGAACGTGTATGCGAGGAAAATAATATTGTAAATCATTATGGAAAATATATCACCGTAATTTAAAATTCAGTTAAACATTACACAGGTATGCTGAGACTTGGGTAGTATTCCGAATACTTTTTTGAAAGTATTCAAAATACTTTTCAAAAGTATTCCGTATAATTTTTAAAGAACAATCATGTCTTAATTAGTATGCGCATAAAAATAAAAACTTGTTACTTAATTGTAAAAAATAATTATTTCGGAAAGAATACGAGTAGCAGCAGTAGATATTCAAAACGACATCAATTATTTTATCAATAATTTTTCTGCATATGATGATTGAACCCATCCTCGTTCGAATAATCGATTATATTCTATGTTGTAATAATTGTGTTATATTTTATAAACCAATTGGTATTATTAATTTACCGTTTTGTTTGTTGTGTTGATTTATAAACACAGAATTAAAAAAAAAAAATTAATGAACCCTCCAAATACACACGGATGACTGTTTTACTGAAAATAGTAAAAAAAAAAAAGTATTCTAAAAATATTTGGAATAATTTTTGTGAAGTATTCGAAATACTCGAGGAACGAATTTAGAATACGTAATCTGAATACTTTCTTTTTCGAAGTATTCGGAATATGCATAACAATGTACTTTAAAATAGTATTTTACACAAGTCTGCAGTGTTCCTGTATAATATGTACCTTTATATATACACACTGGAAAATAAAATCCGGAAAAGTATAACTATGGAAAATATATTAGTGCTATTTAAATAAAATAAATAGTATAAATAAAATAGTAAATAATATGACATTTATTTAATTATATAATATAATCAATACGAACGATTCGTAAATGATATATACGAAAAATCATATTAAACATCGCCGCGTAATATTTTCCACTTCTCCAGCGTAATATTTTTTTGCGCATTTATTTTCCTGCGTTTTCTCGAATTTTAAATTCCTATAAATAATTGTTCCGGTTTTTATTGTCCAGTAAATTTTGTTCCTGACAAAAATTCCCTTGTATATTACGCGCGATTTTGACCAAGCACGTATTTGAGGGGGTGATCCCCCCAAGACCCGTATTATAGTCTATCTTATAAGATTATAAATATTATGTAATCTACTTTTTTTAATAAATTTGTATATATAATTATCACGATTTTCAATTAAACTAGCTTTGTTAAATATACATAGAGAAATAGAAATTTCCACTGAAGACATCATTCAACGGTTCGCTTAAAATGAAAAAGAGACATACCGATCTAATTTTGTAGAAAACGACAATTGTAATAAATTTGTTATGACATTTAATAAATGTTTTATTAGGCACAAAAAATTATTATTATTATTATTTTTTTTTTAATACAAGAGCACACTGACAAGTATAATAAAAGTATTCTAAAAAAATTAATCGCACCCCCCAAGATAAGGTCCCAGATACGTCCCTGTTTTTGACGAATATCTCGTCGTCCACGGATGCTTTAAAGTTTCCATAAATAAACTTATAAATTATAATTCTGCGATAACCGCCGAATATATATAAATATATAATCGAACAGAGAAAATTTTACGTAGAAATCGTCTGTTGGAATTGATTTATAATAATGCAGTACGCCTATATCATAATTTCGCAGTACCATCGGACAGGGGACACGATTCGAATGTTAGTAAAACCATAATTATTCGGCTGATCACTGTTAATATTATGCCAGTGTATCACCATGGGACACCACAGCTAACAGACTCGAATGATTATCGAATGAACGTCGTTCGAGTTTGCGGACTGGAAGTCACTGAAAACGCACAATACGTTACATTGGCCAACAATAACGTTAAGTTTTGCGTATTATACGGAAAAAAATCGAATTTCAAAAATATTCCACCACGGAAAAATATACAAAAACATTCGTGTCGGAACGTTGAAACGTATGGAAATTAAAATATTTACGTTTTAATCTTCGTAGACCGTATTTTATTAATAGCATTGCGGAGTTTTAAGCGCTTTGCAGCGTTTATTAATTCAATCGAACGCAACGGTCTTAGCGGTGCGCGTTTGACGGTCTCCGAAAAGCACCACCGACGGCAACACGCTGTTTATAATATAATAATAATAATAATATTAATAATATTAGAGAACACATACGTGATACGTGTAACAAACGCGTCTGGCAAACCCTTTACCTATATAATAATATAACACGATACGATTAAAACACGACGTGTGCGTGTATGCTGTGAATAGTGAGATTGTTAATCTCGCGTTATCAACGGAATTCGTTTGCTATAAACTGAGTTATTGAAAAACGACGATAAAACACACACACACACACATATATATTATAATATGCTAATACTTGGAGAGCACGGATCTCGTATAATGCGATAAACTAGTACAGTGGCGTACATACGGGGGGTTTCGTGTTCAAACTCCCCCCAGGATTAAAAAAAAAAATTGTGATATTATTATAAGGCCCGTTGCGCGTTATAACATGTTTTAATTTTTACACTCTACAACGGTGCACAGGTATTGTGTGCACTATCGGCTCCTACTCATAAATTCCTTCATGCGCCGTTTAAAGGGATGGTTTTAGTGTTGGTTATTTTTTAAACCCCCCAGAACAAATTTGAATGTACGCCACTGAACTAGTAAAATCGATAATAGCAGTATTGTGCTAAAAATTACCGAATATCGCGCTTAAAAAAATTGCCTTAAAAAGTAACGTTTTGTTAATAAATATTTTTAATAAATTATTTTTTTTTTTTAACAGTTTACAGTATACTTCGAGTAAATATTTATTAAACAACGATTTCACATTCATTTTAATCTTTTGTTTTTCTTAAATAATATTAATATCCTACAAAAAATAAAAATAAATATATATTTTTTTGCATTTAATTTAACAATTTAATTTTTATTAGATTTTTTTGGCTGGCGATATTATCGGTATCTTGTTTATACGACTATACATACAATAAAGTAAATTACGTTTATCTAATATATATAATATGTACTTGAGAATTAATTGATAATAATTTTATTACACGGAATTTTTATGAATTCATTTCAGAAGTATTAGAAAAATGAAATTATTGAACTGAAAAATTGTTAAAATTCTTATATAAATGACTAAATTCTACAAAATAGCAATAGAATTGAAAAAAATTCCGAAAATTGCACTCGACTATTGTGGATTTTATTTCGTACTGACGTGATACAAATTTAAAACTTCACATGTCAATTTAATTGGAAGAATAGAAAAAAGTTGCAAATGCAATAACTACTACTAACAGTGCAGTGATGTGGATTTACCGCGATAAAAAAAATTATGGCAAATTACACTGTGAATTTTATCATCTATTTAGTGAAGAAACTATTTTACCTTTCTGTGAAAAGGCCCCCCAAAAAAAAATATTCAGTCAAAATATTTGTAAAAAAAAAAAAAAATGTCATCTCTGGGGAAAGAATTGTACAGATAATATATAATATTTATCGACACAAATACAATAAAATCGTAATTTTACCGTTGCCAACTTAATAATGAAATACTTCAGAATAAACTTTGTGTTCCGAAACACTTTACGTGGAAACTTTTACTTCAGAAAACATTTCAATATACAAACGTGTCGAGTTAGTTCGAGTTTATTCCATACCGTAATACACAGTTGTATCGACATTGCTTTATAGTTAGCACACGATTAGAATTTACTTACCTATATAATATTGGTATCGGTAAGAGTTCAGATTATTTTAGGAAAATTTTTTTATCGAAATTTGATTTTCGTTGTGGGGCCCAGTAGAAGCCGCACGACCTGTCCCCTATAGTTCCACCACTGTTCCTGACTTTGTGTGTTTTTTAAAAAATATTTTGTAAACTTTTAGTTTCAGAGCTAAAAAAAAAAAAAGAAAATTAAACAATCATTTTTTTCCTGTTGAATATTATCAATATTATACATTACGTATAAACATATTTTTTAAACTTATTTATTTATTTTGTTATCAGTGTTTTATGAGTTGCGACTCGACATCAGATTTGATTTCAACATAAAATGTGAACGGTACAACGTCATAGTATAAATTTTATCTGTCGACTTTGTGAGAGTATATTTTTGATGTTATTCTTCGAAAAGCTTTTGAAAATTCTATTTACTAATATAAATATGAAAAAATATAAAAATTTCTACATTATTATTTTGTTTCTTTGATCTGGTCGAATTATATCATTATTGATTTTTCCCATTTCTCGGTAACTGAATAATCGAATAAACGCGGCGTTAAAAATTATTTTTGACGTATTGAAAAATAAGTATTTACCTAAATACGTAAATAAAAAGAACTTTGTGATTTTGTAGACACAAAATAAAAAAAAAACGTTTATTGTCCTTTACTTAGTAATGATAATGAGTAGGAATAAAACGTCATCAGGACCGGATTTTAAGTATATTATGACAATGGCCCGCGGACGAAAGATTTAGTCCTGATCCCAAGAATGCGTATATTTTTTTACTCATATACGAAAATGTATTGTTGTTTCGTTTAAGAACTTATTTAATTTGATTAGCGAATTCGCACGGTGAACCTTAAGATAACTTAAAATTCAAATAATACAATAAACCGATTATAAAATTATTAACTTTTAAATGTATATTCTACAAAATCATCATTGAAAATGACATCTATTTAATCCCAGTATCAAATATCGCACATTTATTCTAGCAAGTCTCGGTCAAGTCGATCGTCCGTCATTGAACCACCTAATCATATTTTATGCGTTCGAATCTGGGGAACGGTGTTGTAAGTGTAAAAAAATTGTCCGTGGTAAAAAAAATGTCCGGTAAATTTTACTTACAAATTTACGTTACCAATAAATTTCCACCAGACTGGCAACGCTAAACAATATTATTATAATACCGTGTCGAACGTCTGTCGTGCATGTTTTCCTTTGGACGCAGCGATATTTCATCGTGTGACTTTTGTAAAATCGTAATATATGAAATACGTTATTTTAGACTTTGCGGATCGCTATTTCACACGTATGTTCTCTCGTTGAAGAGGATTTACTTTTTTTTTTTTAAAAAAAAGAAAGAAGACACGCATGTCGCAAAGCGTACGGACGGCGATGCGAGATAATATATTACGACATAATGCATATTTTTTATGAGACGTTCAACAGTATTTATTACCGACCAGAACTATGCAGATAATATTGTGCGTGTATTTATGTGTAGGAAGAGAATCATCAGTGACGCTCTCAGCATTCTAACTGTCTAACAGAACACCATCATGGACTAATCAAAGGTGTCCAAATATTTCTCACGAAAATAAAAAATATTATTTTTTCCCGTGTCTCCATCACTCGTCGAAATCGAAGGAAACGAAGTAGCTGACAAAATGGCAAACGAAGCTACACTAGACGCGAACTCTCATTCAATTAAAACCATGACATAAAAAATAAAAACCATACACGAAACCAAATTAAGAACATTAAAATAATTGTATAACGTACAAAATTCTAACATACTAAAGACACAAAAAAAAACATTGATTCCCCCAATACAAAGGTCAATCGAAGAGACCAACACTGGCTTTTACTAGGACACGTTTGGGACGCATACACATTCGTCTCGTCAGTTATTGGCTGTAACGGTAAACTTGCGCAAAAAGATTGATCATCAAACACACAATGCCCGAAATTCGAATCATCTCGTGGTCTTCTTGAAAACCCGAGAACAATGGGAGACCAAAGAAGAATAGTTTTTCAAACTAAGTTAATTTTCTTATTGAACTTGTACCGTACGAATAGTACAAATATTGTTTTTGTATCTTATAATTTACTAGAAATAAATTACTCTGATATGTCATAACTGTAGGACTGTGGATGTAATGCTCATTAAAACTTTAAAAAAATGCTTTTGCCCCAAAAATACAAAATGATGCGCTAAAAGTCTGTTTATTTTTTGTAATTCCAGTATAAATAATATGAGTTTAAAAAAGAGTTTTACACACAGCTAGATCTCATCGACTTGGACTTCTTTTAACGCGATAGAAAAATATGATTTCAACAAATATTGTCCGGATAATATATAATACGAGTACCTATTTTATAATTGATTATATTTATATAAAAATCATGTTGGTGTGTAAAAATCTTAAAATAAAATTTCGAATTCATATTTCGTATCCAAAAACTGTAAAATGCTCTAAAAAAAAAAAAAAAAAATTAAGAAACTCGCCTAAAACGGAAAATTGTCAAAAAATTACAAAATAAATTTTTTTTTATTCTCATTAAAAAATACATAAAATTAGTACGCGGCGCATCGCAGAGTATGATTTGGAAAACAATGCAAAGCTCATCAAACCCCCCCCCAGTAATAACTATATATTTTTTTTTTTATTTAGCTATTAGAAAAACTATAATAGCTCAACAATTAGATAATTAACTAAAAACTATCCATTAAAAGAAAAAAAAAACATAAAAAATATAATAATAACAAAGAATAAAAATAAATAAATAAATAAGTAATAAATGGATTAATAAGGAGTAGAAACGTTAAATCATGAAGCCAGCTTCCAAGATAAATGACACGATTAGATGAACTACTATTTCGGATTTAGAATTAAGGATAGCAGGGAGATCGATTAAAATATTTAACGATTTGAGGGAATTAAATAATGAAAGACGCTGTGTGGACAGGGAAGGACAATCGAATAAAATGTGAGGGAGGTCACAAACGCACTCATTCGGGTGCAATGCACACAAAGGGGAGTCATTGAGGCTCAATTTATACGAATGGGCGGGTAATAGTGAGTGTCCCATGCGTAAACGGTTAAAATACACAATGTAACGTCTAGACAATCTTAAATATTATCGAACCAGACTTTATTCGGCATTCTAGGGAAGATGGTTTTAAAGCTGGAGGCGAAATTACCTGGCAAATTATTCCAGCGAGTAGACCAAAGATTGGTTAAGTGACGCCGTAGAGTTGGAATAAAGTCTGTCCAAGGAATTAGTGAAAGGGATGAACGTGTAAAATTTGATGCAGACTTGGTCAATTGGTCAGCGACCTCATTTCCAAGTATACCAGAATGGCTAGGTATCCAAATGAATTGAATAAGGAAATTTGACTGAAGGAGATGAAACACAATGGATTTGATGCGGAAAACTAAAGGGGATAAATGGGAATTAAAGGGATTTGACATTAAGGATTGAAGACACGACACAGAATCAGAAGCTATTAAGTATTTATTTGGAGGAAAATTTGAAATTAGATGTAAGGCTTCAATGATGGCATAACAAAATAACTATGGATACGCATGGCATATACCGAAGGTAATAGCCACCAAAACAGAAGGGCCGATATAATCATCATCGACCGAACAAAAAATAAAGGAATGATTCTGGATCCAACGCTCCGATGGGAAACAAACGACGTTAACCAAGACAAATTAGTGGATGAAGAGAAAAAATCCATTTACGAGCCAACCATCCCTTTTTTTCAAGAGCAATATCATATTAATAATTGGGAAGTTTATGGCCTTTGGTTCGGTGCACGTGGAAGCGCATCTTCTCTGCTCAGAGACTTCTTCAAAAAAAACGTATTAGAATTAAGAGAACTTAAAGAAATGTGTTTAGCCATCATGCGAGACACACTTTTCATTATACATAAACATTTATATTCCTAACATTTTATACAATTATGTAATCTAGCATATTTTTTTTTTCTTTCTCTCTTTAATTTCTCAGCTAGACCGCCGTGTTTCAAGCATAATGTTTTTATTTTTATATTTTAAGATCTCTCCATATTATATATCTTGTAATTAAGTATTTTTTTTTACTTTGTTAACTTTTTCCATTTAGTTTATACATGTTATCCATATCTTAAAACGCTGTAACAACCATGTCTGAACGTTTACACTGTGTCATATAGGCAACCCGATTGGCGGGCAGTTCGCTTAAATAAAGTTGTTTCTCTCATGTTGGCTAATAACCACCGACGGCGAAGCGTTAATATTAAATATGAAAAAAAAAAAAAACGTGCGCGCGGAATCGAAGAATTTTATGTGACGTAAAATATATACGAAATGCTCGTTTGAAAATTAAACGGCCCGACGACAAGTAATTTTAGAACACACGCGATTTATATTATTTAAAACGTGTATGGCACGCTCGTGCGGCTTGTACGCTGCAGCGCTATATCAATATAATGCGGTGGAAAAGACGTTATTACACGGCGTTATGTGCCGACGCACGGCGCGTCGATGATAAATTATTAATGCACGTTTAGAATATGTAATGCAATAACGACGCGGTGTGCAAATATGGTTTGCGAATGTTTTCCGACTCGTGTTAAACAGACTCGTTGAACTCGTAATAAATACAGTGCGTTAAATAAGCACTGTGTGTGTGTGTGGGGGAATGATTGTCTACGCGCTGTGTAATCGAACGAGAAAATTTAATTCGGAAAACGCCGCGGAAAAACGGGACATCAAAGAGTTATCATCGTTCCATTGACGCGTCCCTCATCAAAATATCCGTTTCCCGTCGTTTAAGAACCGTTGAAAATCACCCCTCCTCCGGGATCATATTATCATATTATACTCTGGACCCGTCAGAGTTTCTAAACCGTTATCGGTTCTGTGTCAAAGGTTCGTTGAAACGAGTATTAAAATATATATTTATACACTCGTATAATATGCAATTGCAGTGTTAACGTCTAAATGAAAATGAATCGATGGAAAGTTATCTGGTAGCCAGATGGAGGGCACTCGGGGCACGAGTTCGCTCCTCGCGTTCCCCCGAAATCTACTTGCTTTTTCATTGAAAACTATACGCTTCGAATAAGGAAAACATGATATTGAGTATTTTATTTTCATATGGTAAAATGTACTATGAGAACGCGAAAAAAAAATGTTAATTTCTCAATAAAACGATACTTCAGTGTTCAATAGATTGGAAATACAACGAGTATACGATTCCAACAAGTGGGTTCATTTTTCGTTTTTGTTTTTCAACGCGAGCCAAAAAGTCTGATACATATATATGGATAAAAAAAAAATCATTTTCTGATTTGAAAACATACGCTGTACCAGTGCTTATTTTAAAGTTTTTTTAGAAGTGCGTATGACATAGAATCCTCTCCTCCCTTAACTTCTCTCCTTCACCACCATCCTTTCTCTTCCTATCGTACCTCTCCCCTCCCCTAACTCATCACCTCCGTCTCCTTGCTACCACCTCAATATCTTATCATATATTCTTCCCATCCCCGAACCGAGGGACAGTAATAATTTAGATTAAGGTAGGTTTAAAATATATGGATAAATGCAAAATATGTCGTAGCTATGCTGTACTTTGTATAAACTCTTTTTTCAATATTAAAAACAAATAACGTATATTTGTGATATTATAATATCATAATTAATACTTAAAAAAATTTTACAATTTCTTTTTATTATTATTGATTTGTAGAGAGATTGTGTTTAACGCCATAAGCTATCATTTCAAAACAACGAATTAATGGCATTTTAAAACTTGAGATTAACTCTCTATTTATTGGTGTAGTATTACTAAAATTTGATAAGGTTAAGTTTATGTAAACCATTATATAACTACAGTAACCCCCCAATAACGGACACCTCGTAATAACGGACGTTTTTGGTGGGGAGAGGGAAATTTCCCATTACTTTTTAATGGGGAATCCTCCGAATAGCGGACTCTTCGAATTGCTGATACTTATATTAATCTTAATTAGAAAATAATTGCAAAACGCGCTAGCATTAAGTTTAACCAACTCGTTCAATAAACTCGTTATAGAAAGATTGGACAAGCTTTATGACATAACGCGTATACATAATTTAGCGCGTACACTATAATTATAATTTATATTTTATAATATATGCGTATCTGCATTTGGCTCATTATCGCATTAATAGCGGACGACAACAGTCAATAGACAACAGACGCACGGTCATATTTTATACTTTGCGCGTACATAATATATAATAATAATAATAATAATAATAATACGATCACAATATTCTGTAATAACAATATAATAATATATAAACGTTATCGTATATAAATCGTAGCAGTCTGTCACTATACGGCTAATTTATCAGCCTTCCGAGACTTTTTAATATAATATACAATATTATTGTGTATCACGCGTAAAATAATAGTACAATGTATAGATTTAGATTTATTATGCACTATAAAATCAAAAACGAATAAATAAAATATATATATATATCCGTATATGGTAAGTGGTTACGCGTGCGTTTTACTCGTACAATGGTACCGATGACCGTGGAAAATAAACGCGGACACCGTCTTTCGCTTATACACACTCGCCGACACGAGCAAAATTTTTTAAGCTACCGAGTAAAAGAAATACTTAAACACCGAGTACGTTTCGAGTATATTTCCGAGTATACTCCTTTCAAGTCTTGTAAAGTGTTTCGCGAATAAAATTTGTTGGCGTTGAATCCAGCGAATATTGCACAGTACGCCTTTTATATATCTTTCGATTCCGTTTAGAAGTAACAAGTATTTAATATATTATTATTCGTTTACTCTTACCACAAACCGACGGTCGAAAATTGTTGAACGATAAAAAAAAATATCGATTCGATCACTGACTAACTGACATCGCTTAATTCCAATATATTGACAATTATTTTATTTTCCATATCCAACAAGTGTTGAACGTATGATTTACTCCAAGGCAAAAATTCCGAAATTTTATTACTCGTATCGTTTGAAACCGTATTATCGAAATTCCCGTTGTAAAAAACTGTATTTTACTCGACACTCCATAGAAATACGCATCGTCGACGACAATAATTCGGTAAACCGTTATTAAAAAAAAATAATAATAATAATAATGAAATAAGGGCAAACCGTTTTTAAAAGTTATGGAATTATTTCAAAGCACGTAACACCGCAACGAAGTTTTGAACGCCATACGCCATTAGATTATATGGTAATTTGAACAAATTGCGTGTAAAATATAGTAATTACGTTGCAGACATAAATCGATATCGCTGAGAATTATTTTCAAAGAAATTATGTGTTTCGGGACACGCGGAAGCGAGTTCAGAAAGTTCACCGCGTGTGAATCGAAAGAATAATAGTAGGTAACCAAAAAAAAAAATACTTGTTATGTAATGGTTTTTTTTTTGTAAATTTATAATTAATGAGAATTCCAAAAATACGGTTTTATCTGAGCAGTTCTGTGGTATTCGGTTTTAGGACGATATTACTTTTGGATATAATTTGATTTATATAATAAATTTATTTTATACAAGGTGGCCCAAGAAAACGAGAAATTTAATACAATGGACGAAATCTCGCTAAATGTGTATGTCGTTGAAAAATAAAACTTAAGTACATGCCTTTAAGGAGTGAAAAGATAAAAAAAATATATTAATGAAAACCACTTCTTGTAAACGGTTTCATTGCAATTCGCAACCACTTTTACACACAAATTCTGACATTCGACTCGGCGATTTTTGTTGATCGAGTACTGTATACTTTGCATTCGAGGCGGTCTCTTCAAGAATAAAACTCACACCGATCAGTCAAATGATTGGGAAGCACGTGCAAAATCTCATCGTTCGATTCCATAAACGTATGCGTTCGGAGACAGTCATAATTTACCGGACACTGTTTTTAAAAAATGGTATTATTTGTTTTTTAACCCCTAGTGGCACCGCACCTTAGTTGCCAAAAATTAAAAACATGGAAATACAATTTTTTTCTTCTAAATTTGGTGAAAGTTTTTCTCAAATTTCCCGTTTTCTTGGCCTACTCTGTTAAATATTTTTTTCATTCTCTGGAAGATGTTTTTTTTTAATTCGGCGTAACAGCTGTTTACTGTATTTTTAATATTCCTATGTTTGTAACATAACGTTTGGGAATTTATATAAATACGTGAATTCATCAAATTTCGATAAAGACCAGACGACTTGTCGGCTTCCCAGACTGATATGTCAGAAAATCGGCAAGCGAATTGTTGAAACGTATTTTGTAAGCGACTCAAACGGATTGTGCGCAGTTTAATTTACGTATTTAGCGCTTTAAAATCGATTATGTTTTCGTGACGATCGAAATGGAATAATATAGACACGATACATTGAAAACTTGGACTTTTGGATAATTTCTAATTAAGTGACGAATTTTCTCTACGTTCACGAGTGACTGTGTACAGCTGCAACTCGACTTTTGTAATAAACGTTTCTAATTTTAAACACGCGTATTCACGTCAAACAGTAATTAACTCGCGAGAAACAAATCGATTTCAAAGGACTTTTGTATAGATTTTATTACAAACTCAGTAACGAAAGTTTCGAAATCGAAACTGCAAAAAAAAAAAAAAACGCAAGCTCTAGTAAAACCTTGAAAATCAGTGGATGGAAGAAGAATGGTGATAATGATATGAAATTCGAAAACTTTATAAGATAGTCTGTAGAACGATGCGAGTATTTTAAAGGGCATCCATTCGATCCGCATATTTATACGAGTTTTTTGTTTTTGTTTCGGTAATACAAGATGTGAACGCACGAGCGATAATGCGTGAAAACACGAGCGCGCGCAATGTGCGAATGCACCCTCGGGCGAGTCCAACTTAGTTTAGGTACAGAGTTAACTAATATTTCTTGAGTCTCGAGTTTTCACATTATTGAGACTTTTTTCATCATTCTTCCAAATATGATTTTAAATATTAAATGTTATAAATGTTCACAAAACATTAAATCTACTTACAACAATCCGACCGTTACAACATGCTCATGCGAGAGAGCTTCTTCAAGACTTGTCATAGCGAAAACTAAATTAAGGAGTAAAACGGAAGGTGAACGATTCGATTCTACGGTGTTGATTTTTGTGGAACAAGAATATATTGGCTTTACAATTGTAATTGATAAATTCAAGTCTATATGCACCCGAGTACGCGTCGTTTTCATTTGCAAGTAAAACTAAGTATCAATATAAATTTGTATTCGATTTCTAATAAGATTCAAATATTAAAAAAATGAACTTTGAAAAGAAATAAAATTATTATTAGTAGTACTGCTACGACTTGTTATGTGGACAGGTACAATTCTACAATGTTATATCTGTTTTTATGGAAATGTGTACGCCCCGAGAAATTGTTCTGCTCACGTCTATGAGTGAAACGTTTTCGTGCGCATCGATGACCAGGACCAGGATTATTTACGAATTTAAATCAACAGATTTGACCGTGTCCAATTTCGAATTGAGTACGATCGTATTGTCCGTACCAAAGTCCAGTTTTGTTGATTATCTGTGGGGTACGGTTCTGTTTAAGAATGTTCTGAAAAAGGTTTAGCGATCGATAAAATCTTTGTAACGGACAAAATGATAACTGACGTATTAAAACGCGGTAATTTTAGTTCTAGGTATAATAATTCATTAATTAAGTACAGCACAGACGTATCACGTTTTATATCATAATCTGTGCGTTCACTCGATTTTAACTGATTTTTATATATCGACAATATTATTTTCTACGTTTAGAAAGATTCGAAATAGGAATTCACGCAAAACGTCGTCTGCCGTTTGATTTGCACTGCACTGCACAGAAGTATTTCGGTTTTTTTAATTCAGCGGACGACGATATCCTCGGAATATTTTCAATATTGATCTGGTTCGTATTTATTTATATTTTACTAAATTCCATACGATTTCGATAGATTTCAATGTGAACTGTTCTCAGAATTACCTCTGTATTTTGTATTACCATAATATATAATGATATTCTTTATTGAGGCGCGTTCAGACTCATTTTATTCCGAAGAAAAATGTTACCGGTGTCTCGTTTACCGCATATTAAACGGAGATTACATCTGACTTTTATACACCGGAGCGGAACAATATTATATTTCTCCGAACAAAAATCGTTTAACGTTTTATTGGTGTAAGCCCACGGAAACCGTCGGCCAACCCGCAAAACGTATGTTATTATAATTCGCCGTTTATCCTTTTTTTTTCTTAAAAAAATCACGACAATAAATTTATCCAGTTGTGTGCACGTATCAAATGGAAATTCTAATGTCTTTTTAACTCAAATCGAGTTAAAAGTTACTATATACCTATACATATTTTTTTTTTTACTTCAAAAGTTGAACGTTAATTTTAAAAAAATTATTTCATTTAGAAAATAATGTTGAAAACGAGATAAGACCTCTAAACGTTTTATAACACAATATTCTAAAACACTATTATACGATCGTGTTATTTAACACTAAACGATATTGCAGTATGTGACGTCATTAATTATAATCCGTTGCTAGTTTCGCTCGAATTCAAATAAATTAATTCGATTTTCGTTACGTTACAATTATTGAATTTAACACGAGTAAAAAAAAAAAAAATACATAAACTTACTACGTTAAAATTTAATTTTTAACAAAAATTTACGCGTTAATTAACGCAATTTTGACTTTTAACTTCCAGCGTTCTGTATAACCATCGTAATATTAAACTGAAATTTCGGAGCAGATAATAAAATTGTCTTTGCTTCAGTGAGCGATACACATGCTTCTAGAAAGTTAAAATCGGAACGTTTTCGAATCGTCCTCTCTCTCACTCTCAACCCGAGAAAAAATATCCTATTCCGCACTATTTCCAATTTAAATTCCATAATTTATTCACCGCATTTAATAATACAAAAAAAAAAAAAAAAGTGGTAATCCCGTTTTCCTTCTTCTGTAAATTATTTGTCCGTACCACGTCATATTTTAGTTTTATTGAGACCGTACTTAATAGTTTTCTGTACAAAAACTTGACAATTCTCGAGCAAAAAAAAAAAAAAAGAAAAACGTGTTTTATTTTTAATACCACGCGGTGGCTTATAAATTTTAAGCGGTACAAATGTACAAAAGTACGCGTAATTTAAATACGAAACGAACCGTGTTGCCATTGTAGTGTATTTATAGCACTCCGTTCCAGCGTCCAATACCCGGCTCCTCGCAGTTTTCTTTATCATACTTTCGATTTTTTTTTTCTTTCTCGCCCATCCGAAATCCGTTTTTCGTTCGAACGGAGAAAAAAAACGTATTTACACCGGTGCCTCTGGTTTTTCGACGCACGAAAAAACCGTATTATTTTTCACCAGATTTATTTATTTATTTTTTTTTTGTCTACAGTCAACGGTATCAATATAACAATGAGCTGATAAACGAATCGCAGTCGGGTTTTTTTTTCTTCTTCTAAAACACCATACAAAATGCGATAAACGACGTATATTATAATTAGGGCTAGGAGGGATTTTGTGCCCTAAATCGCTAAATATGCCCTTAAAATGTGTACTACAATCACTAGAATGTGATATTAAAAACCAAAATATTCAAATGACGGTATCTATCAGACACCTATATGCTAGAATAATTAATGAATAATAATGAAAAAATGATTATATCGTTAATATTACTTAACGATATTGAAAAAAAAATAAAAAATTCCCCAGACAAACTTACACCGACTGATTGAAATATCCCAGTTCGTGTAATCCGCGTGAAGATAAAATAATCTCGGCGATTAATGATTTAAAATAGAAATTATCGAGCAGAAGAGGAAAATACACTCATTTCATCGAATGCTCTTTCAGATGTACATATATTATTTTTTTTACCAATTTTAAAGATGAATTCAAAACTAATTTTTCTTAATTACTATTGATTCTAGTGAAATGTGCTCTTAAATTGAAAATATAACAAAATACGCAGTAACGCGTAAAAAAATAAATTTACAAATTTCTATAATCTTCTGGTACTATGGAAACGAATTATTTGGAATTATTGTTTAAACACGTGCAAACCGCTATAAGTCTCTAACTCTAATTATAATAATAAATACTACGTTAAATGTAGTGTGAATTGTGCGCAGCTTATGAAAATAGAAAACAGGAGGATATAACGAAAAGTATTTTCCAGTAAACAAAGTCAAAAGACGTTTCTACCTGCGGAGTTCATGGCGCAAACACGAATCGGCACCGGAAATTTTCAGGTGTTTCCTGTACCAATCGTTTTTAATGCCAAAAAGCATATTTACACCGTTCGCGAGATGTACTGACTATATATTTTATCGTTGTTGTAACTGTACTACAAAAAGGTTTCTCTTTTATACGGTTTTTCTCATTATTATTTTTTTTTGTAAACAATCGTTTCTCGCGTATCCTTTTATAAAATCACTACGCGTGAGCAATGTATCGCAAACGTATACACCACACCACACAGTCCTGCTGAATTAATTTTCAGTGACTGACACAACATAATAATTGCGAAAATTATACGTTTATAATTCATAATAAAAGAAAAAATACGATTTCCTTGGTTTTTTTTTTCCTCGACCTGTCAATTTGGTATTCGTATAGAGGCGCCAGACAAGTAATTCGTTTTATAATATTAATGTGTATGTAAATAAATACACGGCGATATACGTTTAAAATGAAAAATTTACTAACAAATTCCAATTTTTTTTTTCTATACGCAGTTTTTTTTTTAGCATTGATACACGTCACAACGTTGGATATTATTATTCGAATATTATTTAATATTTTATTTAAATATTCAAATACGCGTATTCTGGATACGTTTAATTATTAATTTTATATTCAAATAGTTATTCACGTCGACTAGTAATATTTCGAAAAAAAAAAATGTATATAAAGTCTTATGCGTGTTGCATAATCTTTTATCAATATAATTGTCTGTTGGGTTATTCGGAGATAAATAAAATTTACACGTATTTACTGCGGTATGTTAAAATAATTATTATTATTTATTCGCGGAATTTTTGATTTTTTCGTATACATAAACGTTGAATAGGAATTGTATTGTTACAGTTACAAAAAAAAAATGTTTTCATTACCACAAAAAGGAAATACATTTCTCTATTAATAACGCGTGTGGAATGTAAGTCATGAAACCTTAATATACTTTTTCATGACTTGTTTCAATTTCGAATTATATAATATGTAAAAAAAAAAAAAACACGAATCATAAGAGATTAACAGTCAATTACTTAATATTTAAAATGACTTTATAAAAAAAAAAACGCTATGACATATATAGTAGATTGGGTTCTCTTCTATGCGGTACCAAAAATTTGATCGTTTTGATCGTAGCCCCGGTGTTTTGTGTTCGCTTAAACCGGTTTTTAGTCTTTTATTTGAGATGTGTACAGCATCGTCTTAAAGGAAACACTGTTGTTACCAAGTGTTCCGACGCATATTCCGAATAATTTTTTTCTCGAAATAACGTTTTCCAAATATTTGTAAAAGAAAGTATTTTACCCTTGTACGGTACACCGAGGACGCCCGTTCTGTAACGTTCTCGCGGGCCGAGCGATTGACCGCGCGTGTTTAAGGCATTTAACCATAGGCGGAAATCTATTAAATTTTCTGGGGGGGCTAACATTTTTAACATCAGTCATAATCAGTCAAATATCCAAAATACATACAAATTATAAGATATTTGGGGGCTTAGCCCCCCTAAGCCCCCTCTTATTTCCGCCTATGCATTTAACGTCACTAGTTCGCGAGCGGAACGCGTCTGCCATTCCGTCGGCTGTGAATTGTTCGCGGACGCAAAGCAACGCGTATAATATTATAATAAATCTCCCGGGGCCATCGACGGCGAGGTCAGAACGGGTGCGGTGTACTCGACGTATCGGTCGGTTCGATGAAATATTTAAATCGGATTGAAAAAGAAAAAAAATAAATGCCCCGCTCATCGCCTACGCAAACCGTACAGAGGAGAGATCGACAACGGATCCGAAGGCATTGCAAACATGACTTTACGCTCTTTTGCAGCATCACCGGCGGCGACACACCGTATTTTATGTACCATCGGATATCACTGTTATTATTATTAAGGCTGGGATTTCGACGCGCTTTGCGTTGTTTTCCAAAGCTCACTGTTGTGAGACGAACGTATTGTCGATAATTCGTTTTATTCGCTCTTCAATGAGAAAGAGAAAACAATTTTTTTTCCCGGTTCTTATAGGCGATTTTCTTTATTTTATTTTTTTAGAGCATTTTTTTTTTTGGATACAAAATACGAATTCGAGCGTTGATTTTAAGGCGTTTACACACTGACACGATTTTTATATTGAATATAACGAATCATAAAGCGTTATACGTCATTATCGGACAATAGTTTTTTAGTAATAATTGTTTTTTCGCGTTAAAAAAAAAAGTCCCGAGTCGATTAGATCTAGTCGTGTGTAAAACTGCAGCGAGCGCTTTGTAGCCGTCCTTTATTTTGGAAACACTGAACCTTCATTGGTTTCAATAGGACACGAAAAGTGCCGTTATTCATAAAATTGCACGCAAAACTTCTTAACGACTCCATATCTGTGTATGGTTCGGATAAATTTACCCGAAATGCAACACGTTAGGTTTCGAATACACACAACGTTTGGCTAGAAATCTATAATCTTTATTTGATCATAAATTTGTCAAAATGTTAATCACAATCTGTAGATAGACGAAATTTTAAAGAGATATTATCATATAACTATTCGGTTCGGTTCGATTATTGTCTCTAATCACTGTTGTAACAATTAAAATTGGAAAAGTATGTTAGAAAATGTGATGTACTCAAACGTATTGTTTTCTTACGGACACGATGCGCCCAAACGTTGTATTAATTTTCACCCAAACGCGTAGAGGAAAAAAATGTTAAACCCAAACTTATGCACCCAAATGTTCTCTAAATTTTCAGGTGAAAATTTTGTTATGTACGTTACGTAAGTTGTGTTATAAACGTTTTACGGCTCTGTGTGCGATCTCATCCTACCAAATGTGGTGTCGCCCGTATTGATTTTCAGAACGAACAATGAAAGAATGTTAGAATTGCAATATTTGTAAACCGCCGTATTATGATCCGATTTGAGTTTGAGAAATTAATCATCAACGAAATGTATCGCCTTACAGATGATTCATAGATTAGTAACGGATATAATATTGGTTTAAATGATGTAATTATTTCGAAAAGCGTTATTCTTTTAAGTTGCACGAATGCTCCAAACATTTTGCGTCCATCTTTAAATTTAAAGCATTGTACTGATTATTATAGGATATAATATGTCGAAATAAAAAAAAATATATCTAAATCGATGGTTTTTAAGTGATATTTGTTAACGTATTTTATCGAATTATTATTATTAATATATATATATATAAAGTAATCAAAATTTTATTCTAAATTATGGCACTAATTCTTTAAGTATTACATAAAGTATTACATTAAGTTATTACAATATTTACCGATTGAGTGAAAATCAATTTTTATTTATAACATTAAATGACGTTCAACAAACAAAACTAAATAATATGTGTAAGCAGGGGCAGATACAAGGAGAGGAGGCTACGGGGGCTGAAGCCCCTCCCTTAGGTACATTACATATTTAAAAAATTTATTAAATTTTCCGTTTTTAATTGAAACAAAGAAGAACAATACAAGAATAATTTATAAATCCACTTTGCGTATACAGTCACTTCTTATCACACGTGATAGGTGCCACATAATAAAATAATAAAAGGTACGTACTTAAATCTTAGTAATAGTAATAATAAAATCACTCTATATTGCAGGCACGAATAACACAAAAACGTTATCATTAATGACGTCACTTAATTTTTTTATAACCGTGATAATAAATACGAACCCGGGTTCAATATACGTATGACATGGATCGAGTTTTGCTCTTTTACGCATCAAAAGTGTATTATTATTATTATTATTATTATTATTATATTATCACGTATAATACACATAATATTTTATTCATTATATAAATTTTAACTCGTGTTCACGTGTAAATAAAGTACATTTTTTCGTCTAGCTCCCTCCCTTTTTGAAATCCGCCCCTGTGTGTAAGTTAACAAAATTAGTATTATTGCATATATGTAACGTTCCGACAAAACACACGTCAACGACGAAAAAATCATAATAAAATCGTCAAATTTTCTTCGATTTTCTATACTGGAAAATGTTTAATCCCGCACAGTCATTATCTCGCAGACCGTCGTCATTCTTTTCGGACTATATATTACGCGCTATCCACGTCACATAGGTTCCAGTTTTTTATTTTTCGATTTGAACACTGTATACGACCAGTACCGCTATATTATAATATTACTCGTTATATACATATAACGTCTCCGTATATATATATATATATATACATACTAATAACAATATATTTTCATGACGTATATAATATAAAATAATGTGGTCCTCCCCTCCCCCACAACTGTGGTGGGTCGGTAATAATTTTATCGCGCGTATATTACACGTATTACAGCAATGGCGGATACAAAAAAAATAATAAAAAAAAAATAGTCTTGCATAATAATATCATTTTGTAAATCGTGCGTACGCATTATAACATTAAATCGTTTACAAATCACGTTTTTAAAATAAACTTGTCCGGGAACAAATTCTGCGAATTTATTAATAATAATGTGTTCGATGTCGGTTTAACGAACGCGCACGCATAGGCCGGAGAGACGGGATTAATACGATATCCCTGACAATTCGCAGTGTGAACAAAAAGCTTTTATGTAATATAATGTCGTGGCCAGTTAATAAGTATTTATTTCACGGACAAAGATTTTACAGTTTCGTTTTTATTATAAATTTGAAAGCAACGATAGCGTTCGATAAAACGATTCTGAGCGGAGCTCCGGTGCAATACACTTCCGTCTATTTTTTTTTTTACAAAATTAAAATAATGTGTACGTCTGACGTTGTGTCCGAATTTCAAGTGAAAAAACTCAAAATCAACTGTTTTATAAATGAAAATCTAAAATAGCTATAAATTGCCTTAAAATAGCGTTAAAGTTGTATAATACAAAGGTACAATTTCGTTGAAAATTCGAAGATAACGGATTGATTATTTTCGAAATTATAGCGAAAAAACTGTACGCGATATTGACGAAATCCCATTTTTAGCGATTTTTCGGCAATTTGTCGTCGTCGCGTTCAAAAAAAAACTATCGAGAAAATCGAAAAATGATCTCTTTAAAGTACCAAGTAGATGCGAATCGCTGCCGGAAACAAACTGTGACCGAAGAGACTCCTTCCGGTCGAAAATCTGTACACAGGATAGAAATAAAAAATAAACATCATTGTAAAACCACTAGATCCCTGGATCCGCTCAGAATCTAAAAAATAATTGTAATATGAATTTCTCGCTCGTAATAACCGAAAAATTAAAAAAAATAAAAAAATATTGTACATCGAATAATCGTTGAATGGCCGAAGTAGTGACCAGAACTGCGGACCATTAGAAATGATACGGAAATTCACGTTAATTCGTTAACGTCGGCTTATGTTCAAACAGTCCAAACGCGCGTTCCGACAGAAACCGAATAACACTCATTTCGATCCATCAAACGCACGAGCTTTCTTAATAAACACAATCATTTCAATAATATCTAAAGTCCATTGTTGATATAATAAAGCGTTACGATCGGGGATTACAGAGTAAACGTCGTTTACGTCCAATGAAACGTGCGTTCCAAAACGTCCTGGAAATAGAGGAATTTCGTATAAAAATATTATAATTCGATATTTGTGTTGTTATGTCGTGAGTATAATATTGTTATTTCGCTCGCATAAATTGCCAAATCGGCCGCGGTCTTCCGTAACCGCCTACTCAGACTCGTACACTGTTTTTATTTCAACGATTTTACTTATTATTATTTTATTATTCGGTCCATTAATACGGCAACTTTTTTTTTTCTTCTATTTCTATTCAGCGATACGTTTCGTATATTAGCAATTTTATTCGGAATGTCGAAATAATTCGATTGCCCCCGTGTTTTTCAACACGTGTTTTGTAATTTTCCTTTTCGACCAGAACCGTGTAACGGGCGATTTAAAATCGACTACAAATTGAAAAGAAAAACGCGAATGTCTGTATTCGGTCGTTTTTATCAGACGCATTCTGGTCGTTTTATTTTTATATTTTTTTGGCAATTTAGAGACTTTGAACCTGATATACACGTTACATAATGTGTGCGTATTACAATAAAAGTACGGTGAAAATCAATGCTTTACCAATTGCACGTGTTAAATTTTCCCATTTCGCACTATTAATGGGCGTGGAAAATTCTAAGGTATATCATAATAATAATAATAATAATAATAATAATAATAATAATAATAATAATAATAATAATAATAATAATAATAATAATATGGTTTAACTTCGAACGAGTATTTTTTTACTTACAATGTGCGTAGAATATACTAAAAATTATGGTGGTAAGAGTTTGAAAATTAAAAAAAAATTCGTAAAATATTATAACATCATGATATTATATAGCAATATATTGTACGTTTACATATTTATATATTTTTTATGTATTTCTGGAATTTCATTTTTAAAAAAAATTACAATAATAATTGAAGATTGACAAAATACGTTTTGTATATGATTTTTTTATATAAGCCATAAGTGAGCAATAATTATTATCGAATATTACATTCACCACATTGATGGGAAAAATTGATTGAACAACTGAACCCGACGAATTTCGATTAAGGACATTAAAAGCAAGGACGGAAAATGAAACCAGTTTCAAATAATAAAAATGTCCTACAGTATTGATAGGACCATACGTGAGAAATTATTATTCTTGAAATCGATTGAAATAAATGGTCGTACGTTGTTTGATGTTGTACATGTGTGACCAGTAGTGAACTGGGATATCAATCGTTTGGGAACAACAAAAGTTGGTAAATTTTCTCCGATTTTTCACTGTGCAACCAATCAATTTTTTCAAAGTAATTATTATTTTTTGATTCGGAAACAATTTCAGTAAATGAAATTGGAATACGACAAGCAGTTACTCTGAACTTTTAGTAACTGGCGAACGTGGGTCATTCAAAATTATCAGCATCGTCATAGGATAAGACCATCTAAGCGATAATAATTTCCAAACAATATTGGATAACATACTTGTAGTTTACTATAATCATTTTATTGAAAAAAAAAATGTTGAATTGCCACAAATTCAAAAAACATTTCTACGATTCAATGTTTTTCCGTGCTGTGAAGTAAATGCATAATAATTATTATATAATTCATATTACGTATAGAATAATATAGTAATATAATAATTATTCGACTAGTTTTAATTTGTTTAAATTGTCCGAAGTTTACAAACCTATTATTGTTTTAACAACCATATAAATGTAATACAAGTTTAAGCCCGAATTACAATATTCATTCGGAGTTTAATCGTGTTCATATCAGTTTCCACTAAATTGAATGCCAGTTGTGAATTTGCGTTACTATAGAGTCCGCGTAAAACCATAATCCAGCTCTTAGAATGATACAATACTTTGGTGTTTTTATATTTTGACAGTAACTCTTTACGCGACGAAAACTGAAGAAAACACCAAAAACATTGTACTAATATTTCACAAAACATAAAAATTTTTTTGAAAATTTTCGGCTTATATTAATACGTGTAAGTTAATATCATTTGTATAACGGGCAAAAACACTGAATTATCATGTCCAGATATACGAAAAAGACCGACTAGACACGCCTAGATGATTATTAATATTATTCCGAAGAAATTTAGATAGATAAAATTGCGAATTCCGGACGTTTACCGTGAGTACGGTCGGCAAAGCTTATGTGTAAGGCTCGACAAAGGTATTCGTATACTTTTACAGTAATACGCAAAATAACAGTATTTTTTACTTGGGCGTTTTTTTTTTTCATTTTTTCATTAGTTAACGCAAGACCGCACGCTGCGCGTAGTACGTTCGGATCAAAACGTGAATAGGATTTATTTAGATAAACTCCCGTGAACAATTTCTTTTCGGCGAAACGCGTAAAACCGCTGTGTTTACAGTGAAAATGAAAAAAAAAAAAACGAAACGAAAACAACAGAAAAAGTATATATCAAAAAAAAAAGAATTCTCCTCCCGAGCATATTATATACGTAGAGAAAAAAAAAGTAATACCGAACACACAAAGTATCATCCATCTCGCCCTTTGTCCGTACGCATAAAATCTAATTAGTCCTAAGTAATTTCCATGTTAATTACGGCCCTGGTCCGGACCTTGACGGGTCCCCCGCGTACAATCAACGTTAATAGGACACATTGTTAGTGTACGAGAACGCATTACGCATGGACGCACGTATAATTGTGTGTGTCCACGTATCCGAATGCGCGAAATTCAGCAGCGTTTTGTCAGAGATTAAAACAAAATTGAATCGTCGAAATAAGACGGCGAAATCGCTTCGAGTCAACCGCCACTGCGTATTCCTTTTTTCGTTTACGTACAGTCCCTGTTGACATTTTAAACGCGTTGTGCGCAGAGAAAGGAGCTCAGAAATATTGTGTTGTCATAATATTTTTGTCTCGCCACCAACTGTAGTCTGCGAGCAGTGACGTTACCGTAAAGCTCTTGTAACGTTTTCCGTCCGAAAATTCCTTGAACACCGTCCGAACGGATGAAAGTATCGACGAGTAACTGTGAGGGAGATCAGTGGAGAATACGAGATTGATACGTTTTGAAAAAATTCAAAAAGACAAAAAAAATATATGTGGTGGAGGGGGTTATTTGACGGGAAAGATTTCCTGCGTGTTGAGTTCGTGGCTAAATGGGCTACGATTAACGTCGTTGCTTACCGCGAAACTCTGAAAACGTTGCGACGCGCGATTCAAAACGAAATGCATGACAAGACAATACCGCGCACTCCTCCCGAACGACACGATCACTATTGAATTCGTTTTCAATTTTCTCATAACCTTTGCACGTTGCCAATTCCAGTAGAAGTAAAGTGAGTTGGTTTAACATTCTTGTAAATTTTAGTATATCGCTATTCGAGCGTCTACTACTGCCTTTGTGTTCTTACTTTTTGACAGTCCATCGGATTATTATTATTTTATTCGTATTAGTGGCTGCCATGACCAGTGCCGCGATAATCTAGTGAGAGCGAAGACCTAATACCCTACCAAAAATGTAATAAAAAAATTAATGTACAAGGTTTCTAGATATTATCCCATTGAGTTTAAAACGATTTTTCATTTTAGTTTCTTTTTAATAATTGTCAAAAAAAAAGACTTCAAATCTAAAATAATCCGATAACAAACGGTATGATCTGGTTCATTCGATACTATTCTTAGCATTATTATCACTAAGGTCTAAAATTTGATATCTGTATATTTTCAAACGTATGTTGGAGTACTGAATATATAGAATACATATTTTCCCGGTATATTAATACTTTGGCACACGATAATCTTGTTTATTACACCAGTAAGACAAAGTATGTTGTAAATATGTTCTAACAAAACCGTTCTAGAGTTCAAACATTATATTATGTTAATCGTAAACGGTTAGTATATTGTAAAAGGGACATGGGCAGGGAACATCCTCTGCACACAACTATCGCCGTGTACGAAACCACGAAAAACAAAATATATATATTAAAAAATATATATGTATATTACCGTGACGACAATATAAAAATGTAAGTCGCGAATCGTTATAAGTCGATTACGAGGACATCGTTGCCGTTCAAGCCGTTTGAGAGAAATGATCGCTCGCGTCTCATATAAAATCTGTCATAATGTCCACTAGCCAGCAGTCGGTAAACACGTAATACGCGCTCGTATCGTCCCTTTGAGTTACGTTCACTGTTGTCCCTGCGCAGTTTTACGATATAAGTGCTAGTAGCATGCGGTCTGCGAGCTGAAGATAAGCGAACTGCGACAAACGAATGGCTTACACGACACTAGAGAAATGAAATCGGAACGGAGAACTAATTAAAGTAATGATAATTGACGGCCTGATGCGTGTAGATCGTGTGTTTTAAGCCTTATTGTTATCAATATTAATAGATATTAAAATCGTGTAAAATTTATGATTCTTTGCCTGAGTGTTTTTAATTAAATAAATCCAATACTTTTGCTACTTTTTTTTTTTTACAAAATCGTAAATGTCGAATATATACGCGCGTTGTTCAGACTTTTGTAAGAATATGACGAGTAAAGTTGTTTTGTCAAACCGTATCCGACTTCTGAAATACACGAAAAATTCTGAGTTTCTGTCATAGTTTATTATTTCCAATAAATTAATATAAACAAACGGCTGTCGTTGGAGCCAGAGGCGTCGAACACGCCAATATTCTATTGATCGTGAAATCAACTACTCAATGTTACGTGACTTCTGAGACATCTTCATCCCTTCTTCCCCTTTTCAATAATAATGACATGGAATTTTCAAAGAAAATGTTTTTTTTTTCATTTACACCGTTAGAATAATGTGTACATAAACAGATACACATTTGAGTAAAATGAAATATTCGCAATATTTAGTACGGTTTTAAGCAAAAAATTACATCTCAAAAATTATATTTTCAAACTATAAAATGTAAAAATTAAATACACATTATCATCAAACGACGCATCATTTTACCAGTGGGAACGTTACGAACTTCTATTTTTATCTGGAAAAATATGTTATTCGATAAATATTGTCCACAGGGATTTAGGTCATTTATTGGGTATGAATATAATATGATACCAACGTCCAAGTTGTTAATAACTCGGCGTTTTAATGTTTTATTCATTTTCATTATTTATTATCGTCTTATCGTTACTCATAAGTCATAACTACAATCAGATTCGTTACGAAATAATATCGTATTGGCGCATTAATGCACACTGTTCAAATTCGTTTACCCGTCCAAAGACCTACGTAACGGAATTGAATGTAATGTGCAATGAATACAGGTCACTGAGAAAATGACACCGAGAGAGTCATAAACATGCATGCTATTATGATTTAATGCTTATCGTGTTGAGTGATCAGAGTTTCTGTTCTGACTTCATTTATTTTTTGAACCAATAATAAGAAAAATTAGTATGTTTATATTTTATTATTACTATTGTAGATTAGAGGGTGCGGCCATTCCAGGGACCATACGCTTAAGAGGCCCGAAGGGGGACGATTTTAAATTTATTTTTATTAGAGATTTTAAAAATATGTTCAAAATCTCTTAGCTCATTACAAATCGTTACAATCATCAGATATAGAATTACATTGAGCGTATGAGCTGTTCAAACTGCTTGAATAAAGTTCAAGAAATGCAAAATAATTTTGAAAAATCTAAATAAATAGCAAAAATTACATCGTTATTCATTATAATAATTAGACACAAAAAAGAAATAATTAAATATTTTGACGAATTAATAAGTGACGAACGCTTTATTGACGATAAAAAGTATTTATAGAACGTAAAACTTTTACTTTCGTTCGCACGACCTATTTATACTCAGTAAACTTAAACTCCGTAATGATGATATAGAACGGAATTGAACTACAATAAAACTCCACTATTGCATAAGTAAGCACTTACAGAAATGATTTATCAGCAGGCTTATTTGACTACATTTTTCGTTCGAAAATTAAATTCAGTACGTTTACTGAATTTATAATTGTAGGTATACTCATTTGATTGCATTTAATTTTCCTGATCTGTGTACAGCTGGTTTTCTGTTTCTGACAATAACCGTAACGATGGTAGGTATGTGTAAAATGTACGTTTTCGAAACTTTAAAATTATCTTTCAAGTATTATCGTATTCACAACTGGTCAACGCGCATATATACGCGATGAAGTAAAAACTTCGCTGTGGATTCACCCTATTCAGAACATTACGGGAAAAAACCTCAAAACATAATTTATAAAATTAAAAATATTATTCTTTGTAATTTATAATATTATAGACTCTTATAATATTATCGTCATTATTTTTTAAAGGCTTATTCTAGGCCATTCAGACCCATTGCCGCTCCCACAATCTACCTCCACTTCTCTCTATGTGCCGCTAGTCCTTTTCCATCCAGCGCTCCTAATTATCGTCATTGATTTTTGACTTAATACACAGCTCAATGCTGCAATGAGAATAATGTATATTAGTGGAACTGTAAAAATGAATGCTTCAGTCCGATTCCGAATTTCGAAGCAATACGGATCAATATTGTATATTTCGGAAGGTTTTAAAATTTCACGTGGAAAAAAATGCGTTTTTCATTTAAGTGAATTTAGGGAATAAAAGAGTTTATTTCGTGAATTCCGCGAAAGTCCATTATGCGTACAAAAAATGCGTTGACACGTCGAAAAAGCATTTCGTGATGTAGTAAAAAACGTTTTTGAAAACAGTTCGAAATCGGTTTATCGTTTTTATGTAGGTCAAAATAATTTTATTTTATTATATTGGTTCTAACGAGTACAATGTGCGACAAAATATTACGCGTTACGCACAAGAAACCGATCTGAATTACTACAAAGTTTTTGGTTCTCGTTATTTATCTCCTAATGAGATGGCTTTGTACATTTGCACGTACACCCATTAACAGATGCACCTCCCGAAAATAAGTAATTTACGTTTATAATTTGGAAATTCTTATTGATGAAAGAACCATTCCGCCAAAGCCACATTCCGGGACTACTATAGTGGCCTCGGAGAATTTCGTCGTTACTATAATAATCGATTTAATACGAGTCATCAAACCGTTTTAGTGAAAATCTCGTTAGAATTTCAAGAGAGAAAAAAACAGTTTTTTCAAAGTATCCAATACTAGGCATAATATTGAAAATAAAAATAAGAAAAAAAGTCTCGTATAATATTGAATGTGTAAAAAAAAAAAAAATTGATGACAGTAAAATACACAAAAATATGACACAATATTTATCGCGATGCGAATATAGTAATCGATATTTCAAAGTGCCTTCTCCATAAAGCCCTTTAAAAAAAAAAAAAAGTAATAGCACTACTATTCTCATTTTACTAAAATGTTTACAAATTGTATAGACATATGGTAATAATAATAATAATCTTTATAAACGACAAAAAAATAAAAAATTATTGTTACACAAAACGTTTCCACAACTCTCCGGTCTGCCGAAAATTCAAACATAATACCCGAGATTAAAGGACGATTACTTTTGATAACAGCGTATCTTTCGACACTTGAGCACCGTATGCGCGATGGCGTAGCGTATTTTCGAAAAGGGTTGTGACGGGGAGTTTTTTTTTATGTTTGTAGGGATAATATTCCGTGCCAATATAAACGCGTAGAACAATAATAATCATAAAGAAAAGTTATCCGAACGGATACAACCGAAATAAAAATAGGATATGCATACACAAAAATTGTTGAAAATATCATCATAATGAACTTGGTCGCAATCTTATATCTGATCTAACTCGAATTTTCGCGATTGTCGTCTCCGTCTCGTGCGTCGATGATTATGTCACTATAATATCACTCGAATGCCGAATATTCGAAGAAAATTCAATAGAATCTTATGCGAAAATTTGTTTTCAAAAATGAAATGGAAAACGTTTGTATTTCAATCGAGAACGAATATTCTCCGACGGTATTTACATTTAAAACAGAACACTGACAGAAAAAGAGCATATAGTGCGCGGACAGATGTTGTATCATTGATGTTGTCGATTGATTTTGTTGATAAATTTAAACTGAGACCTATTGAATTCAAAGCAATTATTGGAATTCAATTGTCGAGACGTAACGATTCGTCAAGAAAATTATCCCGCGATGAATTATTATTATTATGCGATGCGTGCAACTATGATACTTTTATGATACCGTTCGTTTAGAGCAATAAAAAATTTACTAATTCATTTAAATCGTATTCTTCAAAGAAAAAAAATTTTTTTCGCATTATTTTCCCAATCAATTGTACCGAAAATAATCGATCGAAACGAACGTCACGCTAGAGTATATCAAAAATACGTATATAAATTTTAAACAAATTTCACGTTCAAACGTTATAAAATCCAATTGGTTTACGCGATTAATTGGGTATTTTTTTATGTTAAAAACTTTTTTTTTCGCTATCGTTTTCGATATCAATTAATCGCCAAAAATCGCATTTATTTTCACGATCCGTTCGCGAACATAATATCACGCACACTACGAAAATCAATACATTTTGAAATCCAACTAACGTCGAATAAAACACGTTTACACTACTTTCGAATTCAATAAAAGGCTTTTTTGAAAATATCGATGTTCAATAGTTACCGAACGTAATATAATATGTTCACGAACGGATAACGACATTTGATTATTTTTATTGTCTTCCCGTGCTCTTTGAAGTCGGCGAATCGATTATCACAATTGCGCAATTAAATTTTAATACTGTTCTAGACATATATTCATACACGCGTAAATAACTGACGTTTATTTGACGGGTTAAGGTCGACTGTCACTACGTTAAAAGCGTATTTTATGTCATACGTTTATTTTTTCAAAATATACATAAACCGTGAAGTACCTGCTATAATATATTCTTTAAAAAAAAATAATAATAATAAAAATACGGTTTTCATAAATTCAGTGGAAAATTTCCCGAAACACGTATACCTACGTAAGTATATTATGCATGTATGCGTAGTAAGTTTCTCGGTACCATATTGATTTAAACTGGAGAAAATATTAAATTTATACCCGTATAATACTGTTCGAGTATGCATTCTACTACATTCTACTAAAAAAAAAAACGTATATATATATACGGAGTATTTCATTGATTGAAATAATAAAGGAATATATCGATAAATTATATTATATATATATATTTTTTAAATAAAACGAAATAGTGAATATGTTTTTTTTTTATGAAATTCAACGAATCCGTTGAAACCGAATAAAATCACTGTTTAGCATTGGTCTCTCGTATACATTTATTTATTTATTTTTTTTTTTTTTACAATATTATATCAATTTATCTTATACAGAATACGGACATCGAAAAGCGAACCGATTGTTCGTCATGCTGTCCCACGCGGGAATTTTTTATTAATTTTTTTATATATTGTTTTACAGACTACTGTGATTTGAAAGTATCGTTGTTTATTTTATACAAAAGGGTGGGCGGATTTTCGAACAAACTATTTTTAAAGGTATATTTGAAATATTTTTTGTATTTCGTATTTGAAATATATTTAATTAGTATTTTGTGCGTTTAAAAATGTTTGCATATTCCTCAGAGTGTTGTATCCACATAACAAAAAAAAAAATCATCTGAGTAAAATAAGGATGATTTCATAAAAATGTATTAAAATATAGATAAAGATTAAAAAAAAAAAAAATGTTTATCTAGAAAAAGATAAGATAAATATAAGTAAATAATATTTAGGTTTCAATTTTTTCACCTCAGTTGTACCGTTTTATAAATGTATTATGTATACAGGTACTAGGGTTATACCGAGTTTTGACTGGCATAAAAAACAATTTAAATTGAATAAAAAGCACTAGGTATTGAAAGAGATGAATCCTAAATAGTTTCAAAATTGTTCAAGATCTCGTGGAATGATTTTCAATATAACATTTTTCATTGAGTTAAGGATCTAAACGAAAATAAATGTCGGAAAACAATATTTCTTATAAGAGTCATATATTATATGTACAATGTCTATGTTTGAAATATTAAAAGCGTACAATTTAATCGCAATTTGAAATATAAATATTATATATTATAATGTATATGTATGTATTAAATTCAGATAAATTGGATTCGCGGTAAAACAATATTTCAAAGGTTTTTCATCACGACGGTTTTGTCTACGTGCAAAAAAAAAAAAACTTCTATAGAGCTCCATCGAAAAGTCGTTCGAAAGATGCTGAAGACGGCAGAGTAGTGTTCATCGTGAACTTCAATAACGTTAGTTTTACAAATGGAAAATCGTCTAAGACATCGAATTCTTTTTTTCTCCGAATTTAAAAATTCTGACCTTTATTCATCGAAATCTGACACGCATCTGACTAGAACAAGGTAAATTATTTTTTTCGTAGAAACCAGAATAAAAGTCACGATCAATCTCGTCGTCACGTGTTGTGCGTTATTATTTTACCTATTCACGTAAGACGGAATGGTTTTTCGCGTGATTTGCAGAGCAAATTCATCAGAAAAAAAAATACACCAATGAAATATTGTCAGTCCGAAGAGATGCATATTTTAAGGATGTAAAAATGTATGTACTGTCTATAATATTACGCAAAAGCATATGATTGACAAAATAATTTAAATGATTTTATTGAAATAAACAATATATAAATACTGACTGATTGATGAATATTAATAAATACGGTACGTAATGGTACGGGCTGAATTTAATAGTGCACTTGTAACGTACTTGAACGTACTATTTTAGATGAATATCGAAAAAATGTCTTAGTATTTGAAATATAAATACTGATGTATTTCGCCCATCTCTGTTTTTACATACCTTATACTGAATAAACGCCGAATTTGTATATTAAAATTCGATAACGTCGATAATTAATAGCCCGTTTGTGTGATTTCGTGTAAAAAACCAAATTTCTTAATTATTCTTCTTCTCTGGCTGTTCGTTTATTATTACATTTAAATGGGACCGTCTGATATCGGTGGTTCACTATAATATAATATAATAAAATTACGAATATCACCGGTGCCTGTATCCCGTTATTTAAACATAAAAATAGTAAATCAATCCGACCGTTTTTATGATTTTATTGGTATATACGGATCTCAAGTTTTCTAGACCTCAATCTCCCTCACTTTTGTTGACGTATCTGCTATTTCAGCATTCTGTATCTGTTTGTGAACAATTTAATATTGATTTATATGACAATTTTATTCTAACCGTTTAAAAGAATTTAAATTCCCATATTTAATATAGTGTTATTGTACTTAATATTTGTACAATGTTATAAAAACAAAGTGTATGGGAGATATTTTATTATTCCAAAAGCTAGATATTGGTTTTGTGCGTACTCTAGTATCACTCAAAGTCACAACTGGCAAAATGTATTTTTAGTGTGGACTGATTTTGCAGGCCTGGTCGTTCTCAAGATCCGTAAACACGCTAATTTTGTATGTACGCGCCCGTTGCACACCATATTATTATTCCGTCAGCTCCTGGCCCGAAAATCGACCACACTAGTGTTAAGGATGGCGATTGTACGGCATTTTTCCCAGGTTTAATGTTTTCCAGAAAGAAAAAAAATGTTTCCTGTTTCATTTTTTTCTCCAAAAACAAAGGAAAATCTAAATCATTTAAAGTTAGACTAGTCACATACTTTCATAATTATTTTATAGTATGTCATACAGTTACATTATAATTATTATTATTATAAATATTTTTTAGTTTTATGTCCAAGTATGATAAGAATTAATTGTTGATAAAAATGTTACAATTGTATACCTCAAATATATTTTTTTTTTACAGTTACATAGAATACAGGTGTTTGAAAAATGAATTTTTTACATAAATAAATTTTGGGAAAAATGGATTAAAAAAAAAAAATCTGTTTCCTAAACACTGATGGCTTATTGAAATCAATATTATAGCAAGAGGTATAGCAATAAAATTTCTCTCAATCTGTTTTATGCGTTTTAACCTTATATGTGTTCTCAGTAATACACGAAAAACGTATAAGTATATTCGTATATAAGTATTTTGCGAGTAATACGGAAACGCTCGAAATGATCGAAAATATCGTTTGGCGAGTGTTTCGATACGTAGGTATACGCGGGAAAAGGATCTCTTCGTTTTTTTTTTTATGTTTTTTACGCGTTTAAAAATAGTCCTTCCAAGGATATGTTTCATATTTTTTTGTTCCGGACATTTTGGCAACAACTCCATTGGTATTTATTAAGACGGTTTTTTTTTTTTGATGTGGATCGTCGAACTAAAACTAGATAAATAAATAAAATTCTAATGTACCGTGAGTTCAAATCGAACGTTGAAAACGTCGTTTTATACATTTTATACGTACATAAAATAAATGTTTTTCGTAGAATATAATATAACTATAGAGGAATTTCCGCCGACGGAATATAAATAAAACGGCGAAAATCGTTGTCTACGTTGCATACTATAATAAATAATTTTTTTTTGATAGTTTTTCGCCAATTATCAGGGTTGCGCGCGAGGACTGTTTAAAAAAAAAAATGAAAAATTCAATTCCGATACTCAGACGGTGTCTTTCCCAAAGTAGGTACGCCGACACGCGTATATTCAAATAGAGTTACTTTTTGTGTGTTTTAAACGAAAGAAGGATAACGCGTTGTCGGAGATTCGAGAAATAGTTAAGAACCGCGAACCGGGAATGAGCCACTGAGAGATTCGACCGACCAACCGTGTCCATCGCGGCAGACCGTTCGAACCGCAGTGGCGAGTTGGTGTTTTACGTGATGTGCCGTGTAATTTTTATCACTGGGACTTGAAAATGTGGTACGGTGGTCAGACGACGCGTTACTGGTCACTGCCGGAGAAAATTTACATTGTTTGCGGGTTAATGTTATGTGTCGCGGTCATCCATCGTCACCGGAATGAACCGTTCGTTCAAAACGGACAACGCATTATTTCAACGTCAACTAGGTTTAAACGACCGTCGTCGCCTGCGCCGAACAACAGCCGTCCCGGGCGCTGAGTTCGGTACTAACGCGTGGGATGACAAGCGTGTACTAAGTGGGCAAGCGATTTTATTGACTATAGTACACAAAAAAAAAAACAGTGGTGGTTATACCAAAATCTTGACGGGGAGCGAACTCAAATCCTCCGATAATGGAGTATTGAATGGATATGGATCGTGGATAATGGAGATCAACATCCGCCACTTCGCCGTTACCGGTATTGTACGTTTATGACTCGAATCAATTACGGACCATAGGGATGTATTTTAGATATTCTAATTGAAAAAAAAAAGATCCACATCCTCTTTCATTAACAATTTTCCGAGCAGGTCTGTATTCAAATCCTCCCCTTTTTCAAAAGTTTAGGACAGGTATTTCATAATTTAAAATATGTATTTAAGTATCAAAATATACTCCAAGGGGGTTGGGGAGATACACCTATCGTCTCTCACCATACAGATATCAGCCACTGACAAAAACAATTATGTGTAGTGAGATTATAATGTCGAATGGTGTAAAAATAATAGTTCGACTTTCAATATCAATAAATTTTACGATTTCGTGGACGATGTCGGTGACGATTAACGATACGTCTGTTTGGGGGAAAAAAGCGATCCTGAACGACGCTGATAAAATTAATGAATATTTCTGTTGAAACATCGGTTGTATAATTTTCAGGTACTTTTGTATCCGGGAAACTACCAGGAAAAATAAAGTACCACCGATTATTTGTTTTGGACTGTAGTGAACGTCAAAATCATCCGAGCACTCATTCGACACGGAGAAGTTTTCACGACAAAAATAAAAAACACACCATTGTGTTATCATATTCAGAATCGAATATGTCCTCTTATCATTGGTATTATTGACCGAAATGTAAACCATACGATGAGTTTTCTCGGTTTAGACCTTCTCTTCTCCGCGTAAATACATATAAGACTGACCTTCTAATAGTATTGTACGTGAGCGTCGTGATAATTTTTTTAATATCGTAAAAGGTTTTCTATTTCGCATGATATTACACAATTTTCATTATTATTTTTTTTTCTTTTTAAGAGACTACAATTTCTGTCATATTCTAAGTATATTTTTCAACTGTGACATTTATTACAATTATTCAAATATAAAAGTGTGTAAAAGTACGACGGGGACGGAGTTCTTATCATACGGGTATTAAGAAGTTTGAAGAGATATTGTTTATTTCCCATTTCCAATTTGTGTTACGCATTAAAGTTTTTCAAAAATACTAATTGAACACTGCTATGTATTCCCACGATTTTTCCAATAAACGAGTTCAGTATAGTAGAACCATTAATGTCCACGTAATAACTTGTCATGCGACTCGTTTTCTATAAATTAAAAAAAATAAAATTTAGATCTGCTCTTATGGACAGGGTCCATAGAACAGAGTTCTTGAAACACTTTAATATTGATACACTGATTTCGTATCTACCACATTCTAAAATATTATATATTTTCTATAATTGTATTCGGCAAACAGCGCAGCGCGATCGATGCGTTTTTTAGAATTTTTGAACAACAATAATAAAGATGACAACAATTACGCGCAATAATGAACAACAAAACGTACGCGATAACGTCGGATAAGATCAGTTGAAATACTGTAATAACGTACTGTGTCATATTTTCGTGGAATTGTTAAATACCAAAACTAAACGCGGAACACGCTATATAATTATGTAGAAAAAAAACTAATAAAACATTAACGAAACAAAACCAATGGCAATGTTATTTCTGCAGTTTTATACGACTGAATGACACGCGAGCCGAAATAAACTGAAATAATAATAGCGGATTTAAATCAAAAAAATGAAATAAGAATTTGAAAAATCGCGAAACGCGAACGAAGATATTATGCAAAATTATTCGCTAACATTCACAAATCCGAGACATTCACAAACACGGCGAATTCACATATCGTTTATACGAGATAAAAGATTTAAATACGAACACCATACACGTCGTGGTCGATTATAATATTAATATAATATTTGCACTTGTTTTCTTTAAAAAAAAAAAACGTGGAATATTCTTGTATATTTATACGTTGTACGTTTCAAGAGTTATCGAAACGAAATATTCTGTTGCTCGTTATTTGTTTCGTATGCGGTGACATAAGGTTTGATCGCCGTTTATTTTATATTGAAAAAATAAACGTGAGTATTATAACGTATTCCAACAATGTGTGTGCGGAAAAAATACGCAAACATTTTTTTAACGTTTCGATAAATAAACATTTTTGATTCCGAGTGAAGCGAAGCGAACGTATTGCAGGTTTTACAGTGATGCGAATTTTTTTCTTTGAACACTTTCGTGTGGCACAAACGATTCGATTTCAAGTTCTACTCAACTTTCCAGTCGTAAAAACCGTATCCAGTCGACACTTAATTTACTTTCTTTCGATTTTTTTCAATAATTTTCTAAAGCGCAGGGAAGAACCGCCACCAAAAAAAAAAAATTACGTACATTGTCAATTGCTGTACTTAAGGACACAAAATGTATTCATTACGAACTCAGACGTGTATATTCATTAATATTCATTAATATTGGTTATGCAATCGATCGGAATCGTTTTTCAATTCCGTATTCCGTGTCACTCGATCGTGTGTTATTGTTAGAGTCGTATTAATTGAATATTCAACTGGAGAGATTTTTAAAAAAAAAATTTTTAACGCGAAACATTCTTCAATGTTTGTTGTTCCTCGTAATTTTTTCTAATTCAATACGTTTCTCGTTTTTAAGACGGACATGTTAACGGCTTTACCAGTTTTTTTGTAATTTTTTGGTCGTTTTTGCGTGCACGTAAAAAAACTGCAGAAAAACTCGAAAGAAAGTGTCAAAAAAAAAGTATTGAAGTAGATACTCCGTCTACAGGAAAAAAAAAAACAAAACATTATTATAAAACTAGTACGCATTTTTCTTTGCTCAGAATCGAATACTACTCTAAAATCTTTATCTGAATAACTCGCAATTGAACTGCAATCCAGAGCACACGTGTATTAGACACTTTGTTTTATTTGAAAAATTTTAAAAACACTACACAAAAGCCTAAAATATGCCTAATGTATTACAAATATATGTGTACGTAGAAGAGGATTGAAAATATACAATTTTCTAAATTCATGAAAAATCCACTCTATACTCTTTATAAAGCGCACAGTGTTTTACATTCCAAAGAGACGATGATTCACAAAACGTATTGTGTTTATCTGTACCTATAATATATGACGTGAAAATATCAATGATATACAACGCGATCAAACATTTAAGAGAATATAATGATAATCGAATAATGTAACAAATCACGAAACGAAATATGTTATGTAAATAAATAACAAACCACCTGTCAATATATCTAATTGTATAGATTATAGATTTATTAATAGGTACTACTATATATACACATTAATAGTGACCCATGAAGTGACCCAGTTAGGCCGTTCACATATTATAAAATATTATTTTGGCCGAAAATTGAATATAATATACTTATTACAGATGCAGTGTAATATAATCGTAATTTAAATATTTCCTCTTCGAAATAAATTTTAACGTTAAATCAAATCGAAGAAAAAACTATGCTACAGATTACATTCATTCCAAATTTCCCTTCCCGCCGTACCAGCGATTGGATTTAAAACTATATAACACAACAATTTGTAATAAAATGTTTATATATATATATATTATAATATTAACTAGTTAATTAGATTAATTTATTACGTAATATTTAAAAAACAAAATGATAATTATGTATTTTAATAATACTGTTATTATTATTATTATTATTATTGTTATTATTATTACAGCTGTATTTTTCAACAAGTGAATTGTAATGTATATTTAATTTTGCTCAATGTCTGTAAATCATTTTTTCATTCAAATATTCTTTTGGACGTTTATTATACACGAACGCGCGATTTTTACTCTCGTCATTTTCTTAAAAAAACTTTTTGTTTCCAAACGGATATTATTTTTTTCGGAGTCCGTCTCCCGTAAAACCGCGAATATTTATTAATAGTCATTTCGAGAAGCATTTAAACGAAAAATACAAGTGCGAAGAGTTTGCGAACTAGCGAAATTTATTTGGATAATAAAACCTCTTGCAATGGTGTTTAAAAAAAAAATTGTTTTTTGTCATATCTATGTACTTGTCAGCCGTTTGATTTACGGTCGCTTTTTTTTATGACGCTCGGTTTTGAATATTAAATCTAATAGTCCCCACCTGTTGCACGCGCGTGCATTTATTCTTAAAATCTCATCTATATCGTATAATTACGATAAAACACTGTAGTATTCAATTTCCTCTTATCGAAATTCGAAATAAAAATTGCATTATACCGAGGTACGCAGTGGTTCAAGTAGAAAGAGCTTATGAGGGAACGCCGTCTCTCCACTTTTTTTTCAGTCGACATATTCCATCCTCCCACTTATTTCGTTTAAAATTATTCATTCTCCTTGGATTTTTAAAAATTTATTTTTATTTATTTATTTTTTTTTATAATTCGTAGTCGTTACGTCGCATAATTTTTTTTTTTTTAAGGAAAAATATCTTCGAATAATTTTTTCCTTTGTATATTTCTAAAATGTTAACAGTCAGTAGATCTGAACGACACTCAATCATAATCATAAAAAATATAGTTTAGCGTCAAGTTTACCGAGACCGCAGTATTAGAGCCTTTTTTTTAAAAAAAAAATACTTTTTTTCCGCTTATTTTTCAACAATATATGGACCGTTTACAACTTTGTCTCCTCCCCTTCCCTTTCGAAGCTTGAAATGACTACACTTATTTTTGGGGGTAATTTTTGACTTATTTTCGATCCACTTTGACCACTGGACGTACGCGTTTGTGGGTATATAAAAAAAAAAAATTTGAAAATTTTTGCATTAAATTATACGCGTAACGAACACCGCGTGGCTCCGCTAATGAACTCAACTCGTACAGTTGTGAACGAATAAAAACGCTGACAAGTGCGTGAAAATTACGCGCTCGACACCTGCACCGTATTATGATATTCGATAATTATTGTTCATTTGTTTGGTTTCCCGACTCACCGATGTTTCTGATGAAAGCAATTGATTTCAGCGATGACAGGAGGAGGAGCGATTGTTTTCTTTTGAACGCGCATTATAAAATTGCTGCAAAGACTAATCTCGTGTTAGGCGCGCAGGTATTGATCGTTTAAAACGTTGTAAGAGAGACAAGAATATATGCGTACAAGAATTCTAGGAGGGAAGTTGACTCGTCAATCCCGTTAAATATATATATATATATATGTACGGAGACGTCTTATTTGTTCTGTTTCAGACGTTTTATCCGGAGTAAATGTCGCGGGAATTATTGCTATTATTTACGGACCACCATAAACCGTGCTCCTCGTATTTAATAATACGCGCGGATCTATTCGCTTTCCTCCGAAAAATAAACGACGTCCTTCGGGCGAAATCGGGTTCGGGGCGGCGGCGTAACATTTTATATTATTTGCACTAAAACGTAAGACAACGTTTTGCACAGACTCTGAATATTGTACATCGAATAAATATAGATTTTGATTCGAGTAACACGGCCTCGCGGCGAAATTCATGCAGTGCGTTTCGTCGAATCCCGTCCTTATGAAAACAAGGAGAATATGCTCGCGATAAAACGCTGTTTGGCAAAAAACCTTAAGTTTTACTTTATACGCGATAATAGTACACGCTGCCGATAACCAAAAAACAATATTCACGTACTGTGTGAAACGACCAGGAAAACTCTCGTTTGCGCAAATCAAAGTCAATCCGTATACGATACCGGCAAAGTATCATTACTGGACAAGAGTGTTCAGTCGGTGAACGTTTTTTTTGAATTGTAATCGTTTCGTGCATAATAATCGGCCACGGAAATTAATTATTAATCCCGAAGCTGTTTTATACGATTGTGCCGTCGCACGTATTTTTAGTACGCTCAACGACAGCAAAAAAAAAAAAATGTTGAAATGTTGGCCAAATTAAATCGAATATCAACAAAAAAAAGCGATATTCTCGGCTATTGAAAATAGTTTTCCTCTTCGATAAAGGCATCGATGATTATCATAAAGTTCATAATTCTTTGTTGACTCGTTTAAACAGTAATAGTTTATACATTTTTTTTCAGTTAAATCACGCGTTCCAAAATACTATTAACTTCAGATGATTTTCGTTTCAAAGTGTTCATTTTTTTTTCTATGAGAAAAACGTAAACGTTACAAAATACAAATAGGTTTTACGACGATTTATATGACATATTTAGTTATTTACTCATTCTCATTACACGTTGGTCTCTAATGTATTTTTGATAAAATATGTTGTCAAATAAACCGTGTACTATGCAAATTCATATTTTGAATTAATCGTCCTTCCTCTAACCCCTTCCTCCCCCAAAAAAAACAATAATCCGTTAAGGGGATTGGAAACGAGTATTTTCTCTCTCCGTCTTGCACACACGAATCACAGTGAAATAAACGTTTCGTACTCCCGACGTACCGATCGGTCTAGTGATGATTCTGCAAACAGATTTGAATTCGTCGTGATTTTTATTATAGAAAGACTTTCCCATTTTTTTTTATCTTACGATCTTAAAAATTGAATATATATTTAACTTTTTAAAATATTTTATTTGTTCAAGTAATTTTTTAAGGATTAATGAAAAAAAAAATTTTTAATGTGAGAATGTCATTGTATAGTAAAATTCACGACAAATTCTAACCTGTTTTCGGAATATTTATCGTGTCAATAGGACGAGATCTGTACGTTGGAAGTACGAAACGTTTATTTTACTATATCATTCGTGCGTGCAAGACTAAGAGGGAATAGATGCTCTCTTCCAATCGCCTTGAGTTGATTTTAACCTTTTAAATTGTTAACTCGTTAATATGCCCTGTAAATTGTATATAATTTTAGAAAAAGCTTTTTGATCACTTTTAACTTCTCAACAATTTAAAATTAAAAAAAAAGTATATTGTTATGAAACCAATAGCATGTTGTACATTCCTTACTTCGGAACGTAAACGATAATTCCAGAAGACTAATAATTTAACATATTATAAAGACTTGTGTTAGATTCTTCGATAAATGCCTGTAGCCGGTCGATGCTCATTATACGTGCAAAAGGATCGGATAGTCTTTTTTTTTTTTTAAACCAACAAATAACACGAAAATATCTTAACGCGATCTGCTGCACGCGTAATTCTAATGGGTACATCGTCGAAGACGAATCAGTCGCCTACGCCATTCGTATACAGGTCTCGCACATTTTTTTTTTTTTATTATCATTTATTCGATTTTGTTCGAAATCGTGAGCCATTCTTTTCATTATTATTGTTGTTTTTTTTTTTTTTTATATAAATTGTATTTCTTATAAGCGTCTTGTTAAATATTCCAAACGGTCTTTCTTACAGTCAGTTACTTCGACGTGATCTCAACTCACCGCGAGGTCGGGAAAATACAGTAATAATATACTCTTTCTTTTTCGTTTGAGTAGAAATAAATAATTATCTTATCTGAAAATATAAATTAAAAATATGTTTGTTTCCGTATTTTTATCAATATGACTTTTGTAAAAATAATTAAGATATTACTTCAACGTATTTAAATAGGTAACGTAAAGAAACACGATATTTAGAGAAAAAAAAATTGAATTTTCTTATTTTTCCATTAGCGAAATTATCTATTATTGTTTTATTCGTGTCCAGTTGAGAAGATGTTCTTTTTCCGTGTTTAATATACTGATATTAGATATAAGTGATCTGTCCAATCGTGTTTCGCAGGCAATTTTTAATCGATTTTAAAATGATCTTTCTGTACACAAAACAACTGTGAACAATTTTTCGATAACGTCGACAACGAACATTTATATGAAAAAAAAACGTACATTTTTCTACTAATTAATTGCAAATCGCAGTTTATAGTGCAAATTTATATTACTATTTTAAACTCACACTTTTTTTTTTGCGCCTCAAAATATCGGCTTGAAAGTTAATAATACTGCACGTTGATGTTACGAATTATACGACGACGTATCCAAGGTATAAGTAGGAACATTGTAATAAAACATTGGAAATGTTTTGTTTAAGACAGTAGGCTTTTAATATTATTGTAGTAATGAAATTACATAACAATACTTTCACACCTCATGGGCTACACATTGTTTTGTACACGGAGTTCTCAAAGTATTTAGCGCGGAAATGTGTAATGACTACACGAAAAAGCGATTATATTTCGACCCTGAGATTTTTAAATGTATATGTTGTTTTTGCATGAGGCGCGTATTCGTAATTCGTGTGACGGATCTTATGAGAGAAGTTTTGATTCGATTTCAGACATTTTTACGGGTTTAATATCAATTCTGCGTCAAGCTGTTACTAAATTATAAATATACAACAATAAATATGTATATATTATAATAGGTACACATATATTATTATATTATTTTTCCCTAATTGTGTCAGGTTAGCCTGAGTAAGAATATAATAATATTTTTGATATCGGTTCATTTTTTTAGGAATTTTTTTTTTAAATTGACCATTTCAAAACGATCTGTTTTGGCGCGAAATCAAAAGTGTTTTACCGTTAACCAGGTATGACGGGTTACCGATAGATACCGCCATAGATAATAATTTAGTATCTATGGATATTAATAGTTTTGTGATAATAATATAATATATTTTATGGTTTGGGGGCAGTTTACCGAAAAACGATAAGAGCATCGGCCGTAAAAATGGCTCGTCGAATCTGTTGCAAACTTAGAATTATCGAAAAATTTTATGAAAATAATTTATATTTGTTTTATACGTTACACTGTATATAATATTTGAAATTTGAACGATGAACGCATAGACAAATACCTATGTTATCTTGTATACAATTCGTGTATAATATATACATCTTGAGTGATAACGTTATCTAGAGTGATAAAACATCAGTTACCACATTGGTGACTTACAAAAACCCGGTATATGGTAAAACACTTTTGATTCCGCCCCATAACCAATCGTTTTGAATATTTATTAATTTATCGATTTTTGAAAGGAATTCAAAACACTCGTCGTGTTTACTACAATTATAACAGTAGACTTAATTGACTATTTTTTATTTATTTTTTTTTGAAAGACCCCATTGTAAAACCAATACATTTCTCATTTGGGCTCAGAATCGAATAATAATAATAATAATAATTGTTGCCGCTGTTGCTCTCGTGTACACGAACAAAATACATTAAATAACCGCGACCGATGCCACGATAAAATGCCGTCACGAGGATTTTAGTACACTTATAACACTCGTTTGCAAACTTCTCAGGTTTCGAAAATCGTGAGCAACAAATGTGCTTATATTTTTATTGTTTTGAAACGAGTAGTAACTATAGTGTGATTATAAAGAAAATGTCGTTTCCGAACGCGACGAAATAACGAGTCAAACTACAACAAAGTAACGCGCGTAGTGCTCGTGTTAAGGCCATTACAAACAAAGCGAAATTGAAAAGGAACGCAGAAGAAACTTCCAATAAAAACTTCTTTTCGGATTTTTCATTTTTTTTTTTTTGTAAACTTTACGAAAATACCAATTTATTTTACGACAAAACAAATTGGACAAACGTCCGCGGTTACGATGGCCGATCGACGAGAGAGAAAGAGAAAAAAAATAAAAAATTTTTGCGAAGGACGAGTTTTTCGACGTGTTTTTCGAGTAAAATTGTTTCATTAAGATTCTAACATTTTCTTTTTCTTCTATATAGTTATATTATGTTGTTGATTTGTACTCGTTGTATCTAAATATTTAGGTGCCAATAAACGTAAAAAGTAAGTACGAGAATAAATTTCAAAAACCGTATTGTATATAAAACCAAACCAAAAGTTGTCCGTGTTATAATGGTATTCAGACGTTATACTAGCGAACAATGTGTTACGAATAAAATATTCGTAAACGTCGTCGAATACTCCAAATCCATAACAGTCGTCGAGGATCAAGACAATCCTCGTAGAAAACTATATAACGTGTAAGCTACATTATAATATACATATGTTCGTATATTCTATTCTATGTAAGCGTGTTTTTATCGTCGTTTCGAATTTGAATGTCGACTTATGACAACACCATTCCCACCATCACGTGACATCGCGGTAGTCGTTTGATATTCGTACGATAACCCGATGATTCAACGATTTCCCCGTACTCGTAGGAAACTATTAAGCGGATCAGCGCAAAAGCGTTCACCGCTTCGTTCACTGCGACTTGGACTATCCATTATCCTCTTCCTCCCCCAAAAAAAGAGAATATTCTACGCGATCGAGAACACTGACGGAGGAGATTTACCGAAGAGCGAGAAATCGTATGAATTTACACGTGACGAATGTATGGAAGATCTATGATCAATGACGTGGATGGTTTTATGAATATTGTCTTTAAGAAGACGCTACACCCGAATTTGTTGTCTACAGGCAATATATAGCGAAATCACCCGTTGAATACACGCCATTCAGTATTTATTTATATTATGATGTCCACATTTTTTCAAGTCAATAGAGGAGAATATTTTCTGCGACATACCGGTTTTATTTTTTCTTTCGATATAGTATATTTTGATTTTTAAAAAACCTAATTTGTTAAATTTTTAATTCTCCGTTCAATTAAATATACTTAACGAAATGGGCTATCAAAAAAAAAAAATAATAATAATAAAACTATATATCGCAGACAATATTCTTGTCTACTGATTCCAAAAAAATTTGGACATTATAATTCAAATACGTGTATATACTGAATGTTATATGTTCGCGCAAAGCTTTATTTTGCTATATCATGCACTAAGATAGCGGAGATAACAAATGCGCGTATGGCGTCCTCTTAAACACTTTTCGTGTAGAAAAACTGATGACGCTCGGATGGTCTTGACGTGCGCGTTACTTTGAATCTAGTTGCTAAATTTTTTTTGACACGCTTTATTCGATTTCTTTTTTGGAGTTTTCATAGACGTAAATTACCAAAAACTGGTAACATTTTTCCACGCATCGACGATTTTGAAAGTTGTATAACGACAAGATCTTTATTACCGTATTTACTATGCCGAATATATCATTAATCTGTAGGTTAGTGTACACTAAAAAACGTCATAATCATCCTAGACACGATACTTTAGTCGCAAAACCTTGGAATGTTTATATTGAAATTGTACTGCATAAAATGTAATAAACTATACACGCGTAGTTCGAAATGGTTTTTTGAATACAAAGATTTTGATTTATCATTACTTTGAAATTCAATATTACAACGCTGAAGTCCGTGTCTAAGAGTAACCCACTTGAATCAACGTATACTTACAGCATACACGAAACGTTAAATTGGGGACACGGAGGAAAAAGAAAATTGACTCAATTATATCAAAAGTGTTTATCAGCACACAAACAGGTGGATTAGCGTGAATATTAACCATGTTAGGATAACAAAAAAAACTTTGACCTTATGAGTTGTAAAGACATTTATATCGGCGAATAACCTACCCTAACCGCGACGACGACGTGACAGTTCGGTTTGTATTATTCTAAAAAAATTTGTTACAGACAGTAATTTTACGCGTAATTTACAATCATAGAATTTATTTATATTTTTATCCATATAATCGTTAGGAAAGTATCAATAATTTTTTAATTATTTTTAATTTATATTAATTGTAACTTAAATGTCAATATGCTCGTGTATACAAATAATAAGCTCGTAATTTTAATAAAGTAAACGTACAGAGGCCCTTTACACAGACTTACCGTCTGACATTTAACTCCTCATACGCCACTGTACACAAGTGTATAAATATTAAATCGTTTGTATCGCGAATGGATGTGCACTGGTATTTGCAAAAAAAAACAAACGTGTAATCGGGCGATTTCGAAACGCGTTTGAACACGTTCCAATTGAATTTATAACTCTCGATTAATTTTTATTTTTACAGCGGTATTATAGGCGGGAGGGCAGTGATTATGAATGCAAATGATAAAAAAAAAAAAAGTACCGGATTTCCGAATAATGGGTTTGCGTGGGAAATGATTTCATTATTATAGTATTATTATTATTTGACATTAATTGATTTCCAGACGATAATCTAGGAGTTTCAAACAATATATAAATATATGTTTATTTATATAGTCCTGTGTAACGAAAGAAGTAAATAAAATAAAATAAATAAACGAAAAAAATTACCGAACTCTTATAAAAGCATTTCATATCGAAGTTATTTTTCCAAAACGCATTTAACAAACTTTATTAATACACTTAAATACGAAAATAAAATGGCGTGTACTATTATTGAATTGAAAGGAATACCGCACTGATAGCTGTTACAATTTCAAAGTTACGGTTTATATTAAGTTCTAAATCTTATAATTATTTTGTTAGCTGCAAGAGAATATTATGATACAAAAGAAACTCATATCGCAGGTTCATAATATTGTTTTTAACATTTTCAATAACGGATAACTTAGAAAAGCTCTTTTGCGAGCGCGCTTAATTCCCTGTTTCTACAATTTTTTTAATTTAATTTGTTGATCAGTGAATCACTGTACGAAAATTTCACAATTTACACAAATTAATGGCTTATAATATTATAACGTAATTATGTGTTTTCCGCTACAGTGTACAGTTGGATTAAAATAATAATTTTATATATATATATGAATAAATGAGTTATAATTTAGATGCGTTTATTAATTTTGTCTATTATTTAATATATCTTCTAAGTATAGAAAACGTTATTATATATTATATATTTTATTATTTATATGCATTTTTTTTTATTTATTCACTTTACGTTTAAAATCCGGAATTGCATAATACACTTTGTGACATACGTTTAAAGATTTGTGTACACTTCCGAAAACCGTATACAGATATTGTGCAGAGTAATAATTATTATTAAATTCTTCTTAATTTTAATCGCGTATTTTATGCGTTAACGAAAAATTTCATTACAGACATGCGTAATAATCAAACATTATTATTTTTTTTTTACAAATTATTTAAAACATATTAAAAATATACGAACTTAGTTCGAGTTTACACATATTAATACCGTGTCGCGTATAGTGTACGTTGTGTAAAAATAAAATAAAATTGTTCGTTGAGCCAAACGGAAATCGCGTCAAATCGTCGAATTCAAATAATATTGTCGACTATGGATTTGAATAAAAGTGTTGTAAATCCCATAGGCGCGTAATTGCAGCCACGTCGTCGATCAAACGGTTATTTAATTATTTCTGTACACAGCGAAAAGGCAAGCGTAAAAAATAAATTCATTTGTAAGAGGAAAAAAAAAATGTTATGCAACTCACGCGTTGCCATAATTCACTCGACTGTCAAACTGAATAAAAAAAAAAAAACGATGGTTCATCGAATATTTCCATAAATATCGATATTATTTATTTCAATATTTATTACAATTACCCAGTGGTACGATATTTGTAAAAAAAATATTATTATATCGTTTTTAAACAATAAAGTTTATTAATACACATATTAAAACAATATGATTTAAACTTATTTGTATAAATGTAAAATACATAAACAATTAACTTGGTTTTGATAATAATAATTCTTACTTTGTACAATATCTGATATACGATTGACTGAGTATACAAGGTTATATTTGCAGAATTTTTATGCAAAGACTTAATGTATTAATAACGAAAGAAAGCGTGCGGATATTAAAAATATCAAAACTAACAAAACACCTACCTACAGATTATTTCCCTTTACAATTATATAAAACGAATTTTTATTTTTATTTAAAAAATAAAATTTAATATCGACTCGTGGGTTATTGTTATTATTATTTCGACGTCGGAGCAAAGTCTATGCATTTGATAACTCCGAAAATAATAAAACGGCGAAACGAAAGCGTTTTTAATACAATTCGAATTACGCTTATTGTACGAAAAGACAAAATTATACGTTTTAATTGTGTTTTATTAAAACATTTCCGAAGAATTCAGAAACGTTTAAAATATAAATTAACGAATATCATTTCACGATAATTTAACGACTGCGGACGAAATTCCAAAGAAGAGTGCCGCTCTCTTAATGTAAATTACAATAACGTCATTATTCTTCTTCTGACCGTTGACGAGAAACAAGTTAAATCCAATTGGAAATACACGAAACGAACGGACCCGATAAAACAGTTTAATTAATACAATTTGTATACGTACAAAGCCTAAGAGACGACTAAAATAAATAGGTATTTTTTTTTTTTTAACAACTGCAACTGGCATTTATCGCGGTTACAACCAAAGATTGACCGACGGAATATACTCAGTGAGTCTGAGTATATATATACTGTAGTCATGAATGGACGGATCAATGGATGCCATCCCACCACTGCTTTTAGTTAGCAAATTCCATCTCCCCACTTATTTTGGATTAAAAAAAAAAAAATTATTTTTTTTATAATTTGTAATTGTAATGTTGCTTAATTTTTTTTTAGAAAAATATCTTTTGAACCATTTTTTTTTATTCTTTGTAAGAAATATTTCGTTTTCTAAACTTTTAACATTCAATAGATCTAAACGTCACTTGATCACAATCATAAAAATTATAGTTTACCATTCAAGCAGTGGCGTATTTATGATTATATTCTGGGATGGGATAAATAATTTGTTGGGTAAACATAGAGTAGGGGGCTTCGCCACTCACACAGATCTGTATTCTTTTTTTAAATACTACTGTATACAGTTACATTTTATAATGTAATATAAATTAAACATTTAATAATATAAAAATATATATGTATTATATATATATATATATATATATATATATAAACATATTTATTTAATTATTTTACAACACATTTTTTTTCAACTTAATAATCAAGGGGATTGAGATCGGGCATTTCTCTCTTCGTCTTACACACACGAAACATGGCGAAATAGACGTTTCCTACTTCTAACGTATTGATCAATCTAGTGGTGCGCAATAAGAAATGTGAAATTTCTTAACGACGTATTCAAATTCTTCATTGTTAACATTTGTTTTTTTTTTTTAATTAAAAAAGAAAGAATGGTATTCGTATTCTTCCATTTTTTGCTAATAAGGATGTGCTGGGTTAATGGCATTATGCATTTACTATACACTATATGCTAAAGTACATACATTTAGTGTAAAAAAAAGGCCTTGGTGGGGGCTTTATCCCCAAATCCCCCTATAACTACGCAACTGCATTCAAAGTTAATAGGGCCAGTGTTAGAGCCGTTTGTTAAAAAAATACTTTTTTCGCTGATTTTTCAACGATATGGACAGTTCAAAATTTCACCCTTCCCCTACTTTTTCAAAACTTGAAATGACGACACTGCTTCCATCCTTCCCCCCACTCATTTTGATCCACTTCGACCACTGTATATATATTTATATATTTGTATATAATCGACTATATCATAATATTATAATTACTAGCTGAATAACCCGGCTTTGCCCGGGGAAAAAACAATGTAAAAAAACAATTCAAAATATTGGGCCACTTAACCGTAGTTCGAACTCGAGACGTTCTGTACTGAAATACATGGAAGTGCCACTGCGCCAATGGTTTATCGCATTCGGCGGTATTTTTTCGGCTTTTTAAATTTAGATCCAGCGGTTTGGGTTGTGCGTATATATCAAACACTGTACCCCCTTTTTGCTCCTTTAAGAGACGAATTTAAAGAAATCCTTTCGTAATGGGTGTGTACGTCACAAAACGAAACTATTGACCAAGTTTCAAACTCATAGCCGGTTCCGGCTAGGCGATGATGAATCAGTCGGTCAGTCAGGACAAGTTATTTTATATACATAATAGAAATAAATAGATTATAAAAAATGATAGTCAAGAAGCGTACACATAAAAGCAGTTAATTACGAACGACAAAAAGAAGTATTTTTTAACGGTTTCTTTCAATATTTTTGTGTTCTCTAGTCACCGGCAGACACTATAATAGCTTTTATACGTATATAACGTAAATCGATAGGTTAGGTCTTTGCGTGTAAAACCGGAATAGAGTAGGAAATAAATTTTTTGGTAAAAATTCGTTAAAAACACAATTTTTTTTTTTCGATAAATATTTGCGCTCTATTCCGAATGTTTTAGAAGGCTGACTTCACGACCATTTCGTACAGTCTGGAGAGTTTACTGTAGGACAAGCGTACCTACACACGTTTATTGCGTATGTAATGCATACCGATGGTAAATTTATACGTATAATAGTTTGCACTCTCGAGGCCATACACATATATATCCACGTCATGCCGCCCGCGTACTATATAGTGTGCGTTATCTGCCGGTAACCGCACCGGTGGCGGCTTGCGAAACAAATTGGTTTTAACCGTTTTTAACGTCCCTCGCAAACGCGGTGGCGACGAATGAATAATGATACAATCCGTGGCTGGACGCTGCTTGCAGTAATTCCTGCATTATAATGTCATAGGCACCGTCACGCAGTCGGGGTAGAGGATGGCGAGAGAACCTCCGATGGTCATTTTTTTAATATATTTTTTTTACGTTTAGCTGTCGAATTCTGCGTCTTTCACCGTTCGCCTTTGCGCGTCCAAGCGAAGGGGTTTTCATCCAGGGAAGATTTTTTTTTCACACTCGCGAATCGCGCAAAACGATTTTCGTAATTTTCCTGTCTCTTTGTCCGAATTCAATTGTGCAAAATTCTACCGAACTCCTGAAAATGTCGGTTTTTATTTTTGTTTGTGTGTGGATAGAAAACAAACAACCATAAGACCGTTCTTCTACGTACACGTTTTTAGATCGTTTTGTTGCAAACGTTATGGGTACGCGGGTTTTCAACGCCCGGACGATTTTTCTGCAGCCCGATAACCGTTCCTTTCAGGGGCGTATTTATGGGGGTTGGCTGATGGGACTCCAGCTCCCCCCCCCCCGAAATTTCAGGAACTTTCTTTACTAATTCCTATGCCCTATAGCTATAGGATGTAATATTCGTAATAAATTCTTAATATGTAGTTGTTTTTAAAATGTTGAGAATTTGATAATTTGTCCTATTTTTAAGATTTAGTTCTTCCATTAGAATTCGGAAATAATTCAACAATAATATTTACTCAATGCCTCAGCCCCCCCCAAAAAAAAATTAGATATACGCTCCTGGTTCCTCTCATCTTTGGCATTTCGGTGAAATAACGAGTCTGTAGAAGTTTATTCGGCAAACTTCTGTACAATATGTCTCGTATCGAACCGTTGAACCTTTGAGATTTTTTTTTTATGGATTATTTTATACCATACGTGCGATTCATTAATGGTTACCGCGATACATAGCGCGAGTCAAATAGAATCGTAAAATTTCTCGTTTTTTTTTCTTCTGCAGTCACTATCTACGGTGACTATGTCTCGTCACGAACCAATGCAAAATTCGGCGGCTATAGGTAGATAAATAATCCTTCTTCCAGCGCATATTTTATACACCCGCGTAATGACTCGGCCTTATCTCGCATTCGTCTCTATGTCCTGCGCGAATACCGTGTACGTGACATTAAAATAAGCGACTTTACAATCGCGTCAAAAAACAAAATATATATATATATGCTTGGGCGTACCGCGTTCTATATTCGTTCGGTGACAACGCGATCGACGACGATGACGATGTGTTTATGCGTACGAGGAAAACGATGATGTATTATATTATATAAACGATCGAGAACGGAAGTCCTACGGCTAGAACGAACCGGCGGCGTGGCCTTATTCTTTACGTGGCGTTTTCGATATCGCGTTTATTTATATTACAGTAATATTTATTCGTATAATATTATAACCGTGGCGTACGCTTTCGTTGACGTCGATTTATTGGAACATCCGAATTCGTCAATAACAACAGCATTATCAGGTCTTTCGCCTATTCTTCTAATAATACCGTGTCGTATATCATACGATAACAAAAGGATTTTTTCTTCTATACATTAGCAACACTATTTATCAGCTTGTAAATATTCATTGAAGTCGCGGTGTACGTATATAGTCAAGGTAGACGCAGTGGTCGAAGTAGGGGGATAAAGGGGGGGATGCCATCCCTCCCACTTCTTTTAGTTATTCCATCCCCACGCTTATAAAATTATTCGTCCTTTTTGGATTTAAAAAAAAAAAATTTTTTTTTTATATAATTTGTAGTCGTTATTGTTGCCTAATTTTATTTAGTAAAATAACTTTGAGTAATTTTTTTATTTGTTCGAACTATTTCGTTTTATAAAACGTTAACATTCAGTAGATCTAAACGTTACTTCGTGATAATAATCGTTACTTCGCCATCGAGGTTAATACGGGCCGATGTTAGAGCTTTTTGTTAAAAAAATGACTTTTTTTTTTTGTTGTTGTTTATTTTCGACAAGTCGTGGACCGTTCACAACTTTGCCCCCCCCCCTTCGAAACTTGAAATGCCACGCTGCTTCCATCCTCTCACATAGTCTGTGTTACACTCTGATCCGTTTTGGAACGGGAACGCTACCGCGTTGTTCGCTCTCTTCGTTGTATACGAAAATATTACTGTTTTTTTTTCTCCCCCTCCCCCCCCAAATCGATGACGGTTATATAGGTTATGCATATTGTACGCGTGGAGTATATCAGGTGTATACAAACTGGCGTACCTACGTTTTTACTCGACATTTGAATAATATTTCAATAAAAATCGCTCTCATAAGTCACGACGGACGCACACGATTTTATATACGCAAAATACTATGCGAGCCTTGGTGGCATTTCCATAAACAATATTCCCGACAGACCGCCGTTGTAGGGATTTTTAGCCGGATTTTTAGCCGTCGCTCTTTTTGTTCGCGTTTTCCCCGGTGAATACATTATTATACGTTTATATCAATAATGAGCTCGAAAAAAAACAATAATCAGTGTCGAGACTTGTCTAGATAATATTTTTTTACCTTTTATCTCATCTGGATGACATTTTTTTTTACTCATCTGAAGGTTATCTGAGATAAAAAAAAATCATTATCTTTCTTGTAATTATCTAGGCAACAAATTTACACCGACTTACTTATTTTTTTAGTATTTTTGCAATAAATAAGAAAAAATGACCTGTATTCTGGGAATGTTTTCAGGAAGACTTGGACACACACACGCACATACACATATATATGTATATAAATAATGTGTGTGTATACCTGTATATTATATACCCCTCGTAATAATACTAATATAACAGGAATATTCAAATAATTTACAATTTTCATCTTATATTTTATCTAGACAAATTTCACTCATCTATTATCTTATCTAAGATGATTTAAGTACGTGTCATCTTCACCTGTATCTTGATGATTTTTAGCGAACAATCTTTTATCTAGATAAATTTTCACTTATCTCGTCAAAAACACTGACAATAATGAACGTAGTTGGTCGTCGAGAAAATGCTGCCGTCCGCGTATGCCCACGGCGAAATCGCCGAGCGCCGCTGTAACGAAATTGTCTATTCAAACGGCCATGCAATCATCGATCGCGAGACACTGACTGACTTAAGTAGCTCGCTGTCCGAAGCGAATCGGAATTGGCAGATTGTAGTCGGGTATCGTCAATCTAAATCTGTACAAAACACTCCATTCCGTTGAAGGAAATCTAGGATCTTATAAAATATAATGAATACCTTATTTTTGTTTTGAAATATTACGTTTATTACTTGTGGAGAAAACTCCAACATCAAAAAAATAATAATAATAATAATCCGAAAAAAAAAAACAAGTACGAGACAAATTTATATCGTATACGTTTTATATGAAAATATTATTTATATTTTATGTTAATGAGGGGCCGACAAACGTTAATGGACATCGTCGGACAATTATTACTGAAAGAATTAATTATTTTAAAGGTTTAGGGAAGAATAAAAGAAAGAAAATGAACCAAAAAAAAAAATATATAAACACGCCCGATTTCATATACATCACGGATGGGAATGCAATAGATCGCTCACCCGTTTCGCACATAGTTAGAAGAGATCCTTCAATGCTCTCCTTGTTTATTATCAAAACATTTTTCACACAAAACACGTGTATTACAAGAACGAATTGACAATCGTATCAATCGAAGTGCGTTTTTATAATAATTTATCCCTGTATAATTATTTCAATTGTACTAATTAATGAAGTCGCGATATTTCGGGTGGTGGCTGTCCGCGGTTTACGCGATGGACCGGTTGAGAGTTGATTTAATATTCTCGTTTCGTCACGAGTTTTTTTTATCGTCGTTTGGCATGATGTAATTCTGAAAATATTCCGTTCGATAATAGTTTTATACGCTGTTTGACACGAGTTTGCGTGTCAAATCATATTTTAATTAATTACCGTATAATAAATTATTTTCCATAACTTTTTTTCCGGATATTTCGCAGCACGATTTAATCGTGGGTATGTTTTAATTTTCTACTCACTTTTTTAGGGAACGATTTTAAAAATAACGTTTTTTTTTTGTATTAAACGTATATAACCGTGTCCTCGACTAGTACAAATCGAGTGGCAGTACACGTGAAATTTATCTTAAACGTAAAATCAATGGTACAGTTCATTTTTATACGTATGCAAAATAAAAACCCTCTGATCGATGTACGGTGTCGCAGTTCATAATTTTTCGAAAACTCGAAGCCAGTGGCGGGGAATCGACAAAACATAATATTGTACTTCGAATAAAGCGCTCGATTTGTTTTCATCGGATATGGCAATTCACCGAATTTTTCACTCCTGAAAAATGTGTCGTACAGATATTATTACATAAAATATTCATGGACCGATCGAAAACACGTACCTATCCCTCACAAAAACATTACAAATCGACGTATTAATTTTCGCATCGTAATGAAATTGTTTCTGTTCTCTATTCGTATACGTATGAAACGAACGAAGACACCAAATAATCGCTACAATTAATAAAACTCGTAGCGATATTTTGAAATGTACGACTGTTATAGTCGTTGACGAGTTAAAAAGTCAAAAGTTAATATTCTGTACCTATAACTTTTAAATAAACGAGTTACTAATTCTAAACGAGTCAGTAAATAATTTAACGAGTTACTTTCTGTTTCGACGTAACGTGAAACCAACGAGATATTGCACAAAATTATCAATTTGCTTTAAAATAAAAAATTTAATTTCGTCATAAAAAAGTAATCAAATGTATCGATCATTTGCGATGAGTAATCCTTGACATTCTATACGATATTATTGTAGCGAAAAACTGGTACACTTTGTTTATGTAAACGAAAACTCAAATATTACACATGAAACGGTAGCAAGTAATAACGTACATTACCAATAGCGCATTTTTGTGCAACTTTTTAACTGATAACATTATTAAACATTTTTTTATCCAATAAACTTGTAACACGACGAAGTTAAATTTTTTTCAATTTTCAAAAACAAATTTCTCAGTTAATTATTATTTTTATTTATTTATCGAAATAACTTAAAATAATTTAAAAATAACAACTCAACTTGCCCAACCCGGGTAAAACGTAAAAAAAACGAACAAAAACACATCGAAATTTCTGTGTAAAAAAAAAAAAAAAATGTGTGATATCAATGTCAAGTAATTGTGTGCTTTAATTAAATGTCACCTAAATACACGTGTGAAATTATATTTAAATAGGTTGTATACAATGAAAAACGTATTGAGTCGGCTCGGTGGCAAAAAAAAAAAAATGAAAATAATCCCTCGTAGCGGGCCAAATAAATTGATTTGTCATCAACCAATTTAAACTGAATTTCAAATATGTGTAAACACATGACATTCAATCGAGCCACCGTATAGGTGGTATCCAAATATTAAATCACAACTATTTCGAACATTTTTTTTTTACTTTCCGGTTTTTATACGGATCCTGCGAAAAATTTTACATATTTTTTTTTTATACAACCTATATAGGTACGTCCGGCTTCGTAAATTTTCTTCAGGAGGGTATAATTATTATTCCGGGATTATTTTTTTCGTGGAGACAATGATAATTTTAGACACCGGATGAAGTATTAACCGGTATATAGAAGCCGCGCTTACGGACATTTTCAACCGTATCCTTTTACTGGAGTCCTAAACAGTTTTTGTGATTTTTTTTTTTAAAAACGCATTATCGTTGTAAAATAATACTAACATATTCTTTCTGCCGAAAATCTAAAATTACAACGGTGTACACGCTGCGTCATGTACAGTCGCATATATATATATATATATATATATATATATATATATATGTTATATTATATTATATTACGGTCGAGATGAGTCCGGGTTGTTATACTCGTTAAAAAGTCGACAACTCCGCTGTCGAGTGACATCTTCAAAACGAGTGTTCAAAACTATAATAAATCGTGTTACGTCTCATAGCGTTCGGAATATTTTGAGTGCGTATTCACACAAACACAAGGTGGTGTTAGTACGTGTCCCGTAACCGTGTAGTCTCGTGTGACCAAATGTCGGTTCGTTAATAGAATCTATAAAACAGTGTGAGTGTGTATGGAGTAGTGGAAAAGTCTCCTCTTTGATCTGGCTCGCGTGATGGCTATGACAAGATCAATAGTTTTTTCATCAGAACAAATATTTATTTTTTTTTTTTTTTAAAGCCTAAATTCCTGTCCATTTAAATAAGACAATTAATAGATACAAAAAAAAAAAATTATATTTCATATTATTTCAGGATTCAGAACCGTTTCGTTGAGTTAATCCTTGAGATGTATCGGCGGTGCATTTTTTATAAACTACAAGCATAGATCCAATAGATTTAATCGATTATAATGGCAAACGTAATAATTTAAAGTCTATATGTACTAAGTATTATATGTCTATAATACTCGCCGTCGTCTCCAAAACCGTTACTCGTTCTCGCGGTATTCTCACAGTCTTTTGACTTACAAACGCGCGCGTCTTTAGCGCGGTCCGTTTTTTGATCAAATTCTTTACAATGCTATAATGTATAAATCATATTATGATTTGGATCGCCTGATCGTACACGTTTGATCAGAAACACTTGTATTCTATTTCAAAATTCTATCCCACTATTAAAAAAAAAAAAAAAAAAGGCCAAAGGAAGGATTCCATACCAACATCTTCCCCACGATTACGCCACTGGCATCTAGCTAAATACTATCAATAGGTGTAAGACGGGACAAAAATCAATTTAACGTGCATGCACACTGTGTTCTTATTCCCTTTCTGAATGCATGATTTTTTTATTATTATGAGCTCAGATAATCGAATACAATACATTGTTATGTACAATTCCAATGTTTAACGATTCACTATAACTTATACTAATGATGCCAATCGAGGAGGGCCTTCAGCAAAATCTGTTCAGTATTTCTTGTAGCAGATTTTGGACGCAACTATATTAATTTTGTATATCACTCATATAGATTTTGAGATTAAACGGTGAACTAGACGATTTGTCGACTCATTTTGTCAATGTGATTAAAGACATCGACGATACTGTAAACTTATTTTTTTCAAAATTTTTCAAAAAAATTAAATAAACAATATAATTTTAGAATTCTTAAATAAGTTCTAAACTATTGTAATTTATAAAATACACTCTGGTCAGTCCGTGACATATGAGAATATCGTGTGCCTCAGACAAACTGTATAAGGTAAATTGTACGAGCACATAACATAACGTATAACAAATAATAAATACGTATTAACATACTGTTATTAATATTACTTATTATTATATAATATTATTGTTAATATATACATTATTGTTTTACGTTATTATCACACGTATTAAATATTATTATTTCCATAAATTTCTTTCAGTGAAATCGAGTAATTTAAGTGCAAAAAAAAATTGTATTTCTGTTTAACGGTTTTTTTTTTTCGAAGAACCGTCAAATTTGTTAAATACATGTTCCATTGTATATGCTTGCTATTAACGTGTAATGCGTCCTACGTACAAATAATATTTCTTCCATACAGGATCTATCGATTACAAAAAACGTCAAAATTCTAATTGGTATGAAAAAAACTGGAAAAATAATATTTTCAGAAATGTAATTATATTTTCGCATCATCAAACAGTCCATCCAGCCGATGCCGCCGTCGCTGTAATATTCGTAGTATTAACGAAGATATCCTGAATAACGACACGCGTACAATAGTTCAACAATATCCCTATAATATTAAATCATAAATATAGATTATTAAAAGATAAAATGTATATTACAGAACTAAAAATTGGCGCGAAGTAAGCCGGAGTATGTAAATTAAATAGCAAATATAATAACGAAATACAAATAAATCGAAATGAGGCAGAAATTAAAATAATTTCTAAAAATATAAAGTAAAAAGAAAAAAGAGTTAGTTACTATTATTTTTTAAATCGGACTAAAACCAAAAAAAAAATAAAAATAAGGACAAAAGTCCCTCGTGTGGTTTCCGCATAATTCTTGTGCTCAGTAGCGTAAAGAAGTGCAACCCAATATTTTTGTATCTTATTTTTCGAAAAAAAAAAAAAACGTAAAATAACTGTGTCTACTGCGAAATTTGTAAATCTATTTAAACCTACTCATACTGAAGGACACTTGCCAACCACCGAATATTTATTTTTCATTAAATTAATTTATCGATGAATAAATACTTTCTTCATTTGACATATTTTACAAGAACGAATCGGAGCTTATTAATTTGTATACCATTTTATATTTTTGTCAAAATAGTTATACGCGTGAAATAATTAAAAGTCAGCAGGACTTGTAATACGATTTTATATCACATATCTTTATTGTGCATAGATCAGACTTTCTGGCTTATACACGTTTATGGTAAAATACTTTAGAAACACGAATACAGTCATACGTTACAAAACAATTTTATTTTTTATATTATACACTTTTTATAAACGTTTTTGGTACGTTCATTGAAAGGTTCATTTTCATAGAACTCATAACTGTTATTTTATATTACGTATATCTGAGTAAAAAGTTTCGTCTGACTGTCTTTATACACGTATTTTTCATTAATTCCTGCGTAGGTAGTTTGCAGAACGTTAACAGACGGTTCGTATTAATACATGTCATATTTATAACATTATACACTACGTATTTCATTTATTTATTTAATCAGTTGTCATTTCTCGGTAATCGGTGATTTCACGTGAAACGGTATTTTGCTGAACACATTTTTAAATACTCTGAAATTTCACCGATGTTTGTATATCCGTGCTCGAGTGGAAAATGTTTATTTTACTGTCAATATTAGCATACACACGTGCATAAACTCCCTACATTATATGCGCAGTACCGTTAAAATCAGTTACAACAATATGTAATTTACTTTAATAAACTCGCTGTAATAAACTCGAATTAATAATATTCGTTATTGAAAAAAAAAAACTTTTTCCATCACTGCACGCAATATTATTTATTGCGTTCAGTGTCCATAAGTGTTCACGTTATAATTTATCGACACAAAAAATGGGGCGTAATACCATACACTGTTTTATAAATTCAAATGAATCACATATTGTTTTGAGCGAAAATAGTGGCGATTGATTTTTAGACATTTTAGCAATATTCCGGAAACGGCGTTAGAAAATTTCGCGCAATTTATTGAAATTTAAATATCTGGCGCCGCGAGCTCTGCATACACATCTTATTGAATCGTGTACGTTTATTACTGATATTAAGTCGTACAACTTTACAGCCGCAATGGTCTAAAACGTATTTTTGAATATTACGCCGAAAACGCTGTCATCCGTGTACAACGTAATATCAGTATAATATCTTCTGTCGACGTTCCACGCAGTAATTTGATAGAATATATAAGTGTATTGGCTCACGGACCGCGTGTGCCATCGTGCCTGTGTGTCTTTTATATATCGGATTTCGTACGTCAATTTTCTCCACGGCTAAAGTATGTTTTACCTCGTCAACATAAATTTTTCACTCTCTCCGAAACGTCCAAGGATCGACTTTTGGATACCTGTCAAAGCCCGTTGTCCGAAATAATAGTCTTAAAACGCAAAAGGTCAGATTAGGCGTTTATAATTAATACGTACGTTTACGATATGTTAGACTCTAACAGTTAGAGCAACGCACGGTCGTATCTAAAAAAAAGGGGTCGTGGGGCATAGACCCCCTGAAATTTATTCAATGTTATACAAGACATTTAATCATTGTTTATATGAAAACATTAATCATCACTTTTTGCGTAAACACCAATGTATTCTATCGTAACGGCAGGGCCGGCCCGAAGCCACAGCAAAATAGACAGCCGCCAAGGGCGGCACTAGTTTAGGGGCAGCAATTTTATAATGAGCCGAAATCTGGAGTGATAAAATCATCAAACACCGTACAGGACTTATGTATTTGTAACGCATATTTTATGGTTATGGAGTGGAGGTAAACGCCCCTATCACCTCCCTTAAATAAGCCCTTGAGGGGCAGCGAAAAATAGATTTGCCTAGGGTGGCGAAACACATAAAGCGGGCTCTATGATAACGGACAACTAATGAACCACAACATTTAAAATATAAACATACGACGTAGTTGTAAATTGTCAATGCGTGTTTTCGTATTATAGATTTTGCTAAATGAAAAAAAAATCCATCAGACCTACTCAGAACGGACCCACGTCATCACGTGAAATCCATAATATATACGTTGATCTTACCAGTGAGTTTCCAGTGTATATTATAGTTTATGATGATATTATAATGATTTTATATCTATAAAGCTTTAATAAAATATAAGTACTGAAGTTTCATAACAGTTTTATTATAAGTTTTAAAAGAGTACGCCCTTCAAAACAATAAATAAATAAAAAATAGAAATATTTTATGAGTTTAAAATTTATATACGTCATATATAGATTTTTTTTTCTTTATTAATAAACAGATATAAGTGATTTCGTATACTTATTCAATAAACAAATGTTAAAACATAAATTCAGTATAATAAAGACCGGGAACGTTATAAAATATATTATTTCGGTTCTAAAAACTGTGATCCGCGGTCACTTCAGGGTCCGTGACATTAGTGCTGGAGGTCGGCGGTGCTATCCGTACAATAATTCGAAAGTATAATAATGCTCGAGTTATCAAAACGTACTATACGTTTCAGACACGAGTAAAAACCGAATTAGACAACCTTTTGCCACATCCATCGGAATAAACGGGCTGACATCACAGCCTGAACTAATCGATAATTACACCCGTGACGATTCGGAAACCCACGTGCAAGACACGCGATACACGTCAATACCGATACCGATTCAATGCACTAAACAGGCTTCGAATTTACTCTGAAATGTACGATTTTCAACGGGGAGAAGGGAACGAGATGGAAAAGAAACGCGCGCGTGTTACCGTTTAGTAAATAAACACAGAAACAGGCTTAGAAGTGTTCAAAACCCATAACCCCCGAACCGGAAAAATCTAATCGGTCGCAGTTCAAGCTTGTCGACCGCCGGTAGACAATAATATGTACTCGCCTCGGTTTTCCAACAGTTTTTTTTTAAACAAAATAAAATATTGCGCGTTGAAATCAATCGTAGCACAACACTCTTTTACTGATTAGACTTTTGTTTTTATTCTAAATTTGAAAGCAATGACAAATCATTGCATTCGATAAAACGATTTTGAGCGGAACGCCGGCGTAATACGCTTTGTCTGTTTTTCGTACAGAAGTTAAGAAGTATATATGTCTGACGCTGTGTCCAAATTTCAAGTAAAAAAAACTCAAAATTAACCGTTTTACGAATGAGAAACCTGAAAATCTAAAAATAGCTATAAATAGCCTAAAATCAAAACTTTTTGAAAATTTTTTGGAGCTGTATAGTACGAAGGTACAATTTTGTTGAAAATTTCAAGACAACAGAATGATTATTTTCGAAATTATAGGAAAAACTATACGCGATATTGACGAAATCCCATTTTTAACGGTTTTTCGTAGTTTTTCGGTAATTTATCGCGTCGCGTTAAAAAACTATTGAGAAAATCGAAAAATGACGCCTTTAAAGGACCGTCTTGATTTGCTTTCGTAAAAAAGGTGCTACACGAAAAGGTCGGAGCACTTCTTCTGGTCGAAAATCTGTACACAGGATAGAAGAAAAAAATAAACATCATTGTAAAACCACTAGATCCCTCGCTCCGCTCAGAATCTAAAATAAATAAACGAATAAAAAAAAAAAAAAAAATCACTAAATTGTATTAATAATGCGTAATGTCTGAGCAAAATAATGTTATTTTTGACGAAGAAATGTTTTTTTTTTTAATAGTTATTAAGATTTTTGTACAAATTTCGATGTGAAAATTTGATGTGATTCTTCTGGTCAAAAATCTGTACAAAGGACAGAAGAAAAAAAATAAAACAATAAACGTCATTGTAAAACGACTAGATCCATCGCTCCGTTCAGAATCTAAAACGTGTTCGATTACTAAATGTGGACGTTTATAAAATTTTTTTTTTTCGTTTTCCGAGAGAACCGGGCGTGCATAAATTCTGTTGCGCGGTATATACAGCCGTCCATTGTTGAAAGTATCGCTGTAGGACATTATGCATACGTAAACTAGACAAGGTAGTAGACAGCCTTGATACGGCTTTAATAATGTGTAGATTTTTTTTTTAAATATATTTTATTCTCTTTTTTTTTTTGTACGCGCTGCCGATACGCGTGTTTGTTCGCAAACACCGCGAAAATATTATTGCGTGTTATATTTAAAACCACAAAAAAAAAAACTTATATACCTATGTATACAGACATATAGTTGGTTTGACGTTCGTTTAAAGAACAATATTATAACAGAGAGAAACGTTCGTATGAACGTCCTGTCGTGTGCCGTTTCTTTATGTACACGTACCTATAGAGTCGACAGCGATCGAATCGGTAATGAATACAAACTGTCCGCACGGCTCGGACACTCAAAAATCCAATCAAAATCCAATAAACAAAACGGCGTATTCCACATCGTTTCGATATAATTGACGTTGGGCAGATAAACGCGGAAAACGTTTCGGCAGATATTTCTCTTCACCCCAGCGAAACCGTCGACAAACTCTTGTTCTTTTACACTACGGGCGAGTGTTTTTTTGATTCAGAAATTTCCTAGACGTTTGAAAATCATATTAAACAGTGTATCACAACGGCTAAACACTCCATGGCGATACGCCGTATACATTATTATTATTATTTACTCTCATCACAGAGTTGGAGGAGGATGAACTCCTTCTCCGGTATATGTGGGTTAAGTCCAGATCTCTGCCTGAGTTCACAGCGACTTAACCCAACACTTTACGCAAGACGTGGGCTGTGCCAAGCAGAACAATTTTCTGCACTTCCTTCATACAAATTCTTCCTGGCATGCTTTGTAGATGTTACTCTATTCCATTCTTGATAGTTCCTAAAGCTCCAATTATCACCGGCACTGTAGTTGTTTTTGTACCCCACATTCTACTTATCTCCAGCCCCAAATCTTTGTATTAATTAATTTTTTCTGCTTCCTTCATTTGGACATTTGCATCGTGTGGAACTGATATTTCGACGGGGAGACGCGTTTTGTTTTTCTTGTCATGTATCACAATGTCGGGTATATTTGCTTTAATCGTTCTATCGGTGATAATAGGAACATCGCACATAATCGTTACATCGTTGTCAATATTGGTAATTGCATCAGGTTTATGTTCATAATACCTGTCACATACTTCTACGTTGTAAGCTCTGCTTATACTCCAGTGTGTATGTATTATTATTATTATTATTATTATTATTATTATTATTATTATTATTAGTATACGTCGAATACGCGTATATGGTAAAAGTTTTTACTTCGAAACTATTCTTTCAACGCCGACGACAATAATAATAATAATAAAAATAATAGAACTTTGAACGATTTCATCGATTCCCGTACAGTAATTGTGTAGCCGCCATACTGACGTGCTTGGCAATAATCATACATTCCGATCGATTTCGCGTTGTCTAATTTAATTGATTTTAAACGCGCCGTAATGGATATTATATTCGAGTAATATATAATAATACGTAATTATTTTAAAAAAAGATTATAATATAGAAATTTGATTATCCCGGCAGGTCTCATCAGCTATCATGCAGGAAAATTCGAATTTCTTTCATTATCCGACGACGTGGAAAAATTAATCTTTCGAATATCGTTACGTTTCTCTATAAGATCTATTCGTTTGTATTATTTTCGAGTTGAGTAGGTAAATGCGTGCATTTTCACTGCGCCATTGACCGCCTAAATGTTTGCGAATGTCAACGAATTCGTTAAAAGCGCACAACTATAATATTTTTATTTTTAATGACGTACGTAGGCAAAATTGTTTTTTAAATCGTAATTATATATCGTTAAAAACCGGCAATGTGTCCGCTTAATATTCTCTACAAACATGAGATTCGCAAGGTTTTAGAGGACGATGACCAAAAAAAAATAAACTTAAATATTCCTAAAAATGTATTTATATTTTGATAGAGGTATTCCGATAAAATTTAATTAAAATACGTAAAAAAAGAGTAACAGGTATATAAACTATTTTTACATAAAAAAAAAAAATTAAATTACTAGCTACACTATTGTGTTTAAACTTAATTACGATTATACAAATATAATTATTCTTTTATTTTATTTTTATGCGTACATAATATTATACTCGTTGTGTGGTGGAAGAAAATATACCGTAGCACTAGTGGCGTCATTTCAGTTTCCGAAAGAGGGAGGCAAAAGATTAAACTATTTCCCACTCACATTCAGCTCAATAAGTTTTACATAATTCTGATATTTTCCTTTATCACGGGCACGAATCGCCCGATATTTTATTTTTTGGAAGGGTGCACGGGCAGGAAATTCATTACTTTGTCAGCTATAATAAGTGTATCATAAATGACTATATATATAGTACATAATAATACGAGATTCGTGTATTGAAGTTTCCCTTGTCGTGACGTGTTAGAAACGACGTTTTATGACCAGTTCCGAGCAGCTTGTTCAGTTTTTTTCCTAACCGTCTTGGGTCACACACAACCTTTAGTTTCTTTAATTTTTATTTTTTTATACTTGCCACTATATATATATATTATAATATATACATAAAACACACGTTCAAAACGTTAAAGAACGGCTAAACAAATTCGTTTGTGTCGTACGCGATTACAGGTACGCGATCAACCGTCAAACGTGCATATTCTTCGAATTACCTGTTAGGTAATAATTTACGCACTGCCTTTAGGTAACGATAACCGTGTTTATCGAAGAAAAAGAAATCCATTACCGCGGTAAGTCGTAACCACGAATTAATCACCTTCTTTAATAGTGGTTATAACCTGCGTACTTTTTAATTTTATAAGTAATTTAATTTTAATCCACTGTTTGCCACGCGATTTCTTATTATTATACGCATAACTCGTTAGTCATTACTACAGATTTTTTGATTAGAATAACTATAATTACTTATATTTCTATCATCATCTCGGCCCACTGTTAACAGTGGGGAAGGGGGGCAAATGCCCACCCTGTCCCCCACCAAATGACGCCACCATAGACATATTAACATATGGACTGCGCTTTCCTACCCCCCTGCCTACCTATAACTGTGTCCGCATGATAAACTCTACCCTTTGGAAGAAAAAAATTGATAAATTTCAATTTTTCCATGGAATTTCATAAACCGCTTTATTACCAAATTACCTATCAGTAATGAAGACAGTTCACATTTAGAAATTTTATGAATGTTAAGTGTTCTTAATGACTGATTATCACTAAATATCATGGATGAAACATTTTTACACTTGTTTTATTTTCCATAGGGAATAGTTTTCGTTATCACATGATGAGGACGCCAATTCCTAACGAAGCTCAGTCCATATGTTAATATGTCTATGGACGCCACTGCGTATTATAATTATTAAATTATAATTTAGGTACTGTGCGTTTATTTTTTTCTCGTAGCACACTCTCACTCTCTATATATATTATATATATAATAAAAAAAAAATCAATCAACAATAATAAAAATATATAATGTACGAAATCGGGAAAAAAGAAAACGTTTCGTATATGATTTTCGATTTTCTTCGTACGGAATTAATTGTTACTGAAAGCGGACCGCGAAATTTTGCATTATATTCAGTAAAATATTATTTCTCGGCGTATATATACCTACACGCGCTGCCTAATTTCGATTAATACGTTTTTATGCGAAATAAAACGTCGACCTTGAATTCCCTTTCGTCATATCGAAATTCCTGTTCAACCGCACTGGCTCGGAACGAATAATATACGTGAAAATCATAAAAATTCCGACCTCCGACGACGGTAATATAAAATATAATATTTTTACGAGTTTAATAATACGTTTTCACGTGAAATCGATTTTTTCGGCTGCTTACACTTAAACAGTGAGGAACACGTCGGTCAGTGGACTTGGAGTGCTAGTGGATTTTCGCGGGTCCGTCACTAATAATAACAAATAAAAATAAAAATATTTTTACAAAAAAAATAAAAAAAACAATGAAAATTATGAAACGAAATCGTGTTTTCAGCCGCAGAAGAAGAAAAAAGTGATATTGAAATTAAATCGCGACGATCGTTTACCCTCCTGAAGTATTTCTACAGCGTACTATGAATTAACATCGAAATGTGGCCCGATTCAATTCACTTTATGTATAGCGATGAAATACGTTTTAATACTTGCTACTCGAAAACGGCTTAAAAATTTAAAACAATGTCAGACGTACGTTACACTTCAACTGTATTCAAAAAATCTTAAAAATTATTGTTAATAATAATGTTAATAATTAATTATTGTCAAGTCAAAATACAATTTTTATTGTGAACCATTTCTTTTGAAAATTATTTAATATATATATATATATATATAATAAAATATAGACAAAATTTTAAAATTAATAAAAAAAAAAATAAAATAATAATAATAATAATAATAAAAAAAAAAAAGTAAATATAAAAGGATATGTAAAAAATTAAAATTAAAATAATACTCGTGAATAATAAAAATCTGTATATGTATAATGCATATATATAAACAATAAATATACATATATATATAAATAAATGTATACTTAAATATACTATAGTGCCAATGAGCATTACGTAAAAAATGAAAAAAATATAAGGTTGTTATCAGCATATATATATACGTTATCAGTATATATACATATACAGATTTTTATATATATATATACAAACAAAGTACGATTATAGATAAACGGTTGTTATCAGCTACAAGTTACAACCGTGGTATTAAAAATACTATAAACTATGGTATAATCACGGACCAAAAGTAACACAGGTGAGTGACAAATAGGTATTACCAATTTGATTACAGACAAGTAGGTACAGTCGTTGCCAGATAGATTGGCACGGCGGCGGCGGCGGCGGCGCTTTTCAGTAATTATATCCCAAATTAGTAGCGGAATGCGTTTCCGGTTTTAATCGTCCGGTATGGCGCGCCAGGTTGTTTACTTTATTATAAATTTCTAAAAATAAACACGGAGAAATATTTTTCCCGATAAAAAAAAATCACAATTCCAGAAATTAACAAAATATACGAATTTTTTTATGAACAATGATAGGATATATTCTAAAACATGAAAAATAGGCCAAATATTCGCTAATCTCCAAAAAATGCTTTAGTATGCAAAATAATTTTTTAATTTCTACAAACTCTATGATACATAATAAATCGTCGACATTTTTTTTCATCTTCGTTGAGCTGCATAAATGTAATAAAAATATGTAAAAACCTGTAAAGATCCGCTCTCTGTAGTTATCACTATATGTATACAAAGAAATAATAAATCATTGCGTTGGATAAAACGATTTTGAACGGTTCTTCGGCGTTTTATTATTTATTATTAATACTGTGTATAATAATAGACCGTGTATAGATCATACAATTAATAATAGTAATTTCGTATTTTTGGGTACAGGCAGAAAAAAAAAATTTTTTTCCGGTGGTTTTTGAGTTATATTTTTTTAAGGCGCTTTTGAGAAAATCGATAAACGACCTCTTTAAATTACCATATGCCGCATGCGATTCGCTAACGGAAAGGGATTGTGACCGTAAAGGTCGGAGCACTCCTTTTGGTAGATTTTTTTTGGGTACAGACATAAAAAAAAAACACACGTCATTGGAAAACCTGCAATAGACTCATCGCTACGCTCGAAATCTAAAACGGTTATTTATTTTTATACAATAGAAAAACATAGCGATGCCGAGGGGGGGGGGAGGAAGCGAAGCCTCTACGGATTTTACCAACGCATTAAAATTTTCGGGGACGTACATTTTTTTTTACCATTTTTTTTGTCATCACAATTCTTGATTTTTTTTTTTTCAAATTCAAGCGCTGATTGTACACAATATTTTATCGTGGAACGAGAACGAAGGCTTCATTGAAAATTTTTCTACCCGGGTCATAAGCCAGACCGACGACACTGGTGAAGTGCGCAAACGCGGTTGTCTGACAGTCGAATACATTACGATGGACGGGTCGTCGTTTGGACGTAAATTAACGTCAACGCTGCGCTCTAAATTCGTTCCGGTGGAAAATTGGCACAATTCCTGTGGCGCGCTGAAAAACACTGGTGTAACGTGCCTGCTCTACACAACGTTGCAGAGTGCATGAAATCCAAAAAAAAAAACCGAAACAAACAGGCTCGATATTTTTCGACGATTTCCGAACAGTTGTGTGTGTGTGTTTTTTTTTAGTCTCGACATTTCGTTCTAATTTCAAAAAAAAAAAAAAAAAAAAAACCAAAACCTGTGTCTGGTTCGCGGTTAAAAATGTTATTTCTTTCTGTTTCCCTCCCCCCAAACCAGGGCTCTCGTTTGAAAAAAAAATATAATGTTTTAACGTTTTTTTATCGTTATTTACCTTTTGCGTTTATCGTTATGGTATATTTTAGCGTTATGGATTATTTGTGTTTAACGTCAAAGAAAGTTTTATCGTTGTATAACATGTACGTTTTACGTTTATCGGTATTTTAACGTTATTCGGTTTAATATCGATTTTTTTTTTCCAAATAAATAAATCCATTCATATTCCATAGGCTATAATAGCACGTTTTCAAATCGCATAAACGTCATGTACTTCATTAAACCTCATTGATTATATAAAAGTCCTAATTTTCTGATTTTATACATTTTTTTTAGTGAGAACCTTGGTTTATTTTTGACTTTATATTCCAATGCAGAATATTTTTCTTAAAATGTTGATTATATTACCAATAGAAACTTTCTCCTGCGGACTAGCTGACATCTTCTCAGACACGTATCTTTGAATAATTTTTACGCGTCCGTGTGAACCCAGCCTTATTATAGAACTATAATAAACCTACACCGTAGGCTTATATTTTCCGTAGTAAATTGGAAAAAAAATATTCAAATAACGATAATTCTATTTTTCGTTTTTCGATATTTTGATATATAACGTCAATACGTTATTATTTCGTTTAATGATATATTTTAATTTGTGGTAGTTTAAAATTAGTGTTTATCGTTTTCCGTTACGTTTTTTTGATAATCGTTTCAATTGATATTTTGCAATTATAACGTTATAATCAAAACGTTATTATAACGTTTGCGAGCCCCCCACCCCGAACACAATATTTTGTAAAAATAAAAACATCCGACGCGTCGAGTCTATTTCGAGCGCGTTTAAAATTTTTTCTATTAGAAAAAGTCGTTTGTTAATATTGTTTACGATTGTTTACATTTATTTTACGGTCGAAAATTTCGTTTACATTCGTTTGCGAGAAGAGTACGAGAGGAAAGAAACATGCCGACTCATAGCACACCAATTAGTAAATCTTCAATATCTCTTTTTTTATTTTCCACGTGTTTATTTGTACTGGCAACAAAAAAAAAAAAAAAATTTATAAAATCGACCGTGTACCAAAGAGCTTTGAAAACAGACTAAAAATGATTACGGATGGAAAACTGTATAAATATAGTCACAAATTTTTAAACAATATTTTCGATATGGATTGTAGAAAACACAATCATACGCCATATGAATTTTATTCACGTTTTATCCGAATCAATCCGGGAAAATGTTCTTTTTTTTTCTAAGCGAAAAAGAGTTGGATTTTGTTTTCGTAAAAAAAAAAAAAAAATCTGTGCGTATCAGTGCATACCGTACTTGCGTCCTAAATTATAGTCTGTACAGGCAGAGTCGGATTAATAAAAAAAAAATGCACTCGAGCTAACACAACCTCGGGGGCCCCAATTTAACAAAAACAATTTTCTTACGTGTATGTATATTTTTATGTATATTTAGTGATACAACAAAAAAAAAGTTTAGGGAGAGGGCGTTAAAGCAATTAAAAATACATAGAAAACTGTACTTGATATATATATTTTTTTTTAAATACATATTTTCACGTCAGAAATTAAGTAGGTAAGTTTCAATAATAATGTATTAAACAATAATATTTAATAATAATAATAATAATAATAATAATAATAATAATAATAATAATAATAATAATAATAATAATAATGTTATTAAAATAAATAATAATAAAGCGAATATATAAATAATAGTTTATATAAAACATATTTTTCTGGCTTTGCTTGTTGCAAAAGTGTCCAAAACACCGTCGGTTACGAGTTTTTTTTACATATGTCATTTTCAATAGATATATTTGTTAACACATTCAACCCATTTTCAATCTGCATTAATCTCAGTCGATTTTTAATAAGAACAAACTTTGAAAATGAGCGCTCTGCTTCGCAATTTGTTAAAGACATTGTCAGATATAATCTCAATGCAATATATACACGTGGAAAAACAAATGATAGTCCCGACATTTTTTTTGAGCTCCTATTCTTTAGGGAGCCCCGGGCCCTCTTAAGCCCCCCTTAATCCGGCTCTGTGTATGGGACTAAGTCGCGTCCAAAAAAAAAAAAGAAAAAGTTTCGAAAATTTGCGTCCCCGAGTACCTATATCTATTTTTCTGGTAAACTCACAAGAGAACGCGTTCTTGAAAAAAAAACATATTGAATATAAAATCTTTATTACATAGTTTGAATCGCCGATTTAAAATAATATACAAAAATTAGGAAACTTTAATCCGCACACGAGCTCGAAAATCTCACATTTAAAATCCGAATTCACCGTTTTTTTTCTTCGGTAAACACTTTTTTTTTTTTTTACAATTAATATGATTGTATAGGAGACATTATTATAACAGTATAATGAGTATTGTACTACCGAATAAATTTCATTTCGGTGTGCCGTGGTTAAATCGTCACTATATCATAATACCATAGATACTATATATAGCTTTTTAGTTAAGTAACACATTTCGAAATCGTTGTTTGCTGCTATCGCGGTTTCAATGTTGGCGCATAAAATTCGCTATTCGCCGTGCCACCGTCGACACCGAGACGTCTTTTTTATATAATAGCGAATTCGCGTTAAAAGAGTCCGCTTAAATCCACAGCTTTTAAGCTTTTAGAACAACGAAATACCAACTAGTTTTGATATTTTGTCCGTGTAAACCGAAGCAAACGAGTACGATAATGTGTTTAAATCGTTTTCTCTAGAATTTTCGCACGTAGGCTTTTAAAAAAAAATTGCAGCGCTTTTGGTCGTTTCGCCAATAAAAAAAAAATACAAAACACAAAACTAGCAGTGAAATAAATGCCGAAGACGAGCGTACACAAAGCCTATAATAATTGTTATAATATATTATCGCCGGAGTATTGTCGTCACGACGGGATTATAATATCGAAAGGATCCCGCAGCCGTAACAGCAGCAGTCCAAGAAGAAAAACCGGTAAAGACGATTTCGTATTATTTCGACTGTTTTTTTTTCCTTTTTTTTTTTATATATATATACGTACGTGTGTTATAACAAAACCGATTCAGCAAATACAACGACTACCTACTTCGTTACTCGTCTTGTATAATATAATATAGAAAGAGGAGGGGGGTGGGGAAATCTATTAAATCCTTATCGTTTTTTTTTTTTTGTAATTTCGCAGACAAACGAGTTTTGCGCAGTGCAAATCGGATACGGCGTGGTGGATAAACACGAACGATGATCTTACTGCGACGCTGCGTAGGTATTATTGAATCGTATATACGAATATAATAATATAGTGACACAACACATTGTCGATAATAATTCTTATTACCTCTTAGGTACTCCCGTCGATTGTTACCTGCTCGCGTTCGAATTCGATTCTGGCAATAGCTTTTTTTCCACCTCACCACAGACGAGTATTGGCAAAGTATTTCGTGTACAATTTCACCGCGACGTTATTAGAAAATATGTGGTCGTCGTGTACGAATCGTGTTTGGCAACGCGCGTATATTAAAAACGCCGTTTCCAAAAAAATATTAATTATATTATGTGTCGAGGAGAGCGAGACACGGGGCAATAATTATATTGCTCGCGACGTTAGTGATCGATAATGATTAAAATACAACGCGTTGTCAATCTTATAGAAGCGCTTCGAAGGATTTTTGATAAAAAAAAAAATTAAAACGAACGTTTTCGGAGACGGCAAAAGCGATTTAACTGGATTTAATTGTTCGAAATCAATTAGGGGAGTCCGTATAAACGGAAAAACGCCATTAGGCATACGCCATAACGACTATAAAATCCAACTACGAAACTCTTTCGTTATTTGTTTTATTGTTAATAATAGCGTTGCGAGCAAATAAAAATAATTTTTCGAGCGAACAGCACAACCCTCGGATTATTATAAAACACCAAGTGCAGTATATTATTACACGTAAGAGTGTGTAGCATGCAAAATTTTAATCGTTAAGTTATTATTATATAAGATAATTTAGGTATACTCGTATATATAAACGTATATTTAAAAGGTGACCCAAAACGCCGGTGTATAAATATAATTCAATGAGGAGCCGATAACTGTTAGCTAAGCCCGATGCCGACCGTCGATTTGGTCGCTACTCTTACTCTCTCGTGTGCCTTGTTCGAGTCAACTCTTGAAAATCTTTTTCTGCTGTTCAAAAAGAAAAAACCAACACGACGGGCTAAATCACACGCACCATCACGGCTCCAAGCCGTCAGTGGACGAAGAGGAGAAGTCGGCAGCAGCAACAACACCAACAGCGGCAACAACAGCAACAACAACATTTCACGCGCACCATCCGTCTTGTCAAAATTATATAAAAAAATACGGGTAATATGTACCAAATGTGTTTTTGATCAAAATTGTACTGATTTTATTATATACTTTTTTCTTTCTTTAATAATCGTTAATTTAATTTAAATTAAATCGGATATATAAATATTACATTTTTTTTTTTAAATTTTTTTTTTCTCTTTTCGTATATATTATATGTATTAACAAAAATCCATATACTCGGACTGCTCATGCCGGTCTCGGTATATGGTTGGCGACCGTACAATATTTTAGAGGGTTGTCGCAGTACGGACACTGTCCAAAAGGAAGTGTTACGTTACAAGTGTTTGCACGGATCTGGCCATTTTGCAAGCAACGGTCAGACCTGCATTTAGTTTCCGTTAAATTAAAAATAATTTTAATACGTCGATTCGCGTTACTGCGGAGTCCGCTTAAAACCAGCATCGCGCAGCTTTCAAAATAATAAAACACCTACCGTTTTTTATAATATTTTTTCCGTAACTAGATCATTATCTCTGTATAAAATGAACAAATTAACTAAACCACTGTAAGAATATTTTTTTAAAGCATCAAAACCAATGTAAAATTATTGTTTGAAACATTTAAAGTTCTAATTACAAGTTCCGAACAAATGCCACCGCGGCAATATAAAATGCAACGTTTTGGTGACCAAAAGTATTTTTGAAAAATATCCGTAGGGAGCCAATTCGAAGGTACTTTTTAACGGAAAAATATCGGTACTACCCAGATTTGGAAGCCGTTTCAATTGCTCCGGTTTTCGCGTGTGAAAAAAAAAATTAGAAACACACTCACCAGGCCTGTTTATGGATAATTTAAAAATAATAATAATAATTATGTTCTCCTTTTCTAGCACCAACCCGGGCGGTTAGCGTTATTCGCGCGTTGTCCGCGGGACGTCTTTGAACCGGCGCGTATACGTGACCGGATCGACGGCGGCCGAGTAAAGAGTGTACAGTGACGGATTTTCGACGTGACTCCGGGCGAGGAGGTGGTCCGTGCGGTGTGTGCGACGAAGCTGCTGCGAGCTATAAGGCGAAAGAATTCGAAGCGGAGACTTGATGACATTCCGACGGACGGACGGCTGCAGCAGCTATTTCTCCGGTATTTTCAGACCGGCAGTGCGCGGTCTGCCGTGTGTCCGGCAGTGGCGGGAAGATGGAATATCGCGATATTTTATGTACGAACGGAGTGGGAAAGGGTTGGGGGGCGGGGGCGATTGATACGTTTTTATTGCGCGGAGTTCCTACGATCGAGCCGAAAGGACCTGAAAAACCTGTAGTCAATCGCGTCGTCCGCGGAGATGATGACGGGCGAAAAGTCGTCCTTGTCGTCGTCGTCCAGCAGTAGAATACATTGTTGTCGCGTATCGTTGTGAATCGTAACGAGATCGGGAATTGTGTGTTTATTTTTTTTTCATATATTCTTTCGATATAAACAGCCACGGCTATTCGCCAGACGGGCGATTTTTCAAATTTTTTTCACTCGGAGGAGTCCGGGGGAAAACGTAATGAATACACTAGGCGCGACCGAAAAATACCTGGACTAATAATATTATCATTCGGGCTAAAAACGCGTCCTTATGGAAGTCGCAGGAGCGTATTTAGAAATTTTTTTTTGGGGGGCGGCTGAGTAAATATCATTGTTGAATTATTTCTAAATTCAAATGCAAGACTAAATCTTAAAAATAGGACAAATTACTAAATTCTCAACATTTTAAAAACAACTACATATTAGGAATTTATTAAAAATATTACGTCCTATAGCTATAGGGCATAGGAATTAGTAAAAAAGTTCCTGAAATTTCGAGAGGGGGGCTGGAGCTCCATTAGCCTCCCCCCCATAAATACGCCCCTGGGAAGTCGCGTTAATAAAAGTAGAGGTAACGACCATAATGGAGGTCTTTCAAGAAAAACAATGTTAATTAAGTTTACCAATAATACAGTAGTAAACGCGAAGTGTTCGGAAATAATCTTCGTTTTTTATTTTAAATCCTTCACGAATTTCATTCGAAAATCGATGGATATTCGAAACGATCGGTTTTGACGCGGAATCAAATGCGTTTCACCATACACCTGGTTTTATATGTTACCACTGTGGTAACCGATAATGTTTTATCACTCGAGATCGCGTTTTATCGTGGATAAGAATTGTATGGATAGGCCACTCATATATTGAACGTGCATGGGGTAGTGGTCCATTTTAAAGAAGAGAAAAGTCACTATTATAGAATGGTTCTCTTTCTCCCATGGAGTATATTTTAATGAAATTATTATAATTATTATCTTTGGAAATTATACGTGGTGATAACAGGTTATTTTCAAATTTTGATATTACATATACATGAAAATATATGTAACATTGACGAAGTTTTCCCCGATGATTGGAATACCTGATTTGACTACTTATATACTTACTCAATTAGACCGATCCCGCCCATACAGCAGGGCTTATTTGCTATTTTTACGTTTATATTTAGTATTTATTATCACAGGTTATTATTATCACATTGTGGCATTTTAGGCATGGGAGAAAGAGTAACTTGTTAATGGAAGAAAGAATAAGCTACCCCGTGTAATTATTTTAAAATGACCGCAAAATTAAGACGTAATGATCCATCCATATATTTATTATCTATGCGTATTATCGTGGATCTGAGATTGATAACGTTACAAACGCATGAAGTTTGATTACTACAACGTAGTTACCGCAAGTCTCACTAATATTAATTATTATTATGTATTATTGTACACAATTACGTGCATATATTCATTTAAATATAAACTTGGCGAAAAAAGAAATTCATATAACATATGAAAAGCAAACGGAAAATATGGTTATGAAAATAAATATTATATTCTTATCACAAAACTTTTAATATCCATAAATACTAAATTATTATCTATCAGTAACTTTTCATAATTGGTTAATGGTAAAACACTTTTGATTTTGCGACAAAACAAATCGTTTTGAAATGGTCAATTAAAAAAAAAAAAAATCATACTTATTATTTAATAACTGTAAAGACAAAATAACATTAGGTAACCTTAAATAAGACGCGATTCAAATCACGCCAACCGGAAAATTAATATATGCACCTCTATACGCATTTACAATACCAAATTTAAAATATTGGAATTTGTCAATTTTTTACGTTCGTCATTTATCTTTGATGACGCCAAGTAATGTATGGATTGTCTGTAAATGTTTAATACACGTACGACCGAGTTAACTCTGGCACTATACGCGGGAGTTAGAGGCGTGCAGTTGTCCCATGGGCCGCTATATAATATGATACGTTCTAAGAATTCGTTTTTTGTTTCGACCTTAACATTTTTTCTTTTTTTTTTGGGGGAAGGAAAGAGCTTCGGGGAAAATAGTGGAAAATGGAGCTTCTCTCCAGAGACCAGACGAAAATCCAGCCGAGGGCTTGTTTGTGATGACAAGGATTTTCTGCATTGATGTACATCGTCGTCCGCGTTGACAAATCGCAGTTCGTCTTAAACGTGATAATTCAGTATGTATTCGAGAGGAGATCTCGGCGGAAAGAAACGTCTGCGCTCGTTTTTGTGTCGAAAAATCATGATCGCCATAGATCACACGTGCTCTGATCTTTAAAAACACGCTTTAGTGATTTTCGAATTTTAAACAGTATTTTAGTCGAGATGGTTTTTCTATGGTGCACATAATATAAGTCAGTACACTTAGACGATATGTCACGCCCAGCACAAAACATAAGTGTTGTAACAAAAAATTAAAAGAATTTTAGGGAAAATGAGTTTAAAGACTTTGTGTTCTATTTCTGGGTTGACTTGTGAAATATTGTAAATCATTAAGATCATAATACGCTAGAAATACCTAAGTACTGTACTCGGGCTACGTTTTACGACTGTAAATAGTGTATTAGTGTTGTCTAGAGTGTTTTTTTTTTTGCGAATTGTTTTCTTGTAGAATAGAGTTTAACCGTTCGTACTTAGACATTTTATTGCTTTTGTGTAATAAACAATTTTCCAAGAGTCTTTTATATAAAATATATAGTCCCGTAAGCACACAGCAGCGAATAATATTTAAAAACGATATATTATCGTAAATTGGTGAACGTTTCAGAATTTATTATCGTCCAAATAAAATCCTTTATTTCTCTGATATCTGCTGCTTACTACACTAATTTGGTTAATACATAAATCTTAATGACACGTCATACATAGTCAAATATTTAAGAGGTATTAGTAACGCGTATTATATAATTCTCACACTGTTGCTTATATGTAAGTTGAATACGCTATCTTATAATGTTTTATTAATGTAAATAAACGTCATTTTCAAAATCTCTATTATACCTACGTATTGTTTTTAAACGCTCGGTCGTGAACCCATCATTGTGCAATGCACATAAAACGCGAAAATAAACTTTGAAATATATGCGTGGAATCATCGTGAACTTTTTCAAAATACTACGTTGACTCGTAGTTTTTCAAATAAAATTTTTTATATTTTGTTTTAGTTGAAAACTCTAGGTATACGTCGCTTATAATCCTCTCTATGTACTCTATAATACACTGTTTTATACTGACAGACGCCCTAAACTAGGTCGTTTTGTCGTGTGGCGGGTTGTAGCGTAATAAAGTTTCGTTACCCGCTGCTAAATAACGAAACTGATTTAAAAGTCCATTATGAGTGATTAAATTAATATCTCACAAAAAGAAATTAAACTGCTAATAGCGTGTGTTTCATCAAATGAATATACGCTATAATGTCATTACCTGAAAGTCAGAAACATTTTTCATAGGACTTTATTATTATTAATCCGTGTAGAATATTTCAAAAAAATTTATAAATATTAAAACGTTATTAAATTTAGATTTTATTTTTATATATTCATATTTAGATATGACGGCATAAAAATTGTTAAAAATATTTTACTTTAAGGCGAAAAAAAAATTCTAACAAAGGGTAAACTTATGGAATTCATTTTATCGATTATACATCTGTGTATTAATACAAGTCTAATACAAAAGTACGAATACTTCTGTGGAACGTTGTTATCAATAACGAGAAAATTATTTAATAATACACTATTCGTATGGGTTTATGTTAAACATTTAACGTATTAATATAAAACATAATTCTAATATTAATTTTCTGTTGACAACATTTTTTTTTCTACATATAGTAGAACGCCGATTATCTGAACGTCAGTCTACCAGACGTCCAATTATCCGGGCGCCAAAAAAAAAAAAATTGAGCGAAAAAAAAGGTCTTTCAAATAGAAACTGGCCGATTAAAAAAAAATTTTATTTTTAAAAATGTATCAACGCGTCACAGCCCGAAACACGTGAGTCTATAAGCCACGTCCGCGTGTTAAGGGACCGCGATAAATGAGTAAATAAATAAACATTCCCTCAGGTGATGAAATATTTCGTAGCTACATAAAGAAGATGAAACTGAAGGAGACAATTATTTGACTGAATGTGAAAATGCTGGACAGTGTCGTTCTGAAGCGTTTCTTGCGTCGGATTCGACGTTTCAATGGTTTGAGAGACAAAACGAATCATACGATACTCAGTTTCTGCAATCTAGAAGACCCAGGGATTTGGTTTTATAAAATTAACAATAAAACAGACTATGAAATCATATACTTTTTTCAAAACACTGAAATAAATACTGATAAATAATTCAATTGAATCGGTCATTTCAAAAACAACATAAGTCATCAAATTGAAATTGTATACAAACCACAAATAACTTCATAACTCCAGAAATTTAACTTTTTTTGTACTTTACACATTTATTTTTAAGGTTTATTACATTCATAATTTGTGGTTTTAAATTGTCTATCTTTGACTGAATTTCACTAAAATAATATAAAATTTATTTGACTTATGTTGTTTTTGAAATGACCGATTCAATTAGAACGTTTACAGTTTGTTCCTTTTCTTACATTTTTTTTGGTCACAATTTAAATTCTAATAATGAGTGTGTACACTTTGACGTGTTACAATTATCCGGATTTTCGCGGATCCGGACTACGGGCTCGGACAATAATAATAATTAGTCCGGATAATCGACGTCCTATACTGTGTATAGGTATACGAGTAAAAGGGAAAACGTCAATGGTTAAACGTCATAATAATACGTGTCCAGTGATGTTCAGGTGTGTGACGGAAAGACGTCTGTTGGTTATATGAAATTAACGTTTTCAAAGTGACAAAATATGAATTTCGTGACAACTCGAATTACTAATGTTTTCCAATCGCTCCCCGTCAAACGCGTACACGAATAATTTAATGCTGTTTTTCTTTTTCTTTCGATAACGTTATACCGTAATTCTGGCATTTGAAAAGGATGATTTTATTTATAGGTATATAGCAAACAAATATCGATTGGCCATCGAACGTTTTTGTAAACTACGTCGGGGTTATTAAAATTGTACCGATTTCTTTTCGTACACCCACGCGTTTTTATACGTACAACAAAACTATACGCTCGATTCGTTTTTTATTCCAACCATTTTTTAGTTTACACGTAATATCTTCTGTTATTACGTACACATGTACATATTACGGAAGTACAATAAATATATGTACTTAACTAATTATACACACTACGAGGTACATTACGGTATGTACACTATTATTCCGAGCAAAATATTATACAATACGTATTTACGTGCGTGTAAGCGTAATAATGATAATAAAATTTCACTGGTATACGGCGGCATTTGTTTTATTATTTATCGTTTTATTGCCGCGCAATAAATGAAAAGTATAAAACGTTGAATCGTAAAAACGTGTTCGGAGATTAAAAAAAAAAAAAAAAGAGGGCAAGAAAATTATGATATTCAATGTGTACGAACGAGAAAATATATGAAACGCAAAAAAAAACTTTGAACCGTTCGAATATATTGCCGTTTACTTTGCACAATACATTAATGAATTATGCGGCCGATCGGGAAACCGCAGAAAACACCACGGCGTTATCGTTTTTTTTTTGTGTAGCGATTATTATTATTTTTTTTTAAATTTGAAAAACTATTCAAATCGAGTAAAGTAGTCGACCAAGTCAGGGTTATATAGTTAACAATTTATTAATTATTATTATCAGGGGCGTAATTAGAATTTTTTTTTGGGGTGGGGGCTGAGTCATTGAGTAAATATTATTGCTGAATTATTTCTAAATTATTTCTAATCCAAGACTCAATATTAAAAATAAGACAAATTACCAAATTCTCAACATTTTAAAAACAACTTCATACTAGGAATTTATTAAAAATATTACATCCTATAGCTATAGGGCATAGGAATTAGTAAAGAAAGTTCCTGAAATTTCGGCGGGGGGGGGCTGGAGCCCCATCAGCCCCTTCAAAAATAAGCCCCTGATTTTTATTCGCTTTAGTGAAAAACAAACCGGTTTTTCACATTTAATAATACATTTTTTGCAATTTGGATTGGTCGACTATTCGTTTTTAAAATTAAAACACATTTGGAATCATTTGAATTGAATTATTATTAGCTATCGTGAAAAAGTCAATAAAAAAAAATTGAATTTCATATAGTCAGTCAGTTTTTTTTTTGTTTTTTAATAATACTCAAAGAAAATCAAAAATTATTTAACTTGCTCCGACACGGTCGATTTTTATTCGATTAATTCTCTTTTTTTCTTCTCCTTTAAATCGAGTAAAAAACTGAGTACAACAAAATGGATATTTTTAAAAGTTTAAAAATTAAATTTCATAAAATGTTTTTGAAATTTAGTTCATCGGATTGGTAATTTCGTTATAGATATAACCGTCGGAAAAACGCCTTAAGGGGACGGAGGAAAAGCAATTTTTCTAACGAGTATTGGATACGAATTTTTGAGCGCACGTGTTGTCGTTGTGTGAAAAGTAAATGATTATCAGTGTGATTATATCGTACACTTTACTACCAGCACGTGCGTGCACATACCAATAATTCGATACGGTTTAATAATAACTGTAATAATATGACAACAATTCGAAACTAAAAGCTCGAAAAAAAATTCTTCCTCGCGGTAAAAGAATAAAATTGTATCCTGGAAAAATATTAGAATTTATTAGCATTTTTTTTCTGGGTTATTATTGATTTTTAATTATTTTTGAGCGTACTGGAATAAATATTAGAAAATGTAGTTTTAATCAAAATTGCAAAAATCAATTTCGCCAATAACTTAGGAATGATATCGATAAGTTTTACTTTTGCTTCATAATTAAATCCCGTTCGTCATTTTAAACGGTCGAATTCAAATTTTCGTCAAATTTTTACGTCAAAAAAGGTAAAAAAAAACTATGGCGTTTCCGATTCGCTTCAAAAAATAAAAAAAAATTTGTTTCTTTTATAAACAACAAAGGCATTTAGGGACAAACTGCGTACAATTTAATACGTTTTGTATACAGGGTACAATATACGTATTAAATTATTATAATTAAAATTATTAAAATATTATAATAAGCGCGTTAATTATTATACGCGTCTCGTAACCGGGTAGTGACGGCCATAATTAAAATTTTAAAAACCGGAACACATATTTTAACCGAACTCCTCCCAAGCCTTTTATTACTACTCCTAACACAAACATTATTCGGCCGTTTCGGAAAAATATCAGAAACTTTTTTCAAAACTATGCTATTTCTTCTAAAAAATTATACATTTTTTTTTTCATTAATTATTATACGTAATAAAAACGTAATTAATGACGTTTCAGAATATAAAAAGAAACTCCGTTGTTTCTTACTTTTTTTACCTATATTTTTTCATTGTTTTTTTTTTAAATATCTATGTAATGTAATAATAATTTCGATTATTTTCCCGTATTGGTTGTTTTAAATGTTGTCGTTTTAAAATTCGAATTAACAATATAATTTAGTTTCTACAAAAAAAAAACTATTTTGTTTTCATCTGTCCGAAAAGCGCAAGTACGGAATATTTTAATTTTTAATTTTTTTCGTAATAACTAATAAATATTCAAATAACAGATGAGAATTCTTTTATTGAAATATTTTTCCCGACGTTTTAAATATCTCACACCGCCTTATTTCTTCGACTTTCGAACTAAATTTCTATATGCGTGCGCTTGTACTTCAACTTTTTTCCTTCGTCGAAATTCCATTCGGAATATTATTATTACTTTTTTTTATTTATAACTTCCAGGAAAGTCAACTCACGTGGTAATGTCTAAAAATTTCGAATTCAACAGAAAACTTTTTAGACCTTAGAATGCGACAACACTATTTTCCACACACACACACACGATTAAAACGCGTCAAAAATTTAAAAGTCTGTAAAGTTTTTTTTTTTGTAACTTTATTCGTATAATTTTTGTAATAATTATAATCTGCGATACACTAGGCGAACAAAGCAACCACGTTGGTAAACACATTTTTTTTTATTTTTGAAAATAAATTTACAAAATGAATTTTGTTTGTTCACGATTGCGTTCAATCGTGTAATAAAAAGGCAGAAAAAACGGGATTTAATTTTTAAAAAAATCGTTATACAAATCGAAACGTGTAGTGTATAGTATGCAAAACGATGACAACGGGACGTCGTAACCTCGTAGTACTGCCGTCCTAGTCTCGGCAATAGGACGTAATCAAAAATGTATTGTACGCGCACATTCAAACGATCGGTTTCGAAAATTCGTAGAATATTTATACACAGTATACGCTGCTAAAAAACAAAAGACAATCGTAAAAACTGCAGTATGTCTGCGTTCCTTCAAGTATAACTATATGATATGCCTGCGGAATACGTGCCCGTGTCCACTGTGATAATAATATTATACGCATGGAAACTTCGAATCGTATGAGAGTTTCGTTTGCGTCGTGAGTAGATAATAATGACAATAATAATATTAAAAAAAAAATCTGTGTGGCTGTGTGTTAGGCTACCAAACGGCTGCGCTAAATTCAATAAAAACGACACAAATTCGAGACACGACGAGAGACCGTAACGATTTTTTTCGAGAGCCACGGATCGACCAAAGCAGCGGTTCCCAACTGGTGTTCCGTGGACTTATCTCCGTGGTGTCAACGTTAGTTTTTTTTCTAACATACATCAATTTTTTAACTTTTAAAAATTTTTAACTTAAAAACAAAGAATATAAAATGTTGCGTTTTAAGTAACAAACGTAGGAAGTAAAAGTGTATTCCACATTACAGTAGCGGTTATAAGGGTGGCGATAGGTAGATCGCACCCTCCCCCCCTCCATGGGATTTGATATTTTTTTATTCAATTTATCACTGACCCAACAGCATGTTACAACATGTGTCATGTTAGTTGGTCCAATTATAACGTTATGGTTATGCTCCATTTTCGCCTGACGACAAACTCGGTCGGTCGTGTACAATGTAAACGAGTAAACGTGTAAATGTGAGTAAACGAGTAAACGTTAAATAAATAGTAAACGTGTAAAATAAACGAATAGACGTGTAAGCGAGTGTACAACGAGGAAAGATGATTCCTTACGCTCATTTCATTGAAATACGCGAAGTAATATTATTTTATTAATAATAATAAAATAAATAAATAATAAAGATTGCATACACGTTTACGATCGGTCGCTCGGTCAGCCGACCGTAATAAAACGGAAAAAGAAAGTAGTCACCAGATAGCGCTACGACACAACATAGAGGGCGTGGCAGAAAGTGTATAAATAGCGGTCCGAAAGTAGTCACGGCGGTCAGGCGTAAACAACGTAGTTCGCGTATGACTGCGGTGTGTGTGTGTGTTTTTCCATTCTGCCACGCCCTTTATGTTGTATCGTAGCGTTATCTGGTGACCACTTTATTTTCCCGTTTTATTGTTATTTCGTTTAAGTTCCATGCAAGCTGTTCTTCCTTTTTCTACATCTGCATTTCGCCTCGGTACATTAGTAGATCTTTCTTCTTGGTTATTACTCGTCAATGTAAATATTTCATTGACAATTGGGGGTTGGCTTCATTTTCGCCCCTGTCTTGATGAACATCATGTATAAACGCCACTGCCATGTTATATATGCGGTTTTCTTTAAGCAACAGCATCGTTCCGATAATTCCACAACTGGTCAAAGAAGTGCGAACTAATAGTCACATCGATTATGTACTTATTTTCATTTAAATTTCTTACTAAATAAGTCTACAAATAACAATGAATATAAGTTTTAAAATATTCTTCCTCGATATTTAATGTAATAATGCTTATTTAATTACCTATTTCCTAGTACGTCCAAACCTGATGATTTGAAGGAAAGAAGCTATGACGGAACAAATGTACGACTGTGTGGTGCAAAACATACCGAAGAGCATTACATTTAGTCCGGAGCTTTTGAACAAAACAACTCTGAGGACAAGTGAGTGGAAAACTGTCTTTTTGACTTTCAAAACTTCTGGGCAACGTAATAATTGTAAAATACAATAATTAAAGAAAAAAAACCTGTAGAATAATAAAACACTTGGCACGAAACTATTTCTACGTCATACTTCCGAGACCGGGATAAAAAATAATGTGCTCGGTATTATAACATAATTTGTCTGGGTTGAGTACTTTTGTTGTACGCACGTAACACACATAAATAACCACATATGAATTTTCATAAAAGTAGAAAAAACGAAAACACATTGAACTTGCACGTGTGTTTGAATTTGATTTCCAAGTCAATACTAACATATTCATTGGAAAGCTGTATATTAAATCACCAAGCGTATATCAATTTAATACCACAATTTAGTAACCTGCGCAGATGCGATCAAGCTACAACTGGATTGTTATTACAAAGATATTATTGCGGTATTGATAAAAATAATATTATAGGTTTTGTGTTTAAAAAAAAATTTTCAAATCACCTCAAACATTTGTATAAATTATTATAATAATTAAATTATTATAATGTTTGTAATATTATAAAAATTTGTTTTTAACATTAAAAACAAATATAATTGAATAAAAATGATATGAACTACGTTAAAAAAAAAAAATAATAAACAATAGTTATTTTATTATTCAAACCCATGTCTATTCTAACGCGTTTTGGTTTAGAATGTTTAGATGAATTTGGCGACGCACTCTAAAAAAAAAAATCATCAGATAAAGTCCATAATGCAAAACAAATGTCGCCATTACTCTAACAAGCCATTAATGCACGTTGTCGGATAATTTCCAAAACGTCTTTTTTTTTTTTAGTAACTAAGCTCTAAGCGTGAACTCGGCGGTGAAAAACAAAAAAAAAATTCGTAAATAAAATGTCAAACAAGTGGCCGACAAATTTGTTGTATACCGGAATAATTGAAAACTGTGTTACGCGCGCGCGCTAAAAGTTGGTCTTTTAAAACGATCGGGACGCACTGACGGACTAAAAGTTTACAAGTTAAATTAATTTCAATTGAGCGCGACTTAACCGTTTAAAATTCTTTCGGATAATATATCTTTTGATGTAATCAATTGCCTTTTTTATTTAAACTAATTGTGAAATACAAAAAGAGTTTTTTTAATTAAAAATTAATTTAATAACGAGCGACGCAATATTTCCGAACGCGTTGTTTACATTTTAAGTGTACAGTACGCAATTATTGACGTCATAATTCGTATACTTGTGGTGTACAAAAAAAAAAAAAAAAGAAAAAAAAGTCGCCGGTTATTATCTCTTCAGATATACGAGGGGTGTTCGAAAAGTAAGGGCCGTTTGGTAATAAAAAAAAAAAATATATTCTTTAGAAAAAGTTTTTATTGACGGTTTTAGTTTCATATACTTCAACTTTTTCACATAATGGCCGTCCACTTTTAAGCACTTTTCGCAGCGTTACACCGGCTCCTCAAATCCAAGAAGTTTTCCGCCTGAGGAGTGGACCGGTTGACAACCGATGTCTCGGTTTCGTCGTCTTCGAACCGCCGTTGTCTACCAAACCGGTAACTGGTCCAAACGCGCAAGAAGAGGTAACAGTTGCTATTATAATTGCGAGTCGCCAACAAAAATCATGAAACTTCTCCTTCTCGGTTTGATGAGCGTTTAGCCAGTAAACGTTAGCTATACTGTCATACTGTTGTCCGATACTCTATGAAATCAAGCGAAATAACGCGTTTTTTTCTCTAAACGATAGCAATCGTTTTCCGACCATATATCGTAACAAGTGATGACAAAATTGATTTTCATTTCCTACGCTTTTAACTGGTCTTTCAACATTTTGTACATATTATATTCGTAATATAATTATATTCGTTTTAAGAGTGGCGGATCTAAGAGCGGATCTTAGAGCAGGGGGGGGAATTATTTTGGGCAGAAAAGACAATTAATATCAGCAGACCGTACCGATAATTAATTAACGATCAGGTAGGTACCAGTTAAAGCGCAAATGAAATGCTTTCTCCTCGGAGTTTTTATCGGTAACGCCACAGTTGAGTAATAGCGAAAAAATTGATAAAAAGTATACGAAATTCTTTCACTAATAAGGGGATGACCTATTTTTTTGAAAAATTTGTTTTCAGGGAAGGAATTTGCCGGGTAAATTAATGTCAATCGGCCATTTAGTCGTTAGTATTTTTAAGGGTTGTCGGCAAAATACAGAAAAATTCGATGACCTTTTTTTGCCATATTAATTTTTTTTTCTACTTTAATTTTTTTGTTGGAGGGGAAATTTCTCCCATCCCCTCTCTCCCGTAGATCCGCCCCTGGTTTTAACGAAATTTATTTGGTAACGTTTTAACCTCACTTTTATTGCTAAAAGTCTGTGGCGGAGATACGATTTTTTTCCCGAATTCGAAGGAACTTTGGGAACAAAAATATTTTCTACATTATTTATTAAGTAATTTTTAGTGAAAAAAATCTCCCATGATTACAAAAACAAAGTCGACTCTTTCCGATCGTGACACATACCAGGTAATACGTATAGAACTTTTTCCACGTTTTTCGTTGTACAGTGTAATTACGTGATTTTTATGAAGTGCAGAATTTTCAAGAGATATAAGAAACACTATATCTCGAATTTTCTCGTACAGAAATTTTCTGCGCGTTTTCTACAATCGAGTAAGGACAAAAATCAATATTTCTCATCCGGATTATTTATATATTGTTTACACGTTTACAACAATGTGACGCTCATGGTTCTAAACTTCACAAATACCAATATACTGTTATAATACGCACTAAAATTCGCTATTACTTTCACAATCGACACAATTTCGACATTTAAAATAGCAAATTTTTTTTTTGATTTAGTGGAACCATTTGCACACTCTCCCTCCGTATCTACGCCACTGTGTAAAATACGGACATTTTAGCTTTTAACTAAATGTGTTTAGCCGTTTATCGCTCGTAAAGTAAATTCTTGACTCGTTCGTTTTAAACAAATAAGCGCGTCTTTTATCTCAACCCGACGAATATCATACGGATTTCATATACGTACCGCGTAATATTTCCATAAGTTTTATTGCGTTTAATGTAATAACAAGAGCAGTGTACTTACGGTGAAAATAATCTCGTCGCCGTATCCGCAATATGATCACGTACGCAAGAATGTTTAGTGCGCGACCCAGAAAACTTTTGTCGCCCAATGTCGTCCGCGGTTTTTACAACGACAGTGTCTGCGTATATAAACGACTATTGGATTATTGTAATATACTTTATAGAAAGAGGGAAAAAATGCTTAAAAATCTGCAAATATTACTGGCTTTTTTTTTGATATACCGAAGTACACGAACGAACTAAACACATAAAATTACAAGATAACAATTTAATTTATTCCTGATTATACTTATATGCAGTGTCGGCCTGGCACAATAAAGGCCCCTGGATATTTTTATTCTGGGGCTCCCTGCCCCTTGGTTTAATATGAAGTTAAAAAATACATATCAATAAAAAACAATTCATTATATAGGGTGTCCCAGATCCAAGGGCGGAGTGACTCTAAAATTCTTATTGGGCAAATAAGATTTTTCCGGGCCACTTATAAAAAAAAATGATTTTTTTTTTTAGATTAGCGCCTTCTGTTTCCATATAGAGTTAATACAGGTTAATAAAAGAGTCTACGGTGAAGTTAGAATTTGGTGGTCGGATTTAATTTTTAAGTTATAACAATTTGACAATTTTACCGTGTTTCTTTAATAGGTTTATTTTTTCCACTTTTCGGCTCGTACTGTAACAGTCCAATGGATAAATACCACGATTTGACGTGTACGGTTCGGGGTTCGAACCTCTGCTCTCAAATCGATTTTTGCATTATTTTTATACATTATAAATAATACAAGGCAACGATTTCAAAACTGGTGGAGACATAGCGTTCAAAAATATTGGTATATATATAAAAAAAAGATGTGGCCCCGGACGCATTCGCGGCCTAGCGGCCGTGGCCAGGCCGACCCTGCCTATATGTGTTATCATATTAAATCTTTTGAAATAAATTTAAAACGTTTACAAAAAAAAAAAATGAATTAACGCGTTCATTCCGTTTGTAAAATTCTTTTTGAATCGTCAAAAACCTTCAACAGTTTAATGTTTTCTTAAAGTCATTTCGACACTTCCGTATACGAATTCAATAATCGCTCTCGAGATTTTAAACACAATTTCACAATACTTTCAATCATTCGCCGATCCTTTTAATATTGCAGTGTTGACGGCGTTCCTGTTGAGCTTCAAATGGAAATAATAGATTTTAAGTAAAACGATATTCTCAAAAAAAAAAAAAACCTTTTCTTTTTTTTCTGAACTTCCTCTATCGTTTTCAAAACATTAGAAATACAGCTGCAAAACACTCGAGTGTATTTGGATGTACATACGTGTGCAGTAAACAAGCCTTTTCTCGTATGAAAAAAATTAAATTTAAACTATCTCCACCACATATTTGAAGCGAACACTATAATAATACACTTGATGTGGAAATTGAAAAAAATTGTGAACAATATTCAACAACAAAAATCACGTAATGCCTAAATTTTTATTTCCATAATTTTATCTGACATAATTTATTTTTATATACAGTTTTCTTGAATTTATTATACTCGTATATTAATTATTATTTTTTTTTTAATAAGGCTATCGAATTGTAATTGTTGTTCGGCCCGCGAAACCTTTTCAAATAGAGTCCAAAAACATTGCCGACCACATTGCTCTATACGGATTTCCGAGACAATGTTTCAAAAACCAAGTTCTCTCCTCGGCCCAGCAAAACGTATTTTATTCCTAATACGTCTGTCCAGCAAAAATAAAAAAAAAAATAAAAATTATTTCTTCGCGATTTTGTGTTTTAATCGCGTGGCAATAGATACGCGAGTGTTGTGCAGACTGATTTGTTCTAGTCAAAAACTGCATATTATGTGTCGTATAATCGGCGTTACCGGTCGTCTTGCATAGGTGATTTTGATGGATAATAAAAGTAATTCGATGTTTGAAAGCTTTCACGTCTTCCAGCTTCTTTCGCCTTTGAACACAACGGGCGGAAAAGGCTTTCATTTAGAGGCGTTTTTTTCTCTCTTTCACACTCGGGGGAATCGTGCAAAATGTTTTTTCACGATTTTTCTAATTGTTTCGGTCCAAGTTTAGTTTTGCAATAGTTCACCAATTCCCTATAAAACTGTTGATTTTTTTTTTTGTAGAAAACAAACAACCGTACGACCACCATTCTGCTTTATATATTTAGAACGTTTTGTCGCAAACGTTGAGAGTACACGATGCTTTTCGTTTGTTTTCCGTATCTGCGCACACTCGGAGATGAAATTCTAAAAGTCCTTGTACTTAGTGCGCGAGAAACTACCATCAGAATTTCAACGAATTCGGTACAGTACTTTCGGCTGGTACTTTCACACTGGCATATTTCAGCGTGTCAGTCAGATAGCTCTTTTATACGATTACAGAGATAATTATTATTAGCTGTCATTACCCCGGCGTATGAGAGAGATTATATTTTGACAGAGTAATATTCTAGGCGATCAAATACGGTGGACTGTACATGGTCTTTCTTGACCGTAGTTCACTGAATAACCAATCAAAAATAAAACGTATTTTATATAATACCTATTATAATTCGATTTTCGAAAAATCGATTTATTCGAGAACTGTAACGAACAATATATTTATGAGAAATAAAAGGTTAAAAAAAAAATAAAAAATCGAAAAGAAATTCCTATAATAATATTTGAAAAATGTTTTAAATGCCTCAAAACTAAAGAATTGTAACGTATGCGTTACACCGTTTGAATTTCGATGATCGGGTACGATTGATGTAATTTTCCATACGCTGTTAGTGCTGTGAATTTTTTTTTTGATTGGACCTTCAATCACACGAAGTGCGTGAAATTCCTATTGAAATACAACGTAGAAATTTACCGTTAAACGATGCAAAATAAAAAAAGTGTGTGCTGTTCGAGAAAATCACCGGAAGCGGACGAATTTTTCTTTGCCGAAATTACCGTTCCGATCGAATAGCAATTTGAAGAAGAAAAAAACGTCGTGCGCCGATGAAAGCGAAGGAGACATTCTATTTTATTTTTTATAGACATTTTTATAGGTGCGGTGTGCGTGTGAGTCGTAAAACTACGAGTGTCCGCTTGTGTTCGCATTGGTGAAATTTAGAATCGGTGAAATTTTTCGGCCCGATCATGCCAATCATTCAGAGTAACTCGATTATAAAATAATTCACTGTTGGTGGCGGTAACCTTAAAAAAATTCGTCGCACCGAGAGTCATTTCATTTCACCAAACGTTATAATTTTATCAGATACGTACAATTATTGTCGATTGCATATTATAATGTGTACAGCACGTGATATTATACAGTCGAGACTAATTCGTAGTGAAACCATTGAATCGTTATTCATTTTTTTTTTTTTTCGCTTGTCCTTGACTGTACAAAATATCGATTAGGAGGTGTATTCATTCCACGTGTTTTTTTTTCTCAGAAATTCGAACAAAATATTAAAGAAATATACACAGCAGTACAGCTAATTTACAACAAACGTAACAATATCCACACCGCTGCACTGTGTTCAGGTATGATATCCTCGTATAATTACGGTATTATAAATCTTTTTTTTTTTTCAATTAAAAAAACTCCATGTCTGTTTATTGTAATTTTCATAGTCACCTCTATGTAATTTATTCATTTATATTTCGTTTAATTCTTTTTTCTTTCTGTCGTTGTATTTTGCAAAAAATAATTTTACACCTGACGATGACTTTTAGTCGAAACCGGTCGAAATAAACGTATTAATACAACAACCTTACAATTTTTTTTTCATTTTTTACATAATACTCATATTGGCAATATAGTATATTTAACTACACATTTATTTATATATATGTATATATACATAATATACAGATTTTTTATAAATCTTTGCCATTTTCAACGGTATCGGTGATATTAGCCGATTTAATTGTACGATCGATGTAGTCGAACGATTCGAAATAGCAGTCGCAATTAGTCAAAAACCAAAAAAAAAAACCGTTCGTTTATGTTTCAATCGAACGAGGCGAATTCGCTGTTGATATTCAAATAAGGTACACAATTTTTAATTATCCGCTCGTCGAGGCGAATTAACGCGAAAACAAAAAACCTCAACAATTTTAAAGCGTATACGCGTAATAGGTACCATACTTAAAAATGACAGCAGTGTCCGCAAATCGACCGCGTGCACCGTGTGAATCGCGTGAAAATCGAATCGATGGCAAAACGCTTTTCAGGCCGTATTACCTATAACAAATAATATATATTTTTTAAAATTTTAAGAAAAAAAAATACATCGTTATCGCGCACAGTGTATTACAACAAAGCGTGTGGGTTATTGTAAAAAGCAATTTACGCGTTATTCTACCGAGAAGTTTTCAATAATAAGTGGAAAATATGAGATATTTTCGGGAGAAACTTCAATATCAATTTTTTTTTTTTTTTTGTTCCGTTTACTCGCGCGCAGAATTAAATCAGTTGCCCCCCCCAGAGCGCGTATTACATTAGACATGTCCATTGTCCGACCATCGTTTTCGTACATAACAGTCCGTTTCGATCAACCAAAACAAACTTCCGCCGTTGTTCGACGAGTCCGATAGTGTACGACTACGTGTTTTGTCGCGGAGTTTTCCGAAAGTTTCGTCGAGTCCTGTTATGACATATTTTGCCGACTTTGCACTCGTTCATACACCGTCCGTGTTGTACATCTCCTACAATATTCGACGGTTTCTTTTTTCTGCTCGTCGATATAAAAACGTTATATTTTTTCTTTCTCTCTCTCTAGATTTCAGCGAAGCAAAATCGGCCACAACGCCATCGTAATTCCATTGAAAAACGAGCGATTTTTAATTTTTAACAATTTTCAAAATCATTAATTCTTACTGTATAAGAAAAGACTAAGACTTGTGTAACGAAAACCTATAAAAATTCGCTCTTATATGTGCAGCGCGCATTATTCTACGCGTTGAAAAGCTATGGTTCGAAATTATATTTTGGTGGAACATCGTCTTTTGGACACTGGAAACAGAAATGATAATATATGCAGTATACGTAGAACGTTATAAAACATATTTTCCGGTTTCGGTCGCACGCGGAATATGTAAAATTCTATTTTAAATTATTTATATAGAAATAGCGAAAAATTCGCGATTACACGACCAACATAAAATATTGTACTTCGCGTAGGATAGTGTTAATATTGTTTTTGAAAAATATTCGATGAAAGTTATCAAATACTTTATACGGGTTATTATACTCCTAAATATTATAATCCTAAATTAATATCAAATATCGTTTAAAACACTGTTTATTATCGGTTATCACGATATACAAACAATATAGAATATACAACCGTTTTAATTAAAAATTTTTTTTTCTTTTTTGGCCTTTTTATCAATATTATTAAAATAAATGTAAAATATATATATATATAAATATTTTATTTAAAAATAAAATTTTATGTTCATATAATGTGTAAATAAATGTAAACCGTTAGGTACATTTGTGCTAAAATTAGATATTTCAATCAAAATAAGACTGTTCGAACATGGTAAGGATATCCTTACTATCGGAGTGGAAAATTTGTAGTGGAAAAATTAATATTGCAAACACACCACTTTATTTCGTTGTTTCGTGTTATACGAAGTTTAATGATATACCAAATTGGTTTCCCGCTTTTTAAAAATCAAAAAGTATATTATACGAGAATAGAATATGGAAATTTCATTTGTATATTTTTTTTTAAGTACTTGTAGATGTATATTTTTTTTCTTTATAAAACTTACAAAAACGTTTTAATATTATACACGAATTTCTATCAAAAGAGCAGCAACAAGTGTGGTGCACGCGAATTTTTATTTTTTTATTTTTTTGAAAAAGGCTCGATGGACTTTGTCGAAAATGGCCGAATATTTTAGTGGCACTAGAAAACGATATCAGAAAAAAACCATTCAGGAGGTGCCGAAATTTAACATTTTTACATAACTATGTCTGATAACCATGAAAATGATCAAACGTTGAGTGCATAGAATTTGCAGTTTTGTAAACTTTTAAAAGTATATTTATTTACATTTTTTTTTACTCGTATTTTATAATAAACCGAGCAAGGCACAATCTGACGGTATTTAAAAAGTATTTATTTAAAATTATTAGACAATTTTATGTACTAGAGTCAGTCGCGTTTAACGTAATAATAATAAAGTAGTAAATCAAAAAAAAAAAAAAGAACATTTAAATAAATAAAAGAGTAAAAAAAGGTCGTGTTCAAACCAATCGGTATAATGAGAATTGAAAAAATATACAAAAGTTTTTGCATAAAAATTTGTATTATTCGTTTATTTCATTTATGACTTTTTAACACACAAAATAATATTTATATAGAAATTCTATGCGATAAATTAAGAAATATTTTTTTATATCGATACGCATTAAAATAATATTAATAAAACGATTAAATTCAACGTGTACGCAATTCGTTTTTTTTTTTTTAACTCAATGTCTATTATTATTATAATATTCATAATTCGTCTCGGTGTAACTCCGATCGTTTTTAATTTTTGGGTACCCGACGATGACGTTTTGTCGTACTCGGTTGTAAAATAAACGATCAAAATTTAATATACAATTCCAATGCGTACGTATTTCTTAATTTTTACGACAATACTCTCGGGCTTAATTTTATAAATATAATATCTACAGAAATAAAAGAAGTTAAAAAAAAAAAAACGTATATTATACAATACGTTACGCACGATATCCGAAACTCAGACAACAGCCAAAAAAAAAAAAAAAGAACCGTAGTCGATTAATCATAACTGAAACCACTGTCCACAGGACATTGCGCGTAACGCGTGTTATTATAATATTCACTATACGCGAATCCCTGAAGAATAGGTGCAATATAATTATAGCGACGGGGACAAAACAACATTTTTCAATCGCATCTCGGTAAACGGGGAGGAGGGTTTTTTTTTTTAGAGCCAGACACACGTCGTACAGTCCAAGAAATAAACGCTGAAATAGTTACGCGGTACCTTGTCTGTCAGCTATTTTTAATATTTGGCGGTCAAATCGGTGTCAGTGACTCCCATCAGACACGATTGTCATACGAGATTAAAATTAACCCGCGAATTCGAGATTTTTTTTCCGGTAGGTACTCACAGCCACAGGCGGAAATCTATTAAATTTTCTGGGGGCTATTATTTTTAACATCAGTCATAACCAGTCAAATATCCAAAATACATACAAATTATAAGATATGGGGGGGGCTTAGCGCTCCTAAGCCCCCCATTTCCGCCTATGCTCATAGCGCGCGGCGACTGTCTCGCGATCACTGCAGCGCCCGACCGAATCACAGTTATATCGCGTATATTCGACGGAAAATAATCGAGGTTGGAAAAAAAAAAAATTTTTTTAATATTTATACCGTTCCCCTGTCGGAAATAAACCCGGTATTACGCATTCATTTTACCGCATAAATACGCCAACGGTGCGGTCGGAATACGTAAAATGCAACGCGTATAATAAGTTTCGTCAAGTATATATGATGGGTGTTCGAGGCGATATACCGAAATGAATCGCGTGCAAATCCGCGTGAAGCAATAACAATCAAATAAAATGTAAAAAAAAATACGATATAAGGCGTGTATTTATGGTAATGGCTTAAAAATTCGATCGCTTATTCGAGTCGCATCGGAAATAAATATATTGTATAATTTTTACGACGCTCGCGAGATGAAAGTTCGCGCATAATTTGGACACGTTTTTTTTTTTTTTAATCCCGTTCCCGTACGAATGTTTCCAATTAGTTTATTTTATTTACCGAAAATGATTTAAAAAAAAAAAAAAATTACGAATCATCGCGATAATCCCCGGTATGGAGACGTTGACGTTGCAGTCGAAACGCGACAAAAAGCCAGCAGACAAAACGGCAGCCGACAAAAAGCCCCAGCGTGGTGTTTTGTCGGTTGACTTTATGTCGTTTTTAGGAGTTAAACCTTGTATATTACCAACATATTTTTATGCCGATAATTTATACAATATTTATAACGACAAAAAGCCAGTAAAATAATTATATTTTACAATATGAATAATTCATTTGTTATCAATGATCAAAGAAATGATTAAATTATTTCGGTGCTTCAGTGATTTAGTGCTTACTGCTTATTATATTGTAAATTATGCTGAATTTTCCTGATGTATATTAATTGGTATGTATATTAATATTTATAATAGGCGTTTATTAATTATTGTGTAGTTGTCGTAGGCTGTATTTAGAGCTGTGGTTGTGATAACAACATTTCATAATTATTTTGCTGGCTCTTTGTCGTTTTAAATTATGATGAAAAAATATCGTAAATGTTGGCATGACTGAGAAATGGTCTTTTGGCGCTGATTTTTTGTCGTTTATCACTGGTATTTTGTCCGCTGGCTTTTTGTCGGCTGGCTTTATTAGCCTGCACCCGTTGCAGTACAGTGATACGCGACCCGAGAACAGGGTTGCAAAAAAAAAACGTTTTTTAAAAAAACACACAAAAACGTGTTCAAAACGTTTATAACGTTAAAAACAGAGTTTAAAACGGTTTTTTAAGGTGTTTTTTTTTTTTAAGTGTTTTAAACGTGTTTTTTTTTGTTTTCAACTAGTTTTAAAAATACTTATTTTTAAATAAAATTTTTTATTGAACGTCCGTTAGACTATAATAGATTGCGTTGGTTCGAAATTTCGGTATATTATAATACAATATTTTGTATTAACAACAGAATATTCTGTGTATCGCTCAACTAAGAACTTCTTGGATTTTTTTTCTATTCGAGTTCAGTGTCTAACGCGGTGTTTCTCAACCTTTGTATTACGGCGACATACTATTAAAATATTCCATACTTTGTGACACACAATAAAAAAAAAAAATAACAATAATGGGTAATATTAAATATTTATAATTAATTTATAACGTAAACTTAAAAATGACAAAGAAAAATATAACATAAAACAGCATTTTAATGAGAAATTTGCGACTGATATTTCTTACGTATAATATATCGATACGCGGTGAAATGTCTATAAAATTGTATCAAATACCTATAAATTGTTGTTAATAGTGTCAACAACGTTCGTACGTTTTGTGTCGTTTAATATTAATACTTCACGCGACGCATTTGGATTTACTCGGCGACACACCGGTTGAAAACACTGGTCAAACGCAAGTAATTCATGTATTTATGATCTAAATTTCAAGTATAACTAATATTATAACATGTTATAACATTATAATAATAATTTAACATGTCACACGACGGTTTCATTTTTTCATGATACGATAATATAAAATATACTTCGAAGAGCATGTATAACATAATAAAACTAGTTAATAAGTTAAAATGTAGCAACTATTTAAGAATTTATTTAATTTACACCACCACCATTCACATGACTTCTCCCCGAAGTCGGTAGGCGGCGTTGGACTGGTGGCGGTCATATTACTGAATATTTTGCGTATTTAGATTTCTACTCAAAAACAATAAGTGAAACCAACAATTCAATATTTTGTCTACATTAGATTTGAACATTTTTTTTATAATATTGATTTTTAAATTTACTAAAAACGTTGTTTTAAACGCTGTTTTTTTTATGTACGTTTTAAATGCGTTTAAAAAACGTGTTTTAAACATAACAACCATGCCGGAGAGTCGTCAAAAATTTAACACCAAATGAAAATGTGAAATCATTTCGTACCGACTTTGACATGATATACAAACAATTTTTTCAGAAATCGATAAATGTGTACAGACGGTTACCGGTGCAAAGCCAATGCAACGTATTCAAATAAAACGTTTAACCGTAGTTGTATGATTTACGGAGAAAAGCTTTTTCTCGAAAACTTGGACCGTATAGTATTCCACGGTGCTCTCTATACAAACGTAATGAATTGTCGTATAAAATCAATAAGCGAATTCCAGGCTTTTTATTACAATCTGCAATGACGTAATTATTTGATTACTTCTTCGTGCTTCGAGTACGCAAAGTGTTCGCGGTAAAACGTCATTATCGCTACGCTTTTCCGGAATTCCAGACACGTATATTGGATTTTCGATTAAATCTCAGCGTCCAGAATTATCCTAATAAACCCGATCGATTCGTAAAATATCGAATCGACGGTTTCATTCGTACAAATATACGAGTATGTGCTTATAAACGTTTTACCGATGGAAAATTTCGTCGAAACGAATACGCATTTGGGGGTCGTGGATCAACTGAGGTCGATACAATATATTATAATTGCGCGTATAGTATTATAAAACGATACGAGCCGAGCGAATTATATTGCGGCACACGTGTATTATAATATTTTCCATACGGTTTACCGGAGCAGTAAATTCGCAATATTATTGCGTTTATATTAATCGGCCGGATTTGCAGGCAACGGATTTAACTCGAACATAACGTTTCGCCTTCACCAAATAATCCGTCTATGCGTACACGTATGGATTTCGAATATAACGCAGACATTAAGCGATTCGCCTCCTCCCCTTCCCGTCCTGCTCGGCAGTGTCTCGTATTTCCGCGGAAAGTGTTCCGAAGAAAATTAAAAACAAACGGACGTAAACGCGCACGGCGATTCGGAGGCCCGAGCAAGTCATTTCCGAAAAAGAAAAACAAAAAAAGACTAGCTTATGGCTTTTTTTTTTAAAAAAAATAAAAGCTGCAGCTACGATATAATACGGTGATCGATGGACGTGACCAGAATACCGAAAATTTAGCGGCGAGTTGTTAGCTAAAAAAAAACGAAACGAAAACGCCATTTTTCTTCTGTACGAATTTTTTCAAAACATTTTTTTTTTTCCAAACTAAAACGCACCTACTCCACCACGGCACTCGTACCGACGATCGGATATATTTCCTGCCTATTCTTGTATTCGGTTACTGAAAAGACGGCTGACGGTTTCCTATCAAACTATAGACGAGGGTCTTTTGAACGGTTTTTAAAAAAAAAAAATCACATTTAACAGGTCCGAGAAACTATATAATATGACTTCAACGTTTGTTTCCCACTGCAATAGCAAACACGATATTGCGACGAACATTTCAAACGAATAACGATACACAAACGAATATTATGTAAATAAAACACTATCGACTGTGTAACGTTTATGTTGACGTACAGTTATTTCTTGTTTCTACGGATGAAGCGAACATTGGATTACGAATTTAACGGAATGATAAAATATAACGTCACTATAAAGCGAGATTTTTTTCACCTATATAACTACGCGTTTCGACGAACGAACGCGTAAATATTAATAAAACATAATATGAAGACGCTCGTTATAAACGACTATAATATATACTAAAAAAAAATTAAAATAGATGTTTCCATTAGCTCTGTCAGACCCGAAATCTCTCATTACGGCTTTGCCTGTTTGGCAAAACGCGGAGAACCATCCACAAGTGACGAATCGGTGACATTGTATCGTTACACTGTGTCATAATCATAGGCGTGGTTAGACTTTTATAGCAGGTGTTGCTGAAATATTCCAAAAAGTCTTCAAAAGTTTTATTTTTATTTATTTACAATAATTTTAACACTAATAAAATAGTTTTTTTTTCACTGTACTACTATAATATTTATAATTATCATTAAATATACATTTAGGCCGTAATATTTGTTATTATCAACTTAGAACGTCGATTTTATTTAACATTTATCATGAAATAAAATAAAATTCCAATTGTTTTATATTTTAAACCAAGGTACGTACAAATTGATGTACCTACCTATAATACCTTTATAAATAATAATCTAAAATAAAGATTGAGGTGTTGCTATAGCATACCCAGCAATACTCGTAAACACGCCTATGGTCATAATCGTACTTGACAAACATATCAGTGTTTGATTCGGGCGCCGGTATTTGAAGGAAATCATTAAGGACACTAATTACGTTAATTATGCATTTTTATTTTTTTTTTTATGTATTAACATTATAACAAATAACTGCGTGCATATACATTTCACGTTTTTCGCAAAGAGTTTTTATGACAAAAAAAAAAAAGAACCAAAATCGAAAGTGTCTATCGGGGTTTTCGCAATTTGTGCTTAAGGGGAATCTATTGAGATAAAAAAAAAAAACGTGTCTTATAAATTATACAATAAAAATTTGTCGTAAACTTTTTCAGTAATCTACATTTTTAGAAATAAAATTATAAGGTACAAAAGGATTGAGTGTAATAATATCGAGATAATATTAATATTACGATACGTTTAGAATGAAAAAAATCCGTACACTAATGTAACGAAAACGCAATATTATTTTTTTAGTACGTTTCTGATGTAATAGACTAAAATAAAAAAATCATTTTTGAACTTTCGGGAAACTTCGACCATTTTCCTATAACACGTAAATATCGTATAATATTGTACGACGTAATAATATGTTTATTAAGGTAAACAGTCGACGCGAAGACGTATGAGAAAATATATCACGTGACTCTTTTTAATATTCAATGCTCGCGCAGCATCCGCCTCTCCTAAACGCAATAAACGTAATCGTTTATTATTTATCACTACACGCGCGCGGCTTCATTTTATTCAGACCACGCGCAATTAACTTTTCGACGATCCTCGTAGTCTCGTCAACGGTAATGATAACACGCGATACTCATATACTGAACAACCATCATATATAGCAGTATAGGCCGAAAACTGTGAAATGTGTTTTCTCAAAATTCAAAAAAAAAAAAACGAAAAATCAGAAATTATGAAAATTAATAGGTCTGGGGAATTTCTGCGTTTTAAATATTAAAAAAAAAAAAGACATATACGGTTTTGGCAACGGAGAAATTAGGCATTTCTTACAACGCGATTACGTCAAAAATTTTGTGGAAATTATCAGTAAAGCATGTGAAATAACTCCCTAAACGAAAAACTTCTTCTCGCTTTTTCAGACAAGAGAACGGAAATTACTAAAAACGTCCACTTGGATCGACTTGGCCAAGATTTGTTAATAGAAAAGAATTATTTTTGAATAAAAATTGTTCGTGCGAAAATACTCGTATATTGTGTGACTATTGTAAAATATCAACAACAAAACGGATTCGTGGGTCTAAAATAATGACAATTTTAACGTTGACAAAACAATATTATTTTTCAATAATGTCGCAACGGTTTTTCTTACATTGTTACACTGTGTCAAAACATTACAGAGTGAAATAGAAACATTTTGACTATAAGATAATTTGCCGATTTATTAATAATAAAATGTTACGATATCAGCGGTAGTTTCCAACGAGTGTTCGTTTTTGCCAAAAAATACGGTTGAACGGACATTTTCAAAATTGAAAATTGCAAAAAAAAAAAATGGCACGAGGAATTCAATGAGGCGATATACCGCACTGTTAAACGTAGAAGCAGAACTGACGAGCACTCATCTCGCAGCTTACTGACAATTCAAAAGGTCGAAGAGTTAAAATTTCGTTGTTTTATAACATATAGGTATGTACCTATATAATCTAATCGGGTATACACATTTAATAAAATAAAACTATAATATCATACGCGTATGTATCGTAAGTCTTCTACACTCAAATTTAAAAGGGCTCTTTTGAATTTTCCTGTCGACACCGAAGTTTAATGTATACGACATAAGCCACTTTATCGATTCAAAATAATTGTGTATCGGTAATTATTAGTTAGAGCTCATTTTGAGCTAATTTTCCGGTTTTTGACCCCATAAGTCGTATGAAAAACGTCGATCAGACCAATCAGACCAAAGATTGAGCACTTCAATTCGGTTAACGGCACAAAAAAAAAAAAAATGTTTTAAAAAGTTATCCTGTATCAGCGTGTGCACGGTGTGGATGTCGGTTCGAGTGCGACCACTAGAGATTTCATGATTGTACGATTATAAGGGCAATTGATTGTGTTCGAAAAACGAAACTAGTAAATTACTAATGTAAATTCGTAATTATTGAAAGAATTTCTATAATAATAACAGTTTTATATGTCGTAAGACGTTAATGTGCAATTTATTAGGTCTGCCATGCGAAGGAAAAGCCGATATGGTCGGTAAATCATTTAAATATAATATCGTGTGACGCGAAAGGAAGTTTCAGTCAATAAAAATCCATTCTACTTTCTAATATTGTGTTTGAAAATTCGAAGCGACATATCATTACACCGTGTAAAGTATAAAAAAAAATTTTTAATTTTCACCCATAATATATATAAATATGTAATATTAATCACCGATTTCTGTGTAAAATCTATTTAACGTTTCACAGAATCTAATGTAAAAAAATTGCTATGCATATTTTACCTTTTTCTTTTAATTTATATAAATCTTAGTCTTTGTTATTATAATATTAATAAATACATAATAATTAATGGCTCCTCTTGATTATAATATAACACGTGAAATTAATGATTTTTGGTTGTGAATGAAATTTCAAACTCCTGCTGTAAAGGTTGGACTTAAAAATAACGTTTAAAAGATTAAAATCCGCAACAAAAACGATATAATAATGAGATTTGTATTATTTTAATAGTTTCTAAATGAAATTTAATTGTAAAAGTTATAACGATTCTAAATGTTTCTTACAAATAATAAAAATAATAATAATAATAATAAATCCGGTTTATATATTATATTATTGCGTTCGGTAATAATAATGAAAAAAAAATAGCTCGTGAGATGACATTCTTTTTTCAACTAGTAATTTAATAGAATATAAAACAATTTATTTATTACAAAACCCTTTTTGAGCTCGACCAATTTCTCAAAAAAAAAATAGTGATGCTCGTTGAATAAACGTTTTCTTAATTCTACGAATTGTTTTGCGCAAATTTTTAAAACAAATACAGTTATACACTTATACGCAGTAAAAGCAAGGAGTCCTTTGAGCCGTTTTTGTATACTGGACGCTATTGGTTCAAACTAAATATGTATTATTTATACAGATAAAAGTTTACAATCTAATTCAGTTTGAACATCAATCATACCCTTTAACGTTTAGTGGTAAATTTAGTGCTTCTTGGTACCGCCAAATAATTTAAATTTTAAATTTGTTTAATTAACTAAATAACCAATGCAGCCATCGTGAAATGAAGTCTACATTCTCGGAAACATGTACACTGATTAAATAGATCGTTAAATTTGTCCGTTTTATTCTAAAATAATTCTGTACACAATCTGAAATTGCATTGCGATTGGAATGTGTCCCGCCATATCATGAAAATTAATATTTTATAAAAAATACATCAAAAACTGAATAATATATATATTGCATAATATACTGTATTCCAAGTCCTACGTTTGAATAAACGTCTCATTGTTTTTTTATATTTAACAAATATTTATTTATTTATCAAATTTCGATAAATATAATAATTTTTTATATAAAAATAAATTATGCACTTAATTAAATTTATTAATAGTTTTAAACAGAAAACTAAAAGAATAATGCGATTAATATTATGTATAATTTCCAAAATAATTTGTTCAACGGCACATAATCTTACTACTTTTTTTTGTTATAAATGGCCAGTGGCATACATATAAATCACCTTATTATGTTCCGAATGCCCCTCCCCCCCCACCATGTGAACTTAATTGAAGGAAAGGTTTCAAAAACATACAATTTTATTTCTTAGTTACTACATTATTTGAAAAATAACGCCTTTCTTACTTAAAATAAGTCCAGAATTATACCCGTTAAAGAGTTTAAAAAGTCGTATATAGTACACGTGTACTCGGATTAAAATCTGAAATTCTTTGGGGAAATGTTTACACTAATTTTGCCGTTTATTCGTTCTGTAAATAATTTTATTAGTACTTTACCGTCGTTTGTAATTTGTATTAGTTTTAACATATACAAGTAGGAGTTGTTTATATTTTCTTTTATTTCATTGTATACAAACCTGAACTCGAATAGAGAAAATATAGTAAATAGCGATCTGATCACGATCAATCGACCGACGAAATAATATATAGGAAATAATGCTAATTGTATATGAATTTAAATGACTGTTGTAGGAAAAAATAAAAAAATTAATATAAGACGTCTCCAAAATGTTTACTGTTATTATTTGAAATCGCAAATATCTATTTGTCCTTTGGGATTTGTTGACGGGCTGTTACAAAAAAAAAAAAAAAAACCCGAAGTTTTTTTTAAAATTTATATACTTCTCACTGAAATTTATTTTTGTCCGAAAAACCTTCTTGAAATTTTCTATACGCAAATACTTTACGGTTTTAGAGAAAAACCTCGTTTGAAAAATATGAATTGAAAAACTTGTTAATTTTCACGTTATGGGAGATTCTAATATGATATATCACTTCTTTATCATGAATTTTTTGTGGTTATAAATATTATTCTTTCGAATTCAATTTGAAACGATTAGTTTTATCAATGAAGTCTATTACGTGTTGTTCCATAGATCCAACATTATTTATTAATAATTGTGTATAAGCGTATGAAATGCATAATATTTATGTCGTTCATAGTGCATAATATTTCGAACATAGATTTTGTAAAAACGATTATTTCATTAGAAAACAAATTTCGAGCAAAACGTCATGAATATTTGACTGCGAAAAGAGGTGATAATAATCGCGTGCGGCTTGATGGTATTTATACTCGATGTGGACCCCGCAGTCTATTACAAGTTCCGCACAACAATACTGACCAGGTAACATCGTGTTCGTTTTCCGTGGTACCTCCTAACTGGTAATAGACGATATGGTTGAGTTTTCTAACGCGATTTCTGTATTACCAAACAAGAACGAGTAGATAATATTCGAGAGACACGATGAAATTTTGCCGGCTATTCGAACACGCATCGCCGAGGTATTCTCTCGGCCGCAGACCGAGACGCGTAATTGAGATGGATGATCCGCCGTTCGTATTGCGTCTGAGGCGCAATCTCCTCCGTCCAGCGTCGCAACGTGATTGATCGCCGCCAGTTCTTTTTATGAAACAAGACTCGGACGAGGCAGAAGAACACCAGTGTTTCTTTCGGGCCTTTTTTTGGGGGAGGGCAAGGTATATCAAATAATATTAAAGACAAATTTGTCTTCGCCAGTTTGTTAAAAACGAACATTATTTTTAAATGTAAAATTAGAATAGCTTTATAGATTTTTTTAAAGTATTCGGTGAGTTTTCTTCATCGCATACAAGCGTCTACCACATTAATTAGAAATTCGTCAGTTGAAATGTCCAGGTCACTCAATACATATTATCATGTAATGCATCCCTGGTATAGCATCCTATTTCTGGTCTTACTCAGAGTTCTATTCGTTATACTAAACGATCTTTTTATATCGAAGACGTTGCTAACTGGAATGACTAGAAGTATTTCTATAACATTTCAAAACATTTAAAGTAAAAACAATTATATTTTTAAAAATATTAAATAAATAATGCGAGAATTAACAAGTATTAATTGCAGGAGTGCGAAAAATTTATTAAATTATTTTAAAAAACACGTTTACAATAATTCTAAATAATGAGGTATATTCGGTGAGACCCATTTTATTGACTCCCCAGGACGATGAGTGTGAATCTTGCGATTTCCGAATACATAATATACAGACAGCAATTGATAATAACGTTGTAACAAAAAACGATATAGCACGAATCACGTTAATATCATATCGCCATAAAAATTTTCTCACTAGGTGTTAAAAAATAATCCACGTTGGTATTTCTTCTCGTGGATTCTCGTTTAAAAGTCAGAAAACACTTTTTCCGTAATTTCGTCTGCGCTCCTCCGGAGACATGCCTGAAACAAGCAATGGACAAGAAGACGCGAATCCACCGGTCGCCGGTTACACGCGCCGCGATAAATTATTATTTTTCGGTAATATCATTATCTAATAAAAAAAAGCGTACTTGGGTATAAAGAGGGGTATTTTGCATAATGAATGCGAGCGTATCAAAAGCGTATATTTCGTTTTCCGCGCAGACCGCGGTAAACGAATTCGTTTCGACACACGGTTGTACGGTATACGCGTACCTCTCTATAACATAATGTTTTTTAAGTGCCGCCTACCAAGCGTATTATATTCGCCGCAAAACAGGAACCAGGAGCGGTTTAAATTAAAATTTTAAGTTCAGTAATATATATACGGAATACGATATGTACGCGCCCGAGGACTTGAAAATTTCAAAACCCTATTAGAACGCGCGTTCGGACTCGGAGAGTAGGTACACGGAATTTTACGTGAAAATCTAATTTAAACGTGAAATTCGTCTCGTTCGATATAAAAAAAAAATTTGCCGTAGAGCCAAAAACTTTTCGCGTACGACGAATCGTCCCGTTCAAAACACCACTTTTTTTCCCCCTCGAAATTTCAAAGTGGAAATCCGACGAGCGATTCAGACGCGAATAACGCGATATAATCGAGTCAAACGCTCGGAAGAAAAAAATTTAGGTACACTGTCAATTAGAAGATGACGACAAACGGTATTTTACCATGCTTTTAATTTCTTGTAATTTTGAAGAAAAAAAAAATTCGAGACATATAGTGTAATGGAAACGATTAAATTAAAAAGTTTCTCCGAAAATTAAAAAAAACGAAATTTCCTATAGGCTTTTCGAAAATACGCGCATTAAAATTTCGCCACAATTACGCCTGTGGTTGTCACTGTATACGTTCTAGTCGAAACACAGATATAGATAACAACTAGATAGCCAACTCCCTATAATACATTGAGAAAAAATTGAATTCGGCAGCCATTTGCAGGTTGGGCTCAAACGATAGTAAAATATCGATAATAATATCGATAATAGATAATATCGATTTATTTATCGATTTATTTAGTGATGTTTTGATATTAGAAATGATAAGACATAAGAATATGGTATATGGTCTATGGGAATATATTTTTATGCATTCAATTTTTTTAAATATATTTTTGTTTTTAGTGTTTTTCATCTAAGTAAATACTAAATAGTAAATTGTGCACATGAAACAGACATAATATCACACTATAATACAATAATTATATTATTATATAATATAAAATCGATATTTTAATCGATATTACTGTTATTGATAAATTACTATCGATATTTCACTATCGTTTGAGCCCAACCTGTAAATGGCGGCCGACTTCAATAATAATTACAAGTTAGCTATCTAGTTGTTATCTATACCTGTGAGTCGAAATGATCGTGCAATTCGTTATTGTTGTCGTGCCGGTAGAAATCCGGTCGAACGAGTTCTCGACGCTTTACTCCGAAACGTTATTTGTCTGGATAGTCATTTACGTAAAACACCCCGTTTTCCACCGACGTTAATTAGTCAAATAACAATATTATGACTGTTGCGCACGCGGAACTTTACCGGGAAACATACTAATATACCTTTGAACAGCTATTCGAAATGCTGCGAGAAGTTTTCCACTCAGAAGACGAGTCGCGCAGCCGTGAAATTTTAATAACAATAATAATAATAACAATAGCTGCAGGCTTTCAGTGCGATTGGTAACGCACACGCCCACGCCGAAAACAGTGGGATTCGATCGGTATTCACCGGCGAATAAAAATGTTATAAAAATTTTTTGGAATTCTCGTTCTTTTCTCACCCTTTTTTGATCGGAGGCAATCCAATGGCGTTTCGCACTTTTTTTTTTGTTTCCTTACGCGATTCATTTCGATTATTCAACCCCGTCTTAAAAACGATTGTAACGATGTTTCGATAAAAAAATAATAAACAAACAAAAACCTTACACGAGCCGTTGTTTTACTTCCATCAAAAGCTCGTTTTAATGTCGATACCAGCAGTCTAATGTACGGCGATATTATATCGTTTTCGTTCGACGCTTTTACACAATATTCTCATCGTGCGGTGTGCGGTTTCGTTGTCGACGAAATTCACGAGCAATAAACGTGCACTCTTAACTATATCGAGTTATAATCATAGGCGTGTCCAGACCTCCGTGGCTGGGGAGGCCAGTTATAAAATTTAAATTTTTCACTTACTACAGCGATCTATATTCTATATCTATATTTGTGACTTTTTTTTGTTGTATGGCAATTATATAGCACCTGGAATTTTATTCACCTCACAAAATTAAAGATTATCTTGATCTTAAAATTTGTTTCCTATGTGCTATTTACAACTAATAAATAAGGCCAATCAACTAATGTGCTACTCAGTTGTTTTTTTTTAAATATTTTATATTACCTATTTTATATTTATACTTCCAACCACGGTAGATTATAAGCCAAGAGGCCAAGAATTAAGTCGCTGGGGAGGCCGGTGCCCACCCTGCCTCCCCCGTAGACACGCCTATGGAGTTAATATAAATATAAAATATAATTCACTCGTTTATTTCTTTTGGAATTCGCGTGTAATAAATTTCGACTTTAAATAGAGCGATTTAAAGTAGACAACGTTTTCCGGTTAGTATTAAATGAAAAATTGAGCGAAAAACTAGTTAATGACGTTCCTGCACATACAGTGCCACGCAATGATCGGGAAAGAACCGAGTTCATTTTGTACGAACTGGACGTTTAGCTTTTTTGAAGAAACCAGCTACCTATAACGCGGACGTTTTTGGATCGTCCGTTGACAATATATAGTTTACTCATATTTTATTTTATATTTTCTTTATTAAACGTTAGAGTGGAAAATTTGTATTTTTTCTTCTGACAAACAAAGCGTGCCCGCTGACGAATGTTCTATACGTATTTTCATTGATTTGTTGTTCGCACAACGCGTTATAAGATTTAATGTATAAAATATTATAAACAAGGCTCGAGACTTTGGACATTCGCATATTCGTTCAGAGAGTGCGTATCGTAATTCTGATTTGACACAAATTCGTTTCATAACACCCACATTCCCAGTATAAAAATTTTTGTCGCATAATTATGCATATTTCGTTACTTTTAAGACGAATTGGCATGTTTTAGGTTTAAGACCATGTAAACGCATATTATGTTCATTTAGAGGAAAAAATTCGTATCCAAATTTTATTTTTTTTTATTTCTTTACGTAACAACTCGTGTATTGTGTTAAAACATGGTTATTTTTGTTTTTAAATACATATTGACAACGGGAAACCAGTAAACAAAATTGTCGTTATCTCGGTTAGTAATTTCGTGTAACGCATTCGGAGCTTTGTTAAACTATTTATAGAATACCAATTTTCAGAACTCTACGATATTTAATTTATCTACGTTGTAATCTTATTTTTCAATTGAATGTATATATATTATATGTAATATTAAAATACGTACGTTGTGTTTGTCGTACGGAATAAATCGCAGCCTCTCGTCGGTCACAGTACGCTCACGTTCTGTTCTTTATACGTAAACCAAAATGCCTGAAGACAAGCAGACACTGTCTGGTCGTCTTGAACCTTTGATTTCGTAGTTTGGTGAAAATGTGTTTTTGGTCGATAATAAAGTTTTATTTTGCAAAAATAATACTGATCAAAGGAAAAAATCTAATATTTTAGCATATTATCATAATTTTTTATTGCATATTATACCGCATATTTTGCTGTTTTTTAACGCATATTTATGCGCATATTTCATTGTTTTAACACATACAGTTCCGAGCCCTGATTATAAATAATATATTGCGTGACTCGCGTATAGGAGTTGAATAGGTATATTTATCCGGAGTAAAGAGTTAAAATATACAATTCTTTATTGGAAAAATTCCGTTAATTACTGTTCGGGGTACTTATATAGATTTATTCGAATCCACACGCGATACTCGATATCGATTATTGTTAAAGTGTTATTTTATTTAATTGTAGGTTTTCTACTCACGAACAAAATCGAAGTAAATATATTTTGTATTATTTTTGAAATACAATTGTTATCATCCTATATAATATATTTAAAATTAACATAAACCAGTTAATTTTGAAAAACGACTTTCTCTCATCACTGTAGAAATAAATATAGGTACTCTCGCGTTAACGAACAACGACAGTGCTATAGTTTTCGACTTTACCTCCACTACATCGTTGCCAATTTAAATACATTTGTTTAAATAATTAAAGTTAACACTTTGAGTTAAAATTTAATTTTCAAAAAAAAACCGCGTCGAGTAACTTAACTTTTTATTGAAATTGTTCGTTAATCCTTGTGTTTGACCTTACCTTACGGACGTTTTAAGGAAATATATTTTTGAAATGTCTCTTTAATGCGCATTCAAAACCAGTAGATACATCGTCCAAAGTGGATGGTGTATAAAATTTATACTACTAAGCGGTCACGCGTAGCAGTTAAATCATCTCGGACGGTATTTTTTTTCATATCGTATATACTTATATCAAATCGTTATTATTTTTAATACCAATAATATTCGACCAGTTTGACGTAGAAAAAAATTAATATATATATTTTATTTTAAACCGTGATATCGAAATTCACATATTTTATCGCGTCTTACGCTAGTCGGTTTAATAACAGATTCAGAACAAACATTTGGCAGTGTTCCGTGTTATACGCATATAACGTTGATGATACGCGATGTAACGTGTGTACAAAACACCCCCGTTGACCAAATATTTACAGTTTTATGGAAATTAATTTATAATATTCCGCAGAATTTATAACGTTTTTCGCGCGAAAATCGCACCTTTACACGACAAACTAATTACGTTCCGAGGGAGAACGTCATTTAATATTTTTATACAATAACCGACGTACGGTGGTTACACGCGAAAGTGTTTTGAGCGTTTTGAGGCGTAGCGAGACGGAGTTTATCGTTTATTTATAGCGAGCGCGGTCGATGAAAACACCTCGTTGTCGTTCGAACGATGATTCGAAACCGGCCGTGTGTGAGAGTAAAAATAAAAAAATACAATCCTCCGGCTTCCGAGTCGAAACGATTTCACGGTGTGCGAACGAGCATCCCGTTACATCGGAAATCATTTTGCCCAATATGGCGAGCGAATCCTGTTTGGTCTATACTACCACACACATATATCACGTACGTATATTAAAAGGGTACCGGACCAAAGAACTAGGTCAACAAGTGTAATACGAAAAATATAGGGTCATTCAAAAGTAACGCCGGATTTAAAACATCAATGACTTTATTGAAAACAACGAATTATGTAAATAAACCATTATACCACCGAAATCAGCGTATTTTCCCGTTTAAGCACTGAAGATTATCTTGAAAGAAATGTCTTCGTCTCTTGTTTGCTGAACGCTGACCAACAAACCAATCAACGAAATCTCTGCGCTTCGCATGCTCTGCGGTTTTGAGTTCATGAACCGACTGAATTTTATATGCATGGAAATGCAAATCCTTTGCCAGTATTCGTCTCAAAGAGGCCGGTGAAATCCCCAACTCATGACATGACCGACTTATGCATTTCATTGGACTCGTCGTCACATTGCCCCGCACAATTTCCACGTTCACTTCGGATCTGCCAGGACTAGGTCGCCCACATTTTTTCGCGTTTTCGACGGTACCCCTAAGTTTTTCACTAATCGCCGAATTGTCGGTTCATTAGATGCTTTACGCCTACCGAACAATTCACGAAGTCTGCGAACTGTTTCTGCCTTAACGTTCTCCGTGTTAACAATGAATTTTAACAATCGGAACTCGTTGTACGATTGTGTACCGCTCCACGGTAAAACATAAATTATATATAAATGAATAAATAATAAAAACACGAATAGATAACAATAACTAATGCTGGAATCTCTTATCGCAACGTATAAAGTTAATAACAAACATGATATCATCAGGTCTACCGACCAACTCCACCATAAATCAATTCAAATCCGGCGTTACTTTTAAATTTGTTTTAAATCGTCGAGATCTCTGCGCGTGTCATTGGATCGCGTGCCATATCATTGCCTTCGTGCGAATATCTCGTAATTTTTTTTTTTTTTGGGATGGGGGGATTCTGAGCGAAGCGAATTGGTTTTACTATGATGTTTATTTTTTTCTGGTTACGATTTTTCAAATAGTAAAAGTCAGTGGCGTCATTCGGAGGGCCCGAAGCAGGGTGTGCGGTTGTACCGCGCTTCCTTTTAATATTGTCTCAATCTGCCTGCTTTGGTAACGGTACTTAACGTTGAAAAACACTTTGGTCTTACGTAATAGAGTATCAAACAATAACGTCGTATAACGTACCTATTCTATTTAATCACGTTATCAACCGCTAATGCCCAAGAGTTACGATCTGTGGTCTGATAGAAACATTTCTGTAGTGCGTAGTACTGTTTGGACGGATCGCGGTGAGTGACAACGATCCTTAAGTGTTATTATGAAAACACGTAATCGCGCGTACGCGAAAAATTAAATCAAAAATCGTTATTACGGCTTTAAAGCATTTCTATGCGCCGAGCGTTAAAAACTGTTCCACAAAAAGGTGGTCCCTATATTATTATTATAGTCCAGTTTTTTTTTTAATTGCTTACTTGATTTCGTGATTAAAATTAATTGCCCGGAATTCGGTAATTCTTATAAACGCAATCACGTTACTCGGTACAGGTATTGTATTGTACAGGTATCATTCGGTACCGAATGATTTCGGCATTGGAATTCAAAAGCGGCAGCGTAACGCACTTAATTTAACAAAAAAAAAAAATATCAACACGAGCAAAAGGATGTGCTGTAACTTCTCAGCATCAAATTACGTCTCTGACGGTGAACGATCGGTAGAGAAATCGATATACAGCTATTACGCGTGTGTAGGTGGCGTTCGAATTTTGAAACATGCGCATACAAAAAACCCAGAGAAGACACGCTGACGAATAGAGCGCATAATATTATCGTTTTCGCGCGATATAATAACAAAATGTGCGAAGAAAAGCCGGAAATTATTACTACCACAAAGGAGCATAATATTGTTCGGCCAAACGATTTTCGCTCGTGCAAAGTTATCCGGGAACGGAGGAGGACGAAAGGATGTTTCGAAAGGAAACGGTATCGGTACCAGGACCGCCGCCAATTTGGACGGCGAACGAGTTGAAAAACGCCTAAAGACCAAAACCGAAAACGATTTTTGTAAAACGAGCGAACCTGCAGCGCGCTTCATCGAACGCCCGAGTCCTAATATTGTAAACTTTCAAGCGTATAATATATAGAGGAATTTAAACGTAAATATTATTCGGGATGATTTCAAAAAAAAACGCAGAAATCTCGATATTATAATACGAACAAGACACATTATTTATTTATTTATTTTTTTTTTTATGGAAAAATTCGAGTAATAAAATCCTTATTGACGACGATTCTTCGTAAATGATCGGGAATTATTTTTTCTCTTCGAAACGTAAACGTAAAAAAAAAAACCTAATTGTATTTGATGAATTCGTAATTTTCGCCGAAATATTTCGCAGATTACCTTGAAAACGCAAATCATTGCAAAACTGCTCGATTAAAAATCGCGTTTTCTGAATATCAGCGTTTCTCAACTTTTTCTCATACTATTCACTAGATGAATTTGAAAAAATATATAAATAACAAATATTTACAAAAAAAAATTTTTTTTACATTAATTATACGCATTATACCGTCAAATATTATAAAATTAGTTGTACATTTATTTTGAGTATAAAACACGCGTTTTATTATTTCTTGTTTCACAAATCGTCAGCTCGAAAATAATTAATAATATTGCGCGTTGATCTTATATAGCACATATAACGAGCCGTATAGGTACATGATATATTTTGTAGACCACAAATCCATCGTTTTATAGGAACACCATGGGGCCAAGAGCGTTGTCCTGAATTAGTCCTCCGGAATATTTATTGGTACTAATAAATATGTTAAATTCACTTTTATAATTAAATAAACCTTTTGTGTAATAGTTAAATTTGAAAAAAAATTGTTTAGCTTTTTATGTCGTACAATTTTTTTGAAAATTCTTATTCCAAAACAGTCATATTTTCAGTAGGTCATTTAAATTTTGAGTCCTCCCCCGTTTCAAATCAAAATCTAAACGTACGCCTCTGATGTCATCCCACGCGATTGTTTACAACGGAAACAACGTCTGTAATATAATTAAATCTACAACGGTGATGTATTAGGTTTATTGTACACTAAGTAATTAAGAAAAAAAAAAAATGTTGTATACACATACGCTGTTTCGAATAAGTGTTTTCTTTTGCTTAGAAGTAATTTTTTTTTTTTTTTCTTAAGAATTTCCATCCTCATAATTCAACCTTGCAGTATTACACCAACTAAAACCACCGACTATTTCCCAAACGTATAATACTTAACGTAGCCAACGTGTCTCGTTGGTCCTCGTTTATTCTCGGCGTTTCCTTTCATCCGCGTCGCGTATGTCTAAACTGACGATTATCTGTAAATAAAGGCGCTGTTATTTTATTCATTTAGTTTTTTTAACGACACCCTAAAAACGCGTACGCGCGTAAGTTTTTACGGACACTTAAATATTTAAAACGCATTATGCGAATTGAGTATCGGGGCCGTATAATAAAAGTAAAAGTTGTTATCTTGTCGCTTTTATGGCGTCTGGATTTGATTAAAAAAAAACGACATTTACACATTTCACATGTTCGCGGTAAACGTTGTACACCTGAATGCGCCTACCTCGATCCATCGCCTAGTGTATCGGCACGTCAATCATAAGCGTGCGCAGACATTACTGGCAGGGTAGTCATAAATGATACATTACACATTGACATTTAACACGAACAAAAAATTTTAGATAGGGTAACTTTATTTAACTGCATTTACCATAGTAAAAAATTATTTTATAAGTAATAATATAATGTAATATACCTAAATTAGTTAATAAGTAAAAATTTAACAACACTATTTTATATATAATAAACATGGTTTGCGATAGGATTCAGTGCTTGGACAGTGGTTACTATGATAAAATAAATTAATAAAATAAAATTATGATAAATTTATTTTATCATAGCAGTTACTAACGACGATATATATTTTTTAATTTTTCCAATATTCTTATTTCTTACATTTTACCGTTTACGGGCATGTTGAAATGGTCAAACATAATATTATGTTGAGGGCGGGGGAGTTGTTCGCAGAGTAGTCAAGTGCCTACCCTGACTACCCCGTGCGCACGCTTATGACGTCAATCACATCAATTGTGGTAATTATAGCATTCATTCGTTAATTTACGGACAGAGAACGAGATGACGATTCGTCAAAGTAAAATTCGTAAGAAGGTGTTTTTTTTTATCCGTAGTACTCGTAACTGTTTATTATTTAAAAGTACAAAAAAATAAATGTTTTTTTTTGTAAAAAGTCTGCAATAAGACGTATATTAAATCACGTATAAACTCATAAACTATTTATGTTTTTCTTTTTGCTAAACGGATAATCGCGTGGAATCGAGTTAATGGTGTACCTACGCACTAAGCAGCTCTAGTCACTCTATATATTATACGCTCCCGGTTTCTTGAAACGCATTTTATAAATAAATAATTGTTTTAATCGTCGATATCGGTATCCAGAACATCGAATCGACGAGCGCACAAGAACGTGCGGTATCTTATGTATAAAAATACCTTTAAAAAAAAAACACTTTGAACGATATTATTGTGTTTTAAACAAATAGCCTAAAAAAAAAAAAATCGAATTACCGAAATGCGAATACGGCTATTAAAAGAGATAAAAGAACAGAATGTCGAATTTTTTTTTTTTTTTTTTAAACACGTATGGTCAATTATCACTACGACGATTCGCCAACACGCTTTTTCTCGAGCTCGATCGATAATTCAGGCGTAAGCACAATAGCGACAGTATCGCACGTCATATAATATTGTAAAAATAAATACAATTTCTTACTTAACGCCGAGTGTACATATATATATATATATATATGTATTGGGTTGAAAAAAAAGGAGTCTCTATATACTATAATTTTCGCCGAAATATTTCGCAGATTACCTTGAAAACGCAAATTATTGCAAAACTGCTCGATTAAAAATCGCGTTTTCTGAATATCAGCGTTTCTCAACTTTTTCTCATACTATTCACTAGATGAATTTGAAAAAATATATAAATAACAAATATTTACAAAAAAAAATTTTTTTTACATTAACTATACGCATTATACCGTCAAATATTATAAAATTAGTTGTACATTTATTTTGAGTATAAAACACGCGTTTTATTATTTCTTGTTTCACAAATCGTCAGCTCGAAAATAATTAATAATATTGCGCGTTGATCTTATATAGCACATACAATATAACGAGCCGTATAGGTACATGATATATTTTGTAGACCACAAATCCATCGTTTTATAGGAACACCATGGGGCCAAGAGCGTTGTCCTGAATTAGTCCTCCGGAATATTTATTGGTACTAATAAATATGTTAAATTCACTTTTTTAATTAAATAAACCTTTTGTGTAATAGTTAAATTTGAAAAAAAATTGTTTAGCTTTTTATGTCGTACAATTTTTTTGAAAATTCTTATTCCAAAACAGTCATATTTTCAGTAGGTCATTTAAATTTTGAGTCCTCCCCCCCCCCCGTTTCAAATCAAAATCTAAACGTACGCCTCTGATGTCATCCCACGCGATTGTTTACAACGGAAACAACGTCTGTAATATAATTAAATCTACAACGGTGATGTATTAGGTTTATTGTACACTAAGTAATTAAGAAAAAAAAAAAATGTTGTATACACATACGCTGTTTCGAATAAGTGTTTTCTTTTGCTTAGAAGTAATTTTTTTTTTTTTTTCTTAAGAATTTCCATCCTCATAATTCAACCTTGCAGTATTACACCAACTAAAACCACCGACTATTTCCCAAACGTATAATACTTAACGTAGCCAACGTGTCTCGTTGGTCCTCGTTTATTCTCGGCGTTTCCTTTCATCCGCGTCGCGTATGTCTAAACTGACGATTATCTGTAAATAAAGGCGCTGTTATTTTATTCATTTAGTTTTTTTAACGACACCCTAAAAACGCGTACGCGCGTAAGTTTTTACGGACACTTAAATATTTAAAACGCATTATGCGAATTGAGTATCGGGGCCGTATAATAAAAGTAAAAGTTGTTATCTTGTCGCTTTTATGGCGTCTGGATTTGATTAAAAAAAAACGACATTTACACATTTCACATGTTCGCGGTAAACGTTGTACACCTGAATGCGCCTACCTCGATCCATCGCCTAGTGTATCGGCACGTCAATCATAAGCGTGCGCAGACATTACTGGCAGGGTAGTCATAAATGATACATTACACATTGATATTTAACACGAACAAAAAATTTTAGATAGGGTAACTTTATTTAACTGCATTTACCATAGTAAAAAATTATTTTATAAGTAATAATATAATGTAATATACCTAAATTAGTTAATAAGTAAAAATTTAACAACGCTATTTTATATATAATAAACATGGTTTGCGATAGGATTCAGTGCTTGGACAGCGGTTACTATGATAAAATAAATTAATAAAATAAAATTATGATAAATTTATTTTATCATAGCAGTTACTAACGACGATATATATTTTTTAATTTTTCCAATATTCTTATTTCTTACACTTTACCGTTTACGGACATGTTGAAATGGTCAAACATAATATTATGTTGAGGGCGGGGGAGTTGTTCGCAGAGTAGTCAAGTGCCTACCCTGACTACCCGTGCGCACGCTTATGACGTCAATCACATCAATTGTGGTAATTATAGCATTCATTCGTTAATTTACGGACAGAGAACGAGATGACGATTCGTCAAAGTAAAATTCGTAAGAAGGTGTTTTTTTATCCGTAGTACTCGTAACTGTTTATTATTTAAAAGTACAAAAAATAAATGTTTTTTTTGTAAAAGTCTGCAATAAGACGTATATTAAATCACGTATAAACTCATAAACTATTTATGTTTTTCTTTTTGCTAAACGGATAATCGCGTGGAATCGAGTTAATGGTGTACCTACGCACTAAGCAGCTCTAGTCACTCTATATATTATACGCTCCCGGTTTCTTGAAACGCATTTTATAAATAAATAATTGTTTTAATCGTCGATATCGGTATCCAGAACATCGAATCGACGAGCGCACAAGAACGTGCGGTATCTTATGTATAAAAATACCTTTAAAAAAAAAAAAAACACTTTGAACGATATTATTGTGTTTTAAACAAATAGCCTAAAAAAAAAAAATCGAATTACCGGAATATTAAAAGAGATAAAAGAACAGAATGTCGAATTTTTTTTTTTTAAACACGTATGGTCAATTATCACTACGACGATTCGCCAACACGCTTTTTCTCGAGCTCGATCGATAATTCAGGCGTAAGCACAATAGCGACAGTATCGCACGTCATATAATATTGTAAAAATAAATACAATTTCTTACTTAACGCCGAGTGTATATATATATATATATATGTATTGGGTTGAAAAAAAGGAGTCTCTATATACTTAAAAAAAAAATGACTTACACAATACAAATTATAAAAGACTGCACTAAAGCACGTATACTTTTTGTATTCGTGGAGTAAACAATGTGCCGTTTGAAAGCTTTTATCTAATAATACACATTTATTATTATTATTATTATTTTCACTATATACGAAAGAAGAATATTTCCGTTTACTTCCAAACAACAGACTAATCCGAGATTATTTTCTCGAAACGCAAGCAGCGAAAAAAAAGAGACTTTTTTTTTTACGTTGTTATTTCGACAACAATATTCGCCTACATTTCGGTCAATACTATTGTTTATAATTTTGTTTTTAAGCTCGTAAGTCCCCCAACGGTTTAGTAACCGGACACAACACAATATTATAGAAACGATTTTTTCGGATCCGGTGATAAAGGCAAAAACGATCGAATATCATATATGAAGTGTACCGAACTCGAGACGCAGTAGTTACCCTGCATAACCGGAGGGTACAGGAAATAAATACAGATTAGAACTCGAGAGAACGTTGCGAAAAACTAACTATAATTTTGCGATTAAAAATAGAATGAATTTACTAATCGTTTGCGACATTTGAATGCTCAATGAATTACAATGAAATAATCAACAAAAAGTAATTTTTGACTCAATAGTTTCGTTACATTAAAATTTTTTTTTTTTTTGAATCGATTTGTGTTTGTGAGCTCGTTCGTGTTTGGTCTGTAGATTATAACACACAATTTTTATTTCGATCCACTTCTTGTACTGAGTTTGTTGTGTACACCAATAACGCACTTCTGTAAGCAGTAGATGTCCCAGGTTTTGAGTTGAAAACGAGACAAATATTATGAATAAAACAATACATAGTTTAGTACCTATAGAGTTTTTATACCAAAATTAATCCGTTACAAGACACTATTGAAAGCGACCACTAGGGGAAAAAACAGATACGGTTATTGATACATATCCGTATACTAACACAAGGTTAACGGGTTCAAATTCAAAATACGTACTTACAACAATTTTCAAGCGAATACACGTATATTCTGGAGTTGTTGCGTGTAATGTAGTGAACGGATTTGAGCAGTAGGTTGTACGATAATCGGATATACCTACCAACAAAATCTCGAGCCATCAGCACTGGCGCGGTAAAGCGTAGAATGAAAAATATATCTCGTGATACGTCTAAAATCGTCTAAGGCCGAGCAAATCTCAGAAAATAAACGTCGCGGGCTTATACTTATATATATATATATATATATATATAAATACTAGTGTCGTGCGTGATTCATAAGTTCAACGACCCGTTGAAAATAGGGATGTCTTGGTACAAGAATTTCGCAAATATTGCGGCGACATCAAAAAGTGGTTTTTAAACTTATACTTTTTAAATGTAACAGTTACACAAGACTACTATAAAAGTTAATGTAACCTGTGTACACGTTAAGCTAATCTATTTAAAATGTCAACCACGACGTCCATCGAATATATAAATATTGAGAAAAACTAATCCTGTTTAGGCCCTCTTGTCTAATACAGCGTTCCTTAAGTATGCCGTCAGACGCTTTGACGGTGATAAGAAACGTTTAGCATCAGACACAGAAAGCATAGGCAAAATTTGTACAAGCTTATAAACGAGAGGGGAAAGTTGTTTATTAGATTTTTGTAATCTTTCGTTTGCAGTTAAGTCGTTGCTGATTCTTCTCCATTCCACGGTCCATAGTCGTTGTATTTACTAACAGTAAATCGCCTAGGTTTTTTTTTATTAGGCAGGAACATCTCCTGAATTAATTTAAAATTGTATTTATTTTTGTATCACTTTTATTTTTAAAGAATTTTAGCAGTAATGTTTGGAGGTCTTCAATTGTTGAACTTGACGCTGAGAAAAACCTGGCGACTAGCTCACCAAAAACACATGGTCGAAAAAAGGAATACAAAGACGTCTCAGCCATTTTTGCAAAAATATTACTCTAACCAGTTTGCCTGTTGCAATTACAGGAACTCTTAATGTTTCTATGTAAGTGTTTTAAATGTCTTCGAGTGTACAATTAGTAGAGAAAAGTCTTTCGTAGCAAACTCTCCTATTAATTTACAACTATTATCACTTCAAACAACGTCCTAGCATCACAAGAGTATGGTATAAGTCAATATGGAAATAATTAAAAATATTATATTTTTTCCGAATAATATTAAACATTAAATATTAAATAATATTAAATTTAAAATGTCTTTTCGACATTATCTTTTTGACTTATTTACAAAATATCAGGAGGTGGGGATATTGCTTCATATTATCGCCCTCCCCTTCCTCAGTTTACGCCTATGCATGGCAATATTCTAATACAATACTTTCGTATGTTGAAAATATATCGAGAACTGTTTGATCATAGAGTTGCCTGAATAGCGCGCATTAAACGCGTAACACATTACGACTGTTTGCCTGACAAACGTTTTTTTGGATTACAAGCCGTTTTTTTATTTACTACCCGTGAATATTTTTTATTGAATTTTTTTTTTTTTACTATGGCGCGTGTTATGTATACCTAATCGTCGTAGACACGGTTCCGCGCACTGAGTTTCACGATCGCGGGATCGGTACATAACAGCGATGGAGCTGCAGACTGCGTCAAGGTCCATTCGAATCAGCCTGTCGATCGAGTTTTGGATCTTTCGACACGGTAATTTTTCGCTTGTTTTTCGTCACCGGTTTACACGACCGTCACCGTTTTGCGTCTCCGAGATCAAAATCTTCGTCATCGTTGTTACAACAGTTTACAACACCTGCATTTGATGTCATCTCCGTCTATCCGTGTTTTAAATAAAAATAATCCAACAGACCAAGGCACGTACATAGTAAACTCACGATCTTAAAATTGTTTTGTTTTCCAGAGATGTGATTTCAGTGAAAACAAAATCTACTGATAATGTTGTAGCACATTTTCAGTTAATCTTATGATCGTAGATTATCCACAGACTCGTCGCACAGACGGGTGTCGCATTATTTCATTTATTTTTTTAAACGTTACACTTTATTTCTTATATTAAAATTCTACACTATTAAACACTTTATTTGCTAAAAAAAAAAAAAAAATAACAAATTAAACTATTCGTGATTAATATTCTATTATATAGTTTAAAATTTAAAAAATACTATCGTCTGTCCTCATTGTCTTTGGTAGAAACTGGTTGATAATTTCTTCGGTACTCGTATATGTGTAGTAATATTATTTTGTTATTTGAATTTGATAGCAATTACATTAATCGATTCAAAAAAAAAAAATTTGGTACCAATTGAATAATATACAATAAATTAATAATTTGAAAATATTAAATAAAAATCAAAAATTATTATATTTTCCGAATAGAAACAAAAAAAAAATTCAACATCTATTTCGTAATTTTAATATTATTTACGCGGGGGAATAATACATAATAAAAAAAAACATAGGTTTGTCAAAAAAAAATTACTGATTTTTATGTTTTAAAAGACGTGTATTTAAAAAAAAAACGTGTAGGTACATAGAAAATGAAACTTGTAATTTCAGATCTCAAAGTTACTAATGATTTAGTCTCACCTTGAATTTAAAAACAAAGCATTTTTCATTAGTTTTTTTTGAGATAAAAATTGGCCCAGTATACGCCACTGATATTATTTGCGTTCGGCCGTCTGCACTATATATTCATGGTAGAAATAATCAATCATAAGTACGAAAAGAATTCATACTACTGTAATATACTGAGACATAAACACGAACAAAATTCGGTAACGCTAATCAAAACCGTGTCCGTCCAAACTGACGTTTGTAGGATTGATTATTTAGAGTTTAAATAGTAATTACTGAATTCGAAGAGAAGAGTGTTTAAGGAGGTTTTTTGTAGAATATCCTCTGAAAAAAAACCACTTGTTGAGATTTCTTTAAATATACTGTAACTTCTTTGCTGTCATACGATGTTTTACGAGAGACGGTTAACGGTGGGCTCTCGGAATCCACTTTTTCTCTTCGATTTCGGTAAAAAGTGTTCATCAACCCAAAACGCCGATAACTTAAGAATTGCTCAGCGTGATTTCTCTGTCGTTTGTTTTCATCATCTCGTCGAGCTATATACCCGTTTACCGGGCGGTGGTTAATGTCACTTGGTTCAACAAGTGTTCGCCGGCGTGCGCGGCAGGAGAGGTAAATAATAATGGAAATTTACTCGAGTGATAGTACGAAAATTTACGTTCGGTTGCAGCAAAAAAAAACGAACGCGCGAAAATGTTCGTTAATTTTTTTTTTTTTTAGCCACACACCCAAGTAATATTCGTATTAAACTGCGCAATCGATTTCGGTCGTTCACTCTACTCCCATGCTAAACCTACACAGGTTTTGAAACGTTTAAAGTGAATACGTATGTATTAGCCGTGCCCTGTCTCTCATCCGCCCGACAATTCATTTCATGAATTATTTTTAGACGTTTTAAATGTTCATATGATTTCGTTCCGGCAGCACGAATCCGCCTTAAGTCAAATACGGTTCATTCGACGGATTTGTCGATTTTCCCCACCGGTGATTTCCTTAAGCGCGATTTGAACATTCCGAAAAACGCAAAAGCTCGGGTAAAATTTGAGTCGACGTTTGGGTTATTGATACTGATTGCAATATTAAAAGAGAACAAGAGTTTAAACATATATATACGTAATTTTTAATCATATTCATTGATTATAATAAACTATAGTCAAAACCTTTATTCGAATATGATCTAATTTATCATCGCTTTCGAATTCGAATTAATAATAGAACGTTAAAATCGCTGTTTAAGTGTCCCGCCCGAACTGACATTCACAGAACCCGCTGCTGCTCGTCATCTAATTTTTCGTTTTTTTTTTTTTTAAGGTTGCTTATTTATTGAAATAATTATTTTAAAATGTATTTATTTTAAATTATTTCGTTTATTTTACAAATATTTTTTTTGTGTTCCGATTTTTCTGAACCAAAGAAATAGTGTTTTCCTTTAAAATAGGCTTGTACGCTTTTAGTCGTAACACAAACGGTCAAAGATTTTCATGCGTAGACAGTTAGGTAACGTATTGGAATTTCTAAATAGTATAATAATTTACTTCATAAGGGACGTATTTTATAAAGTAGTTTAATAAATTTCAGAACGAAATTGTAATAAATCACGAAAAACCTTACTGGAACATTGAACACAATCGATTTAAATTTTTTACAATTATAAAAATAACGTTGGACTTATTTGTAATGATTTTATCGATCCTCTATACAGAATCGAATTTCTTAAAATTAAAAATTACTTTCACGATGGTGGTCCATAGAACGTGTTAAATATTTTTTTATTTTTGTGGATTCAATTTTAATACTGAATTAATGCATATGACTCCAAATACGATTTCGTGAGACTCCTTATTCAATTCTAATAAACAAAATTAATTTATCATTATTATTACCATTTTTTCTTTTTTAAATATTTAGTTTTCTCATTTAGTAAAAAAAAAAAAAAATTTTACTGATAGAATTTATTTTTTTAGACGCGTGACATACTATAAATTAACCATTTTACATAGTGATCTACGTGATGCTACTGTACGTCTGAATTTTTAGACAACACACACGGGTTAACGCTGTGAACTTGCATCGTACCATCCAAAAATCGATTCAAATAGATATTTTATGTTTACGATGACAAGGTGCGCAGTATTGGAAAAAACTATACTATTAATGATACATAAATAACATCGGTGACAATAGAGTATTGGTCAATAAATCTTCCGAGCATTCGCCGTTGGCAAATTTAATTCTCTAACACCTAAGTTCGCTTTGTAATAAATTATACGTATGCCCATAGTGTTCGTACTATTATTATATATATATATATATATATATATATATACTTATATATTATAACGTAAATGACATTGTACATACGTATTTCGAAATGCACTAAGATTTTTGTAGGCCGAGTTGAAAATGGATTTACAATAAGTAATTTAGAGTATTCAAGTTGAGGCAAGTGTTGTAATATTTTATGTATAGTTTATGCGTTCGGAGTTGATAATATAAGGTTATTAATTTATAAATATTATCACGTAATGCTTAACGAAGTAAATAGGAAAAATAAACTAATAAAAGCTATAAATTAATAATCGTAATTAAATAAAAAAAAATGTAATAAAATGTATTAGATGAAGTCAATGTGTATTATAAAATCGGAAAAAACATAAAAATTGTCATAATAATTTGTTTATTTACTAATGGTTTCAACGAAAATTCATCATCGGGTATTATTAATCGAAAAGAAAATACAACAATAGAATAAAAATAAAAATGAACAAATAACGTAGAGAAAATTGTGAATATTAAAATAAAAAACAGTAGAGTTAAAATAATAATAATAATAATCAAAAACCGCCAAGAAATTGTTTTCTTTGGCTTAATTTTATATTTACATATATATATATATATTCATTTATTTATTTTATGTACATACATTTTTATTTACGAGTATTAACTTATTAGTTTTATTATTTTATTTCTATTTCTTTCGCAAATCCTTTTTATTATTATATTTATCTATTTTATTTTATTTTACTTTTTATTATATATTAAGTAATTTTAATAACATACAATAATTGTCTGTTTAAAATGTAATTCACGTTATTTGCAATTTATGTAATTTTAATTATGTTTATTTATTTATTTTAAACACTTGCTTAAATATTTCAAAAACTGTTTTGCTAAAAATAATAAATTACGTAAGAAAGCTGATGAAAAAATAACAAAGTACCCACTTGCTTACACTCAATGTTAAGTTGTTATATTGTGTTATTATAGTATTATATCTACATTAAGTAATTTATTATAAATTTCGTATTGCGTACACCGATGTATTCAAATAAAAAACGGAAAATGAAAGCCACATTTTTAACCATTCAGTCAAACACGTATTGTATCGGTGTAACTTGAATTGTGAAGGTTCGTTCACTTCCTCTATAATGAAGAGTATCCGTTGCACAAAACCGATTATGCACTTACCCTTGACACACGGTGTAAGTGTGACGAAATACAAATATATTATTGTTAATTTATTTATTTTAAATTTATCTAATTTATTAGTCCTAAACGTATTTAAACTATATTTCGAATGAAAATACAGACAATATTTTTAATAGATTTTAAATGGTCTTCATATTTTTTCGTTAAATTAACTTTAGACGTGATTGACATTCAAAATTGTGAACTTTTCAAAATCGAGTCGCAGTAACGCCAACCGACCGTATTACTTTATTGAGAGCATACAAATATTTGGTGAAACGTACGCGAGTACAAAGATATACAAAACACGCCATGGCAATCGTCGGTATTTTAGTTTGCGACTGCACTCTGATCATACTGTTCGGAGAATTCTTCGTCTACACCTTCATTTCCATCCGTATAAGATCTGTATAAGGTTGTTGTTGAAGAAATGAAAAAACCGTGACTGGCATAGTTTTTTGTGGCACGTGGAGAAACAATTGAAACATTACCGCATAACGCTGTTATTTTCTTCAGTGACGAGGCACATTTTGGTGTGCAGTGTCACGAAGGAAGATAACAAATTGTTCCTTAGTTTTTTTGAAGTTGGAAGTCGAGCGTTTACCGTCAATTCTGAGCGGCATGTGAGAGCGAACTCTAGTATTTGTTTGCACCGGGTCTTGAAGAACCTGATCTGTAGAGTGTCTGGCTTCAACAAGACGGGGCTAGAGCCCACACAGCGAGAACAAGACGTATTGAGAGAAACGTTGATTTCCATGAAAAACAATATTCCATTTAAAATTTGACGCCGTCTGTTTTTTTTCTATAGGATTATCTCAAAACCAAGACTTATTTATATCGTCTAAGGACTCTGCAAGCCCTTTAGAAAGCGATTTGTACCGAATTTCGCCGTACACCCCAACAAATACTCAAAAGTGTTATACAAAACATTTCACTCGGAGCAGTGTATGAACAATGACGAGCACCACTTTACCGATATCTCATTTATAGAACTTAACAATTCAAAATTTCCTCCATTCATTATATTGAAAATTGAAATACATTTTTGTAAAATTGTAACTCGAACAGTTTATATATATATAAATATAATTAAGCAGCATGTTATTAAATAACATAAATCCAATGGTATACATATAATTATTATCGGATATAAGGCACTGGAGTGTACAACAATCATGCACGATGCACGAAGTAACGGAAAATCCATAAATCTATTACGGTGTCGCGTCGTGAATAGTCGGTCGTTCCATGTGATGATACGAATAGTGTATAATTAGGTATGTATATTACATATTATATTTTATACATAATAACTATTTAGGAAAAAATTAATGCAAAAGTATAATAATAATTTATCGAGAAAAAAATACAATTGAAAATAGTCATATCGGGATATGAAACCTAGGTCAATAGCAATTATAACGTTGGACTTATTTGTAATGATTTTATCGATCCTCTATACAGAATCGAATTTCTTAAAATTAAAATTACTTTCACGATGGTGGTCCATAGAACGTGTTAAATATTTTTTATTTTGTGGATTCAATTTTAATACTGAATTAATGCATATGACTCAAATACGATTTCGTGAGACTCTTATTCAATTCTAATAAACAAAATAATTTATCATTATTATTACCATTTTTTTTTTAAATATTTAGTTTTCTCATTTAGTAAAAAAAAATTTTACTGATAGAATTTACTTTTTTATACGCGTGACATATAAATGTTTTGTAGTGATCTACGTGACACTAGTGTACGTCTGAATTTTTAGACAACACACACGGGTTAACGCTGTGAACTTGCATCGTACCATCCAAAAATCGATTCAAATAGATATTTTATGTTTACGATGACAAGGTGCCAGTATTGGAAAAATCTATACTATTAATGATACATAAATAACATCGGTGACAATAGAGTATTGGTCAATAAATCTTCCGAGCATTCGCCGTTGGCAAATTTAATTCTCTAACACCTAAGTTCGCTTTGTAATAAATTATACGTATGCCCATAGTGTTCGTACTATTTTTATATATATATATATATATATATATACTTATATATTATAACGTAAATGACATTGTACATACGTATTTCGAAATGCACTAAGATTTTTGTAGGCCGAGTTGAAAATGGATTTACAATAAGTAATTTAGAGTATTCAAGTTGAGGCAAGTGTTGTAATATTTTATGTATAGTTTATGCGTTCGGAGTTGATAATATAAGGTTATTAATTTATAAATATTATCACGTAATGCTTAACGAAGTAAATAGGAAAAATAAACTAATAAAAGCTATAAATTAATAATCGTAATTAATGAGAAAAAAATGTAATAAAATGTATTAGATGAAGTCAATGTGTATTATAAAATCGGAAAAAACATAAAATTGTCATAATAATTTGTTTATTTACTAATGGTTTCAACGAAAATTCATCATCGGGTATTATTAATCGAAAAGAAAATACAACAATAGAATAAAAATAAAATGAACAAATAACGTAGAGAAAATTGAATATTAAAATAAAAAACAGTAGAGTTAAAAATAATAATAATAACAATCAAAAACCGCCAAGAAATTGTTTTCTTTGGCTTAATTTTATATTTCATATATATATATATTCATTTATTTATTTTATGTACATACATTTTTATTTACGAGTATTAACTTATTAGTTTTATTATTTTATTTCTATTTCTTTCGCAAATCCTTTTTATTATTATATTTATCTATTTTATTTTATTTTACTTTTTATTATATATTAAGTAATTTTAATAACATACAATAATTGTCTGTTTAAAATGTAATTCACGTTATTTGCAATTTATGTAATTTTAATTATGTTTATTTATTTATTTTAAACACTTGCTTAAATATTTCAAAACTGTTTTGCTAAAATAATAAATTACGTAAGAAAGCTGATGAAAAAAACAAAGTACCCACTTGCTTACATTCAATGTTAAGTTGTTATATTGTGTTATTATAGTATTATATCTACATTAAGTAATTTATTATAAATTTCGTATTGCGTACACCGATGTATTCAAATAAAAAACGGAAAATGAAAGCCACTTTTTTAACCATTCAGTCAAACACGTATTGTATCGGTGTAACTTGAATTGTGAAGGTTCGTTCACTTCCTCTATAATGAAGAGTATCCGTTGCACAAAACCGATTATGCACTTACCCTTGACACACGGTGTAAGTGTGACGAAATACAAATATATAATTGTTAATTTATTTATTTTAAATTTATCTAATTTATTAGTCCTAAACGTATTTAAACTATATTTCGAATGAAAATACAGACAATATTTTTAATAGATTTTAAATGGTCTTCATATTTTTTCGTTAAATTAACTTTAGACGTGATTGACATTCAAAATTGTGAACTTTTCAAAATCGAGTCGCAGTAACGCCAACCGACCGTATTACTTTATTGAGAGCATACAAATATTTGGTGAAACGTACGCGAGTACAAAGATATACAAAACACGCCATGGCAATCGTCGGTATTTTAGTTTGCGACTGCACTCTGATCATACTGTTCGGAGAATTCTTCGTCTACACTTCATTTCCATCCGTATAAGATCTGTATAAGGTTGTTGTTGAAGAAATGAAAAACCGTGACTGGCATAGTTTTTGTGGCACGTGGAGAAACAATTGAAACATTACCGCATAATGTTATTTTCTTCAGTGACGAGGCACATTTTGGTGTGCAGTGTCACGAAGGAAGATAACAAATTGGTCCTTAGTTTTTTAAGTTGAAGTCGAGCGTTTACCGTCAATTCTGCCGCGCGAGGCGAACTCTAGTATTTGTTTGCACCGTCTTGAAGAACCTGATCTGTAGAGTGTCTGGCTTCAACAAGACGGGGCTAGAGCCACAGCGAGAACTATTTATTAGGAAACGTTGATTTCCATGAAAACAATATTTCCATTTAAAATTTGACGCCGTCTGTTTTTCTATAGGATTATCTCAAAACCAAGACTTATTTATATCGTATAAGGACTCCGTGTACACTACCAAGTATAGAAATACTCATCATCAGATGGCTGAAAAAAAAAACACCGAAAACGCATTGTTTTCGTTCTCTTACTGTTCTCCACGCCGCCGTCAAAGTAATATTATATTATTAAAATGTTGTCTATACGAAATAATAATATTACGGATTGACGGTGAATTTCAAAGCGAAAAGAAACAAAAAAAATCGAAAATTCGTATCATTTTTAATTTATATTAATAAAAATACACTCGCACGTTAAAGACGAAAACGTTTTAATATTGGCTTAGTTCAGGACTTACTTGTGTACACGGTGTAATAAATTGTATGTGTACTGTCGGTATGAAGAGTAAAATAATTTTTATGATTTCATAATAATATGCGTACTTCGGCCCATACGCGTACAACGAACGAGTATATTAAAACTGTGGCGTAAGGGAATTTTGAATTTTCGATTTGAAAACGATTTAAAATTCGACACTTAAATTAGGTACAAAAAAAATTTAAAAAAAACAAAAAATTTTAAATAATATTTGCCAGAATTATGATGTATCGGTACACGAGGAGGGTCAGACGGATGTTATTAATGTAAGCACGCTTTGTTTCGGGGATTGTTTTTGCTCGTTTTACATAAATTTAAAAAAAATTTTATGGTCAGGTATGGGCCAATCGAGGATTGGCTTTATTCCATTGACCAGGACGACTTTCTATACCTATTGCGATAATATTATAAAGAAATTTTCAAATATCAAAAAAAAAAAAGGAATTTAGATTTTGTCATTTGTGTAACCGTGGTTTGTACATTCTCACATATTTCAACGAATAATTATTTGTTGAGTAACGCGTACATTTGTATTTATACGTATATTACACGGTATTTTAATTGGTAGTATCACTTAATATTACAAACGTGTCTACACAGTTTTTCTAACCTAGGAATATCGATAAAATATATTCGCCGTTAATTTAACCAAATGCAGTGTTCGTTCCACCTCCATATACCCACCAATAAATTGAAATCAAATACGCCACTGGCTTATGCGTTATAATAATAATAATAATAATAATAATTCGCACAATTTACAATTATAATGAATTTGATATTATTAAGTAATTGACGTCCCTCCGCGACGTTGCGTAAATAGGTACACGAAGAAAATTCGTTTATTTATTACGGGCGGTAAAATGTCTCACGCGTGAGCCGCTGTATCGTTCGGTGGAGATTTATTTATTTAAAACGGTGCGACGGCGCAATTCGAATTTGCCCACCAGTTTAAATTTGTAAATCCTCTCGGGACGCCGCACACTCTGTATAAAATATATTATGATAATAATAATATTATATATATATATAGTCCAATTTCACGATAAACGTCAACGTTTATTATATACTATATTATATGGATATCACTGCGAAATCGTGTGGAAATCTGGCCGTATATATAAGTACCTACCTATAGAATATTACAATAATATATTATTCGATACGAATACTGAACACACACACACACATGGAGTACAATAATAAAGGCCTATCGCGTTGACGGAAATATATACCGACGACATTGGAACACGTATATTATTCTACATAATCTCCGCATCGGGATCGAGTATTCCAATTTCGAAGAAGGAATTTTTACCGGTAAAAAAATGATCTACGCCAGTGTGTACAATACGCGCGTTTTGCGTTTTTAATGCGCGTTGGTTTATCATCCGCAGTGAGAATACCAGTTAGAATATTATCGAAATTCCGTTTTAGAAGAGAAACTATTTCAATATCGTTCCGTTTAAAATATATAGAATTGACCGATTAACGGTATAATCAGTGGGGCGTATTTAATTAGGAGGAATCGGGTTGAAACCAATCCCCCAGGACCAGTGGCGCACAGAGGTTTTACAACAGCACATGAACAAGACGTATTGAGAGAAACGTTGATTTCCATGAAAAACAATATTCCCATTTAAAATTTGACGCCGTCTGTTTTTTTTCTATAGGATTATCTCAAAACCAAGACTTATTTATATCGTCTAAGGACTCTGCAAGCCCTTTAGAAAGCGATTTGTACCGAATTTCGCCGTACACCCCAACAAATACTCAAAAGTGTTATACAAAACATTTCACTCGGAGCAGTGTATGAACAATGACGAGCACCACTTTACCGATATCTCATTTATAGAACTTAACAATTCAAAATTTCCTCCATTCATTATATTGAAAATTGAAATACATTTTTTGTAAAAATTGTAACTCGAACAGTTTATATATATATATAAATATATTTAAGCAGCATGTTATTAAATAACATAAATCCAATGGTATACATATAATTATTATCGGATATAAGGCACTGGAGTGTACAACAATCATGCACGATGCACGAAGTAACGGAAAATCCATAAATCTATTACGGTGTCGCGTCGTGAATAGTCGGTCGTTCCATGTGATGATACGAATAGTGTATAATTAGGTATGTATATTACATATTATATTTTATACATAATAACTATTTAGGAAAAAAAATTAATGCAAAAGTATAATAATAATTTATCGAGAAAAAAAAATACAATTGAAAATAGTCATATCGGGATATGAAACCTAGGTCAATAGCAATTATTAGCAGGTAACAATTTTTGGGGGGCTGTAGCTCACCCTGCCCCTGGCAAACTACGCCCATGAATAAACATAATTGTACGTTTATTTTGAAACTACATTAGTATTGTCGCGTTTTTCTATTTTCTACGAAACACAGCGATTTAAAAAGACAAATAATAGCGTTGACTCTTCGCGTTATTACCGCAATAACACGCGAGTGGAACTAGATCTCTCGATGGTGGTCGCCATCAACGTTTCCGAAGCAATACTTTCTCGGTCCAGCTCGGCCATTTCCAAATGGACGTCATATCAGCTCGAATAACTCGATCACGAACTAACGGATTTCTAAAATATATATACACACACACAGTAATAGCGAGAGTATCTCGTTACGACTAGAAATTCCCTTTGGGAAATATCTTTTGTCCGTGTACACTACCAAGTATAGAAATACTCATCATCAGATGGCTGAAAAAAAAAAAACACCGAAAACGCATTGTTTTCGTTCTCTTACTGTTCTCCACGCCGCCGTCAAAGTAATATTATATTATTAAAATGTTGTCTATACGAAATAATAATATTACGGATTGACGGTGAATTTCGTGTGCGAAAAGAAACAAAAAAAAAAAATCGAAAATTCGTATCATTTTTTAATTTATATTAATAAAAAATACACTCGCACGTTAAAGACGAAAACGTTTTTAATATTGGCTTAGTTCAGGACTTACTTGTGTACACGGTGTAATAAATTGTATGTGTACTGTCGGTATGAAGAGTAAAATAATTTTTATGATTTCATAATAATATGCGTACTTCGGCCCATACGCGTACAACGAACGAGTATATTAAAACTGTGGCGTAAGGGAATTTTGAATTTTCGATTTGAAAACGATTTAAAATTCGACACTTAAATTAGGTACAAAAAAAATTTAAAAAAAAAAACAAAAAAATTTTAAATAATATTTGCCAGAATTATGATGTATCGGTACACGAGGAGGGTCAGACGGATGTTATTAATGTAAGCACGCTTTGTTTCGGGGATTGTTTTTGCTCGTTTTACATAAATTTAAAAAAAATTTTATGGTCAGGTATGGGCCAATCGAGGATTGGCTTTATTCCATTGATCTGGACGATTTTCTATACCTATTGCGATAATATTATAAAGAAATTTTCAAATATCAAAAAAAAAAAAAAAGGAATTTAGATTTTGTCATTTGTGTAACCGTGGTTTGTACATTCTCACATATTTCAACGAATAATTATTTGTTGAGTAACGCGTACATTTGTATTTATACGTATATTACACGGTATTTTAATTGGTAGTATCACTTAATATTACAAACGTGTCTACACAGTTTTTTCTAACCCTAGGAATATCGATAAAAATATATTCGCCGTTAATTTAACCAAATGCAGTGTTCGTTCCACCTCCATATACCCACCAATAAATTGAAATCAAATACGCCACTGGCTTATGCGTTATAATAATAATAATAATAATAATAATAATAATTCGCACAATTTACAATTATAATGAATTTGATATTATTAAGTAATTGACGTCCCTCCGCGACGTTGCGTAAATAGGTACACGAAGAAAATTCGTTTATTTATTACGGGCGGTAAAATGTCTCACGCGTGAGCCGCTGTATCGTTCGGTGGAGATTTATTTATTTAAAACGGTGCGACGGCGCAATTCGAATTTGCCCACCAGTTTAAATTTGTAAATCCTCTCGGGACGCCGCACACTCTGTATAAAATATATTATGATAATAATAATATTATATATATATTATATATATATATAGTCCAATTTCACGATAAACGTCAACGTTTATTATATACTATATTATATGGATATCACTGCGAAATCGTGTGGAAATCTGGCCGTATATATAAGTACATATACCTATAGAATATTACAATAATATATTATTCGATACGAATACTGAACACACACACACACACACATGGAGTACAATAATAAAGGCCTATCGCGTTGACGGAAATATATACCGACGACATTGGAACACGTATATTATTCTACATAATCTCCGCATCGGGATCGAGTATTCCAATTTCGAAGAAGGAATTTTTACCGGTAAAAAAATGATCTACGCCAGTGTGTACAATACGCGCGTTTTGCGTTTTTAATGCGCGTTGGTTTATCATCCGCAGTGAGAATACCAGTTAGAATATTATCGAAATTCCGTTTTAGAAGAGAAACTATTTCAATATCGTTCCGTTTAAAATATATAGAATTGACCGATTAACGGTATAATCAGTGGGGCGTATTTAATTAGGAGGAATCGGGTTGAAACCAATCCCCCAGGACGAAGAAACAAATTTGGTAAATTTATATTAACGCTACTGTCGGCAACACGTTACACCGACATACTCCGTTCAAAGAAAATCGTTATGATTAAAAAAAAATTCGGAAAAACTTACTTGAGACATTCTACATCAGATGTATTTGTTTCTATTAAATAAAACTTTAATTAAAAGAATAGTATTATTATTTTTAAAATGGAAGAATAATCGTGGCTTGGCTACGCGCTCACGATAAAACCCGATGAAATACTCACTGAACTGTCGTTTAGAATTTTTATTAATATTTTCTGAATATTCTAATAAATATATCGGTATAAAATAACCGAGTTCTGTTACTGGACGAGTAAAATATTCGATTTGTGCGTATAATACGTAAACAGGCGTCTGTTTTATTCAATTTATTATTAAAACAAATATTGTAATTGAAAAAAATATTATACAAAATCGGTTGTATAACGAGGAAGAAGTTTTATTTTTATTTTTTTTTTTTTTTACGGAAAACATTTGCACGCCGTTCGGTGTCGTTTAGAGAAAGGAAATTTAATTATAATATTTAACCGGCTATTGGACAAACGGTAGGCGGTCGTTTCCAAAGGTTTTTTTTTTTACAAATCCCGTTCGTCGTCCACTGGCAGCAACATTATCACTATACAGACTACTGTTTTATTTTTTATTTATACGAAACGATATGTTTACGCGATGTAAACATAAAAAAAAAAACCGTAGGTACTCGTGCATCATAATATTATTACCGTGATTACATTTGGAGACGGTCACGCTTATTGCTCGATAATTATAAATATATTCATTCCCCGTTTTTATTCCCGGTGTAAAATATTTGAAAACCTATATACACCTACCACTTACTTACCGTCTTTATTATTGCTCGGTCTTACGTTATTATAATAACGTCGCGGTAATTAAACGACTAACAACGACTTTATAATATTATTACACAAAAGCATTGCGCGAAAGTCGATTTACGTTACAGCGTGTGATTTTAGTTAAAAGTTTTCGCTGTAACGTTTTGAATAGCGGCCCCGGAATAAATAAAAGCCGCCGTTTATAGTATATCGCGGCGCCGAAATACGAACACAATATTCGTTGGGAATAAACGGACGGACGCATTATAATAACCCGTTTACAACAGGACTGTTGTATTATTTTTGCGCTGATAATAAACCGTATAGCCGTAATATAATAATTTAAAAAAAAAAAATCTTGAGAGAGATATGTAGGGCTAGGGACTTTGTGCCCTTAAAAAACTTTAAAATATGCATCAGGGGCGTATTTATGGGGGGGGCCCTCCAGTCCCCCGAAATTTCAGGAACTTTCTTTACTAATTCCTATGCCTTAGAGCTATAGGATGTAATATTTTTTAATAAATTCCTAATATGTAGTTGTTTTTAAAATGTTGAGAATTCGGTAATTTGTCCTATTTTTAAGATTTAGTCTTGCGTTAGAATTTAGAAATAATTCAACAATGATATTTACTCAATGCCTCAGCCCCCCCAAAAAAACAAATTTCTAAATACGCTCCTGATACGCATGGATTTATGAGCTAAAAAATTACCGAATGTGCCCTTAAAACATGTACAATCACTAAAACGTGCATTTGAAAACCAAAACATTTAAACGACAGTATTCTATATTAGGTACCTGTATAAGAAAATAATTAATAAATAATGAAAAAATTATTAATTCATATATTTAGCACTTTATGAAATTTAAAAAAAAATTCGCTAGACAAACACACACCCGACTGATTACGTGTATGGCTATATTTCTAACTGAAATACGTGCGTTACTGGAAAAATTCTCACGCCTTGTAGAGTGATCCGCTTTCGATATTTTTTTTTTTTGTTGGAAAGAGGAAAACATTTCGCAGGGCGCACTGGACTTCTCAAAATTTTATTTTGCACTTGTCAACAGCGCCGGCAGGCAGAAAATGGAAAGCTCGATTTTATATGCTTTACAAGAAAAACTCTCGTGCCTCCCAGAGTCGTCCGATTTCGATCGTTTTGCTGTTGTTGGATATAGGAAGACTTCCTACAGTGCGCCCTGCAAAATGTTTTCTTCTTTCCGACAAAAAATAATAAAAAATATCGAAATCGGGTCATTCTGCAAGGCGTGAGAGTTTTTCCAGTAACGTATACGCATTTCAGCTGGACATACGTCCATACAGGTCCGGTGCAGGCCCCTTAAAATATCCCATTTCATGTGATCCGCGTGAAGACAAAATAATCTTAGCGGTCCATAATTTCGGATAGAATGTATCGAGCAGAAGGGAAAATACACGGCACACTCGTTTCATCGAATGCGCTTTTAGATATATATATATATTTTTTACAAATTTCAAAGACGAATTTAAAAACTTATTTCTCTCAATTACTATTGTATTCAGTGAAATATGCTTTTAAATTAAAAAAAAAACACGCACAAACGCATATGCATATCCAAACGATGCCCCAAAAGCCACCGAAATCTCTCTCTCTAATTTTGTCTGTTTTCCCTTCCGTCCAACAACTCCGAACGGTTACTTATTATTTTTTTTTATCTTATTGGATCCGTGAATTTCGTCTGAAAAGGCCAGATAAAAATCGGTTAATGCGTTTTGTTTTTTTACCTCGATTTCACGAAACGAATACCGACGACAAAAAGTATTGCTTTTTTTTATTTCGTAGCAGAGCCGCCATAATATATTGTTTTACGAACGAAATACCTGCGTTAAGATAATAGTATAATATGATCCGAAATAAATTCGATAGTTCGTCGAGACCAGACGTGATTATTCGAACGAATATTCAAAAATATTTGTTTTTTTTTTAAACGTGCGTCTGTAGTGCAAAATGACGCATTGAAAAATCACGTACGACACGACGTTATTATTGTTATTAATAAAATTGTGTTTTGTACCTGAGTATTAGAGCGATTAACTAAACAAACAATAAACAAACAAACAATTTTTATTATTACGGATATTGATGTGAGTTTCTAAAAAAGGATGAAAAAAAAAACACTTTGCTCTGGAGCACGAATATGACAATGACGTACACACAACAGAAACATAAAGATTCATTCGCGTTCGAAGATCGGTTTCTTGTTTTTGAATTTATTCCTTTTTTTTTCTCGAAAACCTTCTTTTTCAACAAATTAATTCAATAATATTATTGTACGAAAAAAAAAAAATCCCCTTAAAATTTAGTTTCTATTTAGACGTTTAAAACTATTCGATTTCGAAACCGGCTTCACTGGATCGTCGTCGCCGCGCGGTTTTTTAATTAATTATTATTTGATTACTTCGGACGACGAGGTTGTAACGACTTTAATTTTTTTTTCTTTTAACGCCCAGAATTTTACACTTTACGGAATTCTAATGCGAAAACGAAAAAAAATCTTTATTTCACGTGTACATACGAAGTGTATTGGGACTTAACGTAGTGTAATATAACGGATTATTGGCGAATTACAAAAGAGAAAGCAAAAAAACCCTAATTATTTCACTGCGCGTTTTACACGGTAGAAAATACTTTAAATTCTATTCGAGCTTACGCTCTATCTATGTGCACGTCGAGGAATCCAAACAACGGCGTGTGAGGCATTATTTGTTTTAATTAAATGAACTTGCTCAGTGTACAGTACGATTTAAAGTTGTTTGCTAACCTTTGTACCGCATTGTTATACGTACTTGTTCACAATAGTTCTAAATTAATCAAACTTATTGTGTTAGTGTACGACGAGACGGAGTTGGCAAAAACTGTACGAAAAGAGTATCCGTTGTAAATGCATAATTAATTTTAACTTCTTAATAAGGTTTTTGATAATTATTAGTGTTTCTTATATTACAACGTACTAGATACTCGGTTTTTTCTCACACAGTTTCTGCACAAACAAACCTTTTGTTTTCAATTAATTTTATAAAATATAGTTTTTTAAAAAAAAACAGATTTCGTCTTTTACAAAAAATAAGTTTATATTTAAGTTTATACGTGTTTCATTTTTTTTTCATTATTATTATTATTACTTATATAGCAGAATATCGTAAATGAAAAAAAAATATGTTTGTAAATTCGTAATAAATAATTGTCACGTCTCGAAACGGCGATTAAAAAAAAAAAAACGTATAATATATATTTTTAATTATTTATCACATATCGTACAGATTTTTTTTTTTTTGATATTAAAGTTTTTAAATAAATACTGTCCAAATATCATACAAGTATAGTGCGCAGACGTGTTGTATTATAAATTATACACTCATTTATTTAAAAAATAAATAAATGAAGTGTTGCCACGAATAAAATTCTGTTAATTCAACACTTTAAAAACTCTAGTGATATCGATACAAATGAAATCCATGCTGCGATTTTGAATACATATAAAAAAAAATTCAATTACTCAATCCAAAAGATACGTCACGCTGCAGCTGTATACTGTGTAATATGGTGTATAAAAGTGTGCGTTTGGACCGTGAATTTCTACACAAGCTAATAAAAAATAAAATAAAATTACATACATTTTTTTTTTTTTTTATTGAATTTTACGCATACTAAATTCATTTGCAACGTATTTTCAAATGTTCTCTACGTTCGTAAATTGTCTGGGAAAATGTTAAAATACTATTTCGCGTATTCTACAACGTGTTACAACGCTATCGAATTATTCGATCAATCAGACAAACCTAATGATTGTATTTATCAATTGAAACTTTTATTTTACTAGATACGCGCGATTTATTGACAACATTACGTTATATTTAAAGTCTACTTGAACGTAACAATATAAATTTTTTTTCGCGTTACTCGATACGTCTCGGTAAGTTTTTTTTTGTCATTTTAAACTCCTGTCGAAATTCAAAGTTTTCTGCAACGGAAAATGTCGATAAAGTATTATAAAAACAAATAATTTTTCTCCGAACACTGTAGTCTGTAGGTAGTATTGTAGGTACATTCGCAAATGCGTTCGTTCACACCGAATTCGAGACTTTTTCTTTCTAAAAATATATCCAAAAATAGGAGAAAAAAAACGGTCCGTTTTAAAACGTCACTCCGTAATATAATATTTGAACATCACTCGTTCAATAATCTAATATTATCTGCACACGACATCAGTGTCGAATTCCCGTTCCAAGACTGTAATACACCGCCGTCGTCGCGACCGGCCAGAACTGTAACGCGCGGTTAATAGTCATATAGAAAACAAAATTATTTATTGTATTTACTTAAGAAAAATTTTGCTCCGTGCAACAATTACACGAATATTTATTATTCGTGTTCAACATACTGAAGCGCATTTTCGTTAAGTATATTCGATCTATAAAAAAAGGACCACCGTTGTCGCAATAGGTAATACATAATGGATAGGCCACGTGTACCTATACAATATGTGTAGCGGGCAGCGTTCCTGAATAAAGAAGAGAGATAGCAACATGAAAACCATATCTTCTGTTCTACTCGGCAAAAAAATATTTTTTGTTCCATGAAATAATAATTTCTTCCATGGAATAATAATTGAAAAATAGTGTGTTCTGTTATCAACGTATCGGTAATCTAAATATTTACTGAGTGAGACAGAAGATTCGCGAACGCCTGATAACGAATTTGGCCTATCCATTATGTATTATCTATGGTCGCCGCGCATACATTTCTAATACGTACCCCTACCATAAGAAAAACAAAAACCCGTACTTACTTACGACGATTCGACGGTACACCTGTTTCGTACGCCACGACGTGACGGCATTACATTATGAATAAAACGAGTACTTACCAGAGAAAGAAAAAAAAATGTGACATCGATAATATATTGTTATTAGGTTTTTGGCGGTGTTTAACGGGTTATTGGGGGGTGGAGGGAGGAGGAGAGGAAAGGAGAAACGATGGGACTCGATTCTTTACGAGTAGGACATTTCGCAAAGCACACCTACACTGTTTTTGTATTGAACAAACAAAGAAATTACCAATAAAGTTGTAAAACGTACCTGAAAATGTCTACTATTTTTACAATCCATATAGGTACGTTTCCATAATATTATTTATCGACAATAAACCTTAACACACACACACACACACAGATGGGTCGATATGCGAGTAAACAAGAATTTTGCCCGCGTCCTTCCGGAGTAAAAGTATTAGATGAGTTTTCGAGATTTAAGTTTTGATTTATAAAACGGGAAATAAATGTCCATACACATTATATAACCGGCCTTTAATTAATAGAAATTTTCTCTAATTTATATTAATATACGTCAATATGTGTGTGTGTGTGTAGGAATTAGTGTAAGTTTCGACTAATCGAATTCCACTTCGATAACATAATTCTCGATAGTTCGGTGTTCGGTTCGGACCCGAATAAATAATTATGAATTTTTGTTCGGTTCGATCTCGTAAACATTAGACGATTTTCGATTCGATCAAAAATTTAAAAAATTACCCGTCATTACTGCTGAATCAACTAACGTCCGCAGGATTCAACATTTTTATCAGATTTTTCCGAGTGTGAATTTTGTAGCGTTTAGCTTTAAGATTTCGTTTTTATGAAAACAGTCGTACGTTTAATAACACAATTAATCAATCGTATAATTAATTTATAATACGATATAAAAATATAAATTATTTATAATTCATTATTCGTTACATATTAATAGTATTATTAATAACCTGTATAACATTACTTAATATTTAACGTAGATTGTTTAGTTTAAATGTTCAGATAAAAAAATTTTTATTCATAAAAAGTTAATATATATATATATATATACAACAGTTTTTTAAAATATTCCATTGTTCTAAACTTCTATATATTCAAATGATCTACGAGGTTTTTAATGCACTAAATGTGTATTGTGCTCCGATAAAAAATATTTAACATTAAATTTATGTTCAGCATCCTGTAAACGTCCATAATATTATTATTTATTAATACACATACGGGTTATTAAAAACACGCGGTTTTATCAAAAAAAAAAAAATATTACACGTATCTTTTTGGGAAAAAGTAGTAATTATTCCGACGATTTGTAGCGTTCGAACACTCATGAAAATGACAATAAAAAATTTAGCGTTTTACTCGAAATAAATATACGGTAAGTGTCGTTTAGTGTTTTTTCTTTTCCTATAAAATAACACGTTATAAAAAAAATAAAACCTCAGTCTTTCGGTACCTGTTATATCCGGTAATTATGTGCAAACAGTATTTTTCGCTGTTAGTACACAAAAAGGGATTACGTCGTTACGTCCGATATTATATGAAGGAAAAAAAGGAACGTTATAGCCGGAAAATACAGAAATCCTTTGGAAAACAGAAAATTGAATTTTATATGTGTTTTTTCTCCGCTATAAATCTGAAAACATGACGTTTTTCTTTTTAATCCCAAGGAGTTTCGCGTCTTAGACAGTTTCACTCTGTATTATTATACAATACATTTAGGTGAACATCGCGGGCAAGTGTTTGAGAAAGGAAGCACGCGCGTGTGATATACCGTAAATCATTAACAAAACGTTCTCGACTCCGCTATAATACGCGAAAGTAAATTTAACACTACGTATGGTGGTGGGGGGGAATGGAAAGAAGTACTGAATACTTGAAAAACGATATCAAATAAAATGTGCGTCAAACGTCCTCGTCGACAGACAACACCGGATTAAAGATGGTTTGACGTCTGTTAACGGAACGAATGGAAAGCACCGAGTTCGGGAGTGTGTCAAGTCAGTCCGTAGCCTTAACGGGTAAGTGTGATTTAATTTTAATATTAAAACGTGTGCCCGGTAAGTAACGATACTGTATGACAGCCCTTTTTTCATGAGCTCCTTATCGAATTCGTTTACCGCGACTGTTACTATAGGCGCCTATAATTCGTATTATTATTGTCTGAAGTTAAGTGTAAATTTTCAATACTGTCTGCACTTTATTTTTAATGATACTCGTACGTACTCAAATCGAAAATTGAATTCACGAAGAAAAATTTGGGTAATTTTTCAAATCGTTTATCTCAAACGAAATGCATAAAACAGTTGAGCAGTACCTTCCGGTAACATACAACAAATAAAAATACGGATTTGTTTAATTTGTCGTGGGAAAAAAGTAAAATAGAAATAGAATTCTTTAATATTATTATTTGTGATATTAATTTACCCTACGAAATTGAATCAACGTTTTATAAACGACAAATTATTATTTAAAAGTCCTAATGGTTAACAAAAATTGTGTAGTTATGTAATTATTTTACATAACGTAATTAGTGAAAGATAATTTTAAAACATATATTAAGGGTAAAATTATAGTTTTGTTACAAAAAAAAAAAAAAAAATCAGCTAACACATTTTACAAAATCGAATTAAAACATTTTAATTATTTAATTGTCAAATATACAGCAGTAATGATGGTGATGAGTGTAATAATGAAATGCGGTATGTCGAAGTTGACGGACGTCGACAATTAAATGGTCGGAAATGATTGAGAACACGATGAGGATATGAAATAGAAATTCCCGGGTGAAGAGAAAACCGTTAGATGGCTATACGATGGCAGACACTATAAATAGCCGAAAGAAAACATCAACATTTTATTTAAACACGAATTTTATTCTTTTCGTTCATACGACACCCATTGTAATATTATTTGTTATTATTTATTAAGTGGGGCGAGGGATTTGTTTTTATTTGGATTGTTCACTTCGATGAAAACAGCAGTGAGATCAGCAGTATCGTATGGTTCACGGAATGTCGGTCGGTTCACGGAAAACGGAACACAAGATGAGTGTAGAGGAATACTAAGATGGACGCGTGTAGAGTAAGAAAGATGGATAGAGAATGAAGGAGAAGAGGTTAAGGTACAAGTTCGGAAGTGTTATACGAAGAGGCGATTCAAAAGTTGTGAGAAGCGTGTTATGGAGATGAATGTAAAAGGGAAAAGATGGAAAATCGAAGGAGCAGAAAAAGAAGAAGTGAATAGAAGGAATTGAGGGTGATACGAGGAAAGCTGGTGTGAGTGTACAAGTTGTGGGAGATGGTGCTTTGTGGAGGTGTATGGCTAGTGAACACCCTGTAGTTGGAAGTGTGAGGCGAACCAGGTGGATTGTTCACTTGAAAATATCTCGTCGGAAACGGAATACACAGCGAACCGGATTTTTTTTTTGATGTTCAAGCGCACTTTAAACGAGAAACCGGCGCGATACAAACGGTGCTTTACGACAGAATGGAAGGAAAAACTCGTTTTACCGTAGCGAACGCTATAAGTGCTGAGCTCGTGCAGGCAGAGGCGGATAGGCGTGATGTGACCAGCTCGGGAAATACAGAATCTAGCGGCCCAATAAACATGATCGTATCCAATATTTATTTTATCATACAATATTTTTCATCGGCCCATTTTCGTCGATACAAGTCCCGGTGGGCCTATCCGCCCCTGCGTGCAGGGACGAGAAAAGGCGTATTCTGCACGACTCACCTGTAGTTGTGCGAGTGGCGTGAGCTGCTGCTGTTGGTGCTGCTGCTGCTGCTGCTGCTGCTGCTGGTGGTGGTGGTGGTGGTGGTGCTGCTGGAGCAACAATTGTGCGAGATCCTGTTGTTGTTGTTGATGGTGTTGGTGATGCAACTGGTTGAGCAGCGCTACGGCCGCGGCCGCCGTGGTGGCCGGGTGTCCGGCCAGATGATTCGGATGCGGCGGTGGCGGCGGCGGCGGCGGCGGAGACGGCTGCAACGGCTGGCCCGGCAACGCGTGCGCGTTGAGATGATGGTGCGGATGGAGTCCGATGAACGCGATGGGCGCAGGACCCGGGGCGGCCGGCGCCATGCCGGCCAGCGCCAACATGTTCTGCGACGGGCCCAGTTGTTGCGGTTGCAGGCCCCATGGCTGCACGGCCGCCGCGATCCAGTGCGGGTGGGCCACTTGGTGGTGCATGACCGGCGAGTTCAGCTGGATGTACGGGCCGCGGACGCAAGGCCCGAAAAATCGGGGGAACGGCGCGGGACCGGGAGACCCTTGGCTCGGCACGGTGACGGCGGTGGTGGTGCGCGGCGACGGAATTCTGTGTCAGCGGCGTCGAACCCCCGTCGGCCGGGCTGTTGCGACGCGCTGTGGAGAAAAAAAAATTGAAGAAAAAAATATTATTTCATCAATCGCCATCGGTCGAGCTCGTCACATTTTATGTTTCGTGAAATCGCCCGATTGCCCGTCGTTTAAACATTTTTCAAATAACAGACGTCAGACTCGGAAAATATTCGCACAGAAAAAACATTTAAACAATTTTTCTTCCTCTATTCGAATAGTGTTTTGAATTCGTTTGAAAAAAAAAAAGAGCCACGAGGTTGTTGCGGATTGAATGCATTACTCGGATAAAGATTTTTGAGTTTTGTTATTAATTAAATAAATTTAAAACCAGTGCGATAAATCATTGCATTGGATACGATAATATATTGTGAGCATAGGAGTTTTACGTTTGAACGTGCCCGGCCTTTTTTGTAGTTATTTTTTTATAATAAAGATGAGGGGAGGCTATAAACAAATTTACCCGTTTTATGCGTTTTTTTTTTTAGCTCATAATTTTCTTCCATACACTAAAGTCAAAATATTTTAAGTATCCAACACTTGTTTATTAACCAATACTATAACCTATTGTAAAATATATTTTTTTTTTTTACTTTAGGGTGTGCCTTGGCACAACCGTCACACCCCGTAGATCCGCCTATGATTGTGAGCTACGATGTAAATATTTTTCGAGATTTTTTTTTTATACATATATATTCGTAGCTGAAGTAACGTACGCGTCTGACGTTGTATTTGAAATTTTTTAAAACCGAAAATTACCCCTGTTTTATGAATTAAATACACCAAAATGTATAATAATTGCTATAAATAGCCCAAAAATCGAAAGAATTTTTTCGGAAGTTTCTTTTCACCCTGAAATAACATAAAGATACACGTTCGGCGGACAATTCAAATTCCTATGACTCGTTAATTTGAAAATAACGAAGAATAATCGATTTCATGTGATTTTTCGATAAAATCGAAAAACGACCACTCTAAAGTACCAACTATAGACACGATTCGCTACCTAAAACTGTGTACGACTGCAAAAATCGATGCACTCGTTCTGGTAGAATTTTCTGGCACAGACGTTAGAAAAAAAAACACGTCATTATAAAACCAATTCCAGTTTTTTTTTTTTTTTATTATCATTTATTTTTTAAATTTTTATACGTTTAAACGTAATCGGGATAAGCGCGTTGATTTACTGTTGTTTGCTGCACCGGGCTTGTACGCACACACAATAATACACGTGTTTAACTTGTATAACGCGTTATCGTTTATATTATAATTAACATGGCTCGGAACTTAAGAATTGATCAAATACGCGCAATAATATGACAAAAAAAATATTATATAAACCGAAAAACAGTGGAAATAACAAAAAAAAAAAAAATGTTTTTCTTTTATATATGAATCAAATATTAAAGGTTCGCGCAACCTGCGAATTAATTACGCGACATTTTAATGCCTAAAAATAGACTATGATACGAAATATCTGACGAAACGACGTGATTTATTTTTCTTGCCTTCTCTTAGTTACGAGATTTATGAAAACACGAAATAATTGAAATTTAATGCGTTAGTATTAGAACAGAAAAAAAATAAATAGCGCTAAAACCGAGAGAAAATAGCATTAGAAAATGTAAAACGGCTTAAATATTGAAAAATATGAAATACAGAATTTTATACTTGGAATCCTTAATACATAAAACAAATGTAAAACGCACTCTAATATTTCTATCTGTATCCAATAATGTTAGGCAAATGGTTTAGCCCTGGTTTATTAATAAGTACATATTCAGTAATGTATTGGTACAAATAAATTCAAGGGTATACGCACATCTTGAAACATAATACTAAAAAAAAATTTCTCGTTCCCCTCGAACAATTATTGTAAGACTATAACAGTATTTTCTACTATATCTAATTCTCGTATATTAAATTCTATAATAACGGAATTAATTTAATTTCAAATTTTTTGTGATCATTGTTAGGTAAATCAATTTTCCAGCTTTTTTCTCAAATACAACTTCCTCGATATTAAACACACGATTATTTTTTAATGTATTTTGAACATTTAATGAATTTATTAAGCTAAAAATTACTGTTTATGAAAAGAAAATATCGATTTTACTACCATTTTACCTATTTGATTGCTATAACACACAGTCGTTTTTTAACTTGGAATTCGATAACTCGACCGGTAAAATGAATAATTTTACGAGAACATATTTCCGGCCATATCATTCAGACTGAATCAGCTAAATAAACACAATATTGTTGTTTGAAAAACAACGAAATAATGCGTATAATAATAACGTGATGAATAACACAAATAACAATATTGTATCAACTACTAGCACGTACCTACTACTTTTTTTTTAAAACAAACATTTAAAGACGTTACGATTAGGTCTGAAATAAAATGATAACCGTGATTTGTATAATCGAGAAATCAATAATATTTGTCTCTTGCATGCATGACCAGATAATCGTTAAAACCTATACGGCTAATCGATGCGGATTATTGATAATTATTGCAAATGATATATGATTGTTGAATTACCATACGATATAATATAAATTTACTGCGTAGGTATATAAATAAACAAAAAAGGTAACGAGCCGTGGGGCGTTGTGGTTGTCGCTTAAGCGAATTACTCGGATGAAGATTTTAGAGTGTATTGTTATCACTATATATAAATTTGAAAGCAATGATAAATCAATGCATTCGATAAAACGATTATGAGCGGAGCTTCGGTGTAATAATTTTACGTATCTAACAAAAACTAACACTTTTTATGAATTAAATATCTCAAAACCTATAATTGCTATAAATAGTCTATAAAAGAAAGTTTTTGAGAATTTTGTTTCCATAATATAATAAACAGTTACACATTAAATGAATATTTCAAATTTCTATACACATTACTACATAAGTTTCAAAATTACGAAGAAACAACGATAATCGATTATGACGAAATCGCGTGTTCACTGTTTTTATGCAATTTTTCGGTAGTTTTTTAGTTACAATTTCAGGCGCTTTTGAGAAAATTAAAAAAAATGACCTCTCTAATGTACCGACTAGACGCAATTTGCTACCGAAAACAAATTGGGACTGTATAGATCGGAGCACTCCTTTCTGGTAGAATTGTTGTGTACAGACATAAAACATTTTAAAAATACAGCTTTGTAATTATTTAAATTTAAAATTTAAGTAATAATAAAAATACAAATTTACTCTCGTAAATTTACTAATTTGATGTGCTCGACTATTGGATCTCTCGCTGTATTCGTCCCGTTGCGCGCAGGCTCATACAGAAACGGTTGTTCCGTCGTACTTCAACGACTGCGGTACGCCAAACAACGGACGTTTTAAAGGAGAAATTGATATGTGTAATATTACATTACACGTCGCTTTATACGTTCAAATCAATTATCGCGTCAAACACACGTGGACCGTACGAGTCTGTGAGAGATCAAAGAGCATATCGTCATATCGTTTGTATACGGTGGCGGAACGAAGCTGACGGGGGTCCTTTCTGGTTCCGACGCAGCCACCGCCGGATCGAACGGTTATTTTTTCCAGCTATTCTCTCGTCCTAAACTACTGGACCGAATCAAATAAAATTCATAGGTACTAGGCCACCAGCTCCATCTCGGTAGTGTGAAGAACAATACTTTTGCAAAGTACCCATTCGAAATATGTGTATTTAGCGAGACGGCGAGCAAATAAATGATTTGTGTAATTTTTTTTTTTTGACTCGTTAAATTCAAATGATAACCGAACATTTTTTAACAGTTAAAACTAATTGAAAATTCAAATATTTCAATTACGTTTAAAGTTCAATTAATACACGATACCGTTGACTCGACTGTAGTTGAGTGTTATTGATGTTTTTCAACGAAAATATTATTGACTATAAAACAAACACGTTTTTCAAAAATTCGTATGAAATCTAAAGTCGTTTTCTGTACTCATTTTAGGTTCTGCGTCCGTCTCGAATGCGTTTAGATAAAATATGATAACATAAAAAAAACCCTTCAGCAATGAAAAACCAAAGTCAAAATAACTATAATAATAATACTCGTTAAATTGACGTTGGAAAATAAGTCGATATTAAATAAAAAAAAAAAAAAACAGGTTAACTTGAAGTTTTCGACTCGTTTACGCCCATCCTTCGTATTCTAAATGTATTCAAATACTTTACGTTTTTGAAATAATAATAAAAATGTTGAAAAACGCCCGTTTGTTGGGCTATTTGGTTTTCGACTACCGACTATAAGGTCTGCGCTTTAGAATAAAAAATATATTTATACGTGATACAGGATGAAATTTATAGGTATTGTAAAACCCAAGTCATCTCACACATAAAGGCTATACGCATTATTAGGGCAGTGGACTTGTAGGATTTGCGTGTTTGTTGTACACAATCGCAAAAATAGCAGAATAAGAAACAAACACGTTTCATATATATGAAAACAAAGCTAATAGTACACAATTTTTTTTTTTTTTTTGCGTATAAATGCACATTTAGGGTTTTTCTTTTATAGTATATTTCTTCTTTTTTATACTTTTTACTGTATGTTTATATTCGTTTTTTTTTTAAACCTATTTACATAGTTTATACAAAAAGTATGAAAATAAATGTAATATTTACATTACGCCTATTCGAATATGAAAAACGTAAATGAATACTTTTGATTCAATAAAATTATTCGCATACAAAACCAGTTAATCGTTCATTACGGATTATAATTTATAATCAATGCATACGAATTACAATAAACTGTATGTTATAGTAAACACAAAAACGGGTTATTTGTTGGAGTATAAAGGTAACCTGCGATCCAGTTACAATGAAACGCGCCAAAAGTCTCGTGTTTTTTTTTTCAACAAATTTATAGGAAAAATTTTATGTTTTTTGATACGGTGTGATGAGTGAAACACGTCTAAAAATAAAGAGTACCCAAGTGCAATAAATCTTTGTACTTATAATCAAAAGACAAAAGCGCGTTCTTCGCGTCGACAAGAACAATAATATATGCTTTTGATCAGTTATCGTTCTGTATCCATAACGTTCCGAATAGGTACGTATAATAATAAATCATAAAAATAACTTATCTCATTAAAACGCGAAACCAAATAAGTGGCGAATATTTTGCCACATTTTTGTCCGCGAACAAGCCTGGTGATAACTCGGGTCAGACAGACATAAGGAACTCGGTAGGAGGCCAGCGATTTGAGAGAAATTTAAAATTCAAAAGACAATGTACCGCACTCAATGACTCGGCGGCTTTCGCTCTCGAATATATAATTGCTAAAGACAACGCGATCGTAACACTTTACACGGAAAAACGTTTCCGAATACGCGTTGGCAAATAAGTCGTCACTGTTGTTATGATATTATATTTTTAATAATCTGTTGTATTCAATAGTTTGCAAAATTAATTTACGCGTATTTGTTTTTCGAAAACACTTTGTATAACACGTAAAAAAGTGTTCTGTGTAACACGCACGCTCTCAGAGCGTTGTACCAGATAGACGTGTGAAGTGTTGAGCTGACGCGTAAATACAGCTGGAAGCTGAGCTGCACCGTAAGTCTGCGGACTACGTTTCAATCTTAAATAACAAAATATATGGAATACTCGCGGAAATGACAATGTAAAAAAAAAATCAGTGAACGGCGACGGTTAAAAAATCCGAATCGTTTTCGAAAGAATACAAATAAAAAACGATGTTTACAAGTAAATAGTCGAGGGGAACATATTATTAAATAAATTCACAACTGTTCCAACTTCTAACCCCATACGTTATTCTTCTGAACGGCAACGAATAATTCTTAGTAAAAAAAAAATAATAATAATAATAATAATAAGTCTGACAGCAAAAGTAATGAACGTGATAAATTGTTCTTGCAAAAATGATTCGTATCAGACTGCCGACCACGTACAGGTGAGTAACGTAATTTATTATCAAGACGGTCGATAAATATTATTCTAAAACTCCTGTGGTCTAATCTGTAAGATTACTGCTTTCAGACAAAATTAAAATCACTGCACGCACGTACATAAATCCACACGAGAATTCGTCTATTTTCGTACACGCGTTATTAACAACAAGTTTTCGTCATAATTAATAACACACGGATATTGAGCACGTGATATTGCGCTTTTATGTTTATACACATTTGAATTACAAATTTTATAAACTTCAAATTTTACATATCCGTGAATCGTGCCCGACATAATACACAATTTTCATGAACCGAAACCGGAACCGAAAATTTATTTTTTTTAAGAAACCAGAACCGATAAAATCATTGAGGTTCCAGTCCCTGAATTTCTATTATTAGTTAATTATTTATATTTTATTTCATATTCATACTCTCAGCCTCCCCCAAAAAAAAAGTTGCTGGCTACGGTCTTGCCTCCGCCCCTTTGACTAATTCCTGGCTACGCCACTGGGTGTGTGTATGTGTAATATTTATATGGACGCGAAGATAGAGAGAGAGAGAGAGAGACAGGAGATCAATCGAAATCGTCCTGTGGTGGCGAAGGGTGTCCTTTTTTTCATTATAAGTAAGTGGATTTTCGGTACGACGACGGTATTAAAAATCACTCGTTTTATCGCCCGGGAAAACTATACGGTGGAGGTTACTCGTTCCACTCTCTGCTTTACCAGCACGGCAAGCAGACAATAATAATAATAATATATTCTTATTGCGTGTAATAAAATATTGAAATTACCGGTGGTAGTGGCGCGTCGCGACGTGTATATATATATATATATATATATATATACGCGTATATTATTCGAATATAAAATCGAGAAATTCATCGAAATCGCGTATGCGTCGTATATTTTTCTTGTCATTTTTTTCGCCCTTCCCCTCTGAATAAAAGAGTTTATTCGTCTTCGGTATTATAAAAATATAGAAGAATAAAAAAATTAAAAGAATAAAATCGTTCGGGAAAGGTTTTTTTTTTACGGATGATCGCGATCGGCAGTGAATACAGTTCTCCGAATCTCGATATGTTCGAATCGATCGAATAAAAAAACGTCGAACGGTTCTCGTGCTCGCGGTCGCCATTATATATTGTAAATATCGATTTCATAATATTGAAATTATTTAATCGGGACGAGTCGATACGAGTTTATATCAGAATAGAGTCGGATGGACTTGTTTAAGAAGTTATAGCGATTTGAATTTTGCAAATATACTGCACGCAAAGCGATGCTATTAGACTCGGCAAACGGTCCGATTTTATGCGACCGAATGAAGTACAATCAGTGTTGTAAAAGATACATTTTAAAAGTATTCAAATACAGATAAAGGTAGTTGTTTTTAAAAGTATTTAAAAACTTAATGAGAAAAGTATTTTCGAATATAAATACAGATACTAGGTAAAAGTATTTACAAATACTTTCAAATACTTGTAAATAAATTTTGCTTGACATTAGTTTTACTAATGATTGGACTCTTAAAACTAAAATCACTTACTCCCTTGGACTAAAACTTGTTAACACTACGTATAACTTTTTGTGTGAATAATAATTTTATTCTACACAGACGACACAACTCACGGCACACACGAGTACATGACACACAAGTATGGAGGAACGTCCGAGAAAGAAAAATTACAAAAATATAATTTTATATATTATTTGTTATGCTATACGTATAAAATGTACAGTGACCATTGACAATATGGACTTCGATTTGTCATGACCTGGGATAACAATCTAATCGGTCTAATCGGGATTGCCTACATCGACTTGAACGGAAAAATCACAGCAGTGGACAACGATACCCACGACCAAAATAGTTTGCCAACTCATCATAAATGAGAATTATGAAAAATTACACATGTTTTGTTTCATCATAGTTCATGTCACTAAAAAAGATTTACAAAACGTATTCGATTTTAAATACAGATACTCTAGAAAAGTATTTAAAATACTACTTGCAAATACTCTTTTTAAAAGTATTTAAAATACGTATTTGAGTACCATAAAAGTATTTGAATACTTTTACTAAAATACTTTACAACACTGAGTACAATCGTATTCGATTTATCGTTGTTACACAAGCACTAAGCACACAACGGAGTTTTATGTCCGATAACAATAAAATAACTAAAATATAATTTTTATATAATATATAGCAGTATACACACATATATTATACGCGTTTTGTACTAAATATTTTATGAGAATTTTATTTTATTTTTTTTTTTAAATTTTTTAACGTAATTGTAAAATATAATATATGTACGCGAAAATTTAGAAGGCCTCATTGACAAGAGCGCACCGGAAAAGAAAATCCCTTTTATAGGACTCTATCAACCCCTGCAGGGCTTCGCCGACCGTTGCGGGCCGAGGAACGGACGGCTTACTCTGAATGTAATTTTGTCTCAACGTTTTCCCTTTTGCTTGTAGTTTATTACGAAAAAAAAAATATATATATACCGAACCCGGTCCTCGCACCTGCAGGTGGCGGAAATAATATTTTGAAAAATCACAATTCGTTTTTTAGTCTTCGTGTTCGTACAAAAAAAAAAAAAAAAAGAGGAAATATGCTCGAATAATCTTCGGGCAAAAAAAAAAATGAACGATCGATTCGCTTCCTTAAACGATTTTTTTTTCTAGTGTCTAAAAAAATTATCACGACAACCGTTTTTTCTATAAACATTAAATTTCAAAGACACTTTGGCGCTTGTACACTGTTTGTGTATAAATAATTGTCAAAACGTGTAACAGATTATAAAATTCCGAAATACTTACTTGTCCGAATGACTTTAAAATAATATTTATTTTTTTTTTTATTTTTTTTTAAACATTTAAACATTTAAACATTTCATGGTTTTTGTCCTGTATTTTGTATTTCGTGTTTACCGAGCCAGTGGCGTATTTGAGGGGGCGATAGGGGCAATCGCCCCCCCCTGAGAGATTTAAAAAAAATATATTATTTTATATTATACTGGCTGAGATCAAAAATGGGGCAAGATCGCCTAACGGGTTTGGCATTGCTTAATATTCACCATACTATAACATTAAATATAGATGATGTAATTGATACATTTGCTAATAGTAAAAAAAGAAATAGACTTAGTTTTGTAAATTAAATAAATAAAATAATAATAAATAAAATGTGTTTTGTTCAATAATTATATTCCTACATATAATTTTTTTTATTGGTGGGAAGGGGGGAGTTTTTTTACCATCGCCCCCCCCCCTGAGGTGAAGTCTCAAATACGCCACTGTACCGAGCAATATGAAGATGTGCAGAGACAGACCAGACTAATTACTACACAACTGCGTAACGCGTGAAAAAATAAAATATATTCTTATTTTTCAAATATAAAAAAAACGAAAACGCTGTCGGAAAGGTAATACCGACAAATAAATAAAAAAAAAAAAAAAAATAATGATTTATTAAACACATAGAAATCAATGAATTGTGACGTTTTCCGTGTTGTTTATATACGTTATAGGTATATGTTTTTACTTTGATTGGTATAAGAAAAAAATGTTCAGTGTACATTAAAACTGTTGGGGGGTGAAAAAAGAATCACTTGAAATTTAACGTTATCCCAACCCCATTGCAATTTACTCGAACGGTCGCGTGTGCGTGACGTGTGTGCACGTGTTGTAGGTAACAAATAATTCGTTTTTTTTTTTTTCCCCCCCGTTCTGTATAAATAAACCAAGAAAATAAATCGTACAAGTATATAAACACGTTGCACGCATAGGATATCGTAGATAGATCAGGTCTGTCTATAAATAACGATCGGTGACGATTATTCATACTGACACTGTTCTCTTCTTTTACGAAACAATAATAAAAAAAAAAAAAAAACATCAAATCCGATTTGATATATAAAACCGATACAGTTCGTACTCGTATTATAACATAAGGCGCTTTTTATATGAAAATAATAATTATTAGATAGGAACGTAAAAGTGTATTGCAAAATTATTGCGTTCCAAAAGACTGAAACGTCTAGAAACTCGTGTACGACTGTAACTCCCACATCTCACACCAAATAATTTTCATAATTTTATCTATAACGCAACCAAAAACAAGAAAAATCTTTTTAAAATAAACATGTCCATTGGACGCAGATAGAATCGCGCGAAATTATGCCGAAATTCGACAGTAAGAAAGATTTCGTAACAATTTAAACACATTATTATTATTTTATTTTTCTTTGTACATTTTAAACAAATACTTTAATAAAATTACCCGTCTTGACCCATCAGTTTGACCGAAAATCATTCAGGACCGAACCGGAGGCAAGAGATAATGTCCAACGGAGTCTTTCAGCAATTTACAATTGTATTTTTCCCTAATTGTTTAGGTTGGCCTGAGTAGAAATATAATAATATTTTTGATTTCGGTTCATTTTTTTTAGGACTTATGATTTTATTTTTAAATTGACCATTTCAAAACGATCTGTTTTTGGGCGCGAAATCAAAAGTGTTTTACCATTAACCAGTTATGACAGGTTACTGATAGACACCGCCATAGAGATAATAATTTAGTATCTATGGATATTAATAGTTTTGTGATAAGAATATAATATATTTTATTACATCTCGAGTGATAAAACATCAGTTACCACATTGGTAACTTATAAAAACCCGGTATTAAAACACTTTTGATTCCGCGCCAAAACCAATCGTTTCGAATATTTATTAATTTATCGATTTTCGAAAGTAATTTGTGATGGATTTAAAAACCAGAATAAAAAACGAAGATTATTTCCGAACTCTTTGTGTTTACTACAATAATATTAGTAAACTTAATTGACTTTTTTTTTGAAAGAAACCGTTGTCACTAAATTTAATATTCAATATAAAGACTGGCACCTTTTTTTTTTTTTGCTACGCCCGGTAAAAAATCCATTCTTTTTTTCTCTATATATAAAAGTGGCCCGTCTTAATGTCCGATGTCCATAAATGATTTTCGAAGACATTTACTTCATATCAATTTCCTGTGTATCCAATATTGTAAACGCGCCGAACTGTCGCAAATAATAATTGAACAGAACTTTTACACAACTAAATGAGACGCATATACTCGAAAGTCAGAGCGCTTCGTTTGCGACGCGATTGTACTTTTTCAAAAGTCTTCTTCTTCTTGAAGTTCCTATCCGTTTCGGATGTTGGAAATCATATTGAATATTGCTTCTTTTTCTAACGATGAACGAAATAGTTTAATTGATGTTATACTAAACCAGTACCGGAGATTTTTTAGCCAAGTTTTTTTTACAAGTCAATAAATCTATATCGATTTTCACTTTGAGAACAACACGGAACCCCGCTTTTTTTTTATTTGTACGATTAAACTGCAAACATAAAAGCGTAAAAATTAATACGTGACCGACGCGTTCCATTTATGTAGAAAATTTTGAAGAAGGACGTTGAAACGCGTTTGAAAAAGTATTCCCAGCACGTCACTCCCAAATTCGAGCAGTGACATTATGCATGAGTGAAACGTCGTGTTTGTTTATTAAAGAACTGATGACAAGTGTAAATACGTATGTCAACGATATGACACCGCCGTTATGATTTTCCTTATAATTATGACGGGGTGTTTTTTTTCTTGTAAATATTTTATTTTATACACGATTATTATGTGTTTTCAGTCAACTACAATCGGATTCCATCTCTCTCTCTCTCTCTTTCTCTCTCTTTCTGTTACAATTATGATTTAATTTTTAAAAATCTCACCTGGGGAACCACACTTAAAATCGAAAAGAAAAACACTTAATAGCAGACTTCACCTTCTCCGTCCTATTCTTAAATCAAATCTTTCTCTGAAAAACAAAATTGCAATTTATAAATCCATGTTAAGACCCATCTGGGCTTATGGAATTCAGATATGGGGCTGTGCTAAACCATCACAAATTCAAACAATTCAGTCGTTCCAATCCATTACTCTCCGTTTAATAACCTCTGCTCCCTGGTACGTTTCCAATTACTCGCTTCACAAACACCTCAACATCGAAACCATCAATAAACTTGCTCACATCCACTATAAAAAATTCCATATCAAACTAGCCAATCATTCCAACTCACTCATTTCCATTCAGGGTAGTGCAAATATTCCCGATAATCCCCCGTCGATTAAAAAGACGCTGGTGTAGAGATCAATTAATTTTCTGAGCTTTAAATTTCTCTTTTGAAGGTTCTGTCACTGGACAGTCTCCCTCCTCATACTATTCAAGACATGTAAATAAATTTAATAAAAATCACATTTGCTTATTGTACGTAAGATACAGATTGTAAATAGTCTATTTTTTTAATTTAAAAAAAATTTTTTAAAAACGAATAGAGTCGAACGTACGGACGTGAACGTTTGGTTAATTGTTGCGAATTTGACGATTAAGTTGTGTAATAGAGCACGTCTTAGAGGTGAAATCGACGTGTGTTCGTCAGCGCGAGACCATCATACAGCGGGAAAACGACGGTAAAAAATATCGATTTCATAACATAATAATATTACCTATTGATTTTCCACATTATCCTTTAGGTCACATAACGTTGTTCGAAAATATAAATCAACCGCGTCGTCGTCGCGCAATCTGTGTAGTTGCTTCATACATAGGTACCTATGAATAATCGAGAAGTGTTTTCGTCGAGTTTTTTTCTTCTTCTGTATTTTCGCGTGGTATAATTAAATATCATTAAAAAAAAAAAAATCGTCGACGCAATTAAAAAAAAAAATAAAAAATAAATATGTATATAAGAAATATCGCAGCACGCACATTATTCCATTCGACTTGCTCTTATTAGAGGCCAGCCACTCTTAAACGTCCGTCAATTATAATATTGTTTTCAAATATTATATTCGTATAATACAACATAGTCTTTGGACCAATATTTATTCAGACTAATATTTATTAATTTTCAGGCTTTTGTCGTGTATTAAACGCCTACCGAAGTAATTCTATACGAGTAAATTACTAGTGAATAACTTAAAATGGTGTGTTTGTTCAGGTCAGGAAAACTCGTGTAAAATCATATTTTAATTTATAACGAACGTTAAATTTATCGACACGGAAAAACTGAGATTACATTATAAAAATATGGTGAAAAATTCGGGCCCGTTTTCCTTTCGTTATAAAAGTTTCCTCCGGGATCGAATGGTTTTGACAAGCACACCCTCGTTTCGTCTTCCAAGTTCTTCAGTTATAATTATATTTTCGTTTACAGTGTTTATCGAAATAATACGAATCAGGTGATTGCCCGTAGGTGAAACGTAAAAATATTTATTATTAATATTACAGTGACATTTCCCGGCGGCACGCCGGCTTGGGAAACGCTGCTTTATACTGAAATCGAACGATGACCTGAAAACACCGGAAAATGTGTGCGAATAAAAATTCTGCTCATAAATCGGTTTCAGTATATATTTTTTGAATATCGAAGTATTACGCGTATTATTGTATCCAGGGGCGGGAGAAGTGGGGGAAAATTCCCCAAAAAAATATATATATAAAGTAGAAAAAAAAATAAATTCATCTACTTTTTCTGTATTTTGCCGACAAACCTAAAAAGCCTAACGACTAAATGGCCGATTGACATTGTTTTACCTGGCGATTTCCTTCCCTGAAAAAAAAATGTCTAAAAAATAGTTCATCCCCTTATTAGTGAAGTGATTTAGTATAGTTTTTATCTTATTTTTTTCGCTATTACTCTGTGGCGATATTAATATAATACAATAGTAATACCATAAAGGTAACTAAAAATATGATATCTATAATTTGTGGAACGAATTTTGAAAATAATTCCCCTCCTCTACAAAAAAAAAAAAAAAAAAATCGATTCTTAGATCCGCCACTGATTGTATCTCGTATTCTACCATAAAATGACGTAAAAACGCACTGATCTTGTATACCATAAACGGCGTATTAGAGGAAATACGTTCAATTGTATATAATTTGGATTCATATATTGTGCGCGATGAATAAAATCATGAATAATTACGAACTAACACGAAACGTAAGCCGAATAAGCAAAATAATCGTGCAAACCGCAGCGCTACAACCGTTATTTCACAATAATTTTTGATTCTATCGATGTGAAATATACGCTGTTCGACACAGACAATTTCCAGTATAGCTGCGAGTATTCCCTTATCATTTTCCATAAAAAAATAAATAAACTCGGCGGGACTAGATGTTAGACAGACAGCGTAGTATTGTTTCACATATGTTCTTCAATATTACTAATGAGTAGGGCCCGGATGTTGACGCTCTAAAAAACCTTTGTCCAAAAAAAAAATTCATTTATGACCTAAAATACACAAAAAATGCTCTAAAAACCTACAAAAATGCCGTTTTTAAATTTTATTTACAATCTAAAAACACAAAAAGAAACCTTTAAATTACCAATATTATTAATTTTTGTTTTTTCAATTATTAATTACAATTAATACACTTGCATATGATTGCGTTAGGTACATGTATAATACGACGTATTTTATATTTTTTATTTGCAGTACTCCTCAATTTTTTACGGTTTTTTAAAACTAAAATTTATGCGCGTATTTTAAATCATAAGTGAAAAATATATAAATAAAATAATAAAAACAGTAAGAATAATAATAGTAAACACGTGATTTTTCTGCCGTTCGTTGAAAATAAAGGTACAAAAATGACTTTAAAATATCAAAAAATGCCCTAAAAAATAGTTAAATAATACAAAAATAAAAATTAGTCATTCAGGAATTTCGAATCACATTTTTAACTAGAAAAGCATCACTTATGACTTTCTAAAAAAAAAAAAATACTAAAGTCATCAACATCCGGCCCTATTAACGAGCAATTCGACGAGCTGGAGTTTAGCCGCGCGACCGGCAAAATCATCAAAACACAATATGACAGTAATGTACGATTATAAGATTAACGTAATACACGTGAAAACTAACTTAGACATGAACGCGTACAACGATAATATCATTAATATCCGATCTGTATGTTACAAATCTGGTTTAAAAGCACCACACGCGCAGTACAACATGTTACCAAGTTAAAACGCTTATAACAGACGCTGTAGTACAAAGACGAAGCGAGTTAGTGGTAATAATTTACTCGAATCACAAGGTAAACGGTAATATATTCAATTATAATTAATTTTAAAATTTCAATATCAACTTAATTCAATTGAAAAAACTCAATTTCAACATTTCATTGAAATACTTTTAAAATATCCGAAAATATGTTTATTTTTTAAATATTATTTGAAAAACGTCAAACAAAATATAACGTATTTTTGTGAGAGAAAAAAAAATTGTATTCTGATAATTTACCCAACCGAATTTGCCACCACCGGCAATTGTTCAGCAACGGACAATTTTTTGTTTTTCGTTTTTTTCAATCCAATAATCCGCGCCATATTTAGTTTTTTTTTTTTACAGAAAAATATTATTAAAATGGAAAGGTAATATTGAAAAATTTTGCGTCATATTTGAAAACAGATTTTTATCGATTTTATGACGCAGCGCTGCAGTAAATATTCTGATAAAGTACCTATTGAAGATGTTTATGAATTTTTTTGATGAATTAATAGACGGTCGAATTTACTGAGAAATCAACGATGTGAAGCGAATAGCGATGAGGAGCTCGTTTGATATCCATATACACGTTATATTGGTTTTTCTGAATAATATTTTTAAAAAAACGCCGAAAGATAAAAGAGGCATCTTTGAAGGTTTATCAAAATCCAAAAAACGATTTTCGTCGAAATAATTTTTGAAAAAAAATTATATACATTTTACGAATTTCAAATATTGTTTCGCGTTTTAAAACGATTTAAGAAACGCCTATAAAAATAAAATAGATGTTTTCAACTTAAAATTATTTAAATTTTTTCAAGAGGAAAAATGGGAAACGAATTAATATTTTGTTTTGTTTTGTAGATAAATGTGTAAAAACGCAATTTTATTTCGTATAATCTAAAAAAATAATTGTCTGCATATATCGATTGATATGATTTCCCAAAAAAACGAAGTGTGTTCGTATCGAGAAATTGCATCGGTTCTAATAACCGCAACTATAACACTGTTGAAATTCGTCTTTTTCTTTTTTTTTAGCCACCAGTGAGAGTTAAATTTTTGAAAAATTTCTTCTCGATTTTAATTCGTACGCAGAAATAATTTACACGAATATATCAAACGAATCGCGTTCACGACAAGAGTGTGCCGAGTCGTATCGAAAATAATCTCACGAATTTATTTCGCCCAAACCCGAACCGATCTTACAAAAAAAAACTCTTCTCTTTCGCAATTTTATCGAAATACGACCAAAAATATTTGCCGGAGTAATGATAATACGCAAAACGTACCGCCGACATAAAACGTTTCGTGTCAAACACCCGAGACGGGTTCACGAATCGAAATATTAATAAATCGGACCAGGGTCGGCCTGGCACACCAAAGGTCGCTGGATCTTTTTATTCTGGGACCCCCTGCCACTTGGTTTAATATGAAGTTAAAAAATACATATCAATAAAAAAAAAATTCATTATATATTGGGGTGTCCCAGATCCAAGGGCGGAGTGACTCTAAAATTCTTACCGGGCAAAAAAGATTTTTCCGGGCCACTTAAGAAAAAAATTAATTTATTTTTTTTTTTCTTTGGACTAGCGCCTTCTGTTTCCGTGTAGAGTTAATAAAAGAATCTATGGTGAAGTTGGAATTTGGTGGTCGGATTTAGTTTTTAAGTTAAAGCAATTTGAAATTTGACAATTTTACCGTGTTTCTTTAAGGGGACGTTCTACCTGACTCAGTTGTCTTTGTCTGACACACACGTAACGTAGTAAAATCTGCATTCGTATTTCCAATATTGTGAGTAACTGGCTAATTTTTGGACACGATGACCTATGATATTAATTAATAAAAATAACATAATCTATGACATGTAAGAATTGTTTTTCGATAAACTGTATTTTTAGTTTTTTACAAGCGCATAAATAACGTGATAATCAAATTATAAATATTTTGTTTAAAATTTAATCGATCGAAAAAGTAATTCCAACGTGTCATAGATTATGCTATTTTTATTAATTAATATCATAGGTCATCATGTCCAAAAATTAGCCAATTACTCACAGTGTTGGAAATACGAAACCACATTTTACTATGTTATGTGTGTGTCAAACAAAGACAACTGAGTCAGGTAGAACGTGCCGTTAATAGGTTTATTTTTTCCATTTTTCGCCTTGTACTACACAATAGTCCAATGAATAAAATCACAATAATTGTGAAATTTTCGTGTACAAAATCGGTACCGTTGCAATCAGTGGCGTACTCAGTTGGGGGGGGGAGGTTAGAGGTTATATCCCCCATTGTCTTTTTTGCCGACCTACAGAAAACAACTTATTAGTTATAAGAACTGTTTTAGAGTCATTACTTAATACTTTTTATTAGTTATTAGCAAAAAGTTATTACTTATGAGTTATGACAATAAACGTTTACTATATACATAACGTATGTTATGTTAATTGAACGACTCGATATTAGTGTGTTATAATTTAAATTCATTTTAATTATATAGAACAATTTACAAATGTACGCAATTGAAACGATTTTGGAGAGCTTGAAACATAAACATTTGAGTTTTTGGTATTACCATGACAATTTATTAAAATGTATTATTACTATTTACTTATAACATCCCCCCCCCACACATTGAAAATTCCTGGGCACGCTACTGGTTGCAATAGATCTTGACGATTCTTTTAATTACCCGAATACAAAATATTTGTCCCGTTGCAGCAATATTTATTTAAATCGTTCGATTCGACGCTTTATGGGCACATAATATAATTAAATAAATTTTACAAATATACGCGCAACGAATAATGGTTTTTAATTCGGCATACGTTTGTGTTACGCGTCGATTTTCGATTTAAAATCTCGCGCGGTTCCAAAATAAATACGCGAAAAAAAAAAATTCGAAACCGTTTTAATTTACAATTAATTATTTTCACTCGTTCGGTTTTTTTTTTTTATGACACGGCACACCCATCACGAGAGTGACGACTTCTGACGTTATTTCGCCGATTGAAATTTTCACGTGCGCGCACGCACACAGTTTGACGACTGGGCGGTGATATTTGACGGTTTTTTTTTTTTTTGCTGTATTTCAAAACGTCGACGACCCGCGTACGTTATAATTTCGCCTATTACTGTAGTAATTATTCCGTCGAACCAATTAATTGATTATTAATCCTCGCGGTTATTATTAAAAAATTTAAAAAAAAAAAAAAATTATTATTTTTTTAATTATCGAGATCCACGAATCGATAGCTTTCGGTGTAAAAAAATCCTATAAACACGCGATAACCCGTTAATTAAATATAAAATACCTTCATTTATATTTCAACGCGAAAATGTGCATAACGTATTATAATATCATATGACGTCCGTGTCACGGCGATCGACTCGTTTTGTTTTTTTTTTTTTTTTCACACAAAACTAACATCCAGAGAATATCATACGAGTACGCGTCGAGTGCCAGTATACAGCGAATCCTATATACAGGTACGATTAGTCTACAGATCATTGGAACTGCGTGTAATTCCTGTAGAATTGTACTCAGCATCCATCGATTCCGTTTCGAATACGTTCGACAGAGCCGGTAATACAACGAATCGCGTCGGTAATACGCGGCTGCTCTTCAGAATAACACTAAACAACAATCGGTTCGCCATACGAACGAATTATAAAATTATCTCGTTAAGATTCGTTTCATCTTTCTATACTTAATCTCCGAGGAGAAGAAAAAAAATTTGAATTTTTTCCGCTGCACGGAAAAACGTCGGTGTGTTTTTGAATTAGGAGACAATTCGATGGTTTTGTTCTTTTCAAATTTTTTTTTTTTACTCTTTTAATAAAAAAACGTACAGGAATATTGCTATTACTGTTGATTATTAGAAAACGCGTTATCAATGATTGTTTGGAACAAATTGTCTTGGTCTTAGCCAGTTTTCGAATGACCCCAGACCAAAAAAATATTCCTAAAAAAATACACTACGACTGTTGGACGAATAATAGACATCACAGTGGACTGTAATGCAACCTTTTTTTTAATGAGTCATACTCGTAGGCGCATTTAAGGTGGGACAAAAGAGGCAGAGTGACTTTTTTTAAATTCATTTTTCTAATACATAATGATTTGCGAGCTGATGATAAAGAGTATGTAAGCTTCAGCTATAATCGGCCATTAAAAACGTGAAATTACAGATTTTTCAATTGCGAAGAATTCGATTGATTTCAGAGTGTTTACGCATGAAATTAAAACTAGAAAAAAAGAAAACCCCTTTTTTCGTTTGGAAAGTAATCTACGTAAAAGTACGAAAAAAAAATAGGCTGCAATTCTAAAAAATTTAATGATTTAAAATAATTTTTTCCAAACGATTGTGTCCGTTCCATGACGCGCCGAATAAGTTTACAAAAATAAAACAAAATGTTACCAAATATAATTCAAAACACGTTAATATTTATGTAAGCTTGACACTGCAGGGGTATATTATAATTATAAATCGAAACTGCTCTGAGAACGGTTTTGTTTACAGAGCATCGATAAATTAATTCTATCGAAAGACATTTCTCCGACGTCAATAAGACAATAATAATTGACAAAAACACACGTCTCTACGTGTCACGATATTGTCTGTATCTGTTCACTATCCGGTCATGAACGAACGAAAGCGCAAACAAGACACGAAAAATAATTATTTTTTATTATTATTAAATTCTTAGTATTTTTTTTTTTAGTTCATTACTTGCCGATTATGTGGTCGTTGTGGTTGGATAAAAAAAACCTACAGAATATGATAACGTAACGTTTGCGTTTTAAAATATACACTTGTTTCCGTACAACCGGGCTATATATAGTTTTTATACAAAGCGTTTATGTGCAACGAGATAGATAGCAGTTTATTTGACACAAACAACAACGTGCGAATAGAAAAGTGGTTTTTAACACCGTTACGCTGCCGTGTAGACATTATACATTTATGCGTATAACCAAAAGAAAAAAATAATGTTTTGAGTTTGTCAAGAAGTTGAATTTCATATAATTTTTCCGTTTGTTTCCATGATTTTCCATTCTGTTTACATACGCGTGATTGAATATTGTTCCGACTGAAAATCATAAAATGATTTTTCTCGATTTCGAAAACTTCTCGTCGCTTTTTCTTTCGTATCCTCCGAGCCAATAATTTCGAGATCGAAAGAGCACACACACACACACACACACACACATATAAAATTATTGTCCTCTTAATATTATACGATTGTAGACGCAGTGGTGATTTCTTATTTTTTTTCTGAAAATGATATCGATTTATATATTTGTGCTTAATACCTACAAGTATAATAACTTATGTACTGTGATTTGTGTTAAAAATCATAATGCTACCTATGATATCAACGAAACATCTTACAAAATCTTTTTTTAATTCGATTTTTTCTATACGCTTTTGGGTTACATATTTCGGGGTGTGGGAGAGGGTTGTCACAACCCCCGTACTAAGCCACTAGTGAAGCCGTATTTTTTTTTTTAGTTTTATGCGATAAACATATTTTTAAAAATTACACGATTTATGTATATAATAGTAAAATACATACTTTGCGACCATTTGTAATTTTGTAAACACATTTTATCGGAATCACGAGGAAATGAACCAATTATCGATAATTTTTCCTTATGTACTTATTAAAAAAATCGAGAAAATTATAATTTTTAAACGCCTTTAATTAAAATTGTAATATGTTTAAAAAAATTTAGTTCTTCTTCTTGCCCAGCTTTAACAGTCCATGTAGAACCGTCACTGCCTCAACCACTCCTCTCCATTTATCTCTATCTTCGCTGTCTTCGATTCTTGTTCCTTGTGATATTCCAGTAAGATCTGTCTTCATCCTATTCTCCCACCTTTGTCTCGGTCGACCCCTAGGCCTCTTCCCGTTCAGTCTCCCAATAAAAATTGTATTTTATATTATAAAGAAATCCTGAAATTTAGACTATAGAAAAATTATTTTTATCACTTTTATTTCAATTTAATTAATTTAATCAAACATAATTTGAAATTTATACTAAATTTATTAAAAATAAAAGCAATTTACCTGCATTTCTTTAGTGCATTATTTAGAATTTTTAGGGCATTAAAGCATTTTTTAAGGTCATTTTTTAGTGTTTTATAGGGCATTATATTCCCAGCCTTAATTATTACATATTTTAGTGTACGCACCGTATAGGCAGTCGCTTGGTTTTATATAATACATATTATATATAAGGTGTTTGTGATATTATATTTTTATGTTCTTTAAACGATTATCTCGATTTACATCAGTAAAAAAAAAAATGTATACCGCGGAATATTTCGTATGTACGAATATGTAAAATATTAATTCGCGTGCGATACGCGTGAGATAACGTCGGAACGAAACCCAGAAAATGTCGCTGTCGCAACTGCGGTAATAATAATAATAATAATAATTTATACACATATTTATATAATTACGGTTTATACGGACTTGGAACATAGTATATTATTAGGTACTAATGTATAATAATAATACGTGTAATCGGAGTAGTCGAGTTGGGTCCCAGACGATCTGATAACTTAATCCTACGGTCGAGTTGGGTCCCGGTCATTTTATCGTACGTCGAATTGGGTCCCGGGCATTTTTTAGCTCGTGTCGAACTGGGTCCCGTCTATAATTATCCTTGACAAGTCAGTTTCTAATTTTTCTAATGCGATTCATTAACGATGTACCCACAAAGTTTAACTAATAACTACGCGATAACTGCAAATCAACAGACTGCGAAATTTTACAAATCATGACGAGTGTTCAACGAAACACAAACACATTTTTAAACACGCCAGTATGTACGTATTTTACTACGCTGCCAGTCCGAAGCCTGGATGAAGTGTGACGGGAAAAAGTGTTGAGAAACTAACCAGCTAGGGCAGGGGTCCGGGACCTTTTAGTGTAAATGAGCCGTTTTTTTCGAAAAATTGCGAAATCGTGATTTTCAAAGAGCCTCACTGATAAAAAAAAAAAAGCACGCCATAGTACAATAACAACGTCTAATATATTTTACTAAACAATTTCAACGGGAATTTGTAGGCATTAAAAACAGCGATAAGTCTTAAATTGATGCATACTCTAAAGAGCAGCGGATTGAATGCTAAGGAGCCATATGCGGCTCCGGAGCCGCAGGTTCCCGACCCCTGAGCTAGGGGACCATTAGTCGGAACCCAACTCGACACCGAAATAAAATGACCGGGACCCAACTCGACTCTTTTTATCTCTTCGGGACCCAACTCGACATCAGCCTACGTAATGACCGTTTTCATTTTTTTTAAAAAATAAAATTCGAACGGTCGAACACTTCTGTTTTAAAAATTCTGTTTGAACGCGACACAAAAATCGACTAAAATAATGATAGTTGATTTATGAAATTTACACCGAATATTTAAAATTGCACTGTACATACGTAAAAGACATTAAAAAGTAATATCTTCCGAATTTGGGCCATTTATAGCAATTATTATATTGTTGAGCTATTTAAGTCATACAATTTTCTATGGTCATTTTTCGGTTTTAAAGGCTGACAATTTTATACAACACAAGTCCTACGTTACTTCAACTATACAGCCACAGTCTTGAAATCGTCACGTATTGTTTTTTTTTTTTTATTATTATTATTATTACTACTTTCAATTTTCCGACAACGTGTATTACAACGAAGCACCGCTCAGAATCGTTTTATCGAATGCAATGACTCATCATTGTTTTCATATTTTATAGTAATAACGAAACTCTAAAACTTTGTCTAAGTAATTGACTTAAGCGACATCTACAACCTTCGTGTCTCGCTACGTTTTTATTTTTTTTAAATAAAAATATTTGTATTTATTTATTGACAAAAATGTGTTTTATATCGGCTGTAAAAAAAAAAAACAATTGTTTGTTTCCTTATCTATTGAAATTCAACTAGGATTGTTTATTTATTGTACTTCATATATCATTTTCCACTATAAAATTGTTTTCAATTTACTTTTAGTAACAGAATTTTAATTCGTCAAATAAATATTATCAAGATGACAGATCAAGATGCACAGACCGTTAACGATAGCACTAGCGTTCGCACTGGGATTAGTGGCACGTCAACTGTTATATTTCCTACACATCAAAAAGTCGTCTGTGTAGCAAACGATGATTCTATAAATATCGAATTTGCTTATTACACTGCGATGTTGAAAAAGTTTGCTCCTAATTTAAGCAAAGAAAAGGACAAAGAGAAAGTAATTCCTTGGATCCGGAAACTATATGCTGCGGAGTACGCGACAGAGTTCTTTAAAATCAAACGTAACAGGTATCTATTTACGATGATAATATCTGTTCTCAACGATGAAATGTACGGTGTCTTTAAATCCAATCCGCCGTCTGGCCCTTTGAAATCACCAGAGAGTTTTGTCATTCATAAAATGCCTCTGACTACGTGGGAAGTGGACGATATGTGGGAGGAAATGTTGAAAGACGGAGATAAGGGTACGGCCGTTTGTTCTTTGCACGTTAAATGTCCCGATGAACAAGAAGAAAACGATGACGACAATAATAATGAATTAGATACGGAAAATACGTCCGAAACGGAGAAACTACTATCGGCTGAAGAATTAAAAGAGAAAAAAGAAAACGAAAATAACATTAAAAATAAAAAAGTCCTTCTAGAGTCTTTACTCGATTGGGAATTCCAATACCTTCTTCACATTGCTCGACCTTATGCTGCGTTAATGACCACTGTGCAAGATAAAACCAGGGTAGCCAAATGGTTACAGAAGTTATGTAGTATACGTATGGATGTCGCATGTTCAAAAATGAAAGGTGTGCGTAACGATTACATGATGGCATTGTTGGGTTATCTATACGATCTGAGGTTAACTGGTCCGTTTGAACACCCTCCTCCAGACGGGCCGTTAGAAACTTTGGAAACAGCAATGGAAAGATTAAAAGACACCTATCCGATAACCGTACCCACGCAGAATGACGTCGACGAGTTCCTGTCTGACCAACCGACACCGGCCGAAGGAGGAGCGTTTTGTTACATTGCCATCAGTGGTGATTTACAAGCGACAAATCTGATCAAATCAAAACCAATACGTACTAAAGACTGTTCGAGATAATATAATAATAAAAATTTTAAAACGTTCGTTTTCATTTGCTTGGATTTTACATGGATTTTATTTAGGTACGACGAAAAAAATTCAAACGTTTTTCAATATAAAAAAAATAATTATTATCGAGTGCTTTTAATATTTTGAAACGATTCCAGTTTAGGTCCCATGATTTATTATTGCTTTTAAATTTATATTTATAATAAAATTCTAAAACTTTATCTAAGCAATTTGATATCCACAACACCCACGGCTCGCTACCATTCTAGATACTGAGCGAAACGAGGGATATATTGGTTTCACAATGATGGGTTTTTCTTTTTTATGTCATATAAAAAAACATATGTATTATTTTCGAATTATAATAATATTTTATTTTAATTATTTGTTTGCCTTCTTGTGTAATAAATGTGACCCATAGGCTTGTGTAAAAGTCCATCTTACTCAAACAACTATATCCTGACAACAACTATTCTATACGATTGTAATTTTGATACGTAAAATAAAATATCTAGGAAAGATTATGGGCCGGACTCGATAGGAAAACTGGAAAATGGGCCGGATTAATCTCATGCTGCCCCTGAAATTAGGGTCTGTACCCAAAAATTCTATCGGAAGGATCTTTACAGTTATAACTGGTTTCCGGTAACAAATCGCGTCCAGTTGATACACTTTAGTGAGGTCATTCTTCGGTTTTCCGAATATTTTTTTCTAGCGTCTGAAAAACTACCGAATGGGTTATAGAAACTTGAAATATTCTCACCAAATATGTAATTTTCTATTATATCAGGGGAAAAAAAATTTCGAAAAATGACTTTCGATTTTGAGCCGTGTAGAGCAATTATAGACTTCTTTCTTAATTCATGAAGTATGGTGATTTTTGGTTTAGCAAGTGATTTATATGTGAATAACAGGTAAATTAATGTCAACCGGCCGTTCAGTCGTTAGACTTTTTAGGTTTGTCGGCGAAATACAGAAAATGTCGATAATCTTCTTTTTAAATTTGTTTTCTACTTTAATTTTTTAACCCCCCTCCCGTAGATCCGCCCCTGCTTGAACCCTTCAATTGCCGTCCGTAACCAGTACTAATATTATTTATTATTTCTTGGTTTATTACTAAACGCAAAAATAATATTGTGCTGCAAATTCGCACGCAGTTGGATGGTCAGAGGGGAGAAGGACAACAAACAGTTGTGTACCTAGAGCAACGAAAGTCTAAATACACCACTGGTCCATAGTGAGAGAGAGAGAGAGAAAACAATATTATTTCGCGTCGTATCAACTATACGTGTACGTGTCCAGTAAAAACGGTGTAAATGCGTGAAATTATTCTACCAAAACGAATTCAAAATAATTAGTATTAAACCGTCGGTTAAGTATAGGCGCACGAATTTGATACGAATCGCGTATGCGTCTCACGTCGCGGTCTACACGCGCACACGTAATGAGACAAAACGGACGGTGAACGCACACGCTAACGGGTAGGCACGCTTTCCGCCACTACGCTGTTTATTAATTCCAGACTCGGAGGCGCGGCGCGCCGGCCGGTCCAAATCATATTTTATTGTGTCTCGCGTCATTTACTACTGCCCGCGTTGGCGTGTAAGCCATTCTGAGGTCCGTTTGGTCACCTGTATTCAATTACGCTCTCCGATTGGTCGATTTCAAAATTTCCCGCCTATTTAATACCTGTTATTATAATTATAAGGACGGGTATTATATTCCCGGAATATTATAATAGTTTACTATCGTAATGTATAATGAAACATAAAATACGGGAATCGTGATAACGGAACTTCGATGTGCGGAAAGTATAAATCCGGAATTATATTATGTTCCGTGACGTTTGTGATGTCAGTGTGTTATCTGCATAGATGATAAATATGTGGATGACGTGTCATTACGTCTTGTCTTGCGGTTATTTTATAAGAATTACACGGGTGGCTTATTCTTTCTTCCATTGACAAGTTACTCTTTCTCCCACGCCTAAAATGCCACAATGTGATAATAAACATAAAAATAGCAAATAAGCCCTTTTGTATGGGCGGGATCGGTTTAATTAAGATACGTACTAAAGACTGTTCGAGATAATATAATAATAAAAATTTTAAAACGTTCGTTTTCATTTGCTTGGATTTTACATGGATTTTATTTAGGTACGACGAAAAAAATTCAAACGTTTTTTCAATATAAAAAAAAATAATTATTATCGAGTGCTTTTAATATTTTGAAACGATTCCAGTTTAGGTCCCATGATTTATTATTGCTTTTAAATTTATATTTATAATAAAATTCTAAAACTTTATCTAAGCAATTTGATATCCACAACACCCACGGCTCGCTACCATTCTAGATACTGAGCGAAACGAGGGATATATTGGTTTCACAATGATGGGTTTTTCTTTTTTATGTCATATAAAAAAACATATGTATTATTTTCGAATTATAATAATATTTTTATTTTAATTATTTGTTTGCCTTCTTGTGTAATAAATGTGACCCATAGGCTTGTGTAAAAGTCCATCTTACTCAAACAACTATATCCTGACAACAACTATTCTATACGATTGTAATTTTGATACGTAAAATAAAATATCTAGGAGAGATTATGGGCCGGACTCGATAGGAAAACTGGAAAATGGGCCGGATTAATCTCATGCTGCCCCTGAAATTAGGGTCTGTACCCAAAAATTCTATCGGAAGGATCTTTACAGTTATAACTGGTTTCCAGTAACAAATCGCGTCTAGTTGATACACTTTAGTGAGGTCATTCTTCGGTTTTCCGAATATTTTTTTCTAGCGTCTGAAAAACTACCGAATGGGTTATAGAAACTTGAAATATTCTCACCAAATATGTAATTTTCTATTATATCAGGGGAAAAAAAATTTCGAAAAATGACTTTCGATTTTGAGCCGTGTAGAGCAATTATAGACTTCTTTCTTAATTCATGAAGTATGGTGATTTTTGGTTTAGCAAGTGATTTATATGTGAATAACAGGTAAATTAATGTCAACCGGCCGTTCAGTCGTTAGACTTTTTAGGTTTGTCGGCGAAATACAGAAAATGTCGATAATCTTCTTTTAAATTTGTTTTCTACTTTAATTTTTAACCCTCCCGTAGATCCGCCCTGCTTGAACCCTTCAATTGCCATCCTTAACCAGTACTAATTATTTATTATTTCTTGGTTTATATTACTAAACGAAAAATAATATTGTGTTGCAAATTCGCACGCAGTTGGATGGTCAGAGGAAGAAGGACAACAAACAGTTGTGTACCTAGAGCAACGAAAGTCTAAATACACCACTGGTCCATAGTGAGAGAGAGAGAGAGAGAGAAAACAATATTATTTCGCGTCGTATCAACTATACGTGTACGTGTCCAGTAAAAACGGTGTAAATGCGTGAAATTATTCTACCAAAACGAATTCAAAATAATTAGTATTAAACCGTCGGTTAAGTATAGGCGCACGAATTTGATACGAATCGCGTATGCGTCTCACGTCGCGGTCTACACGCGCACACGTAATGAGACAAAACGGACGGTGAACGCACACGCTAACGGGTAGGCACGCTTTCCGCCACTACGCTGTTTATTAATTCCAGACTCGGAGGCGCGGCGCGCCGGCCGGTCCAAATCATATTTTATTGTGTCTCGCGTCATTTACTACTGCCCGCGTTGGCGTGTAAGCCATTCTGAGGTCCGTTTGGTCACCTGTATTCAATTACGCTCTCCGATTGGTCGATTTCAAAATTTCCCGCCTATTTAATACCTGTTATTATAATTATAAGGACGGGTATTATATTCCCGGAATATTATAATAGTTTACTATCGTAATGTATAATGAAACATAAAATACGGGAATCGTGATAACGGAACTTCGATGTGCGGAAAGTATAAATCCGGAATTATATTATGTTCCGTGACGTTTGTGATGTCAGTGTGTTATCTGCATAGATGATAAATATGTGGATGACGTGTCATTACGTCTTGTCTTGCGGTTATTTTATAAGAATTACACGGGGTGGCTTATTCTTTCTTCCATTGACAAGTTACTCTTTCTCCCACGCCTAAAATGCCACAATGTGATAATAAACATAAAAATAGCAAATAAGCCCTTTTGTATGGGCGGGATCGGTTTAATTAAGTGAGCGTATAATTAGTCGAGTCAGGTATTCCAGTCATCGGGGAAAACTTCGGCAATGTTACACATAATTTTATATAATATGCAATATCAAAATTTGAAAATAACCGTTATCACCACGTATAATTTCCAAAGATAATAAATATAATAATTTCATTAAAATATACCACGTGCGAGAAAGAGAACCATTCTAATAGTGACTTCTCTCTCCTTTGAAATGGACAGTTACCCCATGCACGTTCAGTATAGGAGTGGCCTATCCATATATTTGTTATCTATGGTTATCAGTGTATTATTATTATTATATTATACTCATCTTAACAAGTCCAAGCGAGCTACGCTCGCTTAAACACCTCCACTCGCTCGCTTCGCGAGCTCCTGTCGGAACTCAAACTAAAAATATCCATTGATTTGTTTTGAAAAACCAGGTCTTCCTAGGTCTTAAATTTATATACGTCTATCAGGGGCGTACACAAGGAGATTTCGGGTCCGAACACCCTACCCCCCCATTGAAATTGTAAAATGTTTTCATATATTTCATATTTATTAACTTATAAAGACATTAATGAAAATAAAAAAAACACAATATTATATTGCTGTTATACACGTAAATTAAAATCGAAATTCTCGTTATTTTTCATCATATTTTTCACATTCAAAGTAAATATAATGTTGCTGTGGCCTGTGGAGACACGTCATGGTGGTGAATAGTGATTAGTGGCGGCTGATATTATTATGACAATGGGCTCGCGGTCGCTTGAACTAAAAAATCTAAAAAGAGTTCTTATTTTCCTATTAATTAATAAAACGAATTATAACTGCGCAATATTAACGTTATAATAGTAATGAGAAACGACAGCTGAAACGGACTTGCGATGCTTAATATTCATCGAAATGAATCTTAACACCAGATGATATAATCGAGGAACTTATAAAAAAACCAGGAGATTAAAATTTTAAATAATTATTTTAAAACTTTAATCTCCTGCTTTTTATTTTTAATATTAATTATTATTGTTAATTAAATAATGTATCTTATAAAAAATATTTAAAAAGAGGTAAAATATGGAGGTATTATAAAAAATTATAATACCTCCATATTGTAGTAAACCCTTCTGTATATGATTGTGTATAGGTGTGTGTGTGTATATAACTATTATTATAGTGTTATTAACAGTAATCTCTTGTCTACGAATTAAACTATAATAATTATAATTAGAAAACAAAATACAAATTTTAGACCCCCATTAAAAATTCCTGGCACGCCCCTGACGTCTATCCACCTACCAGTAATTAAGGTTAGGTCATTGGGGAAGGGGATCAATATTCTTTTATAAGAACAAATAAGAAATCGTTTTTGAAGTACATTTGTTTATCAAATAGAAAAAAATTATAGTTCATATTTCAAATATTTTTGGCTTCCGGACCATTTCGTTGAGTATTACCTCAAGATATATCGGCGGCACATTTTTTTTTCTTTTTAAATGGCAGCATAGACCTAATAGATTTAATCGATTATAAAGATTAATGAACACAACATTTATAGTTAATACTAAGGCTCGTCGTCATTTCCAAAACCGTTCTTGGTTCTCGTGTTCGTTGCCTGTTGACATACAAACGCGCGTCTTTCACGAGTTTTTTGACCAAATTTTGACGCGGCGTACGACAGAGAAATGGAGAAGATTTTCGATGGCATCGATGGTCTTGATTGAAACGGCAAGCCGAACAAGAAGAAAATGATATATCATCGCGTAGACTTAAAAATATTACATAATAATAAATGAATCGGTGATGTATATTGTTATTTTCATTCAACTATAAACGTACTAAATGTTAATTACATAAGCAACTGGTTACAAATTTAATTTAAATTTAAAAGAGACAAAGTCGTATGTACGTTTGTATTAGCAAAACTCAGAAACCACTGAACCACGAATTTCGATGAAATTTTCACACACGTTTTTGCTCCACGAGTGTCGTTTGCTATTTATCACTGTCGTCGTCGTCATCGGATAGGCGAAACACTAACATAATTTATACATATTCATAGGCGAATTTTTGTTACACAAGCGTGGAAATACGTTGAACTTGTTGAACCCTGTTGAACTCTCCGTTCGAGAGACGTGTACGGTTACGGAAACCTTTAAAACTACAGAGAACTTTCGATTGTCTCGAATGAGTCAGAAGGATAATATTCTCGGATTTCTCGAGTAAAGAATGCGCGTTTTCTGAAACGTCTTATATACTGCGCATATCCCTTTACGACTCACCCATCCAATATCCATACGTTTACAGTGTTTACCCTAAAAGTCTCTTTCAACATCACACAAAAAAATTCAATAAATTACAACGTCGAAAGTTCAAATTCGTTTAGATTTGAATTATCAGGACCTATCGAGAACTGTGAATGCGCCAAACCCGCTTACAGATCGTGTAACGAAAAACATACATTTATTACATTTGTATTTTATTTTTATATTTTTAAAAGAGGAATGGAGGGAAGCTATATATTTATACATAAAGGATGTGCCTTCAAAATAACGAGACTTTCACTCTAAATTTTTTTTATTAACAAATTTTAATAATTTAACATTTTCCCCTTACATATAGGTACTCTCCTTCACGTTTAAATGCATCGTCTCCATTCGAATTTTCTATTAATTAAAACATTGTTGAAAATACAATTTTTTGCAATGATTTTTAATACTTTTGCCGATTTTGTTTTTACGTCTTCAACCGACATTAGCTGCGTTACGTTAACGCCCTTTTTAATTTTGGAAGGAGCCATAAGTCGCAAAGAGCGAAATCTAGTGAATATGGGAGATGCTGGAACACCGGAGTTCGATTCTTGGCCAACAAGTGATTTTCAGATAAGGCACACGATGTACCGGCGCATCGTCTTGATACAAGATCCAAAAGTCGCTTTCCCAGGTGTATTCAGACCGCTACTTTTATTATTTTTTTTTTTGCTGAGGAGGGAGGAATTTATGATGGTACGTTGAAGCGAGGAGTAGTCTAAATAACTCGGGAGATCACGAGAAAATGTCATTGAAATCCGTGCCGGAATTTCGCGATTACAAACGTACAAAATTGTCCCTTTATATATTATATAACGTGCAAAAATATTTACGTACCCTGCAAACAGCACAGAAACCTTATGCGGACATATGATAACGTGTACGGCGTATACGTTTGAAATGTCCGCCGAGCTTTACGTGATAATCTCGCGCGGTGTAAAAGAGCTCTACAGGATTTTTCGGCTACGTATTTCGACCGTGTCTCGCCCCGTTCTATTTTATCAACATCCGAAGCACGTACGCGTTAAAAGCCGACGGTTACACGCCCAGCATCACTGCTACCTATGTGTACGATAATCGGGTAAAGCGTATATCTGCAAGCGCCTACATAAATGAATTAAAGCGAAACGAGAAAAAAAAATTCGCTGTGCCCATAGGCGTATAATGGGAGTGGAGGACTTTAGGAACATGAGTTCGTCCAAAGTGTTTTCAACCCCCCCAGAAGATATATCCGTCAACAACACTTTTAACATTGAATGCTAGTAAACAATCAAAACTTATTGAAAAAAACGCGACCTCAGCAGAATCTATAAGTATTATAGAAAACGACGTTTAAAAATTTTAGAACATAGGAATATTTTACTAGACTTTGATGTGAAATAGAAACATTTGCTGAATACAGTGAAATGTTTTGCGAAATTTCATGACTGATCAAATGCTAAAATTAATTTATTCAAGTAAATTTTACCACTGTATACAAACTTCTCAGGTGTAAACTAATAAAACGTTTAAACATTTCATTTTAACCATACTATTATTTTATTATAAAATTTTTAAGCGAAAAAGTCATCAATATAGTATTTACTGCCACGCCAAATTGCGCCGTTCAGCATTTCGTGTGAAAATTGATGTATGTGATGCTGACGATGCCCAATTATAGGCGACGCGATAAAATTTATTTCCTCTACGGGTCAGCAACGAGATAAATGCAACAAAATATGGTTAGCGACGACCGTTTTAATAAAGCAAGTACTATATTATATATAAAGTACTACACTCAGAAAAAAAAAACGGTTTAAATTTCTACGTGTTCGTTCCGTCGATTCCGTATTCTCTTGATGACTTCGGGTTTATTACAAAATTCTTTTATGTATCAAACACGATGGTACAATCAATTCGAAATATATCTGTTTGAGTTCATCGAATACGACAATTACATTGAATTTAAGTTACCAATATTCCTATCGATTTAAAACGTTTGTTTTTCTTCAAAATAAAATTTTTAAAAGATTTATTTTCGAAATTAAATTAAATTAGAAACAATAATAATATTGTCTTCATATTTACTATTGATAATTCTGTCTTTAAAATAATGAAGAAAGCACTTATAGCTTATATATTATGCAATACTACATTTATTGTATTATCTTAGTATTTTTAATTCAATGACATTTATTTTTATAATTTATATTATTATTCGGAATCCATAAAACCGTATTCGTTTTGTAATAATTAGTATTAGACTCAAAGAGAATATAATTTACGCAATGACACGTTTCTCAATTATATAAATATATATTAAATTATGTGTACGTATTTAAAATTAAAAATTTTAAAAATAATACAATTTTAATACACGCGCTTTTTTCCATTAACAATAAGCGGTAAAGAAATGTAATTTTTTTTTTAAAAAAAAGCATCTTTGTGCATCACTGACGAAAGAACAACAAAACTTTTAGTTTACGATAAACATTTGAAGAAAAACAATCGTTTGTTTTATTGTCGCAAAAAAAAAATTGAAAAAACACATGTATTTGCGCGTAGAACTTAAATAAAAAAAAATACAACTTAAATGCTCTTCCCAGAAGACCGTCAGCAATCATTGATAATGCTCTCGTGAACAGCAAATTTAACTGTAATCATTGCTTTAAAAACCGATCAAGTCAATTTCGTAAAAAAAAATTAAAAATTATATTATTTGTACGGTCATAGCTGTAAGACGAATTATTTGTTTTAAAATTAAATAAATGAGTTGACAACGATAAAATTCGTTATATAATACGAGTATTTCTCGCGTCGATTTATTTTAATATTTTTTTTTTATAATTGTTTGGAAACGAATGGAGTGTTTTCATTCGCAAGCATATTTCCATACACAAGGACAAAATCCGTGTCGACCAGTCACAATACTCAATTTTTTATTACCGAAAAGTTAAAACGCAACTCCACACTCAAGATGTGATAAAACGGAAAACATATAAAATTATTATTATCAGTAGCGTTGCGATAGGGTTATACTGCGTATACGCCGATTACTCTAAAGATTTCCATGAAAATAGATGCATGTGAATTATTATATACCGCGTATCGAACGAAATTTAAATTTTCGAAATTGCGTCGAAAGAAAAGTAAATAATAATAACAAAAAAAAAAAAAAAATTAAATAAATAAAAAGGATATGCGGAAGAAATAAAAATAAAAACTATAAATTAATACTCGTAATTAATAAATTCGTTAAAGTATAAAAACCAAACCAAATATTATCATAAAAAAAAAATGTATAAGATTTGTTTTATGGAAATTTGTTTGTTTACACTACCGGTTTCGTCGTCAAAATATTAAGCGAGAAAAAAAATACAACACAGCAAAATTAAAATGAACATGACTACATAGAGAAAATTATGAATATCACAATAAAAATGCGTAGAGCAAAAAAAAAAAACAGCAAAGAAATCGTGTGAGAAGTGAATTGAATTTTTAAAATAACGACCGTATGGCATGTTATTAATATTATTTAATATATATATATTAATAAAATATTATTTTTTAAATCTATATTGAAAGTAATAGTGCGATTATTTTCTAAAAGATATTTCGTTAAATTTGAATTCGGAAAGAAAACCGTTAAAAAAAAAAAATAATAATATAAAAAATAAATAACGTTTTAATATTCGTGTACTGTTGGGTGTACTCGTATTTATCTTCCCCTATTGTCCATAAGAAAAATACCGAAATTCTCAATGTCAGACATCGGACGATTTTAACGTACATTAAAAAAAAAAAAAAACTTAAAAATTTGATGGGAACGCCACTGATGGGCGACCTTTTGAGGAATGCCTTACCCTATGTTATGGCGAAGAGTGCTAGGACCGCAAACAGTTCGGTATAATATATTACACGGATACGAGACGTTTGACATTTTACAGTTGGATTATTATTATTACAATAAGTGTACTGATATGAAAAAAATATTATAATATAAACTTTGTTCGCGATTTCGAGTACGTTTTGACGTTCAAATGTCAGTGTACACAACACGAGACGTATAATACATTATACACACACGATATTTCGCGATATCAATCCGTAAAGTTAGACTTGATATAATATTATAATTTGTCTAATGTACGGTATTGTTGTGAACATAGGCGCAAATAGTGGGACTGGTGGGGGCTAAACCCCCTAAATGTTGTATAGTCCCCTCCAAATAATAATATTATTATATTATATATTATATAATAATAATATAAAACCTCCAAATATAATAATGAATAAATTTTCGTGTTTAAAATGTACATATTGTTAATCGATGATTATGATTGGTAGATATAGTCCGAACGTAGCGAGAATAATTTTTTTATGTTTAAGCGTCACCTGAGCTTCAGCCCCCCCAAATCTCTAAACACTATTTGCGCCTATGATTGTGAAGTATTTGTGTAAAAAAAGCATTGAACTATTAAATACATTATTCCGTTGGTACTTAATACAATAATTATTTAACAGTTTTTTATATTTTTAACAACTCTTTTTATGACTAAAATGACCACGTATACGATTGAAAAAGTCCACTTATATAAAAAAAATTTTGCAAATTGTACTCTTCAGGAAGTCGAACAATATACGTTATCTAAATTTTCTACCGTATAAGTTTTTACTTCACCGATCTTCAACATAGTGACTATTGGTTTAAAACTTATTTAAAATAATACTTTAAATATATTATAGAAAAATACATTTATTAGAAAAATATTTTATTAGTATACAACACAGAATTAATAAAATATCACTATAACAGTACAACTGACGCTTATATGAATTTTATTGGTATGGCAAAGAAGCCACACGAAAAATGTAAAATTATTTATGTAATTAGTTTGAAGTTTCGCATTTAAAATAAATATTCGCATATTTTTTTTTTTTTTTTTTGTGATCGATCATATTGTATTCAGATATTTTAGGTAGACACGCAGTTCCGAATTAAAGTACAATCTCTTTCAGTGCATATTTTCGCGTAGTTCAGCATTTTAAAGGAATATTTCGTGGTTAGTTTACAACTATTTTCTATTTGCATCGCGGTAAATGACTTTCGCCAATGTCCGTGATCAAGAAATATAATTAAAATATAAATACTTACAAAAAAATTATTTCAGCAGGCCACTGGGGTAAAGTGTAGACATTTTCTTAAAACGTTGTGTTATAATAATTATTCGTTTAATACTTTGTTGACAAAAAATTAAATACAAATACAGTATAATAATAATAATAATAAAAACTGTAAAAAAAAAAGATTTACAACAAAACATTTTAGAAATAAAACGTGTTTTTTTGGACACATACAAAAAATTTTTACGCGATAATAATACAAGTTTTTGCAGACCATATTTCCACACTTTATTTATACTTATACGTGTACATTAATCTCAAGTTTTTAACCCTAGTAATTGGATAATTTTCGCGGAAATCTTTGTACCTTTACGCTTTTTTTTTTAATAATAAAATATTTCTTTCGACAAAAAAGCGTAATGTTTCATTTGTTAATGTTTTGGATACACTCGTTTGGATGGGCAGTATTTCAAGTAAAATTATTTGAAATACACTGTGTATTTTATAATTCAAATATACAGTGTGCTGGAGTACTTTTTAAAATACAAAATACTTTCTTCGACAAGAGTACGCATATAACTTGAAAAATAATAATTTAATAAAATTTTAATAAAAAAAAAAAGATAACAGAAATAATGGTTAGACTTTTTTTTTATATTTATAATATACTTGTAATTTTGTTTCTTTTTAAAAATATAAATATTTAAATTATTAGCCTGTAATCACTTAAAAATATATGAAATTTATATAAAAAAAAAACTCAAAATCAACGGTTTTATGAATAAAAAAAAAAAACCTCAAAATCTAAAAATAACTATAAATATCCTAAAATTGAATGAAACTTTTTGAAATTTTTTTTTTTTGAAGTCGTACAGTACAAACATACAATTTTGTTGAAAATTTCAAGACATTAGAAGAATGATTATTTTCGAAATTATAGCGAAAAACTATACGCGATATTGACGAGATCCCATTTTTAGCGGTTTTTCGTAATTTTTCTGTAGTTTATCGCGTCGCGTTAAAAAAACTATTGAAAAAAAATCGAAAAACGACCTGTCTAAAGTAGCATCTTGATTTGCTTTCGGAAAAGGTCCTACACGAAAAGGTCGGAGCACTCCCTCTGGTCGAAAATCTGTACACAGGATAGAAGATAAAAAAATAAAATAAAAAATAAACGTCATTGTAAAACCACTAGGTCCGTCGCTCCCATAGGCGCAATTTGGGGGACTTGGGTGTGCTTAGCACCCCAGTCTTGAAATTAGCATTCCCAATTTTTTTTTCCTATTTATTTAAGTTTTAGTAGTTATTATGTATACACAATACATACATAACAACAGTTTTGTTCTATGATAATATTTAAATGAATAATCGTGTGATGACTGAAAATATGTCGTCTTACAGACTGGTCAAAAAAAAATCAAAGAAAACAATTTAAATCCAGATGATTTTTTAAATTTTTTAATAAAATAATATATGTTATTGATAAAATATATCAATTTGATTAGTGTGACGACTGGCGATAAACCGTCGGGGGCCGTTCTCCGACACATTGATAAGAATGAGCTGTTAAGTTTCAGACCTAACCTCACATTGCTTTCAATACCAACAGAAATCTTTTAAAAATATGCAGAAAGAAATTTCGTAATGTATATTATAAATCCCTGATGTAGTATTCGTCTGTCCGGACTTTTTTTAATAAACTTTAAAATGTCCTTTTTTCCTTTATATTATTATATCATGATAGAAACTACAAATATGTCTGTGATACAAACAGAAGTTCCAGATGATAAGAGGTAGTTAGGTTTATGATTTTTAGTTAGATTTTGAATTATTCGTTGAGAATACTTTTTGTTCTCATTGTAGGTAGCACTAAATGCTTATCTACACTATGTTCTTATCAATGTGTCGGAGAACGGCCCCCATCCCGGTGATAAAATCGTTCCGACTGTTCGACGTTCGGCGAAAACTTCGCAGTGTGACAACGTTCAAAGTACTACTATTTTAGTTTTATCACAGATTATCATCGTTATTGAAAAATACCTTACCAATCAAATTGATGTATATACGAAGTAATAAATATTTTTGCTCAAAGTGAAAGGAGGATGTTGTTATTATAATAAGTAATAAAGTGTTTAAATTTAAAATTAAAGTCGATTATGGTTTAATAATAATTCATATAGGTTACGTTTATCAATGAATGTGTATATTATTAAATAATAATATACTTTACAGAGCATCATAGCCCAGGCGCGGCTCCAAGGGGGTCTATTACACTAAACCCGTAACTACCGGTTTCTCTTCCATTGGTAAAGAAAGACCATTTTTTTTTTTTGCTTATTATGACTTGGGCCCCGCCCGACCCAGTCTCCGGAGCCGCCTCTGTCATAGCCATTACTTAAATGCGTAATTGTTTAAATGGTCATTGAAGGGTTGCAGATATCGATAACTCTATAAAATCACGTGAAAAATCGAGGGGCTTTAGCAGCACCCTCAGTTTTTTCAGTGAAATGGCGCCACCGCAGTCGCTCCGCTCAGAATCTAAAATAGCGAATTTCAAAATAAGATATAGGAGAAGAAAAGAGAAAATCCGTTACGCGTTCGAACTGTTAAATCGAGCGAGATTTAATTCGCGGCGCACCTCAGAGGGGTAAAAAAAAAAGAAAACAACGAAATTCGTCTTTCCGTCTCCGCCGCCCGTAATCGCGCGTCGCCCGCCCACGCGTACGACGAGTGTACCCGCAGCGCTGTCGATTCGCTCCGGCGTGGGACGGGTCTTTTCCCATTGGAAACGTTTACAAAAAAAAAAAAAAATAAAAAAAATCTGTATATATTTTTTTATTTATATATTATTTTTTTTCTACAATATAATATATTATTCCTGTACACCGCACTTATTATAATGCGACGTGTAAACGAACGAATACGCTACCGTCGGATTGACGTTTTCCAGACGATCGACGACGACTGAGCCGTCGATTTGCCGCCAACCGTTACGGTAACGACGTGCGTAATACACACTAAGCAGCTAAATAAACGCGAAAAGGATTTCAATAAACACGTCATATTGTCGTGTTCGTTTTTAATATCGTCTGGCGCGGGTTTTAAGAAAAAAAATTGCACGTTACACGTGCGACGGACAACTCGTTAAACTCAGTGACGTATTCGAGGAGATGGACGGATCCAGGACAAAATAACGATGGGGTAGGGCGATTTTAAAATACATTAAATTACGTATTAAATAACACCAAAACTCGATTCTGTTAATCGTTTCTCAATATTATTATATAACATCACTGTTTTAGACCATTCGCGTAGACCTAATACCCAAATACATGACGTCCAGCAATATTAAAGTAAATAATTTTTTATAAATCAAAACGCGATTTTAAAAAGTTATTTATAAACGGACATTCGCTATCACGATTATCTGCATACAGTCAATGAACGGTTTTACGTTTACCTGGTTTATACACAATGGTTACCTAAAGTTTATGACGGTAAGACCACGGAACAAGGCCGTGTTCATGAGAAAGAACGAGGAAAATAAGAAATTTCTTATGATTTTTATTCTTTCTACGGGTTTAGTGTGGAATCCAGTAAACTGCGCTAAATTAAATGCAGTTCAGTAATTTTCCAACCGGAACTCGATAAGAGTATATACAACCACGTAAATTTAGACGTGGACTCCAGTTACAACCAGACATCAAGTGGTCTTTTTTAGCGAACTGATTTAAGGAGAAGGAGCACGTTTTTTTTTTTTTAGGTATTTTACGTGCGACAAATCGGCGGTGGCCTCGGAACCACCGCAGCGCAGCGCTGTTTGATTTATTAACCGACTTCGAAAAAGGAGGAGGTCCTCAATACGGTTGTATTTTTTTTTTTTTTTTGTTACCTTATAACTCAGTCGTTTACGAACCGATTTGGATGAAACTTTTTTTTACGCGAAAGATCATCATCTCCCGGCGGTCCCGTACCAATTTTATAAGTATTGGCCTAGTATTCGGCCAGTAATTTAGTATTTAGTATTTTTTTTTCATATTTTCCGATTTCATAAGGATCGGCCTAGTGTCCTACCTAACCACCCGGTCAAATGTAGGAACAAGAATGACGACATGACTACTATAACTACTACGACTAAAAAGCATGAAATAAAATTTTTTTTTTTTAGAAAAGAGAAACAGACTCCAAAAAATGCACTAAAAAGTATGAATAACCTTTTTTAAATGGGCGCCGAATTTCAAACATCATTACTTTACAGAAACGCATTTTTATTAATTTAATGCAATATCTATATTGGATCAATAAAATGCGTTTCTGTAATGTAATGTTGTTTGAAATTCGGCGCCGATTTCAAAGAGGTTATTGATTATTTCATACTTTTTAGTGCATTTCTTGAAGTCACTTTCGTTTTTTCTAAACAAAATTTGTATAGAATTTTAGTAAAAAAATTAGAATAACGTGTACTCTATAACATTTCATCCATAAACCCTAGTTTCAATTTTATTCCGGTTAATGGTTACATATAGGGCTTGGAATGTAATGCTCAATAAAACTCTAAAAATTCCTCATAAAAAAAAATGCTTTTGTGCCCCGAAAATTCAAAATGATGCACTAAAAGTTTGTGTATTTTTAATAACTTTAGTATAAATAATATAGATTTTAAAAAATTTTACAGAAATCTTGATCCCGTCGAATTGGACTTCTTTTAATGTGAAAAAAAATCAACACTACGACTATTGTCCGATAATATAATACCTACTTTATAATTTTTTATATTCATATGAAAATCATGTCGGTGTGTAAAAATCTTAAAATAAAATTTCATATTTTGTATCCAAAAACTCTAAAATGCTCTAAAAAAATTAAGAAAATAATCAAAAAAAAAGAAACCAAAAATATAAAGAAATGCAAAATTAATTTTTATGTTCTCATTCAAAAGTACACGAAACGAATTTGTAACAATGCACATATCGCGCGGTTTTATTATTAAACGAAATTCGAAATAATAAGAAAAATAAAAAACGTGAATCTCAAAATTTTTTTATAGTTATTAAAATTTTTTATTTCCAATCAAGTGTGTTTATTTCAAATTTGACGCTGACAAACATCGCATCGTATGGATTTTTATAATTTTAACAAATTACAAAACACTCGAACGGTTACAATGTACATCCGTCATACGTTCGCTATTGAAGGAAGTTAGATACGTTACGGTATACCTACTGGTTTTTTTTGCGACGATATAATTGTATTTTTTTCATCAACCGGAAAACATTTTTTTTCCGCGCAGTGCGTACTTTTATATAGATTGGAAAATTTAGACAGGTTATTTTTCCAATTTCTCGACAGTTTACTTTCGAAGCAGTTTTTTTTTGCACTCACTATTTCTTTTATTTATATTTTTCGAACGAGTCAATTTTTTTTTTTATTTATATAAACAGAGCTCTTCAACCAGAAACATCATTTCGACAGCGACTGTTTATCATTAGTTTTCAATCTATTATCTATCTAGCTTTTTCTTCCGTGTGTTCTACAACTGCAACGTCGTGTAGTAAAAATAAAATAAAATATGTATAAATTAGGAGCACGTAGTAAATAACTAACAGCAAGAGGCAATATACGAGACGACGTACATAAAACGTGTGTGTTTTTCGTTAACTATGAAGAGTAATAGCAATATTAATAATAATAATAATAATAATAATAATAATAATAATAATAATAATTAGTGCAACCGTTCGGTAAACGCCCTGGAGCCCCTTATCAGTATTTTTTTTTTATTTACAAAATGTATAATAAAATTACATACTTACATGAGGTAAGTATATGCGCATACACGGGGGGAATCGTCGAGATAACAGCGATAACCCGTACAGGACTGTACATATTTGATCGCATAATATATGTATACATATTCTTGTTAATTCACGCGTACGTAATATAGTATAAAATAATTGGGTATTACTTTAATAATAAAATAATAAAAACAAAATTAAATGAATAAAAAAAAAACGCATATGCGAAAGAAATAGAAATAAAAGTTATAAATTAACACTCGTAAATCATAATATCCTGTACGAGTATATTTTATTATAATTATTATTTTTTGTAATACTCTTTGACTCGATTCTATATTCACATATTAAATATCACGTTTTTTTTTTTATGCAAAACTCGAAACTATTAATTATATTAGGTAACTGTTACTCGTATTCCTTGCAGTTGTATGACTGAAATGTACGTTTTTATCTCGTATTTTTTTTTTTATATATAGTTTTTTTTTTTATTTCACTATGTTTTTCTGTGACTTTTTCTCTCTCACTTTTTTATCGGAATTTTATACGCCATATTCGTATTAAAATTCGAAGCAGAGCAATGCAAACATCGTTTTTGTCACGCTAGTTGATGTATTCACTTAATAGGTTATGTAAAACGTTTCGACGAATGTTCGTAAATGTTGAGGTCAAAAACTATAGATCTACAGATCAAATAACAGAAAAAATATCGATATTAATATAAATGATATAACACCAATATAGTGCCGACAAATTTCGAAATAACGAGAAACTTGCTTAATTAATTATAATAAATATATATTGCCTCAAAATATGACACTTATAACGCGAAACGCTTTTTTTCGTGCGAAAATCCGTTCGTCAAAAATCGTCGTATAAATAGTTATTACCTATACGAATATATAATTTTATACATATATAATATAATATATATAAATATGAATACATAATTATACATAAATATTTACATTGGCTGTAATATGTGAATCGACAGTGGTAAATAATGTGAACGATACGTCGGTCACAAAATTAATAATAATAATAATGTAAATTATTATTATAATTATATGAGAAAAAACACTACACAATTGCATATGATAATTTCGAATTGTTACTATAACGAATTTATAATATGTACACCGAGTGCAGGCGCGAGTAACAATCGTTTTAGAAACGGTAATTTTGAAAAAATTGTTTTCTAAGATAAGACGAAAACAAATTTTACATGCACGTATACTGTGAAATGAATACGAGTTTTTATTCCCCTTTTCCAAATTAACGTAACTATAATATTAATGATTATTTATACATTTTTATGATTATTAAGCCATTAAACTATCAAATACAATGTAATTTTTATGCATAATTCCAATACTTCACGATTAATTCATTTATTCACATACCAATAATGCCAACCATCGAAAGTCTTCTGCAAGTAGGTTCGGCATATTTTCTTGTAGTAACTTTTCTTTTTTTTCGACAACTGATATCTTACGGCAGTGACGGATACAAGGGAGGAGGAGCCCGAGCCTTCCCCTTTGCAGTTATTTATTCGTAGTTAATTATTGTGAATCGTCGTCAGTGGTCGTAATCTTGTTGACCGTAATCTTATCTGTATTTTATAGTTTTTTTGAGTTTTTTTTTTTATAATATTTCAATTTTATTATTCTGAGCTATTTTTAGAAATTAAATATGTTTTTCAATTTTTCATGTTATAAACATTTGAGTTATACTTTATTTGAATGCCTTACATTGAATCCTAAATATTGTAATTATGATGAAAATGTTTGGGCCTCCCCATCTACAAAAAAAAAAAATCCTAGATCCGCCACTGTCTTACTGTACTTAAACGTTTTCAAATTAAACGGAAAAAATGAGACGAATTGTTAACTCGTTTTGTCAGTACGATTATCAGTTAGACGTTGACGATATCGTTTACTATTTTTTTTTACACCCTTTTCTTATTTGTTCAATTTTTCGGGGAAAATTAAAAAATAAATATTTATAATCGCGTTTTATATTTTTATTGCTAAAATTTGTAGATCCGTGTATTTTATTTCCCATAGCGTTTTAAAAATTCAAAAGTTCAGCAAATGAGGGACGATGGACAACCTCTGTCACACATTTAGTACGCCCGTGAGTGCAATCAAATCCACGCGATTTTCGGGGCGAAAAAAACTATATTGTTATCTGGAAATTAAATACTACGTTTTCAAACAACAGTTTACAGTTTTCGTGTTTGCAGTGCTATCAGGCGCATCGACTAGACTCGTGAAAATTTTGTTACCGTCGTTACCGTGTTTTTATAACACAATTTGAGTTTATTCGTTTTTTATTAAGAAAAACAGCAGTAGTCGCCTGCAATATATACACTAAACAACAACGATTCATATTACAATTTTATATAATTATATACAGCTTTATAGACAGCCATAATTGTAACATTTGTTACGAAAATGTTCACTTATATTATGTTATTATGTGTGATCGATTCACTTTCGAGCGAATTTATTTAAACGTTTCTAAGAGTAAACAAAAAAAAAATGTTTTAATTATGTGGACGCGTGGTAAACAACACTTGTAATTATATGAAAACACGAGTGTCGACGAACGACACAGCGATTTTGTAAAAAGTCGAATAAACGTAGAAAAAAGGTAACGAGCCGCGAGGTGTTATGGATGTCACTCAAATGAGTTATTAAAGATAAAGATTTTAGAGTTTTTTTATTACTATAAATTTTGAAGCAATGCGATAAATCGTTGCATTCGATAAAACGATTCGGTGCAGAGCTTCGTTGTAATATTATTTTATTATTAATAATTTAGTGTTTACGATTAATCAGATAACGGTACATCATTTCAACAGAATTTCTTACAATAAACCCGGGTAGCTAAAAATTTTACAAAAATTGTTTTCGTCAACGTAGTACAAAGTTAAACATTTGATTAAAATGTCAACACTCTAGACCGCATTAGTTTTGAACAAGCGTAATTTTCCACATAAAAATAAAATACACTTTGTCGAAAAATTTTAAATGTTTTTTTAAGGAAAATTGACGATTTTCAAGATTTTTTTCAAGTACAGTTGAAGTAACGCGTGTACGTCTGACGGTGTATTACGCATTTTTAAACCTTAAAACCAAATATTACCCTCCTTTTATGATTTGAATACCTCAAAATTAAAAGGGATTTTTTTTCCCCTAATATAATATAAAGTTACATATTTCAAGTTCCTGTAATCGAACTAGTTCGAATATTACGAAGAAATAACAATAATCGTTTTTATCGTTTTTACGTGAATTTTCGGTAGTTTTCTTCTGACGCCTAGAAAAAGTATTGAAAAAAAAAATCGAAGAACGATCTCTCTCTCTCTAAAGCGTATCGACTAGATGCGATTTTGCGTCCTGGAAACCAGGTACAACTGTAAATATCCTTCTGGTAGAATTTTTGGGTAAAGGCATTAAAAAAAAAAACCCCCCACATCATTTCAAAACCAATACATTCCTCGCTCCGCTCAGAATCTTAAAGGGTATGTAGTGAGCCGCGGGTGTTTTGGTCGCCCAATTACTTGGATAAAGTCTTAGGGTTTTCATATAAAATTGAATCGCTAACTGCAGAAAGTGGACAAGTCCTCCTTTCATAATTTTTCAGGAACGATAAATAACTAAATAACGCGTGAAATATTTTCCGTAGTAAACGGGAATTTTCGAACGCCATGTTCGGCGTTTGAAAAGTCGGATTCGACACCTTTTTACAGTAAACGATGTATTTACGCATATTCAATGCGAAATGATAATAAACTCAAAATTGATAAAAATGGACTCGGCTCTTTTCTGCAATTAGCGATTATTAATATTACGGTAATTTTTTAACTTTGTTTTTGCGCGCTTTTGAAAAAAAATCGAAGGATGACTTCTCCAGAATGTACCAACCAGACGTAGAATTAGGCTACCGGAAATATGTCTGCAAAGGACTCTTCCCGATAGAATTTTCGGGTACAGACATCATTGTAAAACCGATACATTCCTCGCTCCGCTCAGAATCCAAGAACGAATTTAAAATGTTTTTTTTTAATTACTCCGGTACCTGTTGCGCATGCTTACAAAAAAAAAAACACGACCTACAAAACCGGAACGCCCAAAAGGTTAGCTACGCGCGCGATGACAACGCGTGAAAACGAAATGGGACACCGAGTACGCGAGAGAAATCTCTCTTATTGTATTTCGGTAATAATGAGTAACGCAGGATTTCGTTGGTCGAGGTCACAGCCGTCGGTTGAATGGCGTTTGTCCGCGGATGTACGCGGGACAGGAGGGCAGGGGAGGATAAAACGGTACTCCTATTGTTTTTCCTGCAAACACTCCTGAGACTCCGTTTTCTGCGGCGCATCTCGTCACACGCAATAACCAACGGACAAAGTTGTTAATATATAATAGCGCGACGAGTGTTTTTTAGGTGAAAAATAAGAACTCCGAGGCTTTTCTTTTTTTACAATACACAAACAAAAAAATAAATAAATAAATAAAAAATAAAAAATACCGCCAAAATGTACTTGAGAGGACGTTATACTCGGTCAAAGGAAACCGTGCAACGCCCGAGAAAACGCGAGAGAAAACGTTCAAAAGTGCAATGTTTACGATAAAATTATTTGTTTCAAAGGGGGAAACATTTGAAGACACCGAATTTGTACACGAAATAAAATAAAATATCGTCTATACAACATAACAGTATTGTTTTTTTATTTTTTATTTTTAATGTCTTTAATTCTCAAGAAGTTACTAGAGGTCTAAAACAAATCGTTTTCTGCAATTTATAACTGAAGTTTTTACTTTTTCGCGCGATATTTACGACATAAGCCCAGGGCAGTGCTCGAATCGGGGGGAGGGAGCAGGGGGACGGAGCTCCTCTTGATTTGTTCACATTTTGAGTTATAACTTCGAATTATTTATCATTAGAACGGGAGGACGGAACGTGTTATTTTTTAAAAAATAATATTGAAATTTACATTTGGTAAAGTCGCGTTGAATAAGTTAATAAAAAACTATTTAAAGAATTATTTACTGATAATTCATAACAAGACTATGAAATTGTGTTGGAGCTCTAGTACAAGATTTTAAACCCGGCTCTTATGTATATTGTCTTGGATACGCAGCGAAAAGATATGCTGAAGAAGAAAGTTGTCCTAAAAGTAAAAACACAGAAGTGAATCACAGCTACCAACAGTCGTGGAATGTCGTTTAAAATGAATTGGATACCGAATTAATTGGGGTAAAAAAGTAATTATTAATTTTTATATATTAATAATTGACAAGTTTTAAAAAATATATTCACTGTAATCGTTTGTATATATTATTGATATAATATATTGTAATAATTTGATGAAGATGAATGTTTGGTGGGGGTGTGGGGCTAACACACGTGTTTGGTTGAGTTTAATCATTGTAAAGGACGGAAATTTTTTTTTTAAGTCTTGGAGTCTCCTTTCTTTTATTTTTCCAGTTCGAGCACTAGTCCGTAGCATTTGCTAATAATTATTGTTTGATATAAAAAAAAAAAATAGCGGTATAAGATATAAATTTATTTTTGCGCATCAAGGATTCCGTGTATGTATAGAATTCTATAGAGCACATTTTAAGCATTTCAGTGTTATTTTCCCGGTTTCGACGCAATTAAATTTCATTTATCTTGGGGGTTTTTTTAAATCTCTTAACCTTAAGAAAGTAAAAATAAATTACCTTTCCATTAGATATTTCTTATTATAACCTATTTTTAGAGATTAAATTATCGCTGTATCTCGACTGTAGTTTGGTATAAGAAGATAACGTATTGGATATTTTATTATTTAAAAGAAGATATATTATTGATAAATACCCATACACGCGTACAAACTGTTATTATTATTATTATTATTATTGGACACGTAGATATATCAGACTGTAACATTTAACGTTTTCAATTAAAATAATATCCGACTTATTATTGTTGTTTAATTAGTTTATAACCAATTGAAATTTTTTTAACAACGTTATAAAAAAACGTATTATCGGGTACCTATTTATTGTAATAATAACTTGGAAAATAATACATTATTACAAAACGTGTTTTATTCTTTATACCAGTTGAGTTTATTTACAGCTATTTTATAATCTCACGTAATGTATATATATATATATATATATATAAAAGCGTTTTCATATTATAGTTTATTGTATAGAATTTTTCGGTTTTGCTCGTTTCTTGACGGTTAAGACAACAATATTTCAAGCTTGAAAAATATTTCCTGTTACACTGCCCGTGTTCTTTGCATTCCTTTATTACAAACGCGTATGATAAAAAAAAAACTAAACGTATTAAATATTCTAAATTACCTGAATAATTCGTGGTTTATCCGACAGTATCGATGACTCACGTGTAAAAATGTCGACATTTCTGACTGAAATGAATTGGGTGGTTTTTTTTTATAAATTTGTTTGCATGGGAGGCGCTACACCCCATGGACTAAACCGGCTTTAAACGAATTATATAAAAAAGACTATAGATACATACACGTGTAAAACGAACTTTCATTTTTATTTTCGTTTCGATTTTATAGTCCGTTTACGGGAGTCGCGCGCGTTGAGACAATATTTTCTACATACGGTAGAGACTTAAAAAAAAACTCACTACTTTAAACACAATACAAACGTTCCTTTCGTCGTCGTTTTCCGTAGTGTTTTGCACACAAAACGTTGCACAACGCGTATAATTTACAATACACGCGAGTAGCTCGGTTCGCTGAGTAAACCGAACGTCTGTTCGAAAAATATTTTATTAAACCGTTTTAACGTTAGACAGGTTTGGGATGTGGCCGAATATTAGCGATCAGGTTTGGGTGAAAATTGCACGTTGTCATAAAGTCGACACTGAACGTAATCGTGCCACGCGAATGATAACGGGAACAGTTAGATCCGCCCAAGTACAATGGTCGCCGACACTTGCTAATATAGCTCCATCAGACCTACGTAGATTGCAATACACAGAAAGAATAATAGTTGAAAAATTAATAAATTACCCTGACTTCCTTTACACTTTGACTTCACAGAGGAAGATGAAATCTTTCCCAGAAAGATTGAAATCAAGGCACCCGATATAGGATCTGGAACCCAAGAAAGATTCAATGGTGGAAGTGTGGGAAAAAACGTTGGAAAGCATCAGGAGCACGAAACGCCTCATTGATAGAGAACCCAGTATTGAGAGTTCCTGATTTCGAGTTTCCGAGGACACTGTGGACGACACTGATTAGAGTAAGAACGGAACAAGGCAAATGCAATTATCTAATACAAAAATGTGGGATGTCAGAATCTCCCGTCTGTGATTGTGGTATGCCACAAACGATACGCCATATTGTTAACATAATATTGTGTGTATGCCCACAAACACGTTTCGACGGAGGGTTGGAGAAACCGCATAGATCGGATGCGGACGCAGTGAAACGGACGGAGAATCTGGAAATAAAATTATAATATAATAAACTTTAAAAAGTTACCAAGTCTACCGGTCTAGTCATATGTAAACTTCTAGTTTCACTCTTACAGTCGTAAGTATTAGTTTTGCAACTTATTTGATTATATTTCGTTTTAACAGTACTTCATTCTAAATAATCCGATTATGTCTTATGCAAAATAAGTAATGTTAAAATAAACATCGGCACAGACGTAAACCCGTACTCCAGTATTCATACTGTACTGTAGCCACGCACCTTTTGCGCACGAGACGAACGAAAGCGATTGCAGTCTTTGTGGATTTTAATTCGTTCATTTTTATTTTTTTATAAATAAAAAACACGGAACAATTTCTCGTTTTTTATTCATCGGCGATGAAAAATTCTCGTTTCCAAAGTCGCTAGCCGTCCAATTTTCAGAACTTTATGATTACGGCATTGTGGCATTTGCATACGCGTTTCACACAATCACAAAAACAGCGTGATTTATAAATGCAGCTGAACGTTTCCCAAAAATTGTATGAAACAATTTCTATTTCTAAACACTTTGGAGTACTACATTTGAAAACGTAGCACGGACCAGATAAAAATATTACTGGAGCTACCAGTTGCCCGTTCTTTCGATATATCATAGTATTATAATTGGCTAATTAAATCGGTTATTATGTGTCGTTTTTAATTAAATTACTAATATGACGGTAAAATTGACGTTAAATTACTCGTTTAAATACAATATATTGTTGGTATCGATGTAGGTACTGTACAGGAGATCGAATTGAGTGACGTGCTTGAAAAAAATCAAAATAATTAGGAAAATTCAAAATTATACGTTAATTGGACTAATTTGCCGATAGAAATTACCTTTCCCCTTTTTGTCTTCGTATTATTATCATAACAAATGTTATTTTATATAATATAGACAAGAAAATTATATTATTTAATGCATTGTCGTTTTCAACTCGAATGTCCAGGAATTATTTTTAATCTAATAAAGTATTAGGTTTCTAATAAAAAATTTTAAAGCTAATTGAAGTAGGACCTATATGAATATTGTAGTAATGATTTACGTCAATTAATAACAAACTCGGCGCTGTAAAAGTATAGAAGGTATCGTCGTTTCTTTATTACCAATAAATCAATACTCACACGTATTTACGTGTCCGTATCTCTTAATGTGACACAATTTGAAACACTTGCCAATTATATAATAATATATTGTCTCCTGTAGGTATATAACTTATTTATATTACCATATTTTCGGTTGTGTGCGCGAACCTTCACGATAATTCATTCATTATTGATTAATGACTATAAAACTTTTTCAAACCAATTTTTATTTGTTATGCCATATTTTAAGATTTTTTTTTTTTTTAGATCATTCCAGTACTTTTTTAGTGCTATAAAATCCGAGCTTTGGTTATAATTATGCGACGAAATACAACATATATACATACAGAAAACGGTTGTATTTTAATGTGTTATGTATGTTTTTCTCAAAGACGAGAAAGTGATTTTTCCAGTGTCTTGACGCCTCTAAATAACAATATTTTCTATCGACTGTTTGTGACGTGTGGAATGTAAAATTTATGTTGAAAAATTGTATAAATCGTTTTCCCCCATGACCGTTTAGAACGCAGCGGAGAAATGTATTATTCCGCCGCGCGTAAATTGAATTGTCGATAACTGTCAGTTTTTTTTTTATAATTTAACGCGAATTAATTTATTTAGGACTTGAAAAACCATTACCCAGTGTTTACGATAGAGTTGTGCGTATTCTAGCGATTTCAAATTATCCTAAAATCTAGTTTTCGACCATTTTCACAAGAAAAAATTTAGAGTTCGAGCGCTTAAAAAAAAAAAAACGCAGTGACCAACGATTTTTAAAACGTCTTAAACACTGTTTAACAGTATACTCAATATCCGTCAGTCCTTCTGTACTGTTAGTGATTTTACTTAAATATTTTGCCGATTCCAGTTGACGCGCCCATCTGTGCGACCCACTGAATACGTCTCTGGATTTAATTGTATACAAATCAGAAAAAAATATCATTTAAATCACGTTCGTGTTTTACTTTATATATATTTTTTTTAACACGTAAACTCGACCTAATATTCGATGGTAAAAAATGTAAAATTGTAACGGCCAACATCTGGTCATTATGCCATTCTATTATATAAAAAAAAAAAAAATGCGAGAAATCTTAAACTCTCGATATTGTTTTTTTTTTTTCAAAATTGAATTTCTTTCGTGCACGAGGCGTCGATCAGACGGTGCGAGTATATAAATAATATTCGTTCGATGTTTAATTATTGACACGGGTTGAACAAATCGAAAAACCGGTTTCCACACATACATTGTCGTAATACATTATAATAATAAATTAAACACAGCGTGAATTAGCCGCGCCATTCGAATAATATTATTTGAAAAAAAAAAAAACATCATCGTCATAAATTAGATAACTCGCGACCACAAAAAAATATAAATATTATGACGATAATAATATGCGTCTTCTATTGTCGCTCAAAACGCTTTTATACTCGCCAATAATTAAACGTAAAATAATATTAATAAAACAACAATGACATTTAAATATTATATATTATAATCCACGACGTTAAAAAGTTATAACAATAATATGTACCGCTATGCATATATATAAAATCACGCGTTCTTGACATCGATATCGTATGAATCGGCATTTCGATAACGTATACACCGGTAATAATCGATCATCGAGTTCGAACGATGAAAAAACGACGGATCTGCGCTTATTGTATAATCTAAAATTAAATAAATAAAAACAATCCTTTCCTCAAAAACAAAAAAAAATCAAATAAACATAATATACATATAAATCATAGGCGTGTTTACGGGTACGGCCAATACGGCCATTGCCATATTATATCTGCGATATCAGCCTTTCACAGAATTTTGAGATAATGTCAATAACACAAATACCATGCTAGTAAAAATAGTAAAATATTTATCCGTATACAGCAGCAACGCCGACGAGCCAATTTTTTCGGATCAGGGGCTAGACATCTTATCGTATCCCATAAGTGTTAATGGACAATCGTTTACCGTAACTACTGTCTTATGGCGTTTTCCATTTACCAATACTCGTGTAATCGCGATCACTTTTTGTATGATAATGATTACCGGTTAGCATTAACTGGTATTAATAGTACAGTAGATAATGCGAATTTCATATGAAAGTACGGTTCAAGATACACCACGGCACGGTGTATTTATTACCTACACGAGTGCAGAAAAATGATACCGAGAATTTCGACCATGATTCGACCACTAAAAGTATTGGTCTGGACGAGTAGTGAGATTTTTCGCGTTAATCGCATCAGGTCTCTCTGGTGCAAGCCAGTCCTAATTACTCGTGCCGTTTCATCGTTGGCTTGTTCAAGAGCCATTTTCGACTCCCTAACAATAAAAATAAAATAATAAAATATTGACAATGTAAAATGTATTAATTGTTTTATTCTTAAAAGAGTTCAGGCATCAACACGAATTTATGTAATTTTTTTTTTTAGAGAGAGAGAGACATTTTATACATGTACGACGTATAGGCAAAAACACCCACGGGAGCTGACTTCATTGGTTATTTCCCATGAAATTTTTGTTGGCCACATCTTTGAATAAATTCTAGACACGCCTATGATATAAATGATAACGTAGTAATAACTGCAGGAACGCATTGGTCACATAAGCTGTGCGCATCGGATCTCCTCTTTCGAAATTTGGGATTTCGGAATTTTGGCGAGTGGATCGTACAGTTTTTATTGTATGAAATATTCAACGGTAATAATGTAATATTTTTATACATTTATACACATAGGTATTTAAAGACGATCAGTGGACGTATATTCGATAAATACCGATTTCGATGAATCTATTTGGTAACTGCGCAAAAGTGCTGCTGGTACTTCGAAGTAATTACAAGAAGCGTTTAAATAAGCGAATAAATTATTTACCAAATTCCAAACAAAATTCGTCGGCAAGTTATTTATTGTCATGGGTTATTTGCGGCATTAACTCAATAATCGCCGTCGGCGTAACTACACGGAGGAACTGGAGGGACTAAGCCCTAATAAATATTTTTGCCCCACGAGAAAGTCCTTCGAAATGTTTGAAAAATACAAAACATACCTATAGTAATGTAAAAAAAAATGTCTGATTGTAAAGTTTTTAATTTATTCTCGCTGTAAACGCCGCACTCCTCGGCATTGTATACGAGTATATTATTATGTTACATACTCATGATAAATGTTATAAATCTGTTTCCGCTATATTCTCGATGATTGTAATACAATATTATATTTAAAATTGAGTATTGACTACGACTGAGCTATTGGACTAGCGATTACGATGATATTATAAATATTCATCTGAAAATGACTGCCGCGTTGTCTGTGTTCCATTAAGTTCGGCTACGCGTAAAAGACCTTTTTAAGAAATACATAATAAGATCGACTACGATTCCAGACGGGTTTACCGATTTGGCAATATTAAACATTGAGTGGGAACACTCCAATAAAATAAAGACAATATTTTTTTTTTTAATATTTAATACACAAAATAGTAGACGTGTTCAATTATTGTTTATGAACACAATATGTTAATCTGAATTATGTATCCAAACATATTATAATGCCGTTAAAAACAAATTAAATGCCTACATCAATGATTATTTTTTTTTATTTACTAATTATTCGAATTAAATAACTACTTTACTGAGGCGAACGGACGGGAGAGATATTATTTTTATATGACAGGACTCAAGCAGGACTCCAAATCCTAATTGCGCCCATAATAGTGACTAATTTAAAATAAAACAAATACCTGTTTATACGTTAATTCTAGAAATTCACTTGATTTCAATTCACGTATACGAAGTGAGAACAAGTGTTTATAACAATTTAGAAAACTGTTAATAAAAATATTTCTTTTTTTTATTTTACGTTACAAGTTAAACGATAAATATTACAGCGTATATGATATGTGATTTAAATTTTCAAAGAAATGCATAAAGAACACAATGTAAAAAAAAAAATGCATATCTTAAAACTTCGTTACACGTTGTCTATATGTAGTAATTATAGTAATTATGTATATTAAAAAATGTATAGCTCACTCCGTATATTTTAAATTTCGCCTCACCACTGTACTAAAGCCGGTCCTACACGACTTGTGTTTATGGCCAACGTTGTCTTTGTTCTTGCACGACTGGTACGTGTATGCAAGTATTTTTCATTGCTCAGTATTGGTATACACTTGCAGTGCTAATTGGGTATGTTCCCACACGAATCGTATATTTGACCAATGCATATTCTATTTCCTAATAAGAGTTAAATTTTCATTTAGTTCAAAATGGATTGTGAACAGAAGGAAGTCGTCGTTGCTGCTCTGAGCTTTGCTTATTTATTAAAAAAGACAATTTAAAAAGTTAAAGGTAAAAGAAAACGATGGATGGTTTCTGGTAATAAAGTGAGTTTTATAATATAATCAATTAAACATTTTTTTATTCTTAAAAAATTAACTTGTTTAATGCGTGTTGTTTAAAACGGTTTTTTGAAGAAAAAAAACCATCATACATAATAATTACAGAAAATTTTCATAGTCAATCATGTGAGTAATTCGTGTTTATTTTTCAATTGGATAAATACTGTGAAGAGCTCAGATGTTGTTGTTCTAAAAAAAAAAAAACCTACAAAAAACACAAAAAATAAATAAATAGGCTAAACATTTCGAAAAATTCCTTTACAATTGTTTGACCTATCATTCTGAGTGACAATAATTTCCATCAAAATAAAGACAAATAATGTTACACTTATACTGATGGTCGGTTGGTGCTTGCGAGACGTACCTCCACAGTATGATTATAAATAATTTACTAAGTGCATAATTAATTAATAATTAATCTGTACGGCCAGCCGGTTTACTGACTACGAGGCACAACCGGCCGTGTGGAAGCAAAACCAATATTGGCAGTCCTTTGACCGGTACGGACCAGTGACCAACAATTTTAGAGCATGTCCTCAGGCGACTGGCGTAGCGTCACAAGTAGCCAATGTTGACCATATACACAGGTCGTGTGGGACCCACTTAATGTTTTTGCAGTTGAATTTGAAAAACGATATTAGCTATCTTATAGGCGGCTACTTGATTAGTCACTCGTGAATAAAGATGTTCACGGATCTAACGAGGAGGTTTTTCAAAAAAATCTCTTTTGAAAACTAGGTACGAATGAATTTCAAAAAAAATTAATAAAAATAATAACGTTCTCTATTCGCACGTTCTTCTGACCTATACGCGAATGATATGGGCGACTATAGAAAACAATTTTTTTTTCTACACACCGCTGTACAGACCACCAAGTGGTATGCACGAAAAATTCCACACGTTCCGCGCGTTCAAAGTTCAAAATATTCAAAGCATCTGCAGTGACAAAAAGGCAGCGAGCCGCGCGGCGTGTTGTGCATGTCGTTTAAGTGCGAATTACTCGGATAATGATTTCAGAGTTTTGTTATTATTACTGTAAATGATAAATCATTCAATTCGACAGAACGATTCTGAGCGGAACTTCGGTGTATTATTATTATTTATTTATTAGTAAAACGATGCATAATTCACGGTTAACCTATCATATTTTAATATAATTTCTTACAAAAAAACCGAGGTAGCTAAAAATGTATGAATTCAATTGCCACTTTCCATCGGAAAAATACGCTTTGTCGGAAAATTTGAAGTGGTAAAAAAATCTATATATATATATAAATGTATATTTAAAATATTTTATACAATAACGGGTCATTTCAGTTATACAATTATATTAACTATCTATATTTATATGCATAATACACGTTTAAATTTTAAATGAATTAACCCTTGTTTGGTCGCACCATAAAAAAAAAATTCATGATTTGATCGTGTGGGGTCTGATAGGACGAAAATTGGCCAATTTCCTATTATTTTATTAAATTTTACGAATTATCTTGAATACCTAATATCACGAAACAAATACGTTAAATACAATTTGGAATTTAACAACATTTGTTTTTACATTAAAATTAGAAAAATATCAGATACTTATATGTACTGTAATAAAACGAAATAACAAAACCATGTCTTTCAAATAACAAAATTTTAATTTTTCGTTAAAAAATTTGGTCGGAACGAGGCTTACCCCATATGAAAAAAACATATTGATTTCAAATCATTATGATAAAATAATAATAGTGTCAGTGTGATTAATAATACAAAATATACCTATATTTAGAAAGGTAAACGGAGAATCAGGTGGTTACAATTATGAAAAATATATTTTATAACCATAACAATTTCGATGGGATCAATTAGACCCCGCGCGACCGAACAAGGATTTTAAGAATTATACATAATTAATCGTTAATTACGTACCTCTTTTAAATACCAATTTTTGAATTAATCAATCAATACGTTTTGTACCAATTTAATTATTCTACTCCATTAGCGTTTTCGCCGTTTTTATGAAGTACTTGAGTTTTTTTTTCCCCCCCAAACGCTTTTGAGAAAATCGAAAAATGACTATAAAGAGTACCACCAGATGCAATTTGCTACCGGAAATCCGACTGTAAAGTTCGGAGCACTCGTTCCTGTAGAATTTTTGGGTAAAGACATAAAAAAAAAAAAAACCACATCATTGTAAAACCAATGCGATTCCGCTCAGAACCTAAAATTTACTATAAAATATCATTACGAACGCGTATCCGTGTGGACGGCGGGAATTTTTTTTGCTCTTCGCTTGTGAATTCGCTCGGTTTCGATCGTTTCGACGCGAATAACCCCAGAGACGCGTACGAAGTAAGGAGGAAATAAAAACGCTCACGTTCGGTTTCTTCACTGGATTACGCGAACTTTTTAGTGTACCGCCTTGAAAGTCTGTTTTCGCCCGACTTACAACTTCAAATAATATCGCGTTCCAGTCTTATTTATTACAATCGTCACGTGTGCTGTACAGTTTACTAAACAGTTTCTCGCACGCGTGATATACCCACAGATCGCTCGAATCGCATCGCATTCGTAGCTGTCATTGTAACGAACGAGAAGAGCAGCACGCGTTTAAAAAATGCTTGCGTTTTGATGTATCCAGAGCATACTAGTTGCCTCCCAAAATATACGAATTGCCTGCCGTCCTTTTCGAAAATAAAAAGGTTAAAAAAAATTTATCAGTCAGGTAGTTCTAAACTATATACGAGTTGCCTTACAAAAACGAACACACACTTTTATTAGTTAGTGGTTCATAAACTTTTTCCATTCAATTTAACCATTTTTATTGATACGCACATAGGCGCGCAAATAGTGTTTGAGATTGGGAGGGGGGAGGCCGTAGCTCAGGTCCATATTGATATCGATATCGCTACGCTCGGACTATATCTACCGATCATAATCGTCAATTAACAATATGTAGTTTTTGGGGGGCTATACAACATTTTTGAACAAATCTTCCTTCGGATGGGTTTTATCTCTTACAAACAATTAAAGAATGCAGCAAGTGACAGACATGAATGGATACAACGACAAGGTTTGGCCTTTAGAAGCTAATAAATAACAACATTTAGGGAGGCTTAAACCCTCAGCCCCCCTATTTGCGCCTATGGATACGCATATTATTTGATGCCGTCTGCACTCTGCGCGAGTACAGTTATTACGCACTGTGACCTACTGTGACGCGTGCACGTGCAATATTGTCGTGATTATTATTTTCTCGATTGTGTTTTGCGTTATTCCGAACGTATCGTTATTTCGGTGTGATACCAATGTTATGATATGCATATTACACGTGATACCTCCAGTTACTATTGTGATATTTTATAATAATAACGCATTCTATCTTTAGCATGCCTAGAAGGTACCTGAATTTTTTTTTACTCTTATGACACCTTGTATATATCTTACATCGCCCGTAGGTAAACGTATAGCGTACAGTACATGACGTTGTAGTAGTTTATATAGCGAAATATGTAAAATGTAAAACTAATATTGTTTAATTTAAAATCGGTTGAAACGCTACTTTTAATAATTTTTAATAGTAGGTCGTTTTAAATTTAAAAAAAAATACGTATTTACTACATTTATCAGAACCCCAGTGATAACGCAATTACCACGACAACGTTACCATTAAATGAATTCAATGCACTAAAAAATGACGAATTACGCATTTTAAATATGCTTTTGTACATCTTGAAATATCCGAAATAGGCGTCTGTTGTTTTTCCTAAAATATGCAAAATAAAAAACGGTGTCAACGGTCAAATTACTTGCTGAACGATTTCAATGGCTTTTAGATAAATAAATACCTCGTTTTCGAAGGCACGTTAATAAGGAAGACACTGAAAATTTAAATGTATTAAAGCGAAAATTTTCTTTCATTACAACGGGTTTAAAATGTTTTTAATCGAAAATGCATCATTTTCATTAAAAACTTTCAACGATTCTTACAGTTTGGGAGTTTTCACCATATTACCTACCCCAACACGTAAATTATCTGGTTTGGCAACACTATAGGTACGGTGACTTGTTAAATACTCTTTTGACAGTTGCGACCAACTTATGGACTTTTGGAAACCGAATGCGGATTCGTTCGTCGTCGGTTTTTATTATGTTTTCCTCGAATTATATAAATATTAAAAAAAAAAGTGTTTACACGAAGAATTCGTGAAATCGCGCATTTATATATACCCTAATGATCCAAACCCTTATACACGCAAAAATATGCGAGATTACATCTTCTATTTGATTAATAAATAACGCAAAATAAATGTTTACCGGACTCATTACTTTCTACAAAGTAACGTGCAAATGCATTAAATTCACAGTCCTGATAATATGACCGTTGCCCAACTAGGTCTGTGAATCATTTACAATAACAACGCCGGTCCATTATCGTCCATCTATTATATTTCATGCCGGCGTCAAACACAGCTGTTATACTATTTCATATACATACTGTTTATTTCATATCACTATGATATATCCATTTATTATTATTAATTACTATTTCATATCACATACTGTTATCCGCGGCTTAACTATAAATTCGGACAATATCGTTTTCCGTGCGCGGTAATCGAAACCATTTAGCCGAAAACATTGTGCTGCGGAAAAAGGTGAAGAATCTAGAGTCTGATATTGTACAGTCACTGCGGGGTTACCGATACGTTTCTACGAGAGTATATAAGCGCATATTTCGATATTTTTTTATTGCTACAAGTATAATAATTATAATTGTTAATTTCGTGATAAACGATTAATATTTTTATGACACGCATTGAAGAATCGGACTTCATACTACCACACTGTCAGTCGTCTCCGAACGACTCAAGGAAACATTTGTATATACATATGTGACATTGCTGGAAATTCGTTTTCAGCCTATACCGCAATATAAACACTGGTCTTTAAAAACATTATACTACTATATTATACTCTATATCAGTGGTTCCCAAACTTTTTTTTCCCATCGCGGCACATTATTATTTGTTGTTATAATTCGCGGCACACTTTGGATAAAATATTATCTACTTTCCAAACGTGTATAAGTGGTTTAGGACCGGGAAACATAAAAAAGTTCAGGTTGTCGCGGCACACCGTTTGCGAAACACTGCTCTATATAGACTAGGTGTAATGTGAGGAAGGTGTTTGGATGAAAAAAAATAATGTGTACCATCTGTCATCTTTATCACATTATATTGTACGCCGGTGCGGCTTTCGGCCACTTGATCGCGGTTATACAACGCGATACTGCAGAATCGATCGACGACATAATTTTCTCCTGCGCACGCCACTCTTCCTTGTATTACCTCGTATTACCCATAACATATTATACGGCTTCGCGTAAAATAAAAACAAATCGGTTCAATAAATATGTATTTGAAAGCACGCGATTTACAAAAACCTAAGCAGAATGCAATAAAATGCAAAAAAAAAAAAATGTGTTGAGCCTTGCGATTCAAATAACGACTCCTAGAATCTCGCGGCTTTCGACGTATCAGACGATTGCGTTGGCATCGCAAACATCTCCCGCAACAATCTCGAAACATGCCTTTAAATAATTTAACGAATAAAAAAAAAATTTCCAAATTCCGATATGGGGGGCCAATAATCCGTTTCAATTAAAAAAACAAAAATCGAAATCGCCAACCCGACACGTGCGAGGCTGCTCGGTACGTCTCGGACATGGCCGGCGGGAGATTTTGCAGGGCCCAGGGCAGATTTTCTCGCGGGACCCTAGAACTTGTACGTCGTTTTTTTCTATTTTACGTAGCTTGTGTAATAACGTTTTTTTTTTTTTACGCGTACAATTAAACAAAATATTAAATACGAACCGTTCAAATAGATACGCGTTTATTTTTAAAACAAAATACAAAATATATTATTTTGCTCGTTTACTGTGAGATACGATTTTCATTTAAAAAAAAAAAATCGTACAACGTAATTGCTTACACTGAATAAAAGTTACTCGTTATTATTTTAATTTTAAAAGCTTAAAAATCATTAAAATCCCACGAACAGTGCGGGGCCCCTCGAACAGCGGCGGGCCCTGGGGCGGCTGCCCGTTCTGCCCTGCCCTTCCGCCGGCGCTGGTCTCGGAGCCGAGCGCGAAACGCTTGAGGCCTACGTGAGCCGTTGATCGATACCGAACACGGACAACCGTAAACACGGCAGAAACGCGTCGTCAGGCGTCAGCGCCGGTGACGGATCATCCGGCCGTAATATTTCCGTTCCGCCGAGCGGTGAACGCGCGCGCCGCCCAGCGTTTATATATACACACACACACACGTCCCGAGCCCGGTAAAAACGATCTATTTTTGAACGTTTATTATATAAATAATTTACACGCGTACAAACGCTGTTCTGGCCGACTTGGTCAGACTTGGTCCGAGAGAATCACCGAACGATATCCTTCTTTTTGTTTTTTTTTTTTTTTTGTTTTAAACAACTGAAAAAAACTTGGAATCGCTATAAATTCGAATGGAACGCGCGATAAATCGTCGCGTTCGATAAAACGATTGAAGCTCCGGCGGCGGGGTAACGAAAATTTTGACTGGTAATAAAAAAATAGAGAAAAAAAAAAATTACCACTGTTTTTAGGAGTGTCAAGATTTTTTTTCTTTTGACGCGAACTAAATACGGACACGTATTTTATACGATTTTAAAAGTGTTATCACTTTTACGGCTCGAAAACATGCTCGACGTTTAATAATTACTGTAAAAATACCAGCGCGAAATTTGTGACAGTTTATTGAACACAGTGGTTGACTTGTGGGGGGGGGACTGAGTACATACCTTCTATTTTTTCAGATACTTGAGCGCGAACCCCTACTATTTAAAAAGGAACGCGTGGTACAGGTTTTAATAAAATTGTTTATTTTCATAAAATTGCTCAACTCGCATTTTTCGTATTAAATACATAATGCTTACGAAATGTATTGATATCAGATATCTCATATCTCACACGTGATAACTGATAAGTAACCATCAATGATAACCATTCGTTATCTATAAATTCGGGTACTTTAATAATTTATCATATTCCTTATTCTGTTATAAAAAGTGTTTATAATTAATGCTTCTTAGATGATGGCCCCGCGCGGTAATGTGAGGGATGTTAAAATGCTAGGGACGCTACTCTTTGAAAAATAGCTACAGTACATCAACTACTTTTTTCCCAAGTCAAGCACTGTTATTGAACAATGATTTTTTTCCGCGTACACGCGTGTGGATACACACGTATTCGGTGTACGTTTCAATATGCCCCAGGACGATTATTTTGGTTTTTGAAACCGATAGCTTTTTCGCTTAAAATAATGCACAATTATCGTTCGACGTACCTACGCGTCGGTTATTTTTAAAATCGTAGAATAATATACGTCGTTTTTTCGCTGTAGCACTTAATTCGGGACGTTTTAGCCGTTCGCTCTTAAAAAATATTTTACTGCGTTTAGACTCGGCCACGCGAATAACAAAAAAAAAAACACAATAAATTTCTTCGATCGCTTTTTAATTAAACGCGCGTGTACAGGTCCGGATTAAGGAGAGGGATAGAGCCAAATGAGGCCACGTCGCGCGTGAAGAGCCCTCGGTGGTGCGTTGTAGCCTTAAAATCGTACTGAGTCGAACTCATTTGTACTTTTAGGTTCTGAGCGAAACGATAACAAATGGAAACTTGACTTCGCCAAAGTAAAACGACCCAAAATTTGGAAGAAAAACTATTTTCTCGAAAGTTTTTGAACGCGGCACAACGAAAAAAAACAACAACAACGGTCTTAGATTTTTGAAATTTACACCGAATTTTTGCACAAAATTTAGACATTTTTTTCGATTTTTAGCTATTTATAGCAATCGATAAATGTTGAACTAGTTAAGTCATGACAGGCGTGGTGTTTGGCGTTACTTCAACTATATTCAACAATTTTCGATAATCCTAAGTCACGATTTTTTTTTGATTTTTTTTTATTAAGTACCATTTCAAATTTGTCGGCAGTGTGTATTATTTTGATAGAAAATGACAATTGAAATTCAACATTTTCAGCTACCTAGATTTAACGGAAGAAATTATATTAAAATAATGTAAGGTCAATCGTAATTATACAGTAAACATATAAATATATTAATAATAATTTTAATAGTATTAATAACTAATGTTCTCGACAATGTTTTTAGACTCCAGAAGGATACCATTTCCATCGTTTTCGTTTTTTTATTTTCGTTTATATTATTTTTTTATATTTGACCATTGGCCTTTCAGATCATCGGTTAATGTGCCCGCACAGTTCTGTCGAATTGTTTATAAATATATTTACTGAATAAATTAAGTCATTAGCAATTCTAAAAATACTTTTAATTTTCACAGCTTAAGAAAGCCGTGTGGATCTATAATAGTTTTAAAATAATTTCTCACGTCCTGAAAATCTTTCATTTAAGCTATTTATAACTTGGTCATAAATAACATTAACTATATTTGCTCCATAACTGTTTCTTTTTTTTCATTTATAATTGGATCATCGTAACGTATTTCTCTATCCGTTCGTTTCTTCTTTTTTTACTATTCGCTGTACAAAAGCTCGAGAAGCGTTATGTTTCAATTTACCGCCACATTTAACTGTGACTGAAATAACTATTTAGCTAATTATTCCGTCGTAAATTTATGAATTACACCTTTTTTTCCCCCATAAAACTATTTTAGATTTTAACTAATTTTATTATTTTATTGACATCAACCCAAATTAATGATACGTTAGCCGCCATTCGTGTTGAACACTATCGAACATCTCCCTACCTGACTCTTATTACTGTGATTTTTAACACGATGAATTTTAATAACTTTATATTATTATACTGTTTTCTCGAGGTTTTAATTTTTGGGGCTGGATCATTTAGTTTCTAACTGGACTCTTTATTACAAATAAGTGTTTGTAATTTTTATTATAATTGTCTGTTTTCTGAATTCTAATGCATACATCAAAATAACCAAATACTATTACTTGATAAGTAATTTATATATATAGATATCTATTTATTTAATTTATTACTAAAAAAAATATTTTAATTCAAAATATCATATAACGTTTTTTTATAGTGGCGACGAAGTTTCTATGTTTTATTTTTAATCCCCCCCAAAAAAAAAAAGAAATTGAGAGTACATAATTGTAATAGTCTGTTCACTTTACGAAAATTCAAAAGTAATATTGTGATCTGTTACGTTACACATATTATTGTTACTTATTTAACACTACTTGCAAGAAAACTAATGAAAACAAATAAGTAAATACAATTACTAACGTATAAGCTCTATTTTTAACAGTCTTAAAATATAAAACAGCATATAATAATAAATTATAATCAATAAATCAAAAGAAGGCCGGAAAATAATAATTATTTTTTTAAATGTAGAATAAAAAAAAAATTACATATTTTTCGAATTATTCTAATTGCACACAATATAAATATACACGTGTAGACAATTAAATAAAATTATATTACGTGTAATAATTTCACCTCTTGATAATAATTGCAGGTTATACAAAAACTGTTATTCGTCGTGCGTAACATTCAATTTGGTTTTAATTTTATATATATATATAAGAATCGTTTTTTAATTTATAATATCGTGAACATTCTGTGAATATATTTTTTTTTTTTTTTAAGTAATTTTCAATTTTCCACGTGGCTAACAAAATATGATTTTGATGGAATATCATGTTGGCTTTGTTGTTGAGTTGTTATCCTAACATAACATACACTTGATATTTTAGTACACTATAATAACGTAATACTCGTTTCCTCAAAATTGAAACGATACTTTAAACAGCCCGCACTAAACTAATTTAATTGTACATTAAAAACCACAATACTCGTATGAATATACATGACACGTGCTCGGTTATTATAAATGTACTGTTCCGTGACGCGCGCGTGTTAGATACAGTCAGATGATATCTGATAAATATTAAAAATAATATTTTATAAAATTTTACGCGTACACTGACAAATTATTAAGATAATAAAAATTTAAAAGAAAATTTGTTCCTATTCGCATGCCGATCATCAAATCAACAAACGTCCGTGATACAGTTTGAAAAAAAAACAGTAATCTTAACGCGCTTAACTGAATTTCTAAATATATTTGTACGTGATCCGTATTAGATTATAGAAAAAAATGTATTTCATTTTTGGAACCAAAAAAATATTATTTTATATCGATTGAATAGTATAAAAACGTATTAATTCGTTGTCCGTCGTTGACTAGCGATTCAATCTATTATCGAGAAAAAAAAGCATTTAGTAAGCGCGTATGTGAACTAAACGAGTATTTGAAAATCGAAGTATACATTATGATTATTTTTCAACAAGACAAGTTGGCAATTTTCAAGGGAACGCGAAAAATTGTTTAGTAATAAACACGTATATGCGAGTCTATTAAAATGTATTTATTTTTTTTTTTTATCGGCACGTTCTTTAAAAAGTCTCGACCATCGTAATACACTTCTATAAATTATAGTCTATTAGTGTTCGTTTATCCGTTGAAACGTTTTTGTTTCTCTTAAAACGTATAATTTACTTTTAAATTAGTTTGATGTACATACAAGTTAAACGTTATAATTCTAGACGGTTTAGTATAAACTATAAAATAATCCGTTCGTGTTCAATACGTATGAACGCGTTTTCGATACTGTAATAATTAATATGTTTTAGTTTTGGTTTTTTTCGCGGATTTTTAACTATATAAAAACGTTTAAAAAGTAAATTACAATTACACATGATTAAACCAGTGTTGGTCACCTCCAAGCCAATAGCTGTGCGGAGATCGGAACTCGTGTTGCAAAATATTAATCAATATAATTATATAATAAATCGTATTTTTTGACTGATTCAAACTACTACTTATAATAATTAAGATAATCATAATGAAAACGACATTAATGACGATAAATCAATAGAATAATATAACATCAATATTTTATTAATATAATAAGAATTAAAAACGGCGTGATATACATAGTGGAAATTTTCTCGTATTACTATTACTATGATATACAAGAGCTACAACAATTTTTTTTTTAACGATTGGAATAATAAAAGTTACGGTAATTTAATTTAAATTCAATGCAAAAATTTACAAATATATAAAGTGGTCCAAGTTGGGCAAGAGTTGTTCTTAACTCAGGAATACCTATATTAATATTTTATTTAAAACGAGTATTATATAAAAATAGGTTAACACTGTAATAGAATTTTTATACTTAAACCTTAATTTACAAACACGTAAAAAGTGAAAGAAGTACAATTAAAAATATGTTTACTCTTTATAAAGTAAAATAGTAGAGTGAAGTGTTGACTTATTATTAATGACGCACTTAAATAATAAATTTAGCGTGCTCTATAAATTAATAATATGCGTTTGGTAGACAAAACACAATGGTAAATGCAATACCTACAATAATTTTTTTTTTTTTAATTTTAAAAAATGAAGTTATTAAAATAATATTTCTCCATCGAAATTTTGGATCAGAAGTCCGTTTAAATAAATAATACAATTTATAGGACCTTATACTATTCGATAAGGAACAGTATATTTTACAAACAATTATAAACATTATTATTATTATCATTATCATTATCATTATTATCATCGGATTATCACATAGGTAAGTAAAATTTTCCTATGGTATTTCTAATGCTGAAGTCACCGAGTGCACTCCGTGCACCTAGGGTGACCCACAATTGGTTGTTATGATGTTACAAACTCCTTAGCCTGAGCAACTTATAGCACCTTGCGCACAATGTGGGCGGTTTTGAGGAGGACAGTTTTTTGCAGACTCAGATGATGGTGCCTTCCTGGAATATCCTTAATTCCTGCACATGTACTGTGTGATATAAGTCCTGTCGCTCCAATCATTATTATTATTATTATTATTATTATTATTATTATTATTATTATTATTATTATTATTATTATTATTATTATTATTATTATTATTATTATTATTATTATTATTATTATTATTATTATTATTATTATTATTATTATTGACATGTATATTACGTCTTATGGCTGGGGTCATTTTATAAATTTGTGCGACACCTCGTATAAAATATTATGTTTACATATTATAAAAATATGAATAATTCATTCAATTTTTACAGTCAATATACAGTTAATAAATTACCATTTATTTATTTTGGTGTGGATGTCGGTTTAAATTATAAACGGTTCTCATAACTACAATGACCAAATATCGTGAACCACTCGTTTACCCAAACGGCTAGGCAATAAACGTATACGACTTTTAAGACCCGAGAGCCGACTTTTTAATGTCCTCATTACTCTGAAATTATTATGGTAATTTTAACGTTGCCTATAAAACGTTTAATAAATTTATTTTATCACTCGCGCGGTCTTGCACCGCGCAGAATATTATGTTCCGCAAGTGACGCGTTTATGATACGAACACGCTCGCAATGTAAAATACGAACTAGATTTTTTTTTTTCATATTTTTCTCGTATTTAAGTTTATAAGACTACTTTATTGCATCCACCTCTTCCGCCGTATACGAACAAAAAAAAAACATAAATACGAGATATTTTTAATATTTATTATTAATAACATATATACACACTGCGCGGTATTGTAATAGTAGTAACGCGTATTATTCGCAAACGCGATTTTAAAAGCTCTTGTTCGATGAGCGTTTACGAAATTATTTGCCTTAAACATCATAAATCTGAATTTATCCGAAACAGATCGGCAGTAAAATATAACGCAGACATTTGAACATTTCAGTCGGTCGATTTCGGACAGTGAATTCGGTCGAACGTTGGAAACGAGTGTGCGGGTGCAGGTGTGCTAAGAGTGCTGCAGGAACTTTCTTTACGTACGCCCTATGCCCAACGGCTATGGGACGTGATATTTTTAATAAATTCCTAATACGTAGTTGTTTTTTAAATGTTGACAATTTGGTAATTTGTCTTACTTTTAAGATTTAGTCTTGCATTAGAATCTAGAAACAATTCAACAATGATATTTACGCAATGCCTCAGCCTCCTACGAAAAAAAATCCTATAAACGCCCCCGAGTGGAATCGGGTGAAATATCGATTGCGAAATTCCAAGACATGCATACAAATGACGTCGAACGAAAGCTTTTAAAAAAAAAACAAAATACTTTTAAACTCGATCGCCAATACGGACGTAGACGGTCGTGTCGTTTTCGTCGAGGATTTTATTTTTTCCACGTACAAATTACCGCGACGCTCGCCGAATGTGTGTGGCAGAAATAATATTCGTGTACGCGGAAAACACGTCGGGACTTGAAAAACTGAACACCCGCGGTCGACGCATTGCGTGAGAAATAAAATTTTATGGCGTTTTTACTTAAGTCTGGTCCACACGGTAAGAGTAAAACGTGATAGTTGCTATCGCGAGAGTTACTATCATGAGAATATCATCGTGTGAACAGGGCGATAGTGACTATCGCACTCGGATGAGAGCGACTCTCGCACTATCATGCATGCATGATAGTTGAGAGTAGCTCTCGTGAGAGTGGTAGCAACTATCACCGTGGAAACATGTACTATCGCGCTTTTTTCACTATCGTGAGAGCATAAATATATTATCAATTGTTTAACTTTATCAATTTACCGACAACATATTCAAATTTTTTTCCTTTTAAATTTCAAAAATTCCTTCTCAATAACCATTTATTAACCCAAATCCTTTTTTTATTTGATGAAATTCTTTTAGTTTTATTGTTTTTTCAATAACATCAATTATACCACAATTAATTTCCGACGTTTTCAGACTTGTTTAGAGTGGAAAGCTTGTGACAAAATCACAGACCTTTACTATCACACTCAACTATCAACGTGTGGACACTCTTTCTAGTGATAGTAAGCTCTCGCACACTCTCGCGATAGTAACTATCACGTTTTACTATCATCGTGTGGACCAGGCTTTATCGCGGCCGACGAGTCTAGGCGCGAGATGGACACCGAGTTTACGGGCAACACAACTGCCGTTTGGAGACGTTTACAGTTGGCGCGGAAAAAGTAATATTGTACGATCCGGTTTTATTAATACGCGTTTTTATAATTAACAAATTTTTTCGCTATTATTCGTCAGTCCAGTATAGGTACATATAGTAGATACCGCGGTCATTTAAATGTTTTGATTATTTTTTACAACGCATATTTTGTGAGCTTGTATTTCGAGTGATCGTACATATATTTTAAGGGTTTATTTAATGGTTTGATTTGGAGCATAAATGCGTGCATATTTTATGGTTTTTTGGGGCTTGAAGTCTTAATTATTGCGTATTATTGTTTTACGTTTGCGATTTTAAATGGACGCGTACCATCGCGTCGCACTTGTGTACATGTACCTCGTTTGGATACACGCCGAACTGTTTTCACGTTGTAAGCACTCGACGTCAATTCCGATTCGAGAAATGTACTCCGCCGAGCGGAGAGACCATTATGCGCGTTTTACACTGAAACTATAGTTTGAAGAGCACTGGTATTGTCGTTGATGGATAGTAGTTTCCTGCGCACGTCAAACCAGACAAAACGAATACGTACGGTTCACTAAAGAATTTCTAAAATGCAATTTTTGTTTGCTTTTTTTTTTTTTTGTCTTTTTCGGTCGTTTTAGAAACGTCGCGATTAAATATTGAACAAAGAAAAAAATGAAGACGGTACAAACACGAAAAATTAATTGGGAAATTACGGGAAATCGGCTAATTAAGTAATATGAACTACATAGAAACGTAAAATTAACTTGATAAACGTCGAGTAAATAAAAAAATTTTCTTATATATTGTGTACAGCGTAAATGGACGGAACGAAAATCAAATCAAAGAGTTCGGGAAGAAACTGGAGAAGGAAGAAGTGTAATGAATAGAATATAATGAAAAGAAAATCAAAATTATTTGACAAATTACGTGGATTTTCTTAATGATGTATTTGAAGGAAGGATAACGGGACGACGACCAAGAGGAAGACCGAAAATGGACTATTTCCGTGACATGTAGAAGAGAAGATATGAGCATCGTCCTACCGAAACCTAAAGGAAGCAGCGAAAGACGGACAAGGCGTAGGTACTTATAGGATTCCGAGTAAAATAAAATTTAAGTTTTATGCGATTTTAAATATAGTGAAAATCGCGTATTATTTTAATCGGGAATTTTCAAAAAAAAAAACAATTTTTTTGTACGTATTCAACGATATTTTATTTTTATTTTTTTGTCAATCTCTTTTAATAAAAAGATTATGATTTTTTTATATCGAACGAAAATTAGACGCGCGTGATATTTTGAAAGTCAACATTTTGACGAGTAACAACACGTGAGGACGACCGAAAATCGTCCGTAATAAACTTTACCGCCACTATTTATCACACACAGATTTTCGTTCATTCGTTGTAAATTTAAAAATATTTTTGTTCTAACTTTAAAATTTCGAATGTATATTGTATTATTTACATTGGAATATTTAGAATCGATATAAAATTTGCAATTATTTAACGTAGAATTCCTACGAATTTAACTGGAATTTTCTATTATACATTCAAACGCCTATAATTGAGAAAAAAGTCGACGCTAACGTTTTTTTGTTTAACTCGTAAAAACATCCGGATTGCGAAAATAAAACGGATCAAACACACGTTTTTACAGAATCAATTTTAATTTGATACAAAATTACTGAGAGAACTCATAAATTACTGTACTTAATCGTATAATATTAATACGAATACATGTTATATGTAAAAATACAAAATGTGTGTTCCTACTCCTTGTAGAGACATACAAATACACTTGTTGTACGCACACTACGCGTTCAAATATTTCTACGCGAAAGGACATCATTGAATTTGTGTTTAAAAACAAAACGCGCGTTTTTAATATCGATTATAAAAATAAAAAAAACCCCTCCCCCCGAAAAATAGAATTAATTTATTAATCTGTACGCGTGCGACTGCCGATAACGGATTACGAGTCTGCGTCGACGTGTTATAACGAAAATTAAACGCGAAAGCAACTTTAGGTATTCATTTTTATCCTCTCACTCACTCGTAAAATATCGTTAACAACGTTTTATGCGCAGTTCGAATACACAGTTCGAACGGAGTAAAATAATCCATTATAGAGTGTACGACATTTATTTTATCCCCCTTATTGAGATTTGCGAACTGCAGACTCCACGGCGATAGCGAACGGTTTTTTTTTAATCCCTAGTCGGGCGAAAGCGCGCGATACATAAATAATCACCGCTAAACAGCGGAGTCCCTGTTGATATATAAATATATATATTTTTTTTTGACCTGATGTACCGATGACTTTAGATTAACAATAAGAAATATTCGAAAGCGAAAACGAGATTATTTACAGCGTCGTATAAACGTGGATTTAAATGTATTACGAATATTGAGACGTACCGACTATACAAGAGCTTATATAATATTGTACAGTCGACGATTCAGTGTAAATATCGCCGTTATATTATAAACGATTATAATGTCTAAAATAACGATTGAAAAGCAACAATACGTTTTATATAGTCCGTCGGAGCTGAGCAACACGTAGGTATACAAAGCGTTTTAATGCTTACCTGAAAGTGACCGCGACGGGAGGCGCGGACCCTGAAAAGATTGTGCACTATTATAATTACGCTATAGTCGACGACAGAGCTTTAGCAGTAGGTACACTGCAGGCACGTTATTTGTTTGATATACAATATTTAAAAATTGGCCGAATAAACTTGGGAATTTCGACGAAACACACTTTCGATTTTTGCGCGTGAAATCGAGTCCGAGACGGATTTTTGAAAAACAATTGACATTTCAACTATTTCATAAAGCGCGTTTTCGACACGCATGTGTAAACACTTTTTATCGATATAACACAGCCGGTGTATAGACACCTATATATTTAATATCAATTTATTACGGCATAATAATGTAATAATAATTTATCTTCGTTGTCGCTACAAAATATTGCGAGGAGGAGAAAAAAACCATTACTGCAGTCCCACTAAATACGCAATATGGAGAAAAAAAAAAAACGGTAGCGCTGTGGATGTCGCTCGAGTGAATTACTCAGAGTTTTGTTATGACCATAAATTTTAAAGCAACGATAAATCATCGCGTTCGATAAAACGATTCTGAACGGAACTTTGGCGTGCCAACACTGCACTCTGACAATTTAAAATAATAATAAAACAAACAAAAATTCGTCACTTGGGATTTTCAAGAATTTCTCGAACGTGCGTAGTTGAAGTAACGTTAGGACCTGTGTTGTATTAAAATTTTCAACGCTCAAAATCGAAAATCAACACGTTTTTTTACATCTTTAAATTTTTCGCAATAAATAAACTCGAGTGTTTTATTAGAAAATACCGCGCTGTTTTTTTTTGGGTACGGAAAACATAGAGAGAAAAAAGCGCATTATTGTAAAACCGATATACATTCCTCGCTCCGGTTCGGTATCCAAAACGTTATACTCTAAAATATTATGCGTACTATTCGTTTTGAAATACGATCGAGCACTAAAACTGCAGTGTCCGGAATGACTACCCCGAAGTGTGGTATCATCAGCAATACCCGTACACATTGAACACTGTACCACCGTAGCGAATAATATATATATATATATATATGGATTTCGGCCGTTTCGCCCTAATAATAACAATATTAATAATAATATATAGCCGGGAATATTATTATTGCAACGCGATCGGAATATTGTAATTTATACTGCGAACGATTCGCGCGACGTCCGAGCAAATTGCGTATACGATCCAGTATAATTCAGACAGCACGTTTATAGAAATTAGTTATTGATATATTTAGATGCATTAGGTACACACAAATGTACATTAGTCAATAGGTACGTTTGATCAAATTATATTTATTATTATTACTGTTTCATAATATTTAATTTACCCATGCACTACAGTAGACTGTATGAATAAATAGCTTGTATGCAGTGTGATAATAAACGGTATACCATCCACGTATTCAGAGCCATTCATTTATTTGATCCGTGCATTTCTTGGGGTCTGGACACACTCTAGGTACATTACTAAGTATTTACATTTTATATTAGATATACATATAATTATTTTTAATTGGTATAATTTAAGATATTTAAAGATATATAGGTATACCTATACTTTGCCCGAAGTACTGCTTCATGGTTTTCCGGGCAGTGAGTGCATTGCCGATTTAAAAAAAAAAGGTACCTGTACTTATAGTATGACCACTTTTAAAAGTTTAATACAAAATTGTATGCAACCTGCAACTATTAAAGCTGAGATATAAAATTACTATTAAACTTATCTATTTAACTATACAATTTATCTACTGTATAATACATTTTCATTATTATTCAACTGCAGTTTATCAGACTTATTTTACATGCAATTTATACTTTTATTCTTTATATGGTTGTATCTTATACTTAACGTAAAGCATGAAAACTACCTAAATACTTGTATTAATACTGTGTATTTATATTGTAAACTAGTGTTCCATTATTATATATACACATATATTATTTATTATCTATAAAATATATTAATATATATTTGAAATTTTATTCAGGTTATCATGGTACGCTGTATTATTTACAAAACGAATGAAGTGCAGCATGTACCTGACACTTTGTTAATTAATAAGAAAATATGTTGGTTCCCTTACTTACAGTGTGATGGAAAAATAAAATATTTTAGTTCTAATCAAATTAGTATTATGATTAAACAAGGTTCATTGACAAACAATGAAGATGGTAATTATTATTGCAACGCGATCGGAATATTGTAATTTATACTGCGAACGATTCGCGCGACGTCCGAGCAAATTGCGCGATATTCGTTTTTCGCGTTCGACCTAACTGAATTTCAAGAATTCGCCGCGGCCGGTCGCACTGCGAATGCCAATCGCGTTTTACACTGCTTATATTATCGCGAGCGGTGTCACACCATCACTCCTCTAAAACTCCTTCTTCATTAGTAATATTCTATCACACCAGTGGCGTTCTCGGTCATTTTCAAACAGGGAGGTTTTTGGACGATTTCTAGAAAAATACGTATATAGGCGTACGGGGCTCTGGGACATTTAATATTATTTTCAATAATTTCGATATAAAAAATAATAATAATAATACGATATTCGATACAATTTTTATTTTTTTATAATACGAAATCTAATTTTCTTGGCTTTTTTCGCCACACTTCCTCGGCTGTTCATGGAACTCGTCCATGAATCGCTAACATTTTAAAGTCAGTGCGTTGAACCGGGTCTACTTTTAATAACGTTCAGTAACAAGTAACACGCCTGATAATAACGAAAACGCGTTTTTGAGCATCACTCTCATACCCGGTATTTAGACGGTAAAACGCCTGGAATGAAATCATACGCGTTATTTTTTCGTCCCAAAAAAAATTGTTTTTGACTTCGGACTCCAATATTCTATTATATTACAATAAGATTGTAATTGTAAATATAAACTATACGATAGGACAATGAATATTCATATCCCTTGCGAATATAATAAGAATTGGTTGACCCCCATGAATCCCTCCCGTGAGTACAGTATCACAGTCCAGTTTGTCTTTCCTGAATATTTTTAACAAGTCTGAACTAACAACCCGGCGCGATATCCTTTAAGAGACTTTTTTTCGTTTCGGATCAACAAAAAATTGTAATGAAAATATTGGTTCCTACAAAACATTATTCCTATATTTTCACATTCCCTCAACAAAATCCTACAATACGCCACTGCTCTGGAAAGGTACGCGTATAATACTATACCGGATTCGGTTTGCTGAAAAGCTTCTGTCGACAATAACGGTATTCCACGCGATACTTCCAAAAGAATATTGAAAAAAATCGATTTAAAAAAACCTAAATATTTTCTACGCGATAGCTGTATTCGTACGACCATATTATTAGGCTTGTTGAGAATATTTATTTAAGGTAAAAAAAAAAAATCACTATAATATTATAACATTCAAATCGTAACGTACCGAGAGATCGCAATATTTTTTTTATTGGTACATTGACGGGTACAAAATAATAGTGAAATATTACGACCAGAAATGCGAACGAATAAATTTGAGATCGATTAAATACAGATTTTACGGGCCCGCTATTTGGAAAATGTTCTCGTTTTCGCTACAATGTTCGGTTAATTTGAATTTTCAATTCGCGAAACGTTCGATACTTGAATTTATGCGGATATTTATAATTTTTTTTTTCAAAAATTTAAACCTCGGGGGGGGGGAGGGAAACGGGACAATTTTCAAAAGAAATCCGACAATACAATCGGAATTCAAAGAAATAATTATATCATTTAATTTTGATCGGAATAATGTTATTTAAGAAATTCTACTAGTTCGAACGTATCCGATCGAACGCAGTTCAGTCTTGTCCAGTGGGTAGGACTGGTGAGCGTGGACGGCCGAGCCTACCCTGTTTTTCGAAATTCAAAAAAAAAAAAAATTATAAAAAAAATATTTGTTTTAATATCCGCGTATTTTATGAAGAGTTTACCGCGGATAACGCGTCGAAATGAAAAATTTTGTAACAAAATTAATTTTAAAAATATATTTTTTTTTTTTACGAGTCACGATGTCAAATGTCATAAAATGAACACGGGAATGGCGCCGGACATTCTTTTTCTCCCCCGAAGAGACGCGGATCCGGGCAGTATTTGCTGCAGACAAATCATCGAGTGATGATGACATTTAGCGTTTGAAATAGAAAATTGTGTAAAATTTAAAAATATATCAATCATACGAAATAGAAAATCGTGAAATATGTCGACATTTTTAAAAACGTTGTCGTTAATGAGTAGGGCCGATATTTATATGCTTTTGCATATTGTTATTGGTTGGTTAAAAAAATAGCTAGTTTATCCAAAATGTGTTTCATGACCTAACGATTCTATAAACAAACTTTTATTTTGCATATTTTTGCATATTTTGCCATTTTTGAATTTTTAGGGCATATTTTAGGATTTTGTACATTTTAAAGTCATTTTCAACTAAAAAAAAAAATATCGATAATTACAAAATAATTGTTTAAAATTTATAATTTTATAAATATCAACAGGCGAATTGATAACTTTATCGCCAATGTTTTAGATAAAATATTATTAAGTATTTGGTTTTTATGGTTTTCAATTTATTAATAATACGAGATATGACAAATAATGTAATCTATACATTTTACAGTTTATTTCATGGATCGTGAAACAATGCTATTCAATAAATCAAATTAAAATACATTTTAAATTCAACATATTGAAAATTTTAAATTATAATATTATAAAAATGTAAAATATTTTTGTTCAGATTAACTGTAATAACTAAAAATAGTAATAAAATAAAATTTTCGAATTTTCATAGGTTATTAAAATTTTTTTTTTTTTTTAGAGCATATTTTAAGGGCATATTTTGGTAAATTTTAGCGCATAACTGCATACATATTTGATAGGTTTTTAAGGCATATAAATATTTGCCCTATTAATGAGATTACGGATAAGAGACATTACATAATATTATATGTTGAGACCAGCGCGCTCGTTTCAGGTTCGCGTCAAACGTTTCCCGCGTATATTTAATGCTTCTCTACAATATTATCCTTCATAAACCGATTTAAATTTCTTTTCAACGAATTTCACAAGTGACGGTGTACGCGTTACCGTATTGGTCCGAAAATGAATTTTATATTTTAAAAACAGTTACCCGTGTACAATGCCATTGAACGCAACATTCTCAAGAAGAAAAATACAATTTACAAAAAAAAATCGTTCAGTATAATAATAGTAACAATCAAGGGCGCCCATAAGGGGGGAATTAAGGGACAACTCTCCTCTCTCCCGTAGCTGAAACCTTGGGGCTTCCTAAGAAACAATCACGTTTTCTGTTTTTTCTTATTATAAAAACAAGGAAAATTGTACAAAAAGAATATTATTATTTACATTCATTAACATTCAATCCCTGATACGTAAATCAATACGTTATAATATTCGATAGACATAATTTATTTATCAACGTATTCGTTTTTAAGAGAATAATTTATATTTTTATGCGTAAGATTTAAACATTACACATGGAAAGCTGACGCTCTGGGATACAAGGGATTTCCTGCTTGTTTTATGATTTTTTTGGTTTATATAAGATAAAATTATTATTATATTATATTAGTTCACGTTTGCAACCCACTATGTGGAGATTTATATTATTGTATTGTATAATCAATAGATTTATATCCGCCTTGTTACGAAGTTGTTGATGAATTTTGGGAAAGACGAAAGAAAATTGCAATTTGTGTTCAATTAGTTGTGTCATAAATCTGCACCTCAGAACCAGACGAACGCAAGTCCAAAAATAACGATTTTCAGATTATTACATTTTTGGCATGTGAAATCTGTTTTTCGTCAAACCATAATGACGGAAGTCCGTTAAAAATTCTCTTTTAATTAAAACAGATTTTACACGCTAAAAATATTATAATAATGTGAAAATCATTATTTTTGGACTTGCGTTCGTCTGATTCTGTGGTACAGAAATAGTTATAGACTTATATTAATTGTACTCGTAATACGTAAAACAGTAATATAATGACTTTTCAATTGAAAAAAATTATTATCCTTAAAAATACACATTACATATTAATAATAGTGTTTTTGATTTTTAATACAAATTAAGACTGTCCCCCCAACCTCTGAATTTTCACTTGCGGGCGCTCTTGGTAACGATACCGATTTAAAAATAATTGAAATTTCAAACGACTATTGTATGTCAATAAAAAAACATCGAACCAATTTCCTGCCGATAATATTATTTATTATACTATTGATAACTTTTTACAATTTCTCGTGAAACAAGACCGATTTCCGTTTCGTTTCGCGTTAGCTCGTGCCGCGTAGAACACGTCTCAAATCAATATTTGCAGTGTATCGGCAAAATAAAAATTCAATATTTCACGTTTTTATAAAATATTTCAGACTTCAAACACTGATAAGTAATAAGATTATACTTGCATATCGAATTCCCTATACTTTTGAATTTTTAATAACAATTTAATATTTACAATTTACATCGAATTGAACTAAAAAAAAAAAAATCTAACACTTCAACTGTTTATTGACCGGTATAAAATGTTTTTTTAAATTTAATTTGACATTCAAAGCTATTTTCAAAGTTTTCGTTAGGAAAAAAATTTATACTTTAATTCATATTTTTTTTTTTAAACAGTATTTTATTATAAAAGAATAATAATAAGTCGTGTCAATCTCTATTTGTATTCAACGAATACTTTTGTAAAAATTATCAGTAACACTGATTTTAAATCGAAATTTAATTTGTCTAATAACAATTGGAGTACACACAGAGTAAAACCACGGATATATAAGTAAATTTTCCCAGTATAAACATTTCGTCGACTTCATAAATAAAATTATTTATTGTTTAATAAATACTATAGTAATTCAAATACAATTATTATAATAATTTATTTACTATTGTAAATGACAATATTATTTTTATTCCTTTATTTAATCAAATTTTTGTTTTTACTATTTTAGAAATTATTATTAGTAGATGCATTACCAATTTATTTTTTTTTAAACTTAGCCCTGATTGAACGTTATTATGAACACTTACTTGTAAAAATGTGTTTTTTTTTTCACCTGATCTCCTACCTATGACGAATTTATTGATGTCTGAATCACAATTTCGTCAATTGTTTTAAGATCTTTTATTTTCTAAAGTTTTTTTAAGATATTTTAGTTTTTAGAAGAATTGCTGTTTACGTTTTACGGTGATCAAATTAAATTCGAAAAAAATAATATAACGAATTCATTTTTATTTTTTGTAATTTTATCACGTTATATTTTAATGAATAATTATGATATTATACCGGAATTTTTATGGTAAACATTAAAAATAAATTTGTATTATTGCGTATTGACCGCATACCGTATGTTAACGCGGCAGAGCAGTGTCCGCCCGATCAGGGGGGCGACCATTGAATTCCAGGCTCCCAATATCAGGTCAAAGGGGACCTCATCGACCATTGAATTGGCTCCAAAGAAAAGCAATACTGAATTGGCTCCCGATAACATTTTCAACAAGCGGTTCTCAAAACGCGAAAGTTGACAAAATACGTTTACAGTATGTAATTTTTTTAGCGACACAGATCGCTGCCTGAAATATTATCCAGTCGTTAAGCAGCTGATAACGCACTCAACGGTAACAATACAACTTGATTAGATATTTCTCTGACATCGTACGACACAGTAATGGCAGTTCGTTGTTTGTATTCGTACGTATTGTTTTTACTGTATTGAGCGCTTAAGATGAATTCGGTCGAAAAAAAAGTGTAAAGTGAAAAAGGGAGAATTAATTTTAATAGTAAATAAGTATACATTTATCCATCATAAACCTCTCCGAAATAATTGTATTACGATTTTTTTATTATTTTTTTTAATTCGACTGCGTATTTTACTTGATCAACGATTAGATGATTGTTTTGATAACCGCAATGTGTAAGTGTCGAGGGAGCCAATTCCACCCAACCTTACCCGAATTTCGGGAGCCAATTCAATAACTCCGTTTACAAATCATTTGGGTTACGGACTCGTGATAGGTTTAACTCGTGGGGTAAATTCGGATACCGCGAGCCTTGCCGTAGAAAATAATTCCAATTATCGGTTTCATCGAAACGATCAAAATAACTGATCGAATAATTGTGTAAAATCGCGGAATATGATCGAACACGGTGTACGCGTACGTTATGCAAACGCGCGTTGCCAAAAGCGCGTATTTTTAAACGGTATAGACTCCATGTAATGGGCCGCTTTCACTTTACACTGAAATACCGACAAGAAACAGACGCGATTGAATGTTTTGATTGAAGTCGCCTTTTAACACACAAACGCTTTTGTTTACGGCGGCGATTCGTGTTTAATTTTCCGTTTCCCGGTTGTATTTATAAGAAGAAGAAAAATGTTATTTATAAAAAAAAAAAGATAATTCTTGCCAAGTTAAAACAAAAACTGCCAACAAATTTAAATCGTTTTTTTTTTTTTTTTTGGTAGAAAATTAAATTTAAAAAATACATATAAATCATATTATAATGTAGTATTGACATACTCGTCAATTGTGTTTGTTTTTTTTTTTTTACTAATCGTACGCGAGTTATACTGCAGTGTGCCTGATAAACGGAGATATTTTACCGATAAAATTTATATCTGAAAATGTGTTTAGGTAAACAATTTATGTTCTAGGAAAAGATTGAAATATTAAAGAGTTGCAAAAAGAGAATTAATTCGATTTTCACAACGGTTTAAGACACATGTTTTATGTAGGTACTATTAGTATATAAATGTGATAATATAGGAAAAGTTTTTTTTTTTTTAGAGAAAGAAAAAGATACAAAATACAGAAACGTTTTACACGTTTCTCGAGCTATACGAATATTTATTTTTCAATGCCGGTTTTGAGAAAAACGAATTACGATATAGGTGAACAATGCGAGTGATCTTTTTTACATTTTTTTTTTTTTTGAAAATACTGTTTCGGAAATTAATAAAAAAAAAATTGCGTCTAAAAATTTAATAAAGCCTATTTCTTTGACAATTTCGGTCATCCGGTATTTTTAATCCGTTTTTTGGGAGGGAATTCTTCTCCGGGGCTCATGTGAATTTTCGATAAAAGCGAAACGCCAACGCGTACTCCGTTAAATGATATTTGAAACAGGGACTGGAACCTTGATGATTTTAAGCGGTTCGGGTTCCGGTTCGGTTCTTACAATAAAAAATATTCGGTTCCGGTTTTTCAAAATTCTGAATTTCGGTCGATACCGACACTAACCGGTTCTTTTAATGTTGGAAATTATGATCAAAAAGTGATAATTTATCAATCACACTGTGGAGTAATAGCAATAATAATTGTAGGTTTAATAATTTGTTTAACTAGCTTCAGCATATGAGTAACAGTACTCGTAGTTAGCATGACTGGTAGATTTAAAATCTATTTTATTATTCTCTTGCCGGGAAATTGATTATTTTGTTAATGATCCGAATTTTTGAAAAAAAAAATTAAATTCCGCAAGTATCAGCACAGGATTTTGACGTTTGATTCCACCAATTTATTTACCTCGAAATACGTAATTTAACTTTTTCATACTCTTTCATTCAGTCTTTTTGGCCGTAGAATTATGAGGCTCATTTCAATCGTTTATTTACCTCGAAATTCAAAACAACGCACCAATCGTTTAATATTTAGCAAAGAACCAAAGTGTTTTACTTTTAAAAAGTATTTTTTTGCCGATTTTATATACAATAACAACTTACAAATGATTCGTAACACCGGGCAATAATATATATATATGTACAGGAATGCCTACGTTGTACGGTGCAGATAGAAAATCAATCGTCATAAAATCATTAAAAATTCTCTAGGCGATTCCAACTTTGAGAACCGTTAAGAACCCAAAAAAAACCGATATTTTTTAATTTACAATTTTATGTACGGTTCTGGTTCCGGTACAGGTTCTACGAAACATAAAATATATAGGTTCCAATATCGGTTCCGGTTCTTAAAATACCCTCAGGAAACGAACGTTCCTATCGCCGGCAATACAAACGAAAACGCGCAGACTATTTGTAATACCGTTGTCGAAAAAAAGAAATGATAATAAAAATATCAAAAAAAAAAAGTTATTTTTGTATTAGAAAAAAAACGTTAAACGGTACAATCACAGCGGTGTGTAATCACAGTTATCGCGTTCAGGGCCAATGGCGTGCCCGGCGTACGTTTGCGAGTAAAACATACGTTCATACGCGCGTAATCCGTTTTTTTTTATTCCAAATTAATTTACTCGTTTATCGTTTACTTTTTTAACGCGAAATTTTTTTTCCCCAATATCGTTAACGTCGGATTTCGACGCGGCCTATTTAATAATAATAAAAAAAAAAATTACACCTTGACTTTCATAACGCGTCTCGTGTACCGGTACATCCGAATTATTAACTATAATCAGGCATATATACACCGGGTTAAAGTGTTGTAAAAGATACTTTTTAAAAGTATTCATATACAGATGCGGGTACTTATTTTTAAATATATTTAAAATACTTAATGAGAAAAGTATTCGAGTATGAATACAGATACTGGGTAAAAGTATTTACAAATACTTGTAATTAAATTTTGCTTGACATTAGTTTTACTAACGATTGGACTCTCAAAACCAAAATCACTTACTCCCTTGGACGAAAACTCGTTAACACTACCTATAACATTTTGTGTGAGTTACATTCCGCACAGACGACACAACTCACGGCACACACGAGTACATGACACACAAGTACGGAGGAACACCCGAGAAAGAAAAATTACAAAAATATAATTTTATATATTATTCGTTATGTTGTACGTATAAAATAATATACGGCGACCATACGATACCCACGACCAAAATAGTTTCGCCAACTCGTCATAAACGATTATTATGAAAAATGACAAAAGTTTTGTTTCGTCGTAGTTCATGTCACTGAAAAAGATTTTACAAAACGTGTTTGATTTTAAATACAAAAAAAGTATTTAAAATACTACGTGCAAATACTCATTTTAAAAGTATTTAAAATACGTATTCTAATACCATAAAAGAATTTTGAATACTTATTACTCAAATACTTTACAACACTGGTAATTAGGTGTATGAATTTTCGACTCGGGCGTACAAAACATTTCCCGCGGTATGATAAATTTTTTTCCCTTCTTTCCGTTCCCACGTCACGCGCTCATATTAATTTCTTCTTTTTTTTTTTTCCTTCCTTCAAACTACATAGTTCTTTGATTACGCGCGCGCGGTCGTCACACGAACGGTGTGTGCCCGCGTGTGTGGTGTGTTATCAACGACGACGGCCGGAATAACTTTGAACGCGTTCGAAAAGTCGAATTAATTATAAAAACGTATTAAAAAAAAAAACACGTAATAACACGCGACGCAGATAATAGTAAAAAAAAAAAATAATATTATAATTATTATGCAAGAGATAATAATGAAATTATTAAGACAAGCCAGTAACGTTTTCTTATATTATACTGTTAAATATTGGCGTTCCCCGATTCCGGGAGGCGACGAGATACCGGAGCGCAACGCGCGTTTAAGCAACGTGTTAGGTCAGAGGTTCTCAAACTTTTCAGTTCAAGCCCTCCGCCCCTCACTTTGGTCGACCCCAGACGTGAGCCCCCTCATAAAAATAATTTTAATAGTCGTGTTTAGAGTAGCAAAAAATTTAAAAACAAACGACAAATACGGGCTAATATTACGAATTTATTTTAAAATAAAATGATATATTATTCTGAAAGGTTTTAATCAAACGGCCAATTTTTTAATGCGACGGGTGGGCACACAGGACGCGATTATTATTACGCGAATTTCACAAATCTTTTTCTGTCCTACCAATACAATGTTGATTTTTAAAAATTTTCTTGCCCCCACCCCCTTATAAAACTTTCGCTGCCCCTCGAAGGGTCGCGCCCCACACTTTGAGAACATCTGAGTTAGGTTAACGGCTATTAAAAATCGCCACGACAACCGCTTACACGTTACAAGCAGTCTTGTAAAAAAAAAAAAAAAAAAAACTTTTAAAAAAGTAGTTAAATACCAGTGTTTTTATGTATTTCTTATATGCGAATACTTTTTCTGAAAGTATTTAAATACAGTGTTTTTTTTTTTTTTTCAAGACTGATTACACGCAATCTACAATTGCTTGTAAATCAATTAATATTATTAAATATTATATTATTATTAGTCGTCGTGACGACAGCTTACACATTTCCCGAGATTTTACCACTCGCCGTAATAGCGATGTTTACACGTCAAAAAAAAAAAATTAGTAAAATCGACTCGGCTTTAAATTTTTTCGGTTTCGTATTGACTTCTTCACTGCTAAGCGCGGATCCAAGAGGGGGCTAAGGGGCATTAGCCCCCCCCCTTGGGCTGTAGTCATTGCTTAAAAATTATACATATAACTACCTAAATAGTTATAATTTTAGGTAGCTGATCATCGTATAGCCCCCCCTTCTGTGATTTCTGGATCCGCGCCTGTTCACTGCTGTTATATTTCACACTCGATATAATTTTTTTTCTTTTTTTTGTTCGATTTTGTACCGATTTTCAATATTATCGTGCTCGTCATTCGTCGTCGTCGTCGTCAACCGTCGACAATATTCGAGATGATCTCGTTTTTTTTCTCTTCTTTTTTTTTTTTCGCTTTGTAATATTTATCGTCGCGATAAGTGTAAAATTTCATACATTATAATTCGTTGAAAACTGAATATTCACGTTAATGACGATTATTTTTTTTTTATAAACACAAAAAAAGAATTAATATTATAATTAATTATTTTTTTATATTTTTAAGCATTTTTATTTGATTTCAATTAAACGTTTTAACTAAAATAATTTCGTTGACGTTAACTCTAAACTCTGTTGACAAAAAAAAAAAAAAATCGCGCTTGTATGAAATGTTTCGTTTTTCGTGACGGTCAACGATAACTCAGGGCCGTATTGTAGGGGCAACGGGGGGCTTTTGCCCCGGGCGGCTGAATTTTAATTTTAAATTAAAAATAAAATCGTTTTTATATCGCATTCAATTCGTGTTATAATATGGCGTTTTTTTTTTTTTTTGCGCCAGGGCGACGAATTCCCAAATACTCTGCCCTGCAATAACTACCGGAAGAAGAACGGTAATTTTTGTACGGTTTTTTTTTTTTTTTAATTATAAAAAACAAACGAATATCGCTAACTCCTCGTATAGCGCGTCGCGGCGTGTGATACAACTAGGGGCGGTATTTGGATTATCGGAATGAGCCAAACTACAGTTGCAATTCAAACCGTGTCCGGGGCTTGCGATAAGGGCTGCACGCCCTTATCGTCGTCAGTGTGCGCGCCTTTGGTATATTATAGACGACATAATATTGTAAATACCGCGGAAATCGACATCAAAACGGGGTAATAAATAATTATGATTGTAATAGATTACCTCTCGGTGACGACGGAGACGTGGAGACGGTATAACGACGTGTCGCGGGTGCCGCCGACGTTCTGTAAAGAATCGGTTTGTCGTCGCGCGTCGACAGACGGAGAGAAACGGAAAACTCGCACGAGGACAAGTAGTGCCTCGCGAAAACGGGACGAGGGAAAACGTCGACCGGCGTGCAAACGACCGGGCGGCGAACGTGTTGGGCGCGTGGCTGGACGCGGCGGACTGACGCGACCGCAGCTGCCGCGGTGAGCACAGAGTGCCGCGGCGTGCGCTGCGCTCGGTGTGTTACGCTGCTGCTGCCGACCGCGGCGGCGACGACGACGACGGCGACGGTGAGCAGCGACGCGCCGCCGATTCGGCCGATTTCTTTAATCCCGTACGATTCGCATGATTTTCCTGTCTTACGGCCAGAGTATCGAGCATTATCCAGATAGATTTTTTACTTATTTTTTTTTTTATCTTAAAAAAATAACCAGTTATCTATAAGCAATTAGATGAGAATTTAATTCATCTTAGCTGATGTTTTAATGGAAGGAAAATAACGTAACGAAATACGAAATTTTTGTCTACTTTGGTAAAATGTTTTTTTATACAACACTGCAGGTATTGGTAATAAGTTAATAAATGACAATTAAATAATAGCAACTAATACGATATGTAAAATAATAACAATTGATTGCCGTGAAAATTGATTTTATTGTGGGGGACGTAGTGGTTATACTTAAGGGGATTGATAGCGGGTATTTTCTCTCTTTGTCTTACACACATGAAACATAGCAAAATAGACGTTTCGTACTTGCAACGTACCGATCGATCTATCGGTGCGATAAGAAATTTGAAAACAGATTTCCTCGTGAATTTTACTACAAAACGACTTTCCCACTTTTTTTATTTCTTTTTTTTAAGACCTTCAAAAATGAATTTTTAACAATTTTTTTTTTTTTAAATTTGTTCGGTTAATTTTTTTAAGGGTTTATGGGAAAAAAAATGAAAAAAGTGGGAAACTCGTTTTGTAGTAAAATACACGAGGAATTCAAATCTGTTTTCAAATTTCTTATCGCACCGATAGATCGATCGGTACGTTGGAAGTACGAAACGTCTATTTTGCTATGTTTCATGTGTGTAAGACAAAGAGAGAAAATACCCGCTTTCAATCCCCTTAATTTTAGTTCGATTGGATTTCTTGATAAACATCATTTTCCAAATAAACACTAATCAGAATACTCGGAATACGAACCGTTAAGCCAAGTCCACGCGGTGAGAGTAAAACGTGATAGTTGCTATCGCGAGAGTTACAATCATGAGAGTATCATCGCACCGTCACGAAAGCAACTCTCGCACTATCATGCAAGCGTGATAGTTGAGAGTAGCTCTCGTGAGAGTGGTAGTAACCGTCACCGTGGAAACAAGTACTATCGCGCTTTTTTTTCACTATCACGAGAGCTTAAAATATAATTATCAATCGTTTAACTTTATCAATTTACCGACAACGTATTCAAATTATTAAAAATATTTCAAAATGACTCGAAAATTTCAATCCTTTCCTTTTAAATTTCAAAAATTCCTTCTCAATAACCATTTCTTAACCCGAATCCTTTTTTTATTCGACGAAATTCTTTTTAGTTTTATTATTTTTTCAATAACATCAATTATACCACAATTAATTTCCGACGTTTTCAGACTTGTTTAGAGTGGAAAGCTTGTGACAAGGTTGTGACAGACCTTTACCATCATACTCGACTATCAACGTGTGGACACTCTCTCTAGTGATAGTCAACTCTCATACACTCTCGCGACAGTAACTATCACGTTTTACCATCATCGCGTGGACCAGGCTAAAAGATGATGAGTAGTAATAGCCGTTGAGAAAAGTAATAATCAATACAATTTAAATTTAATATTCCCTAATAGACCTAAGCCGGCCACACAAGACTCGTGTGTACTCGTGATAACCGTTGAATGTTTGTACTTGATAATTATGTTGCTCCTACACGATTCGTGTAATCGCCGATTATTATTCGTCAGTCGTGTATACTTCCCTCACCATCACCAATGCTCCTACACAAAATAATCTATTTTGGTCTCTTTTGGAGGAAAATCCAATATTAAATATTTCTTATCAGCACGAGTCACTCGCGTTGTAACCGACAACGACAGGAAACCACGATGAACTCGACGAGTGAAAATAATCGTTGTACTTTCCCATAATACCAGTAATACTAATAATAGCTTTACTATTAGCTATTAATAGAACCAATAAAAAACATTTAAAATAAAAAATTATCTTGATTTTATCTATGCTCAGAATCGTTTAAATCGAATGCAATGATTTATCATTGCTTTCAAATTTATAGCGGCGACAATACACTCTGATATCTTTATCCGAGTAATTCACTTAAGTGACATTCACAACACCCCGCGGCTCGTGAACTTTTTTTTCTTATTAGTGGAATGGAATTTTGAAACGAATGATAAGTGTTTCTGGTCAAACTTGTACAATGAGATGATCAAAATCATCCTATGTAGCGCGGTTAAAAATCTGGTCAAAAAACGGACCGCGTGAAAGACGCGCGTTTGTATGTTAACAGGTGGCGAATAGGAGGTACTCGGCACGAAATGGTTCTGAAGTTAAAAGCAATAGATCTCAACTATAATTTTGTTTGGTATCTATTAATTGTCTTATTTAAATGAGCACAAATGTGCTTCAAAAACAATTTCATATTTGTTCTTATATATTTATCCCCCCATAACCTAACCTTAAATACGCCACTGGGTAGGGAGGGCACCAACAAAATTTTAAATCGGTATTTCTATAAGGAATTACGGAGTTAACGACAAAACAAAAGACGTATTTATGATGAATTTAGATTTAATTTAGATTTATTTCATTAGATGAATTTAATAATATCGTTAAAGTTTAAAAACTATGTATCGTTTTAGTTTTACATATTATAATAGCTGTAGACGTCTTGGATTTACTTCTTCGGAATTTATAATCATTTCGTGATGAGCGCTAAACCGTACAGTGCAGTACTGCGGCGGTCTTCTCCCGTTGTTGACCACCTCAAGTAGTTTTTAATTATTTTTAGTGATGAGAATGAGAACCTTTCAGACACAGATACAAGTAGTTATATGGTGACTGTAGCGAATATTATAAAAAGTCTTTATCTTTTAAAGTGTTTGAATAGAAATCTACAAGCGGAAAAGACTGCAATGTTTCTAAGACGGACTATGGCAGTTCCGTTAACAGGTTTTTCTTTCCACGTTTTTAATTCTCCTTAAAACCCGTTAAACTAATGCCCGGTACTGTAGTTCGAAGTGTACACTTGGAGGAGGCGCGAGTTAAAACATTTTAAATCGACAATTCCCCTCCCCCCTTGAATTTTGATCAAAACCGCCACTGGCGTCGACAATTTTTTTCCCAAAACACCATTGATAACGTTTCTCTATAACTGTATTAAAAACGAAAAAATACAATCGAAGAAAATCGTTTCGTTTCATAAAATCACTATAAGTGTACCCTCCTATACATAGTCATTAGGAATACGTCGATTTCAAAGTCATTAAAAGTTGTGTTTTACACGGATTACATTTTTTTTTTTTAAATATAACATTTCACCACTACTCATTTTTTCATGAGGGAGGCACGAAGCGGCTTAAATTCGGGGGAATATATTACTCAATAATCAATTTTTTTAATGTTGGCGGAAGAAAAAATATGACTCCAGACCGCAAGTATACGCTGAATAAACAATTATCGCGGCAAAACTTTTTACAATATTATTTCGATAAATTTTAAACCTTTAATTTCTCGTAAAATTATCGAAAGAAACGTACTTTTTTTTTCTGCTGCTGACTGCTAACCGGACAGAGAAACATGAAAAAAAAAACACTAAAAATTAGGTGGTGTACAAGTACAAAACGATAAAAAAAAATAATATAATAAAAATGTAAAGTGTATGTGACCGTATTGAAATCGGGTACATGACACTGCTCCAAGTTCAGAATCAAAGCCAATTTACTTACGCGACACGTGTCGAAAAATAATCGGTCCAATATTTACGGAAATCATATTATTCCGAAGGAAAAATAATAATACGGATTTTTGTTTTATTACATAAATATCGATTTTGAATCGCGTAAAAATCGTCTTAAAAAGTTTTATTTGCATTTTGGCGACATCGTTATGTGTAATATATTATTTTTAAAAAAACCGTATATCACGCTGCCAGAAAACTAAATTATAACAATTTTTTTTTTCACACAGCGACGAATATCCATCCTCACGTCGTCGTCACCGTGAATATTGTAGGCTCTTTTCGTCACTAAAAAAAAAAAAAAAACGTTACGACTTTTATTATTATTAGGACACGCCGTTTACATATATTATAAATCACGACAATACACAAAAATTATATTACATGTATATACAAATTTGCTGGCAGGTCTTCGGAGGCTAATCCATCTAATAATAATTCTCTTTCGCAATTCAGCTGTACCATATAATAATATGTACGTTACATAATATTTCCACCGAAACGTTTAAAAACGATAATATTACGTCGTATTTATGTAAAAAAAAAAAAACTGTTTACGCGCGAAATCGAAACGAATTTCGAAAATTACAACGAAAAAATGTCGTTTTTTTCACGTGGTACATAATAATGTACGAAACGGATTTACCTCGCTCATAGCGATAAATTCGAAAAAAACATCGGCATTATCGGTTGACAACTTTTTCAAATTCAATGTTGATAAAAAGTTCTTATTTTATTAATCGTTATAAAGTAAGTAACCCGTAGTAGTGCCGACTGTATCCAATTTACATCTGTTAAACACTAATTGCATGCGTCCATTTTTATTCAGGGTGTATTGGGTGTATCTATTGATTGCCTTGAATCGGAGACAATTGAAACAAAGAACTGCTGAGTTCATAGTGGTAAAAATGAAGATTTCACAATAGACGATTTAAAAATATTTCTAAAGGTAACGTGTGTGCAAATTTATACAAACTATTGGCCACATCGATACCGATTAGTTCAATTGCCTGCGAGCACAGCTTCTCGACGATGAAACGCACATAAAGACATGGTTGAGAATATCAATGGACCGACGTCGTTTCAATACTCTGACAATTTTACGTATAGAAAATTTAGACTTCGAAACAACTTACCGGGGAAGAAATACTTTAAAATTGTTTTAAAACTATTACAATTTTCCATCGATGGCGTCATTTGAAATTTACTATAATAAGCATACCATTATGCAGGCCACGACCCCGTCTGAAATTTTTAATACAATAAAAATAAAATAATTCATTCGTTTCCAACATAATAGTACCCAGTGGCATAGCACGACTTATAACGTTTTTGATGGTAACAAATTCAATGGCCAATACCTATTACACGGGCCAACCAATTTAAAAAGCGAGCCAAATTATTATAATATTTAATTTTAAACGCGCAAATGTATACCTTGCGCGGTCCAAATCACGCCACTGCATACCATCGTTCTACACAAAAAAAAGTTCCATTCTTATACACAAGAATGGGGAAAAAAACCAAGCTTAATATTTTAAACCGGATTTCTTGGTCCGAAAAATATAAAAAAAACAGCCTAATAAGCATCTCAAGATTAGTGTTCTATTTTTATTTTCTGATTTCTTTTAATAAATAAACGTTATACACAGAATATTATTTCGCTTGTTTTGAACGATTTATTCAATCATATTCTACCGTGTTTTCAACCATGCTCGCACCAATACTCCGTTGTGCGTCCTCGTGTGCTTCGTCAAACTGTTAGTACCCGCAAAGGACTTCGTGCAAACTTCACGCGAATAAAGTTTTTCCCCGGTGTGCTTTCGCATATGCGTCTTCAAAATAGAAGACTGCGTAAAAGTTTTCTTACAAACTCCACACGAATAAGGATTTTCTCCGGTGTGCGTCCTAATATGCCTCGTCAAACTGTTAGTACCCGCAAAGGACTTCGTGCAAACTTCACGCGAATACGGGTTTTCTCCGGTGTGAGTCATCATGTGCATCTTTAATCCATAATTCACCGCAAAAGACTTCGTGCAAAATTTTACACGAATACGGTTTTTCTCCGGTGTGCGTTCGCATGTGCGTCTTTAATCCATAATTCACCGCAAAAGACTTCGTGCAAAACTTCACACGAATACGGTTTTTCTCCGGTGTGAGTCATCATGTGCGTCTTTAATCCATAATTCACCGCAAAAGACTTCGTGCAAACTCCACACGAATACGGTTTTTCTCCGGTGTGCGTTCGCGTGTGTCGTATTAATTTATGATTCATCGAAAAAGATTTCGTGCAAACATTGCACGAATACGGCTTTTCTCCGGTATGCGTAAGCATATGCGTCGTCAATTTGCTACTATATTTAAATGATTTTAAACGAACGTCACAAAAGTGAATATTACGTTTTTCTCCGCATGATCTCTTGTCGTCCGTTTTTTCGGATTTTTGAAGACACGTTGTTGAGTTCACTCATTACGACTATGTGTGTTCGTAACATTCAATCCATAAGTCAAATTATTATTATCATGCGAATTCCAAAATGATTTTCTTATTTATTCATTCGCCATTTCAATACAGTACGATGCACAACAATTGCAGAAATCCATAGTTTTAAGCATATGATTTATTTCATCATATATTTAGAATTTAGATACTATGACAATAACACGTGTTATATACATTATACATATTCAGTATAACAGTTCTTTGTATTTTAATTTTTTTTTATTTTCAATATTATTATTATTATTATTTTTATTTTTTTTTTTTTTTTATATTGTAACAATATAGAATTACGAGTATGCCTTACCATCCGGAATAACATTTACGCCACACGCGTGTGATGTTTTTTAATTAGTAAACATATCGAGATAATCTATGGGGCGGGTGAGATTAATCGGTCGATTATTACATTTTATAAAAATGATTAATAGCCATCATCCTCGTCGGTTTCGACGATTGTAATCTTTTTACATACATAGAAATATTGTATGTAGCTGTGTCGGTTTTATTCTTATGTCGGATAATGATTTTCGCGTTTTCTTTTGTAAAAAATAATTCCAATTTCGATTTCAAGATATTTTCAAGTTCTCCTCATTCCATTCCTCGAATTCTTAATGAGTGAAACAATAACGATAAAGAATTCTTCCGGAAATCGTATTTATAACTTTACAAAAACAATGTGTAACCAGTGGCACAATTTGGAGAGGTCTATGGGGCTTAGCCGCCTGCATCATCTCAAACCTCCCTATTTTTATATTAAATACAATAATTTTCACAATGAATTATCGATTAAAATAATAAAATATATGTTATTCGACCACGGTACAAAATAAATAAATAATAATTAATTTGGAACGTATATAACTACAATGTTCTATATAACATATTCTATGATTTAGAATCATAATATCTGCGAACTTTGATAATCCATCAACGACGACCGTCCGTGAACTTATAAGCGATAAACTGATAATGAGGGAATTCGATTCGATTTAATTTTAATACCGATGTTCCGTGATAACAATCGTTGTTCGGTCTGATTGCATTGGTGTCTGCGACCGTGATTTCAATAGTTACCGCGATTACTACCACGGAGGTATGAACACAGACAACAATATTTTTTATATTAACTTGGGACATCCCAGGTTCATTGTTGAAAATGATTTGTTCAAAGAGAATTCTCAACCACCTGGCACATTGTTTGTTAAAAATTTTGAGTTTTGACCGAGTACCTACTTATTTCTATTCTGTTTTTTTAATACATTTTTGAATAATATTACGAATTAAAATGGAAAAGAAAAAAATCGTTGGGTATTTTTAATATTTCAAATAAAATGAATTAAACCATTAAACGCGTTGAAAATATACTAATGTATACAGAACAGTGGAATCTGAAGACGATCCAGATGATCCTGATCCAAATGATCTTAATATCTCGAAAAAAACAAAAGTAACACATATATAATATTATAGTGGGTCTGAAGCCCCACCTCCCCCTCCGGTTCAATAATCGATTACGTAGCGTATAAATAATAATAATTTACTAAAAAACAAAACATCATTTTTTTAAAGACCATAACTCACGTCCAAATATGTTGAAACGGTCAATATTGAGTACGCATGACGTTTGGGCGCAATCAGTTTCATAGCGTAATTTAAGGTGATTTGTCCAAAAAAGAACAATAATTAATATATATGTGTGTGTGTGTGTGTGTGTGTGTGTGTGTGTGTGTATTTGTCTATAAAAATTAGAAAAATAACTTGTTTAAACTCGGACCGTCATTTACACGAGAGAAAAAAAAACTATTTGCATTAAAACTATGAGATAGACCTTGTGGATTATGTTATAAATTGACCGGTTTTCAGCAAATAAATAACTGTATTTTTTTGTTGTGTGTGCATAAGTGACGCAATTGAAGTTTAAACGAATTATTTGTTTTTAATTTTTTGTTTACAAACAAATTTTATTTTTTTTTGTTAATGTGTTAACGTTTGTGTACTAAAACATATTTAAAATGTTAAATTCAGACTGTATAATGCATGTAGTCGTATATTGACGCGTAGTTTAAATTCGAATAATATTAATATAGTTTTTTTTTTGATTTTTATAAGTTTTTTTTTAAATTATTAATATACACACACACATATATATATATATATATATATACGCTGTTTCGGCGTATGGTGCCGAAATGACGCGCGCTCAATTAATGGAATATTAATCCGCCAACAAATTCTATAATAACCCTAAGAATATAAACTAATAATATTTCTAATAATTGTAGGCAATCGGTATAAATTACCGTTATATTTACATAACACGTAATATAAAAATAAATTTACGTTAATTAATTAACACATTTTAAAAAATAGCGGTTATTCCGATTATAATCAGTCGAATCGATATCACGTTCATCACAAGAAGAAACATAATATTTTTAATATATATTTCGAGTGATTGCGTTAAAACGCGTTCGCTTATTCAGATTAACGATCATTAAAAATAACATAAAAGCGTGTTTTTTTTTCCAACAAACCTGTATCGAAAATGTATTCTATAAACTATCATATTACTGTACAAATTCGCAACAGAAAAAAAAAAATACGTTGTGAAAACTCGTTTTAAAATTTTTTTTTCATTCAACGAAACACGTCTCGATATTCATTTTAAACGATGTCATTACAACTTTATAACGTCAAAACAAACGACGCGTTAATTTCCGTAAGGTCTCAAAATAATATCTTCTTAATGGTCCCTACTTAAAATACTGTTCAATACGATGTAATAAACGTTGAAAAATATGGATTTAAAAAACAAATAAATACTTTGTTTGAAACGCGCTATTGAACGAAAACTTTTGTAAAAGCGTCTCTCCTCTGCAAACCAAAAGTAAATGTATTAATAACTTTCTTCGTTTTATGAACGCTATTAACAAGCCTGCGTTATACGAACGTTTGATTGTTTTCGAATAAAGTGAAATAATCTTAGCAAAACGAAACGAACTACTCGTTAATTTTATTTCACTGCCGGTCGTTTGAAGAGAGAAGAAAATTCACTGCCATAGGATTTTTTTTTTTTTTATCGGACGATCAATTTTGAATGTATTTCGTATGTTAATTTATTTTCTGTGCGCACCGACTTTTATTTCGGCTAATTAATCTTCTGACTGTTTCGTGAAATACAATAATTACACGCAAAAGTGTAATTTTACTCGAAACGTATATTCGTATATTCGCGTTTTCTTCCTTTTTTTTTTTTTTAAGTTGATTATAATATTAATTTTATAGATAAACATTTTATAATTTGTTTAGCTGACACTGCTCGCAGATTAATTCAAACACGATCGCGTAATTTATATTACATTTTAAAAGCTTATAAATAATTACATTTTAGATTCTGAGCGGAGCGAGGGATCTAATGGTCTTACAATGACGTTTATTTTAGATTCTGAGCGGAGCGATGTGTATCCTGTACACATCTCTATCCTGTGTACAGATTTTCGACCAAAAGGAGTGCTCCGATCTCTTCGGTCACACTTCGTTTCCGGCAGCGATTCGCATGTAATTGGTACTTTAGAGAGGTCATTTTTCGATTTTCTCAAAAGCGCCTAAAAATATAACTCAAAAACGCTAAAAGTGCAATTTCGTCTCGATCAAATGCTGTTTATTTCTTCGTAATTTTAAACTAATAGTCATAGAAACCTGAAATTTTCACCAAATACGTAACTTTAGACCATATTAACGAGAAAAGTAAGCTCCGCTCAGAATCGTTTTGTCGAATGCAATGACTTATCATCGCTTTTAAATTTAAAATAAAAACGAAACTCTAAAATCTTTATCCAAGCAATTCACTTGAGCGATATCCACAACGCCCCGCGGCTCGTTACCTTTTTTTTTTTAATTGATTTTACGAGATAACGGAAAGAATCGAGTTTTTTTTAATAAAACTAAATACGACGTGGAAATAATTTCTTTTTTTTTTTGAAAAAACGACGCGAGTTCTTTAGTTTATACGTTTGACAATACAACGAATATATTATATAAAAAAAATAAAAAAAAATTCATACGTTTAACATTAGTAATTATTACGAAAATTGTGGTAAAAAAACGGTTATATGGAAACTACAGTAATATTGAATGTTTATCAATCATACGTATGACGAGGTATACACAAATTATTTCTCGTTCGATAAACCGTTATTTTTTTTTACTATGTAATAAACGTATACAACGCATGTCTGTATACGCGTAATTACGGGGTATTGAGCGTTATTTATGTCTTACACATTTCATATTTTCATGGACTTAGGCCAACAGATATTGTGCTCTTTTAGTGTTTTTTTTTTTTCATTAGCGTTGGCGAATAAATATTTTGCGATTTGCCTACACAATAATCTCGACCAAACGACCGTTTTGATCCATCGAAAAAACGGTACACGCGAAACTTGTAGGGAACGACGAAGGTGTCGTTTTATTTTTAAGCTTTTTTTTTTTTATTACTTTTTCCACCGACGATATTACTTTTTATCGTCACCGTCCACGTATTTACTACGTTCTGGAGACGTAAAAAAAAAACATTACGAACATTTATCGTTAATTGTTTTTTAATTCATCATCCACAGACGGTCTACTGAACTCCGCGGCCCTGCACATCGTCTGTTCGTCCACGCGTTCCGGTTCTGGAGAGCCGTAATTTTATGGTACAAACGAAATTTTTCCTTACGCGCGCGTTCGACGGGAAAAAAATTCACTGAGCAAGTGCGTTAACATAAACTCGAACGCGCATATAAAGTTCACATCACAGAGTGTAAGCGCGTTACAAAAATAATATGATTTCAATAGCCGGAGGCTTTTTATTATAACTAGAGCGCGGATTTCTATGCAATTGCATATTTTTTTCCTTCTAATATTTTTGGATTTCTGTCAGTTATGTCCACGAATCATCATAATTTGAAGCTAACGGTGAATTTTTTTTTTTGCATATTTCTGCATATTTAAAGGTTATTGCATATTTTTGCATATTTTGGCAAAATTCAAAATTGAAGCGAAAATTTAAAAAAATGTATAAAATAATATTTTGTCATATAACTTTATAAGATAAATAATCGATTACGACGTAAACTTAATCGCTCTTGCTGTGTCAGTCGGTTATCGACATACCACTCGGTACTCGATTATATCGTTTGGCGAAAACGTTCAGCTCGAAGATCTTTATCAAGACCCGACAGTACTAAATTGCTTCAAATATGCCCCAATAACTTCGGTTGACGTCGAACGTTCGTTCTCAATCTTTAAAAATATGTTAACCGATAAACGACACAGCTTCACAGAAGAAAAACTTGAAATGCATATGATTATTCATTTTAATAATAAATAAAATTTTAAAAATAAATTAGGTTCAGAAAATTCCCTACATTTTTTTTTATTAAGTATTTAAGTAATTATTAATTAATTATTATAAGTTTTATTGTAAATTTTAAATAAATAAAAAATTCTTGCATATTTTTTACATATTTTCATGATTTTGACTGCATATTTTTTGCATATTTTCATGATTTTTACTGCATATTATATGGCATATTTCGATACTTTTAAGTGCATAAAAATCCGCGCTCTAATTATAACGATCAAAAAACCGTTTACTATACGCCTATTAGTCGTGCGAAACACGTGTGGAACCGTCGTCACCACTCCCTTGCAGCCGCGGTTCGGCCCGGTAAAATAATTTCCTAAACAATAACGTTTAATTACGGCGTTAAAATTAATAACAATAATAATGTCGAAAATAAAATGAATTATTCTATTTCATAGAAGAATAAGCTGGTCTCATAAGCAGACAGTATGAATCCAATTCGCGGGTATTTTCCACTAAGTTTATAACAAAACTCTAAAACGATTACGTGATTCAATAGAGTTTATTTGCTAAACGATTAAACTTCATATCTGAAACGCATAATAAGTACATTTAACACGGTATTTTGTGCCTGTTTAAAAGAACTTACCTGTAAAAAATATATTATTTAAATGACTTTTTTTTTTTAATTTTGTACGTATCAATTAATAGTTTTTTTTTTTTTAAGTGATGGTCCCAAAATTTTTCTCATGCGAGGGGAACGGATTACTTTCGGTTTGTTTCAATGTCATGGACGATTGCCTTTGAATAATAATCAAATTGTTATTATATTCATTAAAAACATCGTACAATCGGTGATTAAGATTCTTTTTAAATTTTCTAAGGAGACTTCCTGCAGCCGTAATAAGCTGTGCAAAAGAGACATCACGGCCTATTTGTTGAACACTCTTTTAAACAAACATATATATATATATATATAAATGTAGAAATTGTTGGATTTCACAATGCCATTTCTATGTTTGACCTTCCACTCGCTACCTCATCAAGATTATCGGTTCTATTTTTCGAATTTCGTACAAATAATCGAATTTCTGGAGGGAAACGCGCATTTCTATTTTTCTCGGCCGCCATCATAGTGTCAAATCTCTGGACATAATTAGTTTCGTAAAGTTCCAATAAATTATCATTCAGTTCTTCGTCGAGACTTTGAGCTAATAAATCGACTGCAATATCCAAATCATCTAATCTCACCAATGCTACTGAAATATTATCATATTTATTGGAATCGAACCCATCTCCGTCGTTATTGTATCGAAATTAAATCGTTTTTTTTTTTTATTATTATTAATTTTTCAATTAATGAAATAAGCGGCCGTGTGTTTGAACATCGGGAAACGTATGTTTTTTCGATTTTATGGTCGTTCGTTCAAGATCGCGTGAAATTGATTTAGGTTTATGTCTTATTATCTTATGTTTTTGATCGTTTGCCAGTTATAAGTAAAATATAAACCACAAGCAGTACACCGCGTAAAATATTCATGTATAATGACATAAACCTGATTGAATAAATGAAGGCGCAACTTTGAATGCAGTACCATCCGTGTACCAGGAATTTTACCAGAATTTCCGAGACTCTGAGATGGGCCAAAAATGAATATTCTATTTTAAGCCACTTATCACTTTTGTAAAAATAATTCCTCATTGCCGTTCGACGTTTGTCGTTTTCGACGAACGCTTCTTTTTTCCACGTGTCATTATATTTGGCAACGACGCGTACAAAATAAAAAATAAATAAATCCAATAGCGGTGGGTAATAAATTATTGAGGAGTCTGAATATTGAAAAAATAATATTGTTCGCGTTTTTCTCCTCCGGAAGCGCGTCTTATAAAACAAAAACCGTTACTTACTTTTAGCTAACTTCCAATCCGACTCTTTCGTTCATTACAACTGACGTTCGAACTGCGCGAGTTTTAAATTTTGCTATTGCAAAATCTACTTAAATTTAAGCCATCTCCGAATCGTGTGTAGCGTGCTCGTTTATTTATTTCTGAATAATAACGTAATCATTCGAACCGGTGCGAGTTAAGACATTTACGTTTGTTGCGGCATCGCCATAAACGCTCTGTGCGATTATTGAAATTAAATTTATCGAATACGCAAAGTTAAAACCATAGCGTACGAACATTTTACGTCCGCGGATTTAACATTATAATTATATGTAATGCATTTCGAACGTTACTCTTCTGGGTCCGCTGGATTACAGCGATCGGCTGATACCTTCATCTCAATTGCTGTAAATTAAAATGTAGTAATATATCGCTATAGGCGTATGAAACTCCCCGACATTTATGATACACAATAAAGTGTAAAGCAGGAGTCGGGAATCTTCGGCTTCTTAGCACGCAATTCGTGACTCTTTATGGGGTACGCTGTACGCATCGACATCCGTAAAATGTGTATTAAATCGATTGTCATTTGTCTTTAAAATATAATACGTCTATAATATAATAACCGTACGGGCGTAAGATGACATCACCACTCACAGCGAATTCACCGGGCAAATGCGTTTTCCGACTGGCGACAGAAGCAGTGGCGTCTTATTTAAAGCTCGATCAAAGGTGGAACGGTTTAAAAATCGTAGTGTACCTCGAAAAATGACGAGGTAGTTCGGCCTCCTGCTTATTACTACAAAAAAGTCAACAGTCATAACGTTGTAACAATGTTCATTTTTTTTTTTTTTTTTAAATTTAATATTTTAATATTTATGCAAAATAAGACGTATCTTTTAATACATGATTTTTTCTCATTTTCTTATAATACTAAACAAATTTAATACGAGGTATTAGACATTTTTTTGAAAATAATATAGGTATATCTTTTTTTTTTTCGTTTGCGAATCGGCCTATGACTGCATAAACATCAATAGCTCGATGTATATTTAATAAAACCAAATCAGTCGGTCTTTGTTCGTCCACCTTACATCTTAACCAAGTTTTTAATCTAACAAGACAAAGCAACGTGCAAATGAAGTAAAAACAAAAACGAGTTTTAGCAACAGCCAAACGTTGTTTGAGGTATGTAAGTGTTTTATTTACAATAGTTGAATACAATATTATAATTCGTAGTATAATCTGAAATGTAGTAAAGCGGAAGTTCATTACATGGCTTAAATTACACTGAAACGGAGTAATAGGGAAATGTGTAAAAATAAATAAAATAGATTTTTGGAAACCACGATTACAAGACAAATTCGATCGACACGCTTTTAAATAATAAATTACCAATGAAATTATAAAACCGCTAAAATCCAAAGAGGAAGATCCATTAATCGCAGCTTCCTCCACTCATTTACGCCACTAAACAGAAGGCGTTTTACATCGCAACTAATAGAATTGAGAAAACTGGGGGACCCTTTTGTTTTCGAAATTTGCGATATTAAAATTTGATATTGAAAATCTGGAAATGGAAAAAAATATTTTAACCGCGAACCGCATGAATGAACGGAACTCGCTAAATGTCGGAAAGGAGAGCGAGTTATATTTGACGCGTGTAAAAGTCTTCGCCAAAGTTTCAGCCAACTAAAGACGGTCGCTTTCGGAATCTTGACCGTTTTCGAATCTACCTTCATGCCTACGAGGAAAGCATTTTCCACCACGAACTTTATTAGAAATAAACCGATTTAGTTTACTGAACGATGTCGGCCTTGATACTTACAGTTTGATGTTGAAAATTACAGATTACCCTCAAGAACTGAATAAACTTTGCTCAGAAATTCAGTCCCGAATATCCCACTAGTCGAGCGGATTATTTTTCATTTCTTTTTTTCGCGTGTTATTGCATTTAATTTGATATTTAAAATAAATTTTTCTCGAACATTATTTTCGTATTAACAACACGCCTATACCGCTTTACATTGAAATCTCTCAGTATAATTGATTTTTTTGCATTATAACGTGTTTTCTTTAAAACTTAACCAACTCGAATTTAAAACAGGACACAGTTCAGGATCACTACAAATCACTATAATTAAAATTATAGCGCTTACATATTCTCTGCAATGTCGTTACCTAATGTCAAATTTAATTGAATTTTTAGGGTGAATTTCGAAAAAATACGGTAATAAACCAAATTTTGGTACCGACAAAATCAATAACTCCTTTGATTTAAATACATAATTTGCAAATATAGTTTTATATACACCGCGTGTATGCATATTTTCGGGCAATACTGCTCAATTATTTGTTTAACTTGTTCAAGTTTTTGAAGTCCCGCGTCTTTCTCCGTGTTATACCGACGATATATTAACTCTAAAAAGAAAAACGTTAGTGTTACTTATAAACATAATTTATGTTATAACACTTGTAATTATATTCGTGATATATTGTATTAAAATATGTATTTTATTATTGTAATATGATTTGTGCAATAATTTTTTTTTAAAAAAACTCTAACATTTACAATGTTTTTAATAACATTAAAAGGGTGTGTTTTTTTTTTTATTTTTTTTTTCGACTAATAGATTGATTGTTTTTCACGGTCGAAACGAGTAGTGTTTTAATGGATATACTTAATACCAAATTAAAATAATTGGATGGGTGGATAAAAATAACGTCGCTACTTTGCTTAAGACGGTTTGCCAAATGCCACGCCACTGGCTATTATTGATTATGAAATCCACTCTGTAACAACTGATTAGTATTAATGGCATTTTCGTACGTTTTTATTCGAACGATTCCGAGTATTTAGCGAATACATTAGCAATGTATACACGCAAATAATATTTTTGAAAACGCAAGAAACTCCATTACAATCAGTTAGCAAGTAAGAGGTTTTCTGATGGTCTTTAAATTACAATGGTTGACGGAGTAATTATTATTTTCGCAAAAACAAAAATTAGAAATACATATTTAACTAAAAACGTAATTACTATGAATAGAATAAAAAATTGTACCTGTTTCTATTAATTTTAAATTGTTCTTCGCTAATCCTGAAACCAAACTTCGCAACTGATCCAATGATGCAATATTTTGTTGTATGACCCCTCGTGGGCGACCTTCGAAATTATCTATCACCTTAATAATTATCAAGTGGAAGACAACAGAATCAGTACGACACCGTTACAAAGTATTACTACCCGAAGAAATTCAAACGATTTTCGGGAGCAACGTGGTTTTAGGATTGTTTAAATTAATATACATTAATGCATACTTTATGTTTAGAACGAAATGTAAGAAGTAAATACCATATTTAAATAAGTAAATTTCTTTTTTTTATATATATATATATATTTACTTGCAGTAATAGTCTCTTTAAAAATAAGGTAAATAATTATAATAAAAGCGATGAATTCTTTTGAGTTTTCTTGGTTTTTGTTTTAAGAGACGATAGAAAAAAAATTGTACCCGTTTATTAAACATCTTTCCAAAACCATTGGACAATTTCGAAGACTAAATTTTACACGACTAAAAGTTCCAATCAAAATAAATAATTTACTCGTAAACGTATATTTCAACTTAATTTTATTCGTCCTTTTTTTATATAATTAAGTAAACTTTATTTTTAAATGTGTGTTATGTTTTCTCGGGCTTTGTGTATAAAAAAACCTTAGAACTCAATATCGAATATCATATGCGCAATAAATATTTTATGTCATCTTCCGAATAGAATTAATTACCAGCAATATAATACTGAACTGTATAATGTATAGAAAAAAATAAAAATCATTTAAATAAACTTCCATTATGTAAGTATCGTGATTTAATTATGTATATAACGCTTAAAATCGTATACCAATGTTCACATTTTTTTCAAAATGTGCGTAGAAGGTATATATAAAAAAAAAAACTCTGTCACGCGTTTTACACACAACGTAAAGTCGAGAAGTTCCCGAACGTTTAAGCTTTATTGAATAAATATTGAAATTTGAAAGAAAAAAAATGTAATATCGAAAATTTCGTTTCCTGTTTTAATTCCAGGAGCGAATATCTCGTAAAACACTCTATAGTCTATAGCAGCGGTTCTCAAAGTGCGCTCCGCGAGAGTAATCTAGAGGCTCCGCGGACACGTCTGGATCTAAATTAAATCAAAATATAATAATATAAAGTTTATAGTGTTTATTTTATTAGTAAATAAACTCGCATATTTTGTCTCTTAGTCGAAAATCGGATTTGATACGAGTTGGCTGATGGTTACATTGCTTTTGTCTTTGAATCTTTGGCTAAAACAGCTGTACGAATACTTCTTCCATTTCCAACAACATATCTTTGCGAAAATGGATTTTCATTATATTATGCATCTACGAAGACGAAATACCGCAACAAATCAGATGCCGAAGCAGACATGCGCATTCAACTGTCTTCTATAACAAGCCTAACTTTAAAATACTGGTAAATGAGAAAAAAACAACGCATTCGAATGTATAAATTACTAAATAATATTCTTATTATATAATTTTTCGTTAATGAAAATACTCAAAAGCAATCATATTATGTTTTTTTATTAATTAGGTAAAAAATTTTGTTTTATACGCATAATAAAGTTCCAAATTAAAAAGCAAATCGTTTATACATCATTTGTATAAGTTGTGGTTTAAAATAATTTTTTTTTTGTTTTGGGGTTCCGTGAATTTTTTTTAACAACTTAAGGGCTCCGCGAACAAAAGAGTTCGAGGACCGCTGGTCTATAGGATTGTGAACGTTTCGGTCGAAATGTAGAAATGATTATACTTACGAAGCAACAATAAACGATTGTGAACATTAAATTGTTTAAAAAACATCGAGCACGGTACATCAAGTCGGTAAAAAATATTATTTCGAAATCTCGCGACAGAAAGAAAAAGCGCATTTAAAAAAGCGCTATTGATATTGTTGTTGTACGACCGGAATAATGACGACATAATCTCGACATTTTCGTCGTATCGATAAAATATTGTTTTCTTCCCGAACGTTGTTCGTCTTTTTAAAATTCTCTCTCTCTCTCTCTCTCTCTTGTGTATATTTATACACGCGAGGTTAATTACAACGTTGTTCTGGATAACGGAATTTTGCAGTATTCCCAAAACTCAGTTTTACTAACGCTTATAACGAAATGCGCGAGATAAAAATAATGTTTGTGAGTTCGTCTTAAACACTAAACTATCTGTTTTAGATTAAACGATGTTTTTTTAGATGTATTTTAGATTACGTTAAAACGTTCGTAATACTTTTTTTACGTTCTTGTAAAAAAACATTGTTAAGAAACCAAAAACCACAAAGCCTCGGAGGAATAAGGATTGAAGATAGCGAAGACAGAGAGAGGTGGAGAGGAGTGGTTGAGGCAGCAATGGTCCTAAATGGACTGTAAAAGCTGAGGAAGAAGAAGAATACTTTTACGTAAAAAAGAGAAATATGGTTCAAGAGAATACCTATGGTTAAAATACGTGTAATTATATTGTGTGTGTGTGTGTGTGTGTGCTTTTAGAAGAAAAACTTTGCGTGATAATTACGGGTAACGATATTCCCTTCGGGGAAGAGAACTTATTATGTCTGCCATACACTTTGTACGATTGGGTTTGCCGGGAAGAGAAGCAGCCAGAGATTTCCACTAGAAATTATGCGATCTAATATTAAAGTACCTAGGTAATATATATATATATATATAATTCCTTTAAGAATCTTTCGCAATAGCGTCGTATAGATTTTAAGATTTTGTTCGTTGAGATGCTGCGTCCCAACGCTGATATCGATTACTGGATGAAACGGGAGAGATTACGGACACAATATTTAGTAGACACAAAGTTTTTTAATTAATTAAATCGTCTAAAAACTATGTCACTTACTCGAACGTATACTTCAAATTTAAACATTGAAAATGCTGTGAACAATAAAATATAAATCGATAAACATAAATCTCAGTGTTTACTATTCGCAAAAGCATTTTACAGAAAAAACGAAACACGCGAAATATATAAAACGTGTCAAAACACATTTAAACGTATACGATGCAACCACGGCCGCTTTGAAACAAAACTATTTCGGTTATATTGCAATTATTCAGTAGCTATACACGAATTATAAAACTCAAGAATAATTACAGTTTTAAATTCGGTTTTAAAAAACCGCTTTACGTCCTTAATGTCCTTATTATATTGCGTTGAAAAATAAAAATAAAATTCTACTGTATTTAGAGAAAATGTACGCATTTCTCTAGGAACAACGTTTCTTTGAAATTTTAAACACTATAAAAAATAAACAAAATTAAATCGCACGAAAAACGGATCGAAATATGCGATTATTCTCTAACGACTATCGAAATTTCAATTGCCAATTTGTTTTACAAGCATTACCTATAATATTGTATTCTAGAATTATACGCGACAAACCGTATAACGCAATTTTCAACGATTGATGGTTTATATAATAAAGCCGAAATCCTGAAATGTATTATTACTAAAATTATTAACTCTGAGTAACCTACACTAATATTATTACTGTCTTGATTTATAGAGTTTTTACGTTTTTTTATTCGTAAACGTTTGATGATCGTGTTCTTGGTACATTTTCATCAAAACGGAGCACAGACAAAAATTGTTCCATTTTAAACGATAATAATACCGATTTAATTTTAATTATTATTTTTCCAAAAGGTAAATTTTTTTTTTTTTATATATTCGTAGAATTTATTATTTTAAAAAATTAATTACTTTTCCGACAGTTCGATTATTTCCATATTGCTTAAAACGCAATAATGTCACCATAGTTTAAAAATTGTCTATAATAATGTAATGATATTACATATATGGAATTCACCTAGTTGTTATTTTATGATACTACTAAACGAGTTAACGAGCCGCCAAACAGCATTAAATGTTTGCTTATATCATATAATGAATTACAATGCGTATATTACGTTAACAATCCATTTCATGAAAACCGTATTAAACTTTATTATCAGCTTCATATAATACTATATAATATTCCGTTTAGTTTTGTATCTGTTTAAATTGAATCAGTCGTTGATGAACAGCCACGTTCCTCGTCATAGCCCTAAATGTATTAAACAGTTTTAACAAATATAATGTATAAAACCTATTTAAATTATAAATTTGAAAGGAACTTTCGAAATTAAATATATCTTTTTCGAAGCTTACTCAGTATTTAAATTGTACACCAAAAATATATTATTTCCAATAGACGTATAGAAAAATACATTATAATAAATTTCTGTAGACAACTCGATGAGTAATAAAGTAAATAATAATATGAAAATAAAAAAATGTATAAAAAAATGCGAAACAAAACGTAAAACAATTACGTACAAATGATGAATTGTATGTAATAAGTAGATATAAACAACTAGATAGCCAGATTTACATCATAATCAAATGATGCATGAAAATCAATAAAAATGAAAATAATACTATCTAAATGAAGAATAACTGATTTAATTTTTAAAAACCGTTAAAATAACAAAACTACATTACTGTTGCTTAAAACAAAAATTAAAAAGCACAGCGTAAAATGTGATATTAAAATTAATCAAACTTAAATGATATTGGCTTAATGAAAGACATTTCATTATTATCAAGAACGAGAATAACGGAAGTAAGAAAGTACCCAGAAGACGCATTTGCAGAAAACTTTGTAAATTGTAGCAAAAATATCTAAATGTGAAAAGTATAGACTTTACAAGCAAGTACGATCAATTTGCAATTGAATTTCATCGAAACCATAATAGATCAACAAATCACTGATATTGCGTGGAACAATGAAATGGATTCGGATATAGATTTCTATGACAATTGATGAAGAGAAAATCATTGAATTTTCAAAAAACTAAGGAAGCATAAAAAATGCATTTTTCCACATTTTGTTTAATACACTTCTTCCCGCTACTGTCTTCTTCGTTTATCTACGACTGCCAATTTCGAGTTATTATTATGTGGAGATATCTTTTTCAAAACATAAACTTGTAAAAACCAAATTAAGAGCGACTATATTATAACAGAAGAGATCGGAAAACTTATTGCGAATTTCTTGTGAGAAAGATTGTTGACGTTGATAATGAAAAAGTTATAAATTCATTTGCACTCGCGAGTAATGTTTTTTTTTTATCAAAACGTCGATGTTTTTCTAAGGAAAAATCCTTATTTTTAATCCTTTGTCCGACAAATATATTGTATTTTATATACGAATACATATTTCGGTTTGATTGCATTATAAATACCATTGATTTATAACTGAAAAATAAAACACCTAAGTAATCTTGTATTGAAATACGATAATATCGAATGATTTCACCCGATTGATGGTCATTTTTGTATTTTGAAAATGTTTACTCCGACGGCGTGCTTTACTAAAACCGAGACCCGCACACTGGACAGACACCATTTCGATGTAATCAGTAGGGACCATAAGAACGTTGAGGTTTTTAACTGAACAAAATTTGCCGGATCGCGGATGCGATTTCGACACAGAGATCTGTGTTATCACGGCGACGGCCAGCGCTAGCCCTGAAGTAGAGCCGGAGGAGCGGTCGTTCTAAGCGCCAGGTAGCTATGGGCGTCAAAACTGCACTTTTTGAGAAACTAAAACTCTATAAAAAAAAACACACCAAAGATCGACCAAAGATCCCGGGAAAAAAGTCAAACCTGGCAATTTTATCAATTGAAAATGATATTGCTCAATCCACGCCTAAAGACGGTTAAATAATCGCGAAACTTGCCAGAGTGAACGAGCAAGAAAGGTAAACGTTGTATAAATCGATTTAAATTAATATCGATACACAACGAACACGATAATATCACGTTTTCTTTTAATATTACGTTGTTGCGTTACGCCTCGCCGACACAGATAACAGATTTCGTTATTTAATGACTGAATGACTATTAAACACCAATACAATTATATAGCGGTAACAGTGGCGTATTTTCAACTTTTTTTTTTGGGGGGGGGTCCAAATTTTTTTTTTCGAAAATTCCAACAGTATATATTGATAAAAGGTATTTAACAAAAAATACCTTTGGATAATCTTTTTTTTTTGGTTCTGGGGGTCCAGTACCCTGGACCCCCTCCGTAAATACGCCACTGAGCGGTAAGTTCTTTATTTGTGTTAAAGAAGCGCGAGTGGGACGATTAGAACTATGTATATTCAATTTAAACTCAACGAGTGTTGATTTTTGAAAAATTCGGTAATTATTTAACGTACCTAACGTGAAACGCGATTTGTAAGCGTCGACCAAAAGGCGCCGAACAGTGGCGTGCCCAGGAATTTTCAATGGAGGGGGTAGGGATGTTATAAGTAAATAGTAATAATACATTTTAATACAATTTAATGGTAATACCAAAAACTCAAATGTTTATGTTTCAAGCTCTCCGAAATCGTTTCTAGCTTATAATTGTGTACATTTGTAAATTGTTCTATAATTAAAATTAATTTAAATTATAACACACTAATACCAAGTTGTTCAATATAACATAACACCATCAAATTGAAAAAATTTATTGCATTTTTAAAAATAAACAAAAAAAAAAAATAAAATACTTAGATTACTTATTCCAAACGGAAATTCAACCACCTAGCTTTTGTACTAATTTCATCTATGACGTCATCTAAAATAAGTAATCACTCTAAAACAGTTCTTATAACTAAAAAGTTGTTTTCTGTAGGTCGGCAAAAAAGACAAAGCGGGGGGGGGGATATAACCCCTAACCTCCCCCCCCCTGAGCACGCCACTGGCGCCGAAAGGCAATCTCGTTTTACCCGGGGACCAGTGGTTCGTTATAAGAGAATAAAAATGTCGCGCTTCGGCCGTAAGATGAATTCGTAAAAACGTTTTTCTAAAAAAAACCCGCGTCTGCCGAAACGGAGACGGACCGAAGGAAGCGAGTTAGTTGAATTCGAGTCTTTACGCCTCTTCACCGAGCTCGGCGCACACGCTGTACACGGTGCGTGATGCGCGGCGTTCTAACACAATCGTGGCGCGTCGAGGTCGCGACCGAGGAACCGCCGCCGGAGCTATCTCTAAATATATAACTTTTATTTTTTTTCTACTCCGAACACATGACCGTGTGGCCGTTAGCCAACTCGCGGGCGAAAGAAAAAACGATCACCACCGTACCACGTCTTACGAACGAAAATCGTATATACGACCCCTGTGGGGCTATTCAGTAACTCGATAACGTGTTAACGAATTAATTCGATATAAGAGCTTCTTATTGAAATTTTAAAAACGTATCGAATTTTGTTGTTGACATCGTGATTCTGTAAACGACTCTATCGATACCTTGCGCTTACAAAGTGTGTGTCCACCGAAATGATAAGAAATCGATAGCTAACGACAATTTTCTGGGAATTTATAAATCGTTTCGATAGCTTAACGAACAGAAAGTTGTCGTTAACTGGTCTTATCGAGTTACAGAATAGCCCCACTGGGGCCCTATTCTTGAACGATTGTGATCATTTATCACGCGTGGTGATATTTATGAATTTATCACAGGAATATCGAAAATATCGTTTTTTTTTCTTATTCCGGAAACATTTTTTTTTTTGATAATTTATTTTGATAATGCAAACGATAAATTATCCCGAGGTATTTTTTACCGGTGCTAATCGATTGTCACACACTGTTTTATCAACGATTCAACACGGTCGTTAATTTAATCTGTGCTATTATCGTGTCATTATACTGTTGTAGGGCTGACGGTATTGAAAATGAATAGTACCGAAAGTACGGAATTGATTTCAGTACCGGTTTGAAACGGTATAATACCGTAAAATACCGATACGTACCGGTATACCGAAATTTAATTAATGCACTATCCTGTCCGAAGGCCGAAGGCCGTAGGGACGGTGGATAAACTTCCATCATCTATATCTGGTTGTAATTATAGTGTTAAAATAATTTAAAATAAGTGTTGTTTTTGTGAAATAGACATGTAGCCTTTTAGTTTTCGTCTCCGTTTCATGAATATCAATATAAAGAATAATTTTATATTTACGGGAACTGTAATATTTTATGTATATATCTTAAATATAATACAGTAGAACGTCGATAAGTCGAAAACCTCGATAAGTCGAAATAAATGCCGTTCCCTTGCGAAAACCTCGGTTACTCGAAATTGAAAACTATAGATAACTCGAACATTCCGTGTTCCGAATATAGACGATTTTCATTGGTTTTTACAATTATATTTTAATTTTATTAAAGAACCTAGCTCAAAGTAATATCTTAAAATATTTTTTGTAAAATTGTAACACTATAACTACACATTCTATATCATATTTTTTTAATGATCATTTAAAGACAATAACCACTGTAATTTAGATAATGTTTGTAATCAAATTAATTTAAAAAACTCTTTAAGTCGAATTTTTTTTTCTTAAACCTCGATAACTCGAAAACCCAGATGAGTCGAAAAAATATCATTTCCCTAGAATTTCGAATTATCGAGGTTCCACTGTAGTTACATTTAAATTTTACGGTAAAATATATACTGATAATACGTTGATAAGACCGGTAAACATTTGATAAATTATCAAATATCGATAAATTATCACGTTACGACATTTTAATATCGTTTTACATTCGAGAACTGGTACATTTGATAAAACATTATCGTGCGTGATATATAAATCGATAATTATCGTATATTTGATAAATTATCACGAAAACTCGAGAATCGGGCCCCAGACCGACTCGTACACCACGCGTGTATGTAATCAGTGGCGTATTTACGAGGGAAGGGGAAAAAACTCCCCTTCTTTTCTAGGACCAAAAAGTCAATTGATAATAATAAATAATAATTATTGGTCAATTTATAATTTAACGCTATATACCGCAGTCGACGATAATATTACGCGTTACTCCGATTCTGTACCGGGGGAAAAAAAAAAAACGGTCGTCACCCTTTAAACTGATAAACTGCGAATTGTCCATTAAAAACTGAAAATCACGTCCGAGACTGAAGTGTAAGCGTACTGCCCACCGAGAGAATACTCTCTTATACAATATACCTACGCAGTGGCGGTGCTAAGGAGAGGGGCAAGCGCCCTACCCAAATTTGGTTTTGCCCCACCTTTGCCCTATCTGTTTAAGATCAAACGAAAATTTAAATTTTTTAAGTCATTTATTTATTTGCCGCTTTTCATCTGTTTCGCCGTGCAATTATCGTAGTATTTTTTTTTTTTTATATATGCCCTCGTTTAGATAAAACGCGACAGAATAAACCGTTTAATTTGATTATGTTATATTGATATTATCAGAAAACCATAGTATACTTATAGTATAAGGTCTGTGCAAAAAACGCTATAATAATATATAGCGTTTTCCATGTATTTCAATAATTTTACACTGTGTCCGTAGCTCGTAGAAGTACACCTGACAGTATAACACTCATGGTATACTCATGATACGTTACGATACGGATACAGATTGAATGAATATCTAAATTCGTCTAATCTATAATATGAGTACCTACAGAGCCGTATTAAGCTTATGTGAGGCCCAAGGGCCTAAAATATTTGGGGGCCTTTAAATTCTAAAATTATGATAATATATACATTTTTTTTTAAACACATAATACATAATACATTATATTAGCTATTAAATATTATGCTTTATTAATAAAAACTAAAATGCCAATTTTTATTACAATCTCTGTTACTTAATTGTTTATTATGATAATATTTCAAAATGTTAATCTTTGAACATTTAAATATTTTTTTTTATCATTTGACACTTATTTATTTTTTAAATATCTAAGTTAAAAAAAAAATTAATATATAGTATTTTGTAAATAAATTGGGGGCTCTTAGAATTTGAGGGCCCCGGGCCCGGGCCCTCCAGGCCCATGCTTTAAGACGGCACTGAGTACCTATTACTTTTGTTGTGGGTTTTACTATTGATACTATTATTCATAATAATAATAATTAATCAATGGTTTTACATAAAATAAATAAAAAAATACATTTTAAAGTCGGATTTCGTAGTAATTAAACGTATAGTGGTAACTGTGGAAACATTTATTAAAAATTATGTAATATTATAACGTTTTGGTGTACCTGTATTATTTACACGTGCGACGTATGAATTGGACGCCATGAAGTATCATAGCGAGGTAACTTCCATTTTTGCTTACCTGTCTAATTTATATGATTTAACTATTAAAGGCTTTCAGCACATACGAGTACATTAAATATTAATCCTAATAATATAAATATTATCATTATGAAAAATCCAAGTAAAAGGGCAATAATATACAAGTATATATTCGCCCCATCGAAAAAAAATTTGCCATGATCTTGCCTCCGCCCCCAGAAAAAAATGTCTGGTGCCGCCCATGAATATACGTGCCACTATTTATCTATTTTGTTTTTCGTATGGCGAATCAAGTTTTGCCATGTTACTCGACATGTAACGTAAATATAAAATACGGTATACATACGTAATAACGGAATAAATTACAGCAAATAAATATGATTAAACGATTTTAAAATAAAACAGTAAAGTAGTCCGTGAAGAGATAGTTACAGGTCAAAATATCCAGTTCTGAGATCCAATTACTTGCTTTAGGGTATTTCCATCGAAATTCCTCTCGGGACATCCGACGATGATGTATGACGTTGATCGTATCGGATCACCGGGATGGCAATTCGTAGAGTCCACCGTTCCCCTTTTATAAAGCATCGTGTATGCTCTGTTCTGATCCTATTCAATTTGCACCAGACCTTTCTTGGGAGTTTTAACCCCGACGGAGGTATACTGTTGGATCGGTTTGATGGTAAGGGCCATCTTTTATACAATACACACCGCCGATGGATTCCTTTAAAATTTCAAATTTTAAACCGCTCGTTTTCATGTAAATGTTATGTAATATGACGAGTAATTTGTCGACCGTATTTATACATTTTCTAATCGTGTGTATCTGTTTATGAAAAAAAAAAGCGTGTTAATTTTATATGTATTATTTTATTTACAGAAGAAACTATCTTTTGATAAATCACTCGACGATTAGTGTAAAATATTTCCAAATCAAACGTTAACGAAAAATATTTACACCGATTTTGTTTACCTTTAAAACACTTGTATATAAAATGAAATAGTATTGTTTTTTTTTTTTTATTTTTATGTGTTTGTGATTGCGTGCAATAATAATAATTTGAGTATACCGCCACGCCGCGACGGTAAATAATTTTTTTTTTTTTTTCAATTTATTATTTTCAACAAAAATATATAAGTCGGCGTGAAACATTATTTTTAACGAAAAGTTGTCGGAACTTATATTAGCACGTACTGTTTTTTTTTTTAGTTAAAAACTTTTTATTTTTTTTTATTTCGAGTCCGTTAATGTTTAAATGAAAATATTCTTTCTTTTTCTTTTTCTTCTTCTTCTCGTTCAGCCGCGAGTGTGAATATCAGAGGAAAAACTGTTTTTAATTAATTGTTCGCGCCCTTACCTTAATAATATTTGATTTGCCGACGAAAACGTCGTCTCGCAATTACCCGAGACACCTGGACAAATAAAACGTTGAGCGAAACAACTGGCGTGCCGTGAAAAAAACTATCCTGTCTGTATTTTGTTAAATTAACGGTAAACGTACACATATACAGACTGTCGTCGTATCGCGGTCGTAACACTGCGGCAATTACAGAGAGTGTTTCTCGAGGGACGTCATGTACTGCTTAAAAATACAAAACTCAGAAACTGAATGCTGACGACGAAAAATACTGCTGCAGACTGGAGGATTCGAACGTTTGTATTTTCTCGTTATACTCATCGCCCGAATTGTATTTTTTTTAATACTAGCTGACCCGACAGACGTTGTCCTATCGAAATTTCAATAAATTCGTTTTTTTTTTTTATCGCTCTGTGAAGAGCTACTGGAAACGTGTAATTGTGTGAACAGAGTAAAAATGAAAAAAAAATTCTTAATATCTATTAATTATATTGTTGTTGTAACAATTATTAATTGTTAACCGCATTATTACCATAGTATTTGGAAATTTTCCTCGTGTGAAATCACTGCCAGACGGATATTTTTCGAATTACGCCCAAAGTCTTCTGCGTAGATTGTACACTATAAATCAAAATCAAACTGCATGACTACTGGATAATTACTTCCTGAGAATAGCAACAAAACTTTCCCCAGTTTTCCAGACAACTCCTCCAATAACACCCCCCGCCTAAAACACCTTATACGGACTATGACAAACATTAAAAGAAAAAATAATCGGCCAAATCGGTCCAGCCGTTCTCAAGTGATGCGGTTTATTATATACAAACATCAAATTTCGAAACATATGACAAATCACAACCGGCGGTATCGCGAGGTCGCCGAGAAAATAACTCTAAACGGAAATTGGATTTTTTAAACAGAGTTACTCGGTGTAATTGGTGATTTGACAAAAACGGATAATAATAATTGTTCGTTTGTAATTTTTCTACGGATTCACGACGATTGAGGGAGTCGGTGGTGTAAAATTGTGTGTTAAAACGAACCAAACGCGTTCAACGACTCGATCGAATATTTATCCATATTCTACTTTCTAGTTCTCGGATCACTGCTAATAATTTGTTATTATTTTGTAATTTTTTTTTTTTTATAAAACAGAGAATCGCGAATCGCAAGAATAATAAACCGTTTTCTCCGTATTCCGGTCGCGAGGTAATGAAAAACAAAAAAATTGTACAATTTTAAATGCACTGTAAACATCGATTTCGCTGATCAGGCATTTACCGAAAATGAACTCGCTATACGACACTCGTATACCTATAACAACGTGTGCAATTGAGCAAATATTAAAAGCGTTACGAATCTAATTCCATTAAAATATATAGGTTTACCACAAATCCTTTTTGGTAAACGGCAAACCGTGATATGACAGTAAAATTTTCAAAGAATATAGCACAAATGACTATAAAATTAAAGTATATTTGGCTATTATATAATTTAATTGTTCGCGAAAATAATGCGATTTAAACACTGCTATTCCGAAAACACGGCACATAAATAAAACATATATTATTATGCACGTGAGCACATAATTTACATTAGAAAACACGCAAACGTATTTATTTTCATTGAAATAAATTTTGCACTGACGTGTACCGAGAATAACACAAACCGTGTTATATCAATACATTTGTAACGTATTAAGGGAATGGGAAAAAAAGAATTATAAAAATTATTGTTTCGAACAAAATACGTTTTTTTTTTATGAAAATATTAACAAATCTCTATAATTTTATTAAATTCTACATAAGACTTATTCCGTACGAAAAATACATTTTTGTTTAAACCATTTCGGCGATTATAATTACCGCATGATTTGTCACATATTTTGTTCGTCGTTGAATGGGTTGAATGGGATTATCGCGATTCGCTTAAACGCAATCTCTCTTTAAAATTGCGTTGTTGTACGTTCTGCAGTCATTTTTCTTCGTCGTAACACTGGTCACTGCTTATAATTTTTCTAATCAATTCGTTTGCCACAGATTGTTTGAAACATTAAAATCGGTAAATATTCTATAAGCTTGTACATTTATTAAATTGCGTGCCCTGTTTCTGACGTATTGTTATCTCGTCGATTGATTTTGTGATCTCTGTCAAATTACAACCTCGACGTGTAAAATGATTTTATATTGGCAAAGAATTTCATTTTTTTTTTTTTTTTTGACATCCGTTGAAGGGAAAATAACAAAAATTTACCGATCTTCAAGGATTCTTTCTTAGGACACGAATTGTTTATTTTAGTTCACCGTACTAGAAAAATAAAATATAATCGAAATTATACAAATACGCACTTACAATGGTAAAATCAAAAAAAATTTATCGTTTATACAAAAACAATGTATTAAGTGCATGTAATGACATCCACAGCGTGCATTGACTAGACGGGGTACACGGCTAAAAGCTGCTACTTACGTTTTTGAAATTTTGAAAAATGTTATTATGACGGGTTTGAACAAAGACGATGTCACATCAACTGAAAAAGCACAGGATCTTACGATCGATTATGATTAAAATGAAATTTGATTACAATTTTACAATAATTTCTTAACTCCGGCTGATTCTGTTACCAAATTAGAACCTCAGGGCTCGGTTTGCACTACTCGATCAAAATTATAAAATATATAGAGATTAAAATCGAGTCGACTGCAGATAATAAAATTGGACGCGAAATTAAAAACAAATCGGAAGCCGTACGAGAGAGAAATTTCATTTTCATTTCAAGTGTACTTCGCTCCAGTAGACGCGGAGAGAAGCTTTTCAACGTATAAATATTTACCATCCGATAATCGCCGCCGTTCATTTAATTTTGAAAATGCCAAACATGCTCTAATAGTGCAAAAACATTTCATAATTTAAAAAAAAAATTTAATTAGAAATTGTTTCTGTATAAAATTGTTTATTAAAAAAGAGTATATTATATATTATAATAGTAATGTTAGAACTGATGGGTATATATTGGAATAAATTAGAAAAAAAATCAATAAAAAAGGTATTTATATTTATAGCAATTATTATTTTGCATAAAATGCGAAATGTTTAGTTCATTGTTCGCCATTATTATTTAAGTACAATTAAGTCAAATATTTAGAAAATAAAAATATTAATCCGCTTAAATCAAGAAATTGAATTGTACTAAATAACACATGTTTATTGTTAGAATTTACACTGATTTTTTTTCCAAGTAAATACATTTAAGGGGCCGCAATACCTCTATACTTATGCGTGCATTTTAGACACTTCCATGTTTTGAAGGTGATAATTAGGTTCGATTTGGATGCTTGAAACACAAACGAATTCGTTGATAATTCTACTTTGCATCTACCGGATGATTTTCTGAAATATTAACTGAAAAAATAAACTATTAATTACTTAAGTTTTTGTTTTTACACATTTTTCGACCGCTATAAAATCGAGTAAAATCGATATTTCGTAAAATCACCCGACTAAATCGTAGTTTAACTTCTACTCTTTAATTGTTGTTCAGAAGTATTTTTCACCAAAATTATTCCAAGCAGCACACTGAAGGAAGTGCGGATATATGTTCTTTCACAAAATTGAAAAACATTGGCTACATGCTGTTCTCTATCAGTAAAAATAATAATTATTAAAGTAATAACACAGACCACCATGTACAACCCGCCAGTCGCGACTATATTAGGACGCGAGTTTATGGAAAAAAATATTAAAAACCTTTCATTGAAATAATCTTTATGTCAAAATAAACGTTTGTAATGTCTAAAAACCAATACGCGACATCTGCTGGTGATGAAAGTTTGAAAAAAATCGGACAAAATAAGGGGGCAACTTAACACTTACAAATAGTCGGTCGTTTACATTTTTTTTTTTTAGGATTAGCAGACTTTGGGAAATTTCGATAAATTCGGGCGGACGCTCTGTTCGCATTTAAAAAATTTTAATGTATTGCAGATTACAAATTCTAAAAAGGTTACAAATATTTTGTTAAAAATAACAAATATTTTTAACCTAGTGGTTTCGTATGGGTATAGGGGAAGCGACTACGCACACGTGTGAATATTTAAAATTCCAATAGTATTTTATTGGTAATAATTCGTTTGGGAATTCTAAAAGTTTTAGTTCGAATTTCGTCGCTCTGATGAAATTTTTTTTTTTTGTAAGCGTAAAAAACGCGTTTTATGACTCGGAAATATTTTCTTAATTTTAAATTATTCCATAAATTTGTACCCGAACCAACTGGTGGCGCAGAATCGAAGACCGCCGATAAACGTATTACACGTCATAATATTTTGAACTATCTTCAAAACAAAATTTTTTTATTTACGAATATATCGCACCAGCGAGAAATACGCATACGCTCTCAACCGAAGTATTTATTTTGAGAAAATATTTTTCGCCCAGTGAAAATTCCTTTTAGAAAAATTCACCGAATAAACGTGTAGTAACGGCACCGACGGTCTATAATAACAGGGCCCGGCGGATGTACATAAATCCTTTCGCTCTGCAACGGCGTTTCCGAACGGACGGCAAACGATAAAATGTTATTTATTTATTGGAATATTTTTTTTATTTCTTTTTACCGAATATTCTCCTGACCAGACGATCCTTAAACCTTTGAAAAATATTCGCAGGACACGTCGTGCGGTTTTCGGTTCACGCGTAGGTACACACACAATATGCTAACGTGCCCGCGAGTACACTTTTCAAAGTTATTCCAAACATGACGCCCTCGCGAAAATACTTTAAACGCTAATACGAGCGATACGCGGAAAAATTTATTATTTCGAAATAAATGTGTTCGGGTACCAGCCAGAATGCGTAGAATATAATAATATTTTGTTTATACCGGTCTATCTCTCGTTCGGGAATACGAAACCGTCAGTGGCGTATCTATAGCTAAATAATTTTACCGGGGTGTTTTAGAAAATATTTATATTCCTTCCCGTACAACAGCATCAAAACTCTAGCACTTGTTAATTTTTATTATAACTCAAAAATTATTTCTAACAAAGTAAAACTAAGCGAACTTGAGGCGACCGGCAACTAATCGCAAGTTCATCGATGATTTCTTCAACAGTGTCTCGGTGTAGGTATATTCATCGATGCAAGACCATTTTTTTAATCTATTCTCCGCAGTGGTTTTTCTTAACACTCTCACTGCCACGTCAGTCATATATGACTGACACTTAGTTATCTCTTCAGGTTTTCGAATATTTTTCTGATTCTTAAGTTTTAAGCCGCCGTAGTGTGGAAAATGAGCGCTCACCTGTTACCGTTGTTACTATGGCAATGTGGATAGTATATAATAATCAATAATTTTTAAATTATTGGAAAAAATTAAGATTAAAATTAGTCAAAGCATCTAAAACGTTTTTTGGCGTTGATTTTTTTAAAGTTTTTGTTTCCAAACTAAGAACTCAACGTTTGAACTTCTTTCTTCTTCTCCAATATCCTCAGCACATATCTTTAAAAGCTCGGGTAGGTACTGTGAAAAATACATACATTATTACTGTCACCAAACATACAATCGAAATAATTTAAAATGTGTTGGTCAATAGCTATTCTAAAATATTTTTCTAGAGACACTCGGGTATAAAAACTAAATAAAGCACGGTCGAAAAGAAGTATTTTAACACCTAAGTACGCCTTTGGAATTCGTGTCATTTTATGAATTTTTTTTTTGCTATCGATTAATTTTTTTCTCGATGTAAATACCTCCCGTGCGCCTTTCTTCGAATTTATTATAACTCTTTTACGGGCTATTCAATATTGTTTTTGTACACGAGTAACAATTTGTTTTCGTTTAAAAGCGGGGAAAAAATATTAATGTCTATAAACACGTTAACGTTTTACCACTAGTGGTACGCATAGGTGATACAATCTAAAGTTTTGTTACTCCTAACGTATACTGATGAAGAAAAGTCAAAACTTTATTGTGATGACGAATTGCTGTCAAGATTAGGGTAAACGCCTAGATGTTCTAAACACGAGTTTGCCAAGGTCAAACCATACTTTACGCTAACGATAAAATTAGTGCATTCGTGAGAAAAACGGATTTATTCGTTTCACGAATCGCCGAAAAAGATCTGTCGCAGCATTTTAGATTAAAATGGATTAGATACTAAAGTCGTTCTGGGAGAACAATGAAATTTACACCGAAATTCAAATGTAATTACAGACATTTCGGAACGCCCACTGCAAGCGCTAAAAACCAACGTTTCTCGTTATTTTCCCGAGGACAAGTAACAACCATGAATCATAAGCAAAGAGGATTACAACACCGGGAAGTCTTTATGAAATTCCTTGAAATTATTTTAACGAAAAAATTTACTATTCATTGACTATTATCCAGTGACTATATGCTATGAAAAAGAAAGAGTGCCTTCAAAAACAAGAACCTTTCGAATTATTGGCTGCAAGTGAAAAAATAATAATATGTTGTCCACACAAGCTTTACAGTGTTTCTATTACCTCGTACGTGTCAACGCGTCTCTGTGAAAACACCTATTACCCATTAATTGTACATGAACATGATTATAGATGCAAATCGGACGTAGAAAAACAATCGAGACCACCAATGTTGACGTCCTCGTTCGTTCGAAACAACATCAAAAGTCTCGCTAAAGTTTTATACAACCATTAACCTTAATAATAAAAATAATAATATTATACATAAAAAAAAAAAAAAACACGCCCCGTTCGAATATTTGATATTACTTATTGGCCGATAAATTCTTATCGTACGTTCTCATAATTATTTGGTTCGTAATCAAAGCTTTCAATTCAAAGGTATTTACTTTCAAGCGTAAAGTGAAAATTTTCAAACATTTTAGCTAGTACTGGGGAGTTGAGAACCGCAGCTACATCGTGCCAAAATTTAGGACAACCAGTGTTGGCGTTTAAAAAAAAAAAAAAAAAAAGAAATCGACTCGTGTTTGTGGAAAACTATTTACATTGGTGATAAATCATTTTCACTAAAGAAAACTTCAGAAACGACAATTAAATAGATCTATTAGGACTAGACGCAATATGTTACTGCGGAAAAATATCGATCATGATTAGTACAGATACGCGGTAATAAATAAATGACACGTTTGTTTTCGATACACCGTATAACGTTATAAATCCACATAGGTACGTATATATCCACCCAAACAATAAATTGTATACGCCTATACGCGGGGCATTGGTGCCGACAAAACGTTACTGTACAAGAGAACCTTGTAATTTACGGCTAAAAGCATACCTATATGCGTTCCATTTAACTTATATTCGTTATTTCCAGTGAGAGTCCGTAAACGAAAGAATGCTCTCCTCCGACATAGTATTTTATAATAATATGATCCTCTATATATATATATATATATATATATATATAGGTAGGAAATTGGACTCGGAACGAAATTCGAAAGGAATTTATCGGTATTTCTGCCGTCTCCTTCCGTCATCCTTTGCCAGGAAACGGCGAGACGAAAAAATTCCATCAAAATGCGTGGTCATACGTGAAATCTGACGGAATGAGATCGCCACCGTCGCCGTGTTCCACGAATCTTATGCCGGAACATTAAGAATTTTCTACATTATTTAAAAATTTATTTTCAAACGCGTTTAATTTTCATAATAAACTATTCGAGTTTAAAAAAAAAACCTATCCCTCGAAATTCGCTTTCTTGCGCAATTATTATTGACTTAACAATCGGGGTTCGGACTCTATAGATTTTAAAATACTGATGTTCGGATATAAATCATTTAAAAAATCAGTTGTTTTTACCGTTTTTAAAATTATCATTATTATTATTTTACTTTATAATAAAATCGTTTCAAAGATATAATATGTTTTCCGATTGTGTAACCCTCAAATGCACCATTTGAAACTGAATCGTTCCTCGAGGATGTGAACGTATAAGCGCATTGCAAAAGCGCTCGTTTTCCACGCAGCCTTCATAAAATAAAACAATTTCTAAAACCATATTTTCGAATACTCTACTGAAATCTTTTCAAATTATACGCAATTTTTTTTTTTAATACTTTTTGCTCCCTAAATCGTATAACATACTATTTCCAAATTATATTATACATACATAAATAATTTTATTATTTAAGTATTGAAACATTTTTTTTTAAAATTATAATTGCACGCTTTCGAGTTCTTAAAAGTATTCATTTTAAAAAATAATAATAAAATATATATACAGTTTAGTACAGAAATCAATCAGTTTAAACACACATTATTTTTATTAAATATTTGACTGTACTCCAAACTTTTGTGTAAGCGCATAATCATTCCAAAAATGATGTAAAAATTACAAGGTTAAGAAAAAAACGATGCAATTGACAATTGTCTTTATTTCGAATATATAAAACACATAAAATAAAAAATACACAAGTACAACCCACGATCGACATGCCTAGTTGGTCGTTGAGTGTTCAATGTCGTTTAAATTAAAATCATACGATATCGGCATTCGTTTAGTTTGAATTTAATTCGTTTAAAACACATATTAAGACCAAAATTTATTCAAAACGCGTATACTTAAACGTTATAAAAAACGTTTGCAATATTTAAAAATTGTGCGACTTTATAAGAAATGGCAAAAACAAGAATTCCGTTATTGAGGAATTGAAACGGACGATAACGAAATTATAAGTCTACAAACATTCGATAACGTTCCACAGCCTTGCAGTTATTATTTTTTTAAATACTTACATTATTCATTTTAACTCTTCGGTACTTCTCCTTAAATTTTTACTTTCATACAATATAACATATGCATATTATTTTATTGAAAATAAAAATTCATGCCGTCCTTCACATACTATAATTTACCTACTTTTACATTTTTTATACTCGTATACAATCACGCGTGGCACATTCTCGACGTATTCAAACTGTGCGCACTGTCTACATACGGTCAATAATTTAAGCAACAGATAAAAAATATAAATATATGATTTATACAATTCACGATGATTGGCTGCAGGGCGCATTAAGTAGGTGCCTATAATGTCACATGAGCTCACGGAAGTAATAACGAAAGAACATATTCGAGGTTGACTGATCGTTGTACCATTCTTGAACACCAGATGTTCGAAATTTACTTGTTTCATTAAGAAAACACAACGGGAAATCATTTAGGTATTTATAGAAATAAAATAACGTTAAACATAAAATCCATTGGTGAAAAACGTGTATTGAAGAACATTCGAGTTTCCAGAATTAATAATAATATTCCGAGACAATAATTACAATTCAACGAATTAATTGTTTAATTAATACCCGCTATAATTTTTTTTTTTTTTATATATATACAAATAAAATATATAATATAATAATATTTTTATTACTGTTGTTACAACCGGTGCAATTGAATTGGCTCCCCAATACAGGTAGTCAATATTTTACCCTTAATAAGTACCTTTGAATTGGCTCCCAAGAATTTTGCTGTTGAATTGGCTACTTACCGTTTTTTTTCAAAAATGTATTGGTTACCAAAATGTTAATAATTTAAAGTACGTAATTCGTATATTTTACATCGTTACACAAAATTAAATTAAAAAATTAAAAAAACAGACAATATTTTACCAAAGTGCGTCATTATAAAATTTATACATACAAATTAATAAATTAAATAAAAATATTATATTAGACTATTTTTAGTGGTCTATACTTATTGGCCAATATTTTTATGTATTGAAACCTTGAACTTACACCAGTATCAAACTGCCAGGCTATATTAGGTCGACGTCGTAAAAGTAAACACCTATAGTATGAGAACCGCTGGTTACAAAATAATATCTAACAATTTAAGGAGCCAATTCAAATATACATTTTTTCCGGAGCCAATTCAAGGATCGAATTTATATTTAGGTACCCGAAATTGGGAGCCAATTCAATGGTAGCCGTTACAACAATCAGTGGCTTATCTAAGGAGGAGCGGTTTTTATTATTTATCGATAACTCATTTTGGTAATTTATTAACAAATTAACTAATTAATGTCGTTAACAAATTATAATTGTTCCCTGATAAAAACAATAAAATGATTACATTTTATTGAACCCGTCTTCGTTCGTACGAATTGGTGGTGTGTGGTTTCCAAACCACCGGGCCGCGAGCCGATCGATAGTTATATAATATACTAGAATATCTATTATTTTATAATACCGTGATATTACGAGATTTGCATTTGTTTCAGAGAATAATTCGAGCCGGAAAGCGTGAAAAGTTGCGTCGACCCGGAGCCGGAAGCGCGACGCGTAAAATGTGTGTTCACCCGTTTCCGATCCCGCACCGATCCGATTCTTGGGGCAACGTCGGACCGGAGTCGGATCGGAGGCTTGTATGACAAGTGTGTCCCGGCCTTTGGACGTTTGAGTCGGACACGGACGTGTTCCGAAAATTGTCATTTACATATTTGTAATACTGCTGCTGTTTTGGATTGACGCGTCTCGTCTCGTGTTTGCCGATTTCTTCTACAACTGCAGAAAGCATCTTATCACCATAGGTACATACATATATCGTATAGATAACACAGAAGAAGCGTTCCGAGTTCGTATAGTAATTCTGTACGGAGAGAAATCTTTATTTTTAACGCGTAAATAATAATTAATTTTTTTTTTTCCGTCATAAATCCTACCCCCCCGAAGGATCTAATTATTATCGTATTGAACAAATATTTATTTTATGTATAGTGTACACCCGTCGTGTACATACAGAGCAATACTAAAAGTAAACATTTGTTACATCGCTTGTGTATTAGGTACCTACGCGTTGCAAAAAAAAAAGCCCGAGCGACGCGCGTCCCAACAGCGGCCGCGTATAAAAATGGAACGCGGTTTATTTGACAACGACCGAAATATAAACGGATTTCGAGAAAGAAAAAAAAATCGCTCGTTTCGGTTTGAAATTAAAAAAAAAAAAAACAGTGTAAATTTCGAATAATAAATCGTTTCCGCGTATTATTTTCGCTTTTAATATTCGTCCAATACACACCGTACCGTATTTTATACGCATCACTCTATAGAGCGGGGGTCACCAATTAATATTTCTGGTGGGCCACATTGAGAATTTTGAAAATTTTTGGGGGCCACCAAATTAAAATCAAGTACTTTTAACACATTATATTATAACGCAAAAGTACAATTGTGGCCTAGTGTCGTTCGTAATAATAAATAAAATAATAATGATTCGTGCAAAAAAATGCAAAGCACATAGTATTTATTATAATATATACCGATTGGCCAAAACTGTTTTATTTCTAAATGAAAAAAAATATACACTTATTACGTGACTAAAACTAATGAAAATATAATCACAATTAACAAATATGTGAAACAATTATTAATTAATGAGAATTTAATGAGAAAAATGGCAGATCTTGCTCTCAACTAGCTGCTTTAAGTTGGGGTTACGGTTTGTGACTGGTCGCTATCTCCTTTCTATCCATATTCAAATGAAAACAAAGAATAATAAACAAAACGGACGAACAAAAATTACGTCGCAGCGGACACCACCGCCTCGCCGATAACTGACGGGACTGACGCTGTGTATTGGTGTCGATGTGCTGTTGTACGTGTATTAAAGTGTGCGACTTATTAATGTGTTATAAAATTACTCGTAAATAAAATTGCAAATAAATAATAAAACAGATAAGATGTGCTTCACAGCTATATAGTATAATATTTTGTTGCAGTCGAAAAAAAACCAATAATGTACAAAGACAAGAAATTACCTGCAACATTTATTATTACAACAGTCACGCTTAAGGGGATTGAAAGCGAGTATTTTCTCTCTTTGTCTTACACACATGAAACATAGCAAAATAGACGTTTCGTACTTCCAACGTACCGATCGATCTATTGGTGCGATAAGAAATTTAAGAACAGATTTGAATTCCTCGTGAATTTTACAACAAAACGATTTTCCCACTTTTTTCATTTTTTTTTTTTCATAAACCCTTAAAAAAATTAAGCGAAAAAATTTTTAAAAAAATTGTTAATAATTCATTTTTGAAGGTCTTAAAAAAAATAAATAAAAAAAGTGGGAAAGTCGTTTTGTAGTAAAATTCAAGAGGAATTCAAATCTGTTTTCAAATCTCTTATCGCACCAATAGATCGATCGGTACGTTGGAAGTACGAAACGTCTATTTTGCTATGTTTCATGTGTGTAAGACAAAGAGAGAAAATACCCACTTCCAATCCCCTTAATAATAATCACGTTATTAAATTATCGGCTTCTTCTCTCCTTGTCTGCGGGCCGGTTAAAATTCATCCGCGGGCCGCCATTTGGTGACCCCCGGCTCTATAGAGTTATGTCGGCTAAAAAAAAATATAAAAAATTCCCGGCGAAATCGCGTTTTCCTTTTTCCGTGTTCGACCCTATTTTTCTGAGTGTTACGTCCAATAATAAAATAAAATTATTATTCGTATAAGTAAACGAATACGGAATATATTATAAATAACGCGTACAGGTATAGTATAACACAATATTATAAAATACAGGTACGGGCCTAGGGATTTTGAAAAGCGCGGCGACACGACGCGGGCGCGCTCGTATATAGTTGTTTAAAGATTTCCCATCGGACGCGCGCACGAACGACCACCGATCGATAAATTTCGAACGCGCCCAGTCGAATATATTATATTTTAATAATATAAAGAAGAAAAAAAAAACGTTAAAATCCCGACGGCCTTCGCCAGTTCAATAAACAATATAATGAAATAAAGCGCGCGTTTACGTTATTTCTCTCTCTCTCTCTCTCTCTCTGTCGACGAAAATCGAGTTTAACGCGCGCTAGCCTGCGATATGATTTTTTTTTTTTCGTTCTATACAAATGTATAATTATTTTTTTACACGCCGATCGCCATCAAGTCGGTAGAGGTTCGCGTTCGCAATGTCCGACACGCAGGCCGACGACGGTCTCAGCGGTGTTTCGAGGTGGTTTTCATTTTTTTTTTTTTTGTTTTCTACACGAAATGAGTCGAGGAAAACTGCACATTGCGGGGCTCGTGTGCGAGCTTCGTTTCGGGGCCCAACTTTGTTGGTGAATAAATTAACGTTATCGACTAGAATTTTTATTATAAATATAATAAATTATTAATATTTATACGTGCAACGTGTTTCGTTGTTAGGAAAACGGGTAGTTTTAAAGGGATGGTTTTAGTGTTGGTTATTTTTTTTAAACCCCCCCCCCAGAGCGAATTTGAACGTACGCCACTGTCAACATTTACCTCGCGCCTCCCCCGCCAAGTGCTTGCGCCTCCCAAGGGGGGCGCGCCACACAGTTTGGGAACCGCTGACCTAGAGAAATAAAAGAGATTTACATAATATATACGTAGTGTGCTGTGTGCAGAGCCGCCTTAAGGTTATGTGAGGCCCGAGGGCCCAAAATATTTGGGGCCTTTAAATACTATTTTTTTTTTCTAAACACATAATATATTATATTATAGGCTATTAAAAATTATACTTTATTAATCAAAATGAAAATGCCAATTTTTATTATAATTTCCGTTACTTTATTGTTTATTTCAAAATGCTAATATTTTAAAATTTAAATATATAAGTATAAAAAAAATAATAATAACAATATACGGTATTTTGTAAATAAAGTGGGGGCTCTTAGAATTTGGGGCCCAGGGCCCGGGCCCTTCCAGGCCCATGTCTTAAGACCGCACTGGCTGTGTGTGTGTGTGTGTATTAAATTGGTTAGAATATTGTATAATGCAGTATAAGCAATATAGGCAATATACTCTCGTTTAAATTTTATTTTTAAGACTTATTTAAACGTGGCGTTTCGTCGATTTTAACGAAAACACAAATGTTGAAATATCATTCGTACACTGTATTAAATATTATAAAAACGGACGTTTTATTATTACTTTTTTTTTTTCTTTTTATAAATTTATTTTAAAAAATTCGCGCGTCGCCCGGCTTTAACTCAAATTCGCGCGTAATTGACATATCATATCATTTGAAAAACGGTGCCGTTAATTTCGTAAATATACCAGGGCTCTCATTTGAAAAAATAATAGTGTTTAACGTTTTAACGTTTTTTACCATTATTTACCTTTTGCGTTTATCGTTATGGTATATTTTAGCGTTATGGATTATTTGTGTTTAACGTTAAAGAAAGTTTTATTCTTATTAATTAAATAAAAAAATTATTAATTAAAATAAATGTTTTACGTTTATCGGTATTTTAACGTTATTTGGTTTAATATCGATTTTTTTCCCCAAATTAATAAATCCACTCATATTTCATAGACTATAGCACGTTTTCAAATCTCATAAACGTAATTTACTTTATTAAACTTCATTGATTATAAAAGTCCTAATTTTTTATCCTTAAATTTTGTAATTTAAACATTTTTTCAGTGAGAACCTTGGTTTATTTTTGACTTTATATTCCAATGCAGAATATTTTTCTTAAAATGTTGATTATATTACCAACAGAAACTTTTCTGACTAGCTGACATCTTCTCAGACACGTATCTTTGAATAATATTTACCATCAAGTAAACAAAAATAATCTGAAAGGTCCAATAACAATAAACAGTATTTCAATTCGCGCTATCACACCGCAGAAAGAGAATTTCCGCGAAAGACATTTCGGAAACCGTATATCTCAATACACGCGTCTAGCTGACGCGCGTGTACGCATCCATGTGAACCCAGCCTTATTATAGAACTATAATAAACCTACACTATAGGCTTATATTTTCCGTAGTAAATTGGATAAAAAAAATACTAAAATAACGGTAATTCTATTTTCCTTTTTTTGATATTTTGATATATAACGTTAATAAATTATTTCGTTTAATGATATGTTTTAATTTGTGATAGTTTAAAATTAGTGATTATTGTTTTCCGTTACGTTTTTTGATATTCGTTTCAATTGATATTTTGCAATTATAACGTTATAATCAAAACGTTATTATAACGTCTGCAAGCCCTGAAATATACAATAATAACTTACCGGTTTTTATAACGCGTTGTCTGCGCATTTTCAATTCCATTTGAATTTTAAAGGGCTTTATTAAAGTATATATATATATAACATTTATATAATATACGGACGACGAATTTTCTCAACCGAATGGTTTTTGACGCAACGACCAAGTCGATTCGTTTGTAAATGATACGCATATATATTTTCTCGACGGAGAAAATACAAACGAGTAAAAAATGAGCGTTGGAGTGTCCCGACAAAATCGATTCCTTCTGCAGGTATAGGTAATCAAAACAAATACGTACACGTCGTGTCGAAAACAGCGTTCTATACGCGCTTTACAATATTACAAATGCCACATTTCTCAATACTGCAGTAGTCGCCGCTCATATATTATAGTGTTCACTGGTTATTTGGAATCAGCCGCTTATAGCGATCAAAAACGCCAGGAACGGAACATATTATATACATCAATTATTATAGTGCGTTGCCCGCCGCTCACTGCAGTGTTCAGATTTTCGGTTACAATGATCAGAATTATGGTACAACGTATGTAATTGTCTTAATAGTGAAAAAAATAAACAGGCCCATATCACAGATTTTTTTTTAATAAATTTAAGTAGAAATTTAAAAAAAAATAAGAATTTAAGTTTAATAGGTACACATATGTACAAAAACGTGTAAAATGTTCTAATTAAAATTATGTAATTGCAAAATGTTTTACGTTATTTTTGACCTGCTTTTCAAGTCGCCGCTTATAGTGATTTCCGGTTATACACAGGTAGTGATCAAAATATTCTTGGACGAACTTGATCACTATAAGCGACGACTACTGAATCGTATAATATTATCAAATTAGATTTAAATATATTTTAGACACTTTGGATAGTCCCTATACATATATATACCTGTATGGATATAGACCTTCGACTCGTGTATAAAAAAAAAACTCTTTTTTCACGTCTTTGGCGATATAAACGACAGACATTTTCCAATTAAATTGTGTACACGCATAAATTAAACGTACGTCCACGCCATTTATATTTCGTATTGTGCGAATCCCTTTTCCTTTTTCACGAACAAACGCGCGTATTAATAAAAGTCGAGAACGCGTCAAGTCCCGCCACAGACACTTTCCAACGTACACGAATTTTATGAAATAAAAAATAATAATAATAAAATGAAATAAATAAAAAGCCCACTTACGATTTAACGTAATAAAAAAATTATTATTATCCATACAAGAAAAATGTTACAGAGTAAGTATAAAAACGTTCAAATTTATTTTATCCGAGGGAGCAAAAGTATAATTTTGCCCCCTCCTCATAATTATATCCGAGGGGCAACTGCGCCCTCTGTCCTCCCCTTCTCCGACGCCACTGAACCAAACACTATTTATATATTATATAAACAATATAACCGCGGTATATTTGACATATTATATTATATACCGGTGATAGGTACTTTTAAAGAAATATAATTGGCTCGGATACAAAAAAAAAAAACAGCAATAACCTATATCGAGTTGAATATTATCGAAAAAATACACGCGTTAAATACCTACACAGTTCTCGAATTGGGAAAATCAAAAAAGAGGAGCTCTGATAGTAAAAAAGAAATAATGAGCGTTCTACAAAGAAATCTACTACAATACAATGTAGGGGCTACCACGGTTTAAGATAGTATGGTTGCCCAACGGCCCTTACTACGACTGTAAAATATGGCAATGAAAGTAAATCTTGAAATCAGCTGGATAGGTACCTTGAATCTCAATAAATATTTTTTAAGTAAATAAGTTTTTAATTTTTTTTTTGTTTTTTTGGGGGGTCATTCGCCTTATTGACTCATTCGGTTAATGGACTCAGATGGTCAGGTCCCAAAGTGAGTCCAATAAGCAGCGACCACTGTATATCATTATAACGATAACATTGTATTTTTTTTTTTTCAAATTACTGAACATAAAGCTGCTGTTGGCATCTAAACTATATGAATTATATTTTTTTATAAACACGATTTTCAGAAGTTAAGCGTTATAAACAGAAAGATATAACAATAATTTGACATTTTCAAATTGCGCAACAAACAAAAATAAAATACAGTTATTTTCTTACTATTCTTCTAATCATGCGGATTTACAAAATTTTAAAGACAGATTTGTATTGTACAATATTTTATTATTATTGCAACATTCAACAATTTACATTAACAAAAATTAAACAGTATTCGAACGGACACTTACGAAAAATACAACGTTAACATAACAATTGGACTTCTTGGGCAGGCGGAATAATAATATATTAAACCGTTATTAAAATTACACCTAATTGTGAAACTGTTTGTTCCGTCGATTTCTCTACAAAATCTACTATTACGTACATATTATACAAAATAAAATTAATATTTATAATAGACTAGGTAAACAAAATAAGGCAATAACTACAATAAAATATAATGTATAACATTTTAACGAGATAAATATTTACCAAACGCATTTTCGTATCGCCGATATAAACATTTATCCACCGCACTGGTGTTATAACAATTCAATGTATTTGTTAATTACTGAGTAAATTATTATTCATTGTGTGAGTAACAAAAATATTTTTTTTATAACAAAATAAAATTGATATTAATAATAATAATAATAATAATAATAATAATAATAATGAAACATTCGTTTTAATATATACTGGCGTTACAATCAAACTGTGTTCATATTGTATCGCCGACCTGGAATAACAACTATCTTCCAAAAATCCATAATAACATCCCTCGTCAACATTTCAAAACGTTTGTAGTATACTATAATATATTATATAAAACGTATAATCGTATTATACCACACGTATCTTTGGCATTCAGCAACATCCATTCGGTTAGTGTAACCATCACAATAATTCGAAATCATCATCCGAATCTGTTAACAACTTTTTCTCGTTCAATTCCAAATCTGAAAGAAAAAAAAATACAAAAATTAAACACAATGTCCATTAAGAAAATCTTCACTCTCGTACACAATTTCAAAATATTTACTAACATTAAAATTCTTCGTTTTTTTTCTTTCTTTCAGCATTGCGATACACACACACACACACACACACACACACACACACACATTTTAGTCAAAAATGTTTATATTATAGAACTACATTCATTTTATGTCTAATACAAACTGCATATTAGTGTACTTTAATATGGTAGTGTCGAGCATTTCTATTTAGCAGTCGAATTGATATTCAGTTACAAGTGTACTATAAATATGTAATAAACAAATACGTACACAAATTGGGCAATTGCAATACTAAAGTCTTATTTCACGTAATTGATTAAAAATAAAGACGTTAATAGAAATCAGAACATTAAAGAAAAAAAAACATCTAAACAACAATTTCTCAATTTCAAACGAATACTTAACAGTTAATAATTCGGTTTGCAATTTTTATTATTATTATTATTATTATTATTATTATTATTATTATTATTATTATTATTATTATTATTTTGAGACAGTTAACGAAAAATTGGATATTCCACAAGATAAATACTTTTTACAAAATATTTACTTTGACTTTTTAAACTATGGACTTTTTATTATTTACTCCATACAATTTAAAGATTCAGCAGAATCGCCAAGCAACATACCCGAAAGTGAAACGACAACGTTATCGGAAGAAGATGTCAAATTTCCAGAACTGTCTAACATCCAATCGGACGGCCGGTCATCGCATATGGTGATTAGCGGTTGTGATGGTGACTGATCAGACTGAACCAAATGTTCTTTCAGCTTGTGACACAATGCATTAAAATCGTTTTCGGTTTGACACAAGAAACACTGAAACGACCAAAACAGAATATAATTATTATATTATTAATATCTACATAGTAGTATACATTAAATACTTCATTTCAATCCGCTAGAACCGGATTTTAATATTATTGCACAAGAAAGTAATATAAAAAAGTGATATAAACATTTTGTACTAATAACTGGTATCTATATAGAATATAGTTACATAATTTTTTAATAGTTTATAACTTGTAACTAGATCACAGGCGGATTTACACAAAGACCTGGAACGCAAACTTTAGAAAGGCATAATTTGTATTTAACCTTTTCACTACCCATGCATATTACAATGTGCATTGAATATAAATGTGATATATTTGTTCCAGGTGCATTCAATATTTATGATAATAGTATAATTTGGTGGGAAAACATGTGTTTAATATAATACCAAACATTTTAAAGCGTTAGAATTTGATAAAATTATTTTTTTTGTTTTCTTAACGAAAGTCTTCGTTTGATAAAATCTGATAATTTTTTTTTAGTTTATTAACCTCTTTGGTTTACCGCTAAAATTCTCATACTAATTATTCGTATTAAATAGTTGATAACGAATAATATGGTATAAATATATAATCATTATCACAATTTACAGTAACCGTTAAAATTGCGGTAAACACGAGCACATTATAATGTGCATTGGGGAAAAAACAGGTATTTATGATGATAAATTGATAAACATTCTTCACTTATAAATGATTTTACAGTGCACATTACAATGTACTACAGTTGTACTACAATGTACTAAGCACCCATAGCACATTATAATGTGCAAAATAGAAATGTTACTTTTTCCCAATGCATATCGTAATGTGCATTCAAAGATCTCTGGACCAAATTGTCTTAGAAGGTTAAAATTTGGTAAGTATCTTATTTCAGTAATAAAATTTTTTTAAAAAAAACAAGAAAAAAATTTAATTCGGTAGTAAAAGGGTTAATTATTATTATTATTAAATGAAGTCTAAAATTTTAAAAACGTATTAAATAGATTTTATTTTGAATTATTTTATTACTTAAAGTTGTAATTGCTTATGTTATTGTGTACAGAGTACCAATGTAGTTATGTATAAAGACTTTTGGTATTTTTCATTTTTATTATTGTTAAATTTAATTTTCTTGTTGTTAAATTATGTTAATTTTTTTTCTCTATATAAAAACATATTTAGTGGAGTTTACTATTTTCTTTAAAAAAATAATTGTTAGTAAATATTATGTAACTTGGCTAGATGTGCAACTGTAACTAGTCACTAATTACACTTAATTAAGTGACAGTCAAATCTGGTTTACAAAATATTTACTTGTGCTACTGCCTACTGTATAACTGTATAACATTTCGAAACGCATTCATTTTTTCAAATTTTAAAAGGTATGGATGATATTAATGTAATAATGTCTAAGGAGCATGATTATTTAATAAAATTTACCATATAATACTCATGAGTCATGAACGATTATAACATAAAGTCACAAAGAACTCATTTTCTGAATCAATTCTTTTGAACTAACAATTATTTATTAATATTTTAATTAGTCTAATAGAGTAAGTGACTGACAAAACATTACTCTGTTTTCCCACATATCTTATTTTTAAACTACAAAATAGTTGGTTTAATGTTTGATATTTGTCCACCAAACAAAAAATATTATGGGTCGAAATATAAAATTATAGATTTAAAATTGTCAATTACTTGCAGGAATTACAAAGTAATATTATTATTATATGTGACAATGCCTTCAAACATTCATTAAATACAATTCAATAATAATAATATTACACATTGTCCAATGGAGCACATAATGAAGAAATTAAAAATTAAATACTAACAGCAGCAAGCGAAGGGTCCATGTTAAGTATCGATAACCTATTTATTTGCTGGCAGTGATACGAATGATCAATTTTGTGTTCGGTTTCTACATCTTTGTTTGGTAACATTCCAATTTGCTGTGTTGTATGCGGATCCAAAAATATCACATCATCTCCTATAATATCACATAAATAATAATAAATAATATTACATATAAATTCTTTAAAAATGTTTTTTTATACCTACGAAACCTATAAAATACAGAGCATGATTAGGTCTTCCGCCAATCACACCCAATGACTGTGGAAACGTAAAACACATCTGAAACAAAAATACGGTAATGCATCTATTTTAATGACTGAAATTTAAAAAAAGAAAAAAATTAGTTCAATATTAAAATTGAAAACATTTTAGTTATGATCTCCATGATCTGGGTTATTATTACTAAAAATATTCAGTTTGTTATTCTGTTCAAAAATAGTATACAAATATCAGTTGAATAAATTATTTATTTTACCTGTCTAATATACATTGTTTAGAAATGCAAAAAACTGATAAACAGTGTATAGCATCTTACATTTGAATAAAAAATAACAATTTCATTTACTTGAGTAGGTATGTTCAAAATTATACAAACATGAGCTTCACTATTATTATTATTGTTTTAAAAATATAGCCGACTGAATTAAAAGATTTTTTAATGAAAAAATAATAATCTTATTCTGACAAACATTAGAAAAAAAACCAGTACCATGTACTTTTACCAAATGTCAAGCTTAACACTTTGCGGGTCAACATATTTAAGTTAACATTTATTAAAAAACAAATACAGAAAACACTTGAGTGATGAACACTCAGATGATTGACTGCAATTGTCAACTTCAAAAACTCCCATACTCATAGATAAAATAAGTAATTAAAGAAACAAAGAGATTTCATTTATCAATTTAAAAGTACATATTTATAATAACTTTTTTTAAATTAATGATCTTGAATTATATTTTTTGTAATACTGATAATTTTAATTAGTTTTCCATATTAGCAATTTAATAAACTATTTATTTATTGTATATGCAAAAAAAAAGAATAGTTAATTGAATAAAATATAATGTTACCAAAAATTATACACTTAATAAAATCATATTGTGGGCAGCAAATAAACTTAAAAATTATTTCTAGTTTTTTTTAAATTTCAAGTGGGCCTTGATGAATTATAACATGTCAACTAAATATGAAATATACACTAATGGCCTCAATCAACATTAACATCATTATAAATCAATTTTGAAGTTTAATCAATACAATTTTATATTTGAAAATCTTCAAATGTATGTTATTTCAATTGCTTTTACAAGATGTTCTTTATTATCCGTTTATTATTATTATTAATTTTCATTAAATATTTTGGTTTTAAATTAAATTTTTGATTAAAAATAACCAAAGACATGGACTTATTTTGACTTCCATTATATACAAATCCAAGCCTACATACAATAAAGTGTAACTATATATATAATAGGTATAATAGATTCCTAATAAATAAATATTTAAATATTTACAGATATACTGAATACTTCTACAAAACCGTATTTGAAATATAAACTTACATACTATATTATTTTATTTTATTAGTTATAATCAGTATATTACTATTGATAAAAAAAAGTAGTCAAACATTAAAATTCTACAAATAATATAATGTATTACAATTTAAAATAATGCAAATAATTTTGTACTCCTTACCTTCAGACCTTGTACATAAGCAGGATTGATTGCACTAATCCCTAAACGCAATGGTATTACCAAAACTAATGATTTCCAATTTTTTTTATTAGAATTAGATTTAGAAGTTTGTTCTGTCATAACACATAGTTTTTCTAAAAAATATATATACATATGAATACATTATTTATTTTCTTTTTTTTTTAGTGAATGAAATGGTTTTATAACTATTAAAAAGATTATGTTATGTACTTACTGACTTCATTAATGACTAGAGTATTATCTAATGCTACATGAATCACAAGAGAACTCAATTCGTCCAAAGTGGCTAATTTTCTAAGTAAAAATAATCAAATTGTAAATATAATTAAGAAAAACTAAATAATTTTTTTAATCAAAACCTAATTTACTTTAACACTTGAGCAATTGTGTTCGGACCAAACCATTCGCCTATTTGTTTACCATAAGATACGCCCATAAGAGCTATCTGATGGATTGAATAGGGTGCGGATCGTTTGTCTTCAAACATTCTTAATATCTTTAAATAATCAATATCTCTCTTGTCTGGATCCCAACGCCAATCTCTCCCTAAAGAAAAATGTTTTAAATAAAATCATTAATATTAAAAATATATTCAATATAAATTTCATTAGTGCAATAATTGAAGTACACATTAACGTACGCCAGGCACATTAAAACATATAAAATTATAAATTCATCCGCAATATTCTTGGTTTTATACTCTTTTATAACTAATAAAATTAACTTTTATTTTATTATCTACTCCTACAATTTTTAAAAAATAAAATAAAAGTACTTTCAAAATAACAATTTTTCTCTTCAAAAAAAATCTTTGTTTCTTTCATCGTAATACATCATTTTAATTTTTCGCATTTGTACATACATAAATGTAATTTCGTCATAACTTACCACATCTATTTTAAGTTATATAAAATAATTCAATAATTACAATTTTAATACAAATAGCCTAGGCTGCATCCACCTTTTCTGGGATGACGTGACATTCTTTAATGATATATTCGTAGCTTATTGAAAAAAAAAAGTAATTAAAAGTAATTAAAAGCCTTAGTTGTTGGTAAATATAAATACAATCAATAAGTGTATTACCTAAAATTGTTATCTTTCTTAAAATATAAGGTATTGGGACAAATAAAGTGTATGCTACGCCTGATCGAGAACTCTATGCAAGTTTATGTGTGCAACACCAAGGTTTCTTTTTCTATTACAGTTCTAATAATCGTAGCATGTTTATATTTTATTTTATAATTATTATATTTTAAAATATTATAATATAAATTAATACTGTTTAATTACTACTTTTTAAAGAGTGAAATTGAAAAACGACTTTGTAGATTTAAAATAAATTAGACCTAACTATGTAGACCATCTTTTATAGTTCTGTCCTGTAACCACAATAAATAAATAAATAATGGATTCTAAAATATATTTTCAAGGGGTTCTTCTGAATATAAGCAATTTTTATGACATTAAAGAAAAAGAAAAATCTAACAATTTAAATATATTTTTAAAAATAGTCATGTGTAAATAATATAAATGTTATGTGGCAGCAAATTATTGTAGAAAAACAGAATCAAACGACAAAAAACATGTTTCTGTAAAGTACCACTCAAAGTGATTTAAGAGATAAAACACCTGTAATATAATAAATAGAGAACAATATTTTTGAGAGATAAAAAAGAAAAAGAATTATAAATTGTATATTAAATGTTTTGCATTACATATTATGTGTAAGTTGATGTGACGAATGAATCTTTTTTAAATCTCTATAAATATTTTTCTGTATGATATTTTGAAGAACACATAAGAGGTTCCCTTTAAAACATTGTCCTATACTTTTTTATAGTAAATATTTTACCTTTAAAGTCACTCTGAAGAATACATTTTTCTATTTTATGTGAAATATGTTTTTATTACTGAAAACCATTGGTGAGATGTCCTCTTAAGAAATTCATAGTATACACACAAAAAAAATTACTTTTACTTTTAATTATTTCAGCTCAAAAACTACAATGATTTGCAAACTGTAATTCAAAATTAAATATATTATAATCCAAATTTTATTGATATCCAGTCCCAAATATTAAATGCACACAAAAACTCTTTTAAGTTTACAAATTATACTGTATTATTACAATATAATATTACACTATACGTTTCATAAACATATTGTATGTTTATATTTCACATAAATACAACATTCAGAATACTCACCAAGATGTACAAATATTAGAGCTTGACCAATAACCATTTGACCACAACGTAACATACATCCCCAACCTCTATCAGAAGTAAAATTTGTGTTGCCAATTTGAAGAAAACCTCTTCTATAAGTAAACCATAATCTGGACTGAATATCACTTCGAATCTGTTGTAGATCTAAAACCAACAGAAACATCTTTAGAGTCGTATAGACTATAATAATTTTTATTCAATAATCTTCAAAAATATTTTCTATTAACACTATTATACATATATTTTAACCCATTATAATAAACCTGGTACATAATACATATTAAATATCCGTCACCCAATTATGAAAGTAAAAATCCGTTTAGTGATAATCAAATAATAACCAACGGATCAGAAAGTAAATCGTTTCAATATGAAGAAATTAAAATAATATATATTTGTCGTACGCCTTCAAACTAAATTCAAACCAATCGATTACAATTTATATTTAAAAAAAAAAAAATCGTCATTTTATTGCTTAGTAAAAATAATGCTAATTTATAGGGGAAAATTTAATTTTAAATAAATAATATTGATTAACTAAGCCGATTACTGCCAATTATTAAATTTACATCTAAATTATATTTTATAAATGGATTTAAATTAATCTGAGTTATATTTACTACATATTTAACGCCACTTATTAAATCAACAAAATGTTGAAAATCGAATTTTTAACACACACATTAACAAATATTTACTTACCGATAATCGCACTATATTTTTTTCCAAGTATCCATACAGGATCCACTGTCTGTGGTATATCGTCCAGATCCATGAGACTTGATTCGTGTGTCAAATAAGCTTCCAACATTAAGTCCATACTCGTCCTATTAAAGATCTTACTACTATGTTTCTGAATCATTTGCTTCCAATCCATGCATGTCTAAAATAAAAATACAATTATGTATTTGTTGGTAAAATTAAAAGTGAAATTAAACTGCCACTGACTACAAAGCCATCTGTAACTTATTCAGCACTTATTCTGTAATGTTCAGCAGCTCATGATTTTGTATATATTAATTGTGTCAAAAAAGTTGTTAATGTTAAGACAAATATTTGATATACTATCAATTTCTTAATTTTTATTAAAAGCAGAATTGAAAAGGAACACCTACTAAAAACTTGTTTTGTTCTAAAACATATTTTGTCACGTGCATATTTAACAGTATATTATGCTTGTAAAAACCCACTAGTTACATATAAATATTGATTTATAGAAAATTTTAATATTCAATTACTATTTATTCTATACGATGATATTTGACAAAAAAAAAAATAAATAAATAAATTTACACTAATATATATTTAATGGGTTGTTAATAGTTGTTAATATCAATTAGTTTTAGGCAAAAGATACGAGTGGAATATTGAGCAACACAATGCACATTATGAAATAACTAACAATTTCATCACCAAATATCAATTTTGTTCGGTAATAAATTATCGTACAAATTACTATGTTCGAACCACCATTTGAACTACAATTACCGTACGTCTAAAAACGTCAATTTACTACCTCAAAAAACGATTACAAATATCACTCAGATAATCAATATTTAGATATGTGAAATGATTACTAGTTTGTAGACTGTTATGTTATAGTACCTAACATTATCTACGTTCTTCTTGAACCAGACGTGTGTTCAGAGTACCCACAGCAACTCATCGAGTTATAAACTAATATTTAAAAAAAATTAAAAGTTGGTAATAAATGGAAATAATACATAGTGTCTATCGGTAGTTGAAAATATAATGATTCACTACGATTCGAAGTCGTAACAATTGAATGAACGAATTAGAAAGTGACTGTTTTCATGCCGATTCCTAAAATCGGCATTCGATAAAAAAACACTAAGAACAGATCTTATCTACTGTATTATTTATTCCGGACGCGGTTGTAAAAATAATGATTTTTCGCGAAACGTTTGATAAACTTTTTCTTTCTGTACAAATCACAAGCGCACGTATTTCTTCGTTATATGTCGGCATATTATTTTAATGGTTTTAACAGAACACAGGCACGTGCCGTTCTAAACTAAAACGAAAAACAATAACGTACTGAAGTTATTATAAATCACTATTAAAACAGATAAATTATCGTGCTGCGAAAATGAACGAGTCTTAGATGTTTATCGGCGTTCCGTATTAGTAACGATATCGTACTACACACACACACACACACACACACACACAAAAAAAAAGACGAGACCGTTTGAAAAACAATTATCACAAGACATTACTACATTAGTCGATAAAACGAATGAAACGAACGAACAGTGTTAGTGCGAAGCGCAAAAAAAGAATGTCGAGCGACGACAAAAAAAAAAAAAAGCAGCTCGTACTTACGGCAAGACCAGACTGTTACGTCCGAAGCAAAACGTATCGAATTGCTTTACGAATACAAAAAGCGACGTTCATTCGTGCGAAGGCCGTTACTTTTTTTTTTTTTTATCCCATCGCCGTAGCCGAACGGTTATGAAAAGAAAAAAAGCGACAACGATCGCGGCGAACAATTGTGTTCGTGCGCGCGCCGAGAGGGTTTTCGTCGTTTTAGTAGAGCGCGCGGAAAGGAAAAAAAAAACGGGAAAACTTGAAAAACGCTATAAAAACGCGATCGAGCGAGAACGATGATTTTTATGCGAGAATTTTCATTTTTTTTTTTACTTTTTACTACGAGACACACGGTAATCCCGTACACGGCTTCCGTGTTGGAACATTCGACGGCGACGACGACAAACGTCCTTCTTCCGGCCGTTTCGCGGTAAATACGTAGTTGCACGTTTTGTCGGCGAAGGAAAAAGTCGAATTCCGATTTAATTCACATTACGACTGTGGTGTGCGGGGCGGGGGAGGGGGGAGAAAACTGCGACGAGAGAGAAAAATAAAAACATCAAAAACCGTTTAACAATAATAACACTATCGTTGTTCGCACACACTTTTTCGCCACATTTCTTTTTTTTATTATTTTACGCAATAATTCTATTGTCGCGTACGCGGAGGTTCGAACGTCGCGTACGCACCACGTATCACACGTCCCGTGTGATAAGGAGTGCCTCCTGCGAACGACTACAACGGCACCGCGACAAACGCGATTACGCAAGCGCAACGCACGTAATACACTCGTTTGTTGCGCACGCGCGGCCGCGGTACGGCTATTATTTTTTTTTTCTTTCTCAATATTATTGGCGAACGCGCGGCGTTTTCTTTCAGCGAGCGCGCGCGCCCGTCGTCGTACGGAACCGCGTCCACACCGTGCCGCCGAGCGGCGCCGTTTGCAGCGGCGGCGTGACTTCAGAATTCGAGGCCGGGAACGGAAATTTTCAACGTTACGGGGATTGAAAGCGGGTGCAGTGGCGTATTTGAGACTTCACCTCAGGGGGGGGCGATGGTAAAAAAACTCCCCCTTCCCACCAATAAAAAAAATTATATGTAGGAATATAATTATTGAACAAAACACATTTTATTTATTATCATTTTATTTATTTAATTTACAAAACTAAGTCTATATTTCTTTTTTTACTATTAGCAAATGTATCAATTACATCATCTACGTTTAATGTTGTAGTATGGTGAATATTAAGCAATGCCAAACCCGTTAGGCGATCTTGCCCCATTTTTGATCTCAGCCAATATAATATAAAATAATATAATTTTTTTAAATCTCTCAGGGGGGGCGATTGCCCCTATCGCCCCCCCCCCCTCAAATACGCCACTGAGCGGGTGTTTTCTCTCTTTGTCTTACACACGCACATGAATGAAACATGGCAAAACAGACGTTTTAGTACTTCCAACGTACCGATCGGCGCGATAAGAAATTTGAAAACGGATTTGGATTCCTCGTGAATTTTACCACAAAACGACTTTCCCACTCTTTTTTTTTAAGACCTTCAAAAATGAATAATTAAGATTATTTTTAATATTTTTTACGTTTTTTTTTTTTTAAGTTGTTCGGTTAATTTTTATGAAAAAAACAAAAAATGAAAAACGTGGGAAATTCGTTTTGTAGTAAAATTCACGAGGATTTCAAATTTCTTATCGCACCAATAGATCGATCGGTACGTTGGAAGTACGAAACGTCTGTTTTGCTATGTTTCATGCGCGTGTAAGACAAAGAGAGAAAATACCCGCTTTCAATCCCCTTAACAGTATAATAAAAAAAAAAAAAAACAATTTTTTTTTTTTTACGAGTATTTACACCAGCACAATTTTGTGCGTCGTTATTATTTCCAATAGCGTTTCTTTCCGTGTGGGGGGACCCGCCTAAATAATAGTATTACTCGCGTTTGTATAAAACTTTTCGACGGCGGCGTCATTTGCTGGATGCAAGGGTATTATGCATTTGCATCCCGTGTATTTGTAATTTATAAATTAATTCGAAAAAATTACAAGAGGTACCTATAGTTTTAAAAAATAACGCATATATTTGAATAAAGCTGTTGATGATCTTGCTAATCTTAAGCCTAGACGCTATGCTTTATTGTAAAAATAGTACCTATAAATACCTACATTTTATACATAGGCGCAAATAGTGTTTGAAGTTTAGGGGGCTGAAGTCCAAATCCATCCCGAACACTCTTTAGATTTTTATATCAATTCAAAATTGTCAAAAAAAATTGGAGGGCTATACAGAATTTAGAGGGGCTTTAGCCCCCTCCGCTATTTGCGCCTATATGATTTTATATGCTTTATGTTTTATGAAATGTACATATTGTAGGTACATTTTGTTTTATTTATTATGAATTTATTATTTATTTTGAAAATAAGAAGTATACCTACTTTGCGAGCGAAACGATCGGCTTTGATTATGTAAGGTGATTGGTAAAATATTTTGCATCCCACGGATTGAATTTTGAAATGACGCCCTGCTTTTCGATAATTTTTCTATCGAAATGTTTTGCTACACGGATCTCGAGTAAAATATAATATTCGATAATTTGATTAGACCTATACTATTATTCGATACCTATATAATCGAATATATCGGATTTCCAATTTTTTTCCAAACATTTTTTTTTTTAAATAGCCTTCACTTCCACAAAAAAAAAAAATCCTGGCTACGTGCCTGGCCGCACGGAGACGTCTTCGGGTCGGTTTTACGCGGGGAACGAGGGAGGAGATGAGAGTCTGCAGAACACGTCAGAATCTGAGACTTGTTCTGACAAAACTGCTTATATATTGCGTGCAGCTGGTAATAACGCGTGGATACAAATAATTTAAAACGATTCTTCATTTGGGCGCGTAACAATATAAACAAAAAATATATTATTAAAAAAACAATATATAAAAACAAAGATACGCGTATAGAGTATTTTCAAAAAAAAAAAAAATTTTCACTACTGAATTCCTGCACATTAAACATTTACGCGATATGAGATGGTCATGTTAAAATTTTGGACCATATATATATATGTATATATGTCGTTTTGACATTATGAGTGTTAAAGAAAAACTTTGTCTATTTTAATAGTATATATATATATATATATATATATATTACAGTCGGTGAGCTCCACAAGGACGTGTATTTTTTTCCTCTGAGGAATTTTCATCGCTGGACGACAAAAAAAAATTTTTTTTTTTCTCAAAATAAATAGTCAATAGTGCGGTATACGATAGGATATAAATACAACAACAACAGTCACGGGGGCGTATTCAGAAACGTACAGTAATTGGGAGGGGGGCACCAAAAAAAAAAAATTAAAAATTTCTATATACATACTCATAGTCACATTTCTATAGATATATAGAAAATGACGAAGTCATATAACGATAAAATAAAGGCATTTCAAATAATTTAATAATATTATAACTTTTAAAATTATTTCGCCAATTGCGTATATCATATACAGTCAGTGGCGTGCCCAGAAGGAGGGGGTCAAAACCCCCCCATAATAATATTTTATAGTATTTGATATTAATTAATTATACATCATAATTATCATTCGTATAGTTCATATAATAATTTGTTTTAGGTAGCCAACACGGTAAATGAAACTCTGAACCACCCCCCCTTCCCATTTCAAAATCCTGCAGGGCACGCCACTGTATATATAGTCGTATTAATTTTTAATATATATATATATATAATTACAATAAGTAAATTAACGCGGTATTAAATTAATAAACAAAACGCGTGTAAAATGTCGGAAAATAATCGCACGGACCGTATAGGATTTCATTTTATTTACATTTCACTGCCAGCCGATGACACGCGCGCACGTGCGATTTCATTTTACGTGACCTACTCAGGATTATTTTAACACGCGCACACAAGGTTTTTGGCGTTATATAATAATAGTCATAGTTTTTGCTCGTTTTCTATAGCCTAAAATAAATATAATTACCCATCAGACTTCGAGATTTGTAAAGAATATTTTTATGTTTTTAATCCGAGTATCTATATAATACTATTTATTCCGAATTTTTAAAAAAAAAAATTCAATTTTTTTTTTTAGTCTAAAATTTGTTTATTAAGACTGTTGCAGTCTACACGTATATCATATGAATTTCACATCGTATAAAGTTTCGAATACTATATGTGGACAATCGACGATATAACTATTGAAATTCGTATAAAAATGACAAAAAAATTATAATTACCAATCTTGCTACTACGTATATATACGGTTACATCATTTATACGTCTAATATTATTTTTAAAGTAATAATATTCTTGTGCGTATATAAACGCAAAAATTCTAACGTGTAAAATTTACTATATTTGTTCATATATATATGTATTCATATATTCACGAGGTATTTACATATATAATAGAATCGTCATTCGACGTATTGTACGAGCCGCAATAATTTACATTATAAAACATATTATTTTCCATATTTTTTTTTTTTTTAATCGATAATGCGTATTTTAATTCATTGTGGAGGGAAAAAATAGTATTTTTAAGACAATGAAAAAAATTACATCGGTAAAATTGTTCGGAATTTTTCTTTTCTTTCCTTTTTTTTTCCTGAAAAATATTCCAAACAATATTCGAATACAAAAATGCGTGTATTTAAACGCTTTTAAATGCTTTAAGTTGTGTCACCGCTAGGAAAACTCAAAATCGCGTGTTTCACGACGACGGACGATGCGATATTGATTTTAAACTCTTATAAAAAGTTAAATATAAAGTTTGAGGGTCGCACGCACAAGTTTCCCCGATACGACTGCAGTAAAGAAATTCGATATATAATAAATATTATTAAATAATTATAAATATGCCTAATAGATAAATAAAAATAATATTATTATAAATATTTTCTAGTACAACTTATGTGTTCCGGTACTCGAGTGTTAATTACGCAAGGTATATCTAGTTCTAGTATATATATATATATATAATATTATAATAAGTGTCATATTATATTATATAAATTTCAAGTAAATTATACTATCTAATTCTTTTGTATATTATATTTCTGTATAAGTATATATATATATATAAATCGTATAATTTAAAATTTAAATGACTATATATACTCGACAAAGAGTGCAAGACAAGTAAAAATCGACGCGGTCCCGCGTTTATTGTCACCATCCGCAGTCAATAATATATAATATACAAATCATTAAAGCAATTTGTTACGCGCAAAACTTATATGGCGTGTCGTCAAGTATTCGATTTTACTGCAGTATAGCTTATGTATAGTTTATGGATAACCAGAATAATTTAATAGTCGATAAATCGATTACGAACAACTATTATAGATCGTAATAAAATAATACCTATAGCGAAGCGAACTAAGTCGCAATTGTACGCACACTGCAATATGTGTGTTTTTAGTATATATACCTGTATATAAAAAAAAAAACAGATTTAATATAGAAGAAATGAAAACATTATTTAATTATTGTCGAACACTTTTTCGTGTCATCTTCTTTAAAAATAATTTACGGATAACACTTCTCAAACAAATGAAAATTTTTGAATCCGGTGCCATTTGTAACGATGTCATCATTCGTGCAGTAAAAATAATTTTGGAAAAAATCGATTTAAATTCTTTTTTTTAATTAATATATTATACGATTATATAATTATTTATTCTAATAATATATATATATATGATTTTTTTTCATTTCATCAATTTATTTATACGATAATATTTTTAGGTATTTATTCCATATACGCTTAAAAATTAATAAAAATAAGACAATTTAATTGATTCTAATCAAACATATTATGATATAAAAATAAAGTAAGTGCATATATATTAGTCTAACACTCTAACACGACCCTATTTTTAAAAATTATATTAGTACGATTTATTATCCTGAAATATATGGATTATTTTTAATGAAAAACGTATATATATATATATAAAAACCTAAAGAACGCGGGTTTATGAGTATCAAATTTCACAACAAAAAAAGGATTATTAATACAGGATTATTCGAACGGTTTACGAAAAATTTTACCACGCGACGGTAGCAAACGAACTATACAACGACTTTGATAGAAAAATACGAGACGACGAGTGAAAAGCGATAATAATAATATGGGCGTTGGCCATTTGATTAAGAAATAATTATATAAAAGCGTAAACAACATTTTCACAATATGTAATTCGTAGCGGTACCTAAACATATTTCTGGAATTGGACACGAATCGCGTAAATATAAATTTTAAACAAACGTGTTGGAATCACACTCCTATAGAATCCAAAGTGAAATATAAACGACGGAAATATTATTGTTGTCGGGTTCGTCTCTCTAAAGGAATCGGTCAAAATCGAGGAGGGTCGATTTCAAATATTGCGCGGCAGGCACGTAGCTAGGTGGAGGACTCAAAGGGCTAATGCCTACGTCGAAAATTCACAAATTCTAGCAAAGTCGTGCTTTTCTATGATAAAGTCTTTTAAAATATTATAATGAATGTGAATTTTTTATTGTCAGCAAGCTTATCATCGTTCTTTAATTTTTTTTTTAATTTTAAAGCTCCCCGAAAAAATTTCCTAACTACGGGCCTGTTTCGCAGTAAACGTTTTTACAGCGGTATTTTTTTTTCTTTTTCAATACGATTTTTCGATATATTTACGCGTATTTTTCAAACGAAATAAAAATCGAATGTTTCGTAAGTATTTTGCTTGTAAATTTTACGAATACGCCGGCTTCAGTACATTATAATGTGCAGAAAAAATTATTCACATCGACTAGTAACAACCAAGAAGAAAGATCTATTAATGAATCGAGACAAAAATGCAAATAAACTACGTAAACAGACAAAATTATACGTAAACGAAGTAACGATAAAACGAGAAGAGAAAGTAGTCACCAGATAGCGCGCTACGACACAACATAGAGGGCGTGGCAGGAAGACGCAGCGCCTATAAATAGGGGTCCGAAACCAGCGGACCGCTCAGTGTAGTCACGGCGGTCAGACGTAGCGTTTTAATTAAAATGTGTTAAAATTCGATTTCCACAATGACCTAGAAAAGAGTCTGACGAGTTCGAAATATCTTTTTTTTTTTTTACTCAAAAAATTTCTACGTAGTCTAAAATTGTACGAAAAATACACAATATAAACGTCCGACGACTGATACATCCGTACAACACAAACGTTCCAAATGGAAAAGGATTATGATGGCGTGTATGTAACTACTTATGTATGAACATTTTCTGCTTACGAATTCGGTAAGTAAATCGCGACAATTGTCCAGAGCCAATGGCGGTTATATATAATGTTCAAAGAGGGAGAGGCGAAAATGGAGCCAACCCCTCTGCCCATAACATAATTGGACACCAGCTTACACGATACAAGTCGGTGCTGATTTAGGTCAGAGATATATTAAATTTAAAACTATCAAATCCCAAGGGAGGCCGATCCACCTATATCGCCCCTCTTATAACCGATACTGTACGTACAGCTAAATAGTATTAGTAAAAATAGATATTTTGTAATATTTGTAAAGTAAATCAGTATAATAATAATAATATAAATATTATATGTAATATAATATAAAATCGATAAACGATTTAGGTGTGTACTTTATACATACCTACGTACTTTATACAGAACATAATAATATATTATGGTGCGATAAAGAATAAATACGTGCCGTCCTATATATTATCGTTAAATAATTTAATAGTCGACGACGACGATGACAAATACCTACGTTAAGTAACTGAATATTAAATACACATACATAAGTAATTAATGAAAAACATCGTTTAAAAAAAATTATTTACGAAGACCTATATGAATATTAAGAAATAATAAATTTTTCCTATACAAATCGGCTCAATATAAAAAATGTGAATTTTAAATTTTCATTTTTTTAACTATTTTTTGTATAAGAATTTGATTTCCGGCTTGGTCAGCTGCTATAAATCGAGAGTGTATATAGAAAAATATGCGATTTCTACAACTTTCAAGGCCTACTAGTTGAAATTTAATGATTCACTAAATCAGTGAGTATACTAACTGAGCGTATACAATTATAACTATAAAGTGTAAGTAATATTAATTAAATAACAATATTTCAATAGACGCCCAATATATTACGATTTTTTTAAATAGAGAATTATATACAAATTATTATGGGCACATAAACTCTATATAATATTTGTTTAACAAATAAATGATCCGTTACAAATAACATGGCTAAACTTACCTACGGACTGAACGATTTCTCGCTATTTCGATTTAATTTTGCCTACGAGTTCAACGTTTTTTAAACCGTTTTTTAATACTCGTTACATTTTCGTCTAAAAATATCAGAAATTTGCAGTAATTGATGTATTATCAGAATATTACCATTCGATTTTGTAGAACACGCCCAGAATTTATATTATATCGTCATAACTTGTTTATTGTGTTACGGTACATTTACTATAAAATATTCCTCGAAGCTTTCGTTAATTTAACACTTATGAAACGTGATTCATACAAATAATAAAGTATAATGAATTACAAACACTTATATTATTTTTGTATATATCTGTAATGAATAGAAATAATCGTAACTTCAGATTTGAATTGCTTAGTCAATACCGTGACTATATAAATAACGCGTTCAATAATAGTTTAAATGAAACACGCGCACCGTTTTATATTGTACCTATTAAATGTTCAATGAGAATTTCGGTCAACATTTTTCTCAGTTCAACCATAAGAGTTTACAATTTTTTAGAATTTCATCCATAAAAATATTATTTAATACGCCCTTTTCCTCGCATAACCAATAATAATGTCTTCAATAATTATCTAAAAGAAAATTTCTATATTATTTATCTAAAAGAAAACATTATAACTTTATTAAATATTAATAATAAAGCACTAAAAAATCATTATCATAATATTATAATGTAAATCAGCGGTGAAAAAATTCAAGTATATGATTTCTTTTGTAAAATATGAGAAAAACTAATGAAACAATTAACGTGTGAAAACATATGTTTTAATGAAACAAACATAAATTATACGCATATGTACTTAGTCAAATGTAAACAGTTAAATAAATTTTAAAACAAAAACATTATTCAAATATAAAACGTACCACATTTTTATTTTTCAAAATGTAGTAGGTATTTTATTATTTTATTAAATGTAGAACACGCCATACATTATAATATTATATATTAATTATTTTAAAAATTGATTGAAAAATGAACATCATACACGAAAAAGAATGTATAGATAAGTAAAATAAATTTACATTTATTGAAAGCGTTATTTATTTAAATGAAATTTATAACGTTAATTCTAGATAAACCATTGAAAAATCAACGTAGGTACCTGCAGCTATTATAATTTCATTGGAACCCATAATATTTCTGAGTGTTGGTAGTAATTGTTTTACACTCAAAACCAAATGGATGTGTTAAACAAATAATTTAAATACCCATTAAATGTGCCTCGCAATTTGACAATTTTTAGTTTTCAGAAAACGGCAAAAACTCATTCGCTTTTAATGACTCCGTTGTGCAAGAACGTTGCGCATACCACACCGCAGTTTTTCCTCTGAACGCAAAAATTCAAAAATAGTTTATACATTCAATTATGATTATCCAATCAAAATTTGTATACTAATAGAATATAATTTAATCGTTTCCCTTATATAATAATACGGGTTTAAAATATTTAAATCCGTTTTCGACATTCGAACTAGTTGCAGGGTTAGTCGGTGTTAATTAGGATGAAAACTAATATACCTACTGTTTCCTTCACGTCAAATGTTATCATTTTCTGACCTAATAAACAAATACACGATTGTACTCATCATCATACCAACATTTTATATTGATATTATATGAATATATTTTATATTGATTTGTTCATTTACGATTAACATAAAATGGCGCAAATATATTTACCGAAAAAATTACTCATAACGAAGGTCGAACCTCTTACAATAATAATAGTAATAATAAAAATGTACCATTTAATACTTAACAATTTCGTTGAAAATGAAACGATTACAGTAGTTTATTTGTCACTTATCGCGGCGCAAATACACAAATTATTGCCGAGTTCGATTATTATCAATTAAAATTCCAATTTAAAGTAAATTATATTATTAATATAACACATGTTTCTAGTAAATATAGGCGAGAAAAATGTTTTTTTTTCTTTTTAAGCAAACAACGATGCCATAAAGGAAATAATACGATAACGTCACATTTACAAAGCAAATCAGTTTGGTTACAAATGCTGACACAATTTAAAATTTAATTTATCCATCACCTGATTATGAGATAAATGTATACACAATGTGCATTGCACATGTATAAATTATCGCGCGTGAACTACGGTAATTAATAATGTTACAGAAGTGATTATTGAATAATGATTACTGAATAATGATGAAAATTATACTTTATTATTCACAGCTCGGATGTCGCGGAATAAATATTCAAATACCTTCCTATAGTTAATAAGGCGGTGCCTGAATGATGACCTTATTTTGTGCTGTATATATTACGTTAAATTGTATAAATATTTGTTATGTAATTTATTACTTTTATTAGATTTTTAAAAACCAAATTTTCGGGAAAATCGAAATGGCTGAAGTTAAACACGAAGTGTAAACTGACCATTAGCAACACCTCGTTCTCATTTAAGTTCAAAACAAATATAATAACGTATTATCGAGTATTATTATACATTAATATTATGGTTTTTATTGTCCAAGGCAACTACTTGTAGTTTTAACCTGTATATCTTATGTCCGATATATACGTTATACAGCCTCGGATAATTACACGTGATTGCAAGCATATTAAGTTGCCTACACGGAAAATAATAAGTACCAAAAGCCGAGATTTCCATTACTTACATTTTGTATTTTTTGAAGAAAAAAATGATTATTACGAATAATACAATTTTTTAAAGTATATTCAATTAAAAGTATTTACATTCTGCATATTATATCGATGCATTGGCCATTGATACACGTATACTATACCCAGTGCCGAATATTGAAGGGTGGGCAGAGCCGCGGTTAACGTGGGACGAGGGGAGGGGCAATTGCCCTGGGGAGGCAAATTTTATGATGTTTGATGGGGCGACAAATTGTTGAGAATTTTTGGCCCTCTCCAAAAATTCTTGCCTACCCTAAAATTTTTATATAATATGTAAAGACTATAATTTGTATGGGTTTTAAATTCATAAACATAATGTAACATAATGTATGGGTATTTCAATTGTAATATAATATGTTAACAGAGGTTTTTTTTTATTTATTTAATGAAATTTTAACTATAAGTCATAAATTTCAACAATTATTATAAGATATAAATATGTTACAATAAACACGTGCAGAAAATTAAATAAAATTCTAACATAAAGACACAACTACTTATTGAGAGACAGAAAAAAAAACAGAAAATAAAATAATATTAAAGAAATGTAGAACACATGCATACGCTCACACATACATTATTCAAAATATATATACAAAATTCAAAGTAGAAGGCCTGTACACAAAATAAAATGTATTATGGCTTTAATAATGAGTGGATTATTAGATAATAGTAAATTAGAAAATGTCATATCGAAATGAAAGGATGCACGAATAGCCCGTAAAGCCTCCCTTTCATTAATCATAGCAGGACAATGAAAAATAAGGTGATCAAAGTCGCAGGTATTGCCAAGACAATTATACAGAATGCAGGCTGGACTATCGTTAAGCCCCATTATAAATGCATGTTTAGGTAGCTTATTATGACTCAGTCGTAGTCTGGAATGTTTAGTGATTTTATGTCTACTTAGTTGTAAATCAATAAACCAGGCTCTATGCGAAACGGATGGTACCAATTGTCTGTATTTACCAGCGTAGGAAACGGGGAGATTAGATCACTCGGAATTCCATAGGTTAAAGGTAGCTTTACGTAAAGATGGAATCAGGTCGGTGAAAGGGCAAGTTGTGGAGCCCGTAAAAATAAGATTTTTGGTTGAGTTAGCCAAAAAATCTGCATGCTCGTTACCTTGGATGCCTACATGACCCAGAACCCATAACAGATCAATGATATGATTGGAAGAATTAAGGGTCCATAAAAGTGATCGGATACGCAAGATTATGGGAGAACATTTAGACAGAAATGGATTACTACTTAAGGCTTGGAGACATGACTGGGAATCCGATACAATTAAATAGAAACCAGACGGGAGAGAACTAATGCATTTGATGGCCTCCAGAATGGCAAAACATTCCGCGGTGAAAGATGAGATTATTGTAGGTAAGTTGCCCGATGAATGTACATAGATACTAGGTATGTGGAAAGCATAACCCGCCGATGTGCTTGAAACAGAACCGTCCGTATAGATTAATGTACAGTATGGATGATTATCGATAACATATTGCCGAAATAAATTGTTGACAATGTGAGGGGGGGAAGAGCGTAACGCGTTGGGCTCAAAGGAGAGAAAATTAGGGCAAATAGATATATAAGGAGTAAAAATTAAAGCTGAATAAGGTGTATTGTACAGTGGAAGTTTGTTACTGACTTCAACATATTCAAGGGTGCGACTGAGGGATTAAATTAAAGAAGCAAGTAAAGGAGTAAACCGACGAACGAATCGCCAATTAGAGTTGACGGATCGGAAAATTTCGATAATGTCTGAGGATGAAGAAGATGCCGACTTCAATAAGAACTTACCAGCTAACCAGCGGAACCTGATATGAAGAGGGGGGCAACCGGCTTCCGTGTTTAAAGCATGAATAGAGGCGGATCTTAATGCGCCAAGGGCTGTACGTTAACAGAGGTTAAAGGTCCGATCAAACAGACGGCGGCCTACCGTGGCGAACAAACGGATGGTTGTATTTTTTCACAAAGTCCGCGGCGGACTGGAACAATTTTGTAAATAATATAAAAATCCAAATACGTAGAAACCTTCAATTCCAAATGGAAAATAAATACTGAAGCGTGAACAGTAGTATGAAATAGTATATAATAGTAATATATAGAGTTCAGTGGCGTAATTACGAATGTTATATGGGAGGGGATATAAAATTTAGCATACTGAATACCCCATAATCGTAACAATCCTTCAAAAGGATCCTTTAATGTATTATCTGTTTTTATTATAAATTTGAAAGCAATGATAAATCATTGCATTCGATAAACGATTATGAGCGGAGCTTCGATGTAATACACTTTGTCTATTTTTTGTAAAAAATTAAAGTAATATATGCCTGACGTTGCGTTCACATTTCAAGTCAAAAGACTCAAAATTAACTGTTTTACGAATGAAAAACCACAAAAATCTAAAAATAGCTATAAATAGCCTAAAATTGAATGAAACTTTTTGAAAATTGTTTTGAAGTTGTATCTCACTGTACATTTTAAGTTTTGAAACATATTATAAATGTTAATTTTCAGTGATATTTCGAAATACATATATTTGTTTAAATTCATTTGATGTTAAAAAATTGTTTAAAATAAATGTGTACAAAATTACAGTTGAATTAATATTTACTAAATGTATGTATTCCATTAATATAAGAACGTAAAATGAATACAGTTCTGAAAACGTCAAAAAAGTATTTGATAATAAACGTATAATATATAATAATTACGTTGATATTACGTATTATCTAGGGCTTTCCAGTGGATCTAATGTTATCACAGATTACATGAATACAGATGGATCACTCGCGATGTAAACAAAAAAAATTACGTCATTCGAATCCCCCCCATATCAGTGTGACCGCATGGTAGCACAATATATTTACCTAAAATTTAAACATTACTCCCGTGAGGTAATCTATTTGTGTTGTTTACATAGTGATTCTGGTTCGGCGATCGTGTCGTATAATGTCTCATGTTAAATATACTCGTTTCATACACACAGTTGAAAAAAAATCTGTGCTTAATCTGCGTTAAATTTTTACCGACACGTGATAACCATTATTATGATAACATTATTTGAGATAATAAAGAAATTGTACTATAATATTGTAAAATACCAACACAATAATTTATATCGTCGTGTGTGCCTACATTGATATGCGGGGGACCAATCAGAAGAGCGTATTTGCAATTCTTTTGTTCTCGGGCCGAGTGATCCATCTGTATTCATCTAATCTGTGATGTTATTGCGCAGCTGGTCAATCTATAAATACACTCTGTCAAATGTCTACCCGGAAACTCTCATTTAAAATTCCCGCGTAAGCGTACTGTCAAAATTTCTTTTGCCACTACGTCGGCCGCACTGTAAAATATAATGATACCGAAGTTTGAGCTATTTCTGTAATCAGTTTGTGTACAGCTGCTGATTTTGTTGGTTCACGTCAAGTGCGTTTTTCGATTTTTCATAACGGATAGTTTGGTTGAGCATAGAGTTTGCATTAAATTTTGTGTTTCCCGCGGAATTTCTAGTGCGAAATCGTCGTAAACACAAGTGTATGAACGGTACAAAGCATTTAAAAGTGGTCGTCAAGACGTTAACGATTTAGCTGAAGTCGATCCCACCCACGGCCTATAAGAAAATGTATGGATGATTGGATTAATCGGTGGCGTAAGTGTATTGTCTCGGAAGGGGACTGCTTTGAAGGCGATAAAATAAATTTTGATGATTAAATTTGTGTGTTTTATTGAGAAATTCCGGGTAGACATACGAATACATGTATTGAAATAGGTATATTATAACGTAAAATACGTTCATTATATCCGCGGCCCGTCGATTACAGATTGACGATTGTCACTGGTCGCAAATTCAGCGTTGTGTGATTACCTGTTAGTCGTTAATCGTTTCTATGCTTTCCCTACAAATATTTTATATAATTTGGTTAACGGTCGGTGTTTTATAAGTTTACGCTTTAGCAAAATTACATACATTTTCTTCAGATGTTTGAATGTATCTATTTTACGTGTTTTTCTTTTTACTTTTTTTTGGGAAAATAATTTATTTTCACAAATAATATTCTCCTCTTCGTTGGCGACGAAGTTGTCTTAGATATATGGCATCGAAAAAAGTAAAATCCATTTACATGAATTCATATATGTATATCATTATCAGTGGCGTACTTTCAATTTCTCTCTGGGGGGTTATAAAACATTGAAATTTCGTCCCCATATTTTTAATTCAATTATATTATTGAAATAAATAAAATAAAACAAGTATGTATATCAAATATATAATAGATTTGTCGAAAAATTTGAATTGGTTATAAAAAGGAATTGTGACTTAACGATTTTCAAGATTTTTTTGAAAAATTTGTTTCATTAATACAGTCCACAGTCACATAATTTGGCGAAAATTTCAGATTTTTATGACCGTTAATTTTAAAATTACGAAGAAAAAACGATAATCGATTTTGACGAAATAACGTTTTTATCGTTTTTATGTAATTTTTCGGTAGTTTTTCTGACGCTAAAAAAAAGTATTGAGAAAATCGAAAAAAGGCCTCTCTAAGGTACCAACTAGATGCGATTTACTACTCTTTACCGGAAAATAGTGTTACACGTAAAGATAAGAGCACTCCTTCTGATAGAATTTTTGGGTACAGACATAAAAAACAAAAAAAAATTTTAAAAACACATAATTGTTGCAACTATATAATTTTTAACCTTTTTTCTTTGGTCCTGGGGAGGAGTTAGCCCTGAAATTCCCCCCCTACCAAAAGTACTGATCATTATAATAGGTAAAGTTACAATTTATAATTCAACGAATCCAAGTTTATACCAAAATAATATCATTTGTTATTATTTATTGCTTATAAAAGTGATCAATGTAGTAAATTTTAGAATTAGTTTTTGTAAATTATCCACATTTATATTGTAGGTAGTACCTATATATTCTTTATTTAGAATCTCCCTTCCGATACATTCCTCTTTCCTACCCGTGTACTGTTAT